>JANAVB010044216.1:3705677-4410677 GCA_029216955.1 Iris pallida
AACCCAATAACACAAACTCAAACCCATTAACCCATTAATCAATACTCGTGTCCGGACAGTTAGGGACACGAGAAATGAACCCGACACTGAGTCCTGTGTCCACTGCGATTGACACGAATCTGATACGATTTTCCCGTGTCCAAGCACACCACTGGAATTCTCGACACTGGGCGACCTCACACACGTGTACACGAGACATGACACAAGCCATAGAATAAATGACACATACGTATCCGGCGAGGAGATGCTATCGGGGATGGTACGCGGCAAAGGAGACATCGTGGAGCGTCGAAAAAAATGTAGCTGAGTTCGTCTCGTCGAGGTGAACCGAGTGGTGGTGGTAGGAGGTGACGACGACGGCCAGAACGTCGGCTAGAGTAGATCTAGGGTTCCGACGATCGAACGGGGAAGAGATAGCTACGGCGGTGGCTAGGTCGGTCGGGGTGGTGAATGGGGTTAGGGCTTTGGTCGAGGGCATTTTTATAGGCCGAAAATGGGGCTTAGATTAGGATTTCGATTACGAATTTTAGGGATTAGGGTTAGGGTTACAGCGAGTCAGTCGAAAAGACGACAAGGCCGAAGGCGGTGGTCAGTGTAATTTTGCAGAAAAACCCTCCCTGTTTCGTAAATTACAGGAAACCCCACCGCCTTAGGTAAATGCAAATTCTAGATTTGCCCCCCGCTGTGTTCTGTGTAATTTTTAATTTGCACATACAAAACGAATATTGCAAAATTGATTTAAAACATTTGATTTAATTGCAAATTGCTATAAAAATAATTCGAATAATTGCAAATAATATTTTAAGTTTTAAAAACCATTTAAAAATTATTTAAAAATTCTAAAAAATTCCTAATAATTATAATAAATTATTTTAAGGCTAAAATAATCATTTGTAGTTTTAAAAATCCTAATTTAAATATAAACTAAATTCAGGGGCTTACAAATCTTTCCTCCTTAAAAAATTTTGTCCTCAAAATTCACAAGGATGGAAGACTCTACAAACATTCAATATAGCAAGCAATTTAACAATGACTAAGTCTGCTATTAAGACTAACCTCTAAGGTATCAAGCGGGAACGGATGGTTCCCTCGCGGCTGGTGGGTCAAACAAGTAATGATATCTCTCCCTCATGTCCGACTTCCTCTCCCAAGTAGATTCTCCCGGAGAGTGACGGCTCCAAGCTACTCGGACTAAGGGTATGACTTTGTTCCTCAGCCTCTTCTCCCTTCGGTCCAATATCTCCACTAGCTGTTCGGTAACTGCAAGACTCGGTCCGATCTCCAACTTTGAATGATCCAGTACATGGCTGGGGTCGGGAACATATCTCCTCAGTTGAGACACATGAAAGACATCGTGAACTTCTGCCAGGTTGGGTGGTAGTGCAATCCTGTAAGCTACCTCTCCGATCCTGTCGAGTATCTCGAACGGTCCAATTAATATATCTAGGGCTCAACTTGCCGCCTCGACCGAATCGGATCGTCCCTCTGGTAGGTGATATCTTCACCAACACTATATCTCCATCGGTAAACTCCATCGGTCTGCTACTAGCATCGGCCTAGTGTTTCTGCCTGTCCTGAGCGACTCTGAGTCTGTCCCTGATCATCCTGACCTTCTCTGCTGCCTCAATAATCATCTCTGGCCCAAGTATAACTCTATCTTCAACATCATCCCAAAAGAGCGGTGTACGACATCGTCGTCCATATAGTGCCTCGAATGGAGACATGTTGTCACGCCCCACTGCTGTAGGAGCGATCGTCCTCGCTAAGGCGTGATGCCGCACGGGCCTAGGTTGCGCCCGTGCAAGGCCAAGTCCAGAAATGGCCGATTTTAGCTAGGCTACAGAGTCGCACAGAGTGTCCCCATTTACAGCCGAAAGTAAATGAACACAAGTAGAAGCAAATTCAAACTCTTTTATTGATATTCAAGAAGTTTACAAACGACGCTAGGCCGAGTTTACAAGTCTCTCAAGCTCTCTCTCTGAAACATAAAAGGCGTGCCAAGTGGCTTACAAGATGGAATGATTCATGGCGATGTTCCGATACATTATGTCCTGTATATGGTGCTTCAGCTCCTTGCAAAGCTCCAAGGCTCCAGAAATAGCTCTGCGCCTTAGCACGTTCGAGGGAAGCTTCGCACCCGATAACGTCTCCTGCATCCTGCAAGCAGACTGTGGGGTTATCAGTACATTGTTATGTACTGGTGGGGAGGCTAGCTCGTCCATAATGCTATCATTACCAAACACGTTCCATTTACTTTTGTGCACCGTCTATCATTCATTGTCTTTCTAATCTTGCCTTAGGATCAGTTTCATGGCATATTTCGTAACCTATCTCGTGTTGCCGAATTCAAGTGTCTGTATGGAAATGCATGCACGACTTACCCATACTTACCGTCCGGCCTTCCCTGTCCAAAGTAAACCAAGTTAGTCAACAATTCACATGTAGTAACTTAACGTGATTCATGTAAACATTCAATGTTAAGGGCGTGTCCCTACCTCAGGTTCTAGCACGTCGTAGGCACCTTCTCTAACTCATTTACATAAAGTACTCTTATCATTTGGTGTGTTACATTTCAAGCATGTTCAGAGTGTTATATTTCGAGCATGTTCAGAGTGTTACATTTCAAGCATGTTCAGGATGTTATATTTCAAGCATATTCAGGAGGCACTTCATTTAGTTAACTTAGACTACTTATTTCAATGCAAGGACTTGCACATGGATTGCCACCAGCATAGCCCACTTAATCTACATGTACGGGTCACTGGCATCACAAGCCATTTTGGATATATCACTTGGGCATTCTCACCTATCGAAGCATGATGGCTGGTACACCTTGATAGTCTCTTGAAATGCCTGGACTTACGTCTCCTTGAGTGGCCGAGCCCCCACTCAAAGCAGCCCGTAAGCCCCATGTCTGATTCTGCCTAGGCCGGCCACGATATACCCCCCCATCGATCGTGCCGCGGAATCCTTCCTCATGACGGCCACAGTATTCCCCCCATCGCCCGTGCCGTTTGTCCACGACCATTTCGTATTGACTTATCATTTAACATAACGGCTGTCTTGAGCCATAGGCTGTCTCTGAGCCATAATGCGTTATCGACCAGGTTGGCGTCCGTGCAGCATGGGTAGCGAGTCCCGTTGCACGTGCCCGTCATACCTGTCGCTAACCATTCTTTCCTTTCTTATCTTTTATTCACTCTTTCATTTCTTTCTTTCACTTATTCGTTCATTCATTCATTCTTCACGTATTCATTCATTCGTTGATTTATTCATTCACTTATTCATTAATTCATTTATTCATACATTATGCAACTCCCTGTGTGGGAGTCGCCTTGGCGACCCATCGGTCCCGAAGTCTTTCAATATTGCTATACTCTACTCGAAACGACTATGTCGATAGTCTTCCGTTTCATTATTGTAAACCATTTATTGTTTCATTGTTGAACGCGTAAGGGACTTGAACGTAAGCTTGTGCCTTAGCACGAGCGTGGAGCGCGGTGCACGGTGCGAGAGTTCTCATATTTTTCTATGTTCTTTTCCATATTCTATACAAGCATACAAGATGGGATTATTTCCTTAGCTAGGTGCGTTGAGTCATTTATTAGCATGCGCGGTATTATCGCCTAGTGATTCTGGAAATAATGTCCGTATTGTTATGTGTCCAGGCTAAGCAAAGACGGGTTCATCGGAGCCACCCATCTTAGCGATGTTCGCATCGACCGAGTGATACTCCGAGCGTGCCTTTGAAAGTCTAAGTCTGGATTCATCTTGACGGGCCAATGTAAGCCTTGTATCGATTCTTCATAAGGTCGATGCCAACTCTTCGGGTCGACGGCTCGTTTGAGTCGTTGCACTTGCCGCTTGAATCGGCGTTCCGCTAGGGCGGAGCGGGTCATTACATAATACACCACTCAAAACAAGTCTCGTCCTTGAGACTTCCTGAGTGCAGGTCATCCTACCATTCCTTAACTCGTGTCGTCGTATTTCTTAGACAAATCTATCGAACGGCTCTATCGTTCGATGGCATCGAACCATACTCGATACCTTTCCGAGTTTCGTGTCATATATGTTTGGTCAATTTTATTCAATAACTTCTCATTCATTTTAGAGTTGATGGTACTTATTCAATTCAAGTGTTTCTTCGTCTTTGTTGCTATTTTTTCGTGTCATGGGACTGAAATGGTCGTACGAGGCACGTTGTAATTCGTCAAATACGAGGGTCGTAGGCTAAGGCAAACTCACTTTCGTTTATCTCGGTCATCGAGATGACCCAATTTGCTTCTCAAGCGTTCTTGTCCACGAAATCATTATGATTTCTTCTTAACGGGGTCGACCAAGTATTGTACTATCATCGAGTATATCTTCCTATCAATGGTTCAATTCGTTATACCAACTTTTATTTGCACGATATCGATTACATATCATTCACTTGTTTAGGGCCAATCTCGTTGTCGTTCACGCACACTCCGCTCACACGTAACTTTGATTCCGAGCCACGCTCGTACTAGTATCATTCTTTTCTTTTAACACGATCTCATGTTCTCGACACTCTTCCATTCCTCAAGTCTCGTTTAGAATTCAACGTGTCACTTGGTTGGATCGTGCACGCATTCCAGGCGTCCCTAAAATATATGCATTCACCAAACCACGTGATAGAGAATTCATCATTCTCACTCGAGTCGTATTGTGCACATACTCCAACATTCCTGAAATATATGCATGTCAGCTGAATCTCGTGAGCAGGGTTTCCTATCTTTGATTCACTCTTTTAATCCATGCCAATCCTCAAGATCAATATTTTGATTGCTAACACTTGAAACAGGGCATCTCGTCTAATCGCTAGGCCATCTTTTCGAGGCTAAGTCAATGTCAGGATTGGAATCATAGTTCCCCAACAATAATGCCAACACTGACCCCAATCCTAGGGTCTAACCATAGTCGGTAGTACGGGGTTTTCTACCCAAGCTCGCGTCACTCAGATTTTTAAACATCGAGCACGATCACCTATTCGCATCAATACATTCGTTGCGCGTATTCGAATCCATTCAAATCACCAATTCTAACCAATTCATGTATTCGATCACGAGGTCGTCTAACTTTGACAATATGTTGCTCCCTAATCTCATGCGAGTCCGATTATCCACGGTGGTTCATGAATCACCATGCAACGCACCCGCAGAATAATCATTCTCATTGGGGCGTAACTCTTGTTTGAGTCCAGACTAATTCATTCTCGATACGCGGATTGGACCTACTCAATCCTCAAGTTCGATCATCAAGCACGCTAAGTCATTCCCGAGTCCACCTTTACGTCAAACCACAAGTCAAAACATACAAATTGCCATGCCATGCTAGTTCAATCACCCCCGCTGTATGAATCACCATACCAAAGCTCACGCGGAGTGATCGCCCTAATCGGCGCGACGCATGTGCAAGGTTGGAGTTGCGCTCGCATAAGACAAGAACGTCAAGTTATGGTTATCGACGAAGCAAATCCAATATTTTATTTCCATCCAAGTCAAGATCCAGTTCGATAGTCCGTTTATCATTCGTTCAACTAGAAAATCCTCGAGCCAAGTTTATCTTTTCCTCGACATATTTCAACATCCCGAGTATCGCATCCACCGGAGCAATGACATTTGCACGATCGTCATTTGCCGAGTCAGAGTACCCCCGAGTTATTGCATATCGATCTTTGATACGCCTCAATACCATCGATGATATGCGTAACACGATCTTTCTTTGCAACCAATTTCGAGTCGTGCGTTGATGCTTGTTGTCCGAGTTGGATATTCCAATTTTTCTCGATATTCAAGATCAAGTTCGATCGCTATTCCTCAAGCTCGTTTCAAGATCGTTGTTCAAAACTCAAGTCAAATTTCATTTGAATCAATCCGAAATCGTACGTACGATCCTTTAAGTTTCTTCGATCAAGACCATTCATTTTCATTCATCGTTCTGAATCATTTTCTAATACGCATTGCCCATTCACAAGTTGTCTGAACTACATCTCGTTCGGGACATTCGAAGTCACGACCAAACTAAGCGTGATGCGTTCCAAGGCTTTGCGCGATCGTATCGCTTCGCCGACATACTCGTTCTATCCGTATATCCTTTAGTCTCGCTCGAATAGCTTCTATGACGTCCATACACCACTCAGGGTTCAAGCCACTTTTCTAGTCGTCGACAGTCATTCTTATTCTTCTTCGAACCTATCATATACACCACTCGGGTTCAAGTCATTCTATAAATCCACAATCGCATTCGCATCATTTGCTAAGACATATTTCAGATTCGTTCGACGAATCTCTAGCATAATCGCTCACGTCGTATCAACGCACTAAGTCGTTCGCACTATTCCTTAAAATCCAAATCAATCTTCCGTGCATGCCTAAGCGTGAAATCGATAGCGTTCCTATCGATATACACTCTAAGTGTAGCTTCGTTCCCGACCAAGCGGTACTTGATATCGCTCGTAACTCGATTGTACCAAAAGTCGAGGTGCGCGACACGCGGCACAACATAACCAAAAGGCCGTGTGCATAGCTATCCCGTGCGGACTATATTCGAGTTTGCACGCTCACTTATTCTCGTTCGAGCGATAATCGATCTCGCTCGCAACTCATTTGCACCATAAGGTCTAGGTGCGCGATACTCCGTACAACTTAGCCAAAAGGCTGCGTACATAACCATCCCGTTCGAACTATACTTTGGTCTCATGTACTCGTTCGCCATTGTTAGCATAAGGTTATTCAAGCACGCCTTGCGTTTGCTAACTTCTAGCATTTTAGTTTTCTTCCGACTTAAGTTCGTCTTGGTTTGGCACAAAGGCCTTCGCCTATCGATCCAGTTCAACCGAGTACTTGTACGAGCTTTTAAAAATATTAGACTTATTGTATGGAACATCCCAAGGCACAATAAGAGAGAGCGTACACTTCTTTTTCCAACGACGAGCTTTCAAAACTGAGAAATCGACGTGAAGTCCAAGGACGTAAAGCCGTGCTCTGATACCAATCTGTCATTTAACTTAACGGCTCTATCTTGAGCCATAGGCTGTCTCTGAGCCATAATGTATTATCGACCAGGTTGGCGTCCGTGCAGCGCGGGTAGCGAGCCCCTTTGCACGTGCCCGTCATACCTGTCACCAACCATTTTTTTCTTTATTATCTTTTATTCACTCTTTTATTTCTTTCTTTCACTTGTTCGTTCATTCATTCATTCTTCACGTATTCATTCATTCATTCGTTGATTCGCTCATTCACTTATTCGTTCATTCATTCATTCATACATTATGCAACTCCCCGTGTGGGAGTCGCCTTGGCGACCCATCGGTCCCGAAGTCTTTTAATATTGCTATACTCTACTCGGAACGACTATGTCGATAGTTTTCCGTTTTATTGTTGTAAACCATTCATTGTTTCATTGTTGAACGCGTAAGGGACTTGAACGTAAGCTTGTGCCTTAGCACGAGCGTAGAGTACGGTACGAGAGTTCTCACATTTTTCTATATTCTTTTCCATATTCTATACAAGCATACACGATGGGATTATTCCCTTAGCTAGGTGCGTTAAGTCATTTATTAGCATGCACAGTGTTATCGCCTAGCGATTCTAGAAATAATGTCCGTATTGTTATGTGTCCCGGCTAAGCAAAAACGGGATCATCGGAGCCACCCACCTTAGCGATGTTCGCATCGCCCGAGCGATACTCCGAGCGCGCCTTTGAAAGTCTAAGTCTGGATTCAACTTGACGGGCCAATGTAAGTCTTGCATAGATTCTTCATCAGGTCGATGCCAACTCTTCGGGTCGACGGCTCATTTGAGTTGTTGCACTTGCCGCTTGAATCGGCGTTCCGCTAGGGCGGAGCGGGTCATTACACATGTCGATACTGGCTTGGTAGCTATTGTTATATGAAAACTCTACCAAGTGAAGATGACTCTCTCATGATCTGCCGAAGTCCAGTACACAAGTCCTCAACATATCCTCGAGCATCTGAATTGTCCTCTCGGACTGTCCATCGGTCTGCGGGTGGTACGCTGTACTGAACTTGAGCCGACTGCCCAACTCCTCCTGCAAGCTCCTCCAGTAATGGGATGTGAATCTGCTGTCCCGGTCTGATACGATGCTCATCGGTACTCCGTGTAAGCGAACAATCTGCTGCATGTATAGCTCTGCCAACTTTTCGGTGGAGAACCCCACCTTGAAGGGTATGAAATGAGCACACTTCGTCAGCCTGTCAATGATAACCAATATGGCGTCCTTCCCTCGTTGGGAACGAGGAAGCCCTGAGACAAATTCTATCGTAATGTGTTCCCACTTCCACTCGAAAATGGGTAATGGCTGCAATAGATCAGCTGGCCTCTGACGCTCCGCCTTGACCTGTTGGCAAACTAGGTACCTCAAAAAAAGCGTGATATATCTCTCTTCATCCCGTGCCACAAAAGATATTTTCGTAAGTCACGGTACATCTTGTTGGCACCGGAGTGAATAGAATATCGCAATCGGTGCGCCTCCTGCAAGATCGCCTCTATCAGCTCACCCTTCAGCACGCATAACCGGCTGCCGTGCGTCAAGGATCCATCCTCTGCTACGGTGAAGTCATCAAGCAATCCGGCTAAAGCCTAAACTCTGAGTCTGCGGAGGCTCTCATCTGTAGACTGAGTCTCCTTGATCTGCTCCATCAGACCTGACTGAATATCCAGCGCCATCATCTGTATCACCGATCCTAGCCGAACCATCTCAATACCGAGCTTCTCCAGATCTTCCCACAAATGTCGATCTATCATCAGATACCATGCAATCGGATGCCTGCTCAGCGCATCCGCTACCCCATTTGCCTTCCCGGAATGATACTGCAAATTGATGTCAAAGTCCTTCATCAACTCCAACCATCTTCTCTGCCTCATGTTCAGCTTATTCTGCGTGAACACATACTTCAAGCAATTGTGGTCAGTAAAGATTTTCACTCTCTCTCTGTATAAGTAGTATTTCTATAACTTGAGTGCAAAGATCACCGCAGCTAACTCTAGGTCGTGAGTAGAATAGTTCCATTCATAAGTCCGTAATTGCCTAGATGCATAAGCAATCACTTTTCTATGCTGCTGCAAAACACATCCTATCCCCTTTCCTGAAGCATCGCTGTAAATGGTGAAACCTCCAGATCCTGAAGGTAATGTCAGAATTGGAGCGGTCGTCAATCTCCTCTTTAGCTCCTCAAATGCTGCCTGGCAGTCCTCTGACCAGATGTACTCTGCGTCCTTCCGTGTTAGCTTCATCATAGGTTCAGCTATTCTAGCAAAGTCCTGGACAAACTTTCTGTATTAGCTTGCTAATCCCAAGAAAATCCTAATCTCTGAAACTGATGTCAGAGCCTTCCACGTCTCGACGGCAGCAATCTTCTTGGGATCCACTGAGATCCCCTTTCCAGTGACCACATGACCGAGAAACTCTACTCGGTCGAGAAAGAACTCGTACTTCGACAATTTAACATACAACCCCTCCTTCCTCAGAATCCCTAGAACTGTCCGCAAGTGTTCTTCGTGCTCTTCCGACGTCTTTGAGTATATCAGGATGTCGTCGATAAATACTACGACGAATTTATCCAGATACTGGTGAAATATCTTGTTCATCAAGTTCATAAAGACTGCTAGCGCATTTGTAAGACCAAATGGCATCACCAGAAACTCGTACTGCCCGTACTTGGTGTTGAACGCAGTCTTCTGGATGTCCTCAACTTGGACTTTTACTTGGTGGTAACCTGATCTCAAGTCTATACTGGAGAACACCTTCGCCCACTCAACTGGTTAAACAAATCATCTATCCGAGGCAGAGGATATTTGTTCTTAATGGTGATGGTATTCAATGTTCGGTAGTCAATGCACAACCGGACTGTACCATCCTTCTTCGGCACAAAGAGCACTGGTGCTCCCCATGGAGAAGCACTAGATCGAATGAAACCCTTTTTCAACAGGTCATCGATCTGCTCCTTAATCTCTACGGCCTCCTTGGGGTTTACTCTATAGCTAGCCTGGGACACTGGTAATGAGCTCGAGACTAAATCTATAGTGAACTCCACATCTCTGTCAGGTGGAAGTCCTGGAAGATCCTCTAGGAATACATCCATAAACTCCCCAATGATAGGGTATGGCGGTGCTAGCTCCCCAACTATAGCACAACAGTTCGCCTCTAGGCTGATCTCCGGCCCTATTCTCCTGACACTGAATGGTGTCGTTCCTGGGGGACTGAACAGAATACTACCCTCATGACAGTCTATAGCTGCATGAGCGTAGCTAAGCCAATCCATTTCCAATATGATATCATATCCGGGAAGTGGCATCACAAAGAATTGCCCCCCAAACTCTCTCCCAGCTATAGTAATAGAGCATCTACAGATAGCTCTAATGGGTACTGGTCCGCCTCCCGTCATTACTCAACTCATCTCCTTGGTGGATGTAGCTACTAAATGGTGTTTTTGCAAAAACTCTAATGACAGAAAGCTATGTGATGCACCAGAATCAAACAAGCATATGGCTAGAAAAGTATGCAAATAAACATGACCTATGATGACATCAGCCAAATAATCTGGCTCCGAAACCTGCTCCGGCTCCGCCTCAAGAGCTAGACTATAAGTCTTCCCCTGGGGGTCCCTTCTGCTGCTGCAGATGCTACCCAAACCGCTGCTGCTGGGTCGGAAGCGGTGGTCCCCTAGGCGGGTCCAGTACCTGGCGCCCTCGCTGCTGGACAATCCCGAAGCTGATGGGTGGTAGACCCACAAGCTAGACACTGTCTCAACCTCTTCCTGCAGATGGCAAAGTCATGCCCTGGCCTTCTACAGAATGAACACACATCTTCCCTCTGCTGCTGTGGTCCCGGAGCTCTAACTGGTGGTGTTGGGCGATGTGGTGTGGAAGGACGGTATGCTTGCTGGTACGGCACCGGTGCTCTCGATTGGAAAGCCTAGCGCTTGGAAGGTCCCTCATGGTGTCCGAAAGCTGGCCTCTTGCAAGACAAAAGACGTTCCTCTATCCCCGGGCCAACTCCAGGCTTTGGTAGTAGTCAGTCGTCCCGTTTGCCACTAGGAGGATGCTAATGTCTGGGACAAGACCATGGCAAAATCTACGTGCCATCTCCTCTGCGTCTGCAATCAGGCTAGGTGCAAAACGGCTCAAACGACTAAACTTCGCCGCATACTCATCAACAGAACGGTTCTCCTGCTGGTTGTTCTAGAATTGTAGCCCCATGGCTACTCTAGCGGTAGTCGAGAAGAATTTCTTCTTGAACTGGATCTTGAACTGATCCTATGTGGCTCCCCCTCTCGCGAATAGTGGCTCATTCCAGAACTAGACTCCTACTAAGTCTGTCAGCAGAAATCTCACTGCCTTGACCTGAAGGTCACCCGACAACCTAGCTTCGAGGAGCTTCCTCTCTACTGAGTCCAACCAGTCATCTGCGACTATGATGCCCTCAGTCCCTATGAACTCCTTAGGGTTCAAGTTCATGAAGTCCTTGATATTCTTCGCTCTTGGTCGTGGCTCTACCGGTGGTGGGATCATGGTACGCTCCTCAGAGTGCTCTATGCTCTGGCGAAGTAAGGTGGTCTGCTCCTGATGGGTCGTTAGGAACCCCTGGATCAGAGTGAGTAGCTGATTCCCGTCGAGAGTGACGGAAGCCTGGGCAGGTATAACAACAGGTAGTGGTGGGAGTATCGGGTACTGCTAGGACTGTGATGTAGGAGGTGGTGGAGGTATCTGGGTTGGTAGATTTATGGAGTGGGGGTGTATGGTAGGTAGAGGTGGAAGTGCTCCGGTCAACTGGTCGACCGGCTGGATAGGAAGTACGCCATTTTCAGGTGTGGCATACTGGGATGAGCGTGTGAGCACCATCTAATAGAAAAAAATAAAAAAACTATAAGAACTTTTTAAGTAAACAATCACAACAAACAAAAAGTCTAATCTATAATAACGGTCCTATGCTGTGATGAGTTTCCTAGTTGCAATCATAGTAATCCTCTAGGTGTTCTAAATGTTTATTCCTAGTGTTATCTAGTTATCTTAAGTTTCTAATTGCATGCATGCTTGGTACAATGATGTAACCAAACAACTTAGTTAAAAAGGACCTGCCTGGGCCACCACTAAAAATATGTCACGATCCGCTACCCAAATTATTGGGCCGGGCCGAGTCATGTCCAGCCTACGCTTGAGATAAAGCATAGTAAGCTGTTCTTAAAAGTAAATAATACAAGATCAAAGTGAGCTAACAGTTCCATTTGTCATATTGGAGAAAATCATCACAAACACAAAATCATCTAGCACACGAATATGTTCAAAATACATAACAAAAATGTAAAATTGGATACAGGTCCTGTAAAAAAAAATACATAGTCTAGACAGTCATGCTCTCTAAGTCCAGAGCGACTAAAATAACAAAATAGACGAGTTTTTCTGCAGGTACATCCTCGTGGGATAAGGCCTGATCCTCGATGGTGACCCCATAATAGGAATCACATAGCAACTCCTCCTCGGTAAGTATACCTACAACGATATCCTGTCAGGACAGGAGCAAGTACTGGTTCTACAAACTAAATATACGGAGCATGGAATGAAACAGAGATGTAATAACAGGAAATCATGGCATATCATAATCTATTATGTCAAGAATACATTTGTCATGGCGACAGATGTGCATGTAATGTTTAACTGGAGCAGGCACGTGATCGTCAATAGGTATAAAATGTACCGGTGTACAAGTCTACAAATAATAAAATGTATGTACATACAAGTCTACAAGCATAGGTGTACATACGTACAAAAATACGGGATAATGGCCTACGACAAGGTATGCATATAAAATACGACCTTGCTCGGTACATACGTACAGAAGAATGGGACATGATCACATACTCAACTATCAGTTTCTCCATAACCTAAGTTATAACATGTGAGAGATGGAAGACTAGTTTAAAACATGTGATAGATACTGGGAGCAGTATAAAGCATGTGAAGATATGACTTGCAGTTCAAGAAACAGTATTTTAATACGATTCGTTCACAGTTATTATCATATGCAGTAAATAAAGTTTGTAGGGGTACTTGCCTTGTACAAAGCAAGGGTACGTATATGAAGCTATAGATATCCGGTGTCCTATTACTGTCAAAAATGATATAAAATCTTAGTTTATATACTAAGCTTAATACTAGGACACTAGTGGTATGGCACGACTTTCTGACTGGACACCTAGCCAAATGATGACTTTAGCGTAGGAGACCAATATGGGGTGACACGATACCTAAACCAACTTTTTAGGGTCTCTATACTAAGGTAGGGTAAGGTCCCAACATTAAATTATCCCAAAATTACACATAACTTTGCAAGACATAATTATTAAATTAATAATTCAGACTGTACACTGTGTTCCAATAATTATTAGGATAGGAAATAGCTCAATTATATATAAAACAAAGTACCAAAATGATTCTTGTTAATTATAGAAATTTATACTAATTTTTTTGGAATTTATAAAATACTATAGATATTTATTAAAAATCAGTAAACATAAGTACTTTGAAAATGAGTTCTGTTTTCCTATTTTTATAAAATGGTAGATATATAAATTAAATCCTAGAAAAATTATATTAAATTATCTAAATTAACAGAGTATTTAAATAAAAATTTCTCAGATTTTTACAGCATTTATATACTGTCTAAAAATTCAAATACAGCAAAGTGCAGTTTCTGAAAATAAATAAATAATTATTTAATATATTTATCCACGTATACGAATTTGAATCGAAGTCCAAATACGGGACCCAAGGCCATGAATTAAGTCCGATATGACTCGTACAGACCTTGAATGTACTTAGACTCATTTAAGTCCACAAAACCCATGCTAGGTCTGGACTTAAATGGCCTTGATTAACAGAATACATAAAAATACGAAATTAAAAATATAGACATATGTATATAATAATATTTTAATGCAGTAAAATATACTTAGCCATAATATTAAATAATAAAATAACATGTAAATTTACATATGTTAAAATATAGCACAAAATCATATATACATACATAGAAGTACATATATATATATAATTAGTATATAAACATGTATATATATATATATATATATATATATATATATATATATATATATATATATATATATATATATATATATATATACATAATAATAACTTATATATATATATATATATATATATATATAAATAAATAAATAAATAAATAAATATATATATATATATAAAATATTATATATATATATATATATATATATATATATATATATATATATATATATATATATATATATATATATATAGATATCTATATTTATATTTATATTTATATTTATATTTATATATATATTTATATCTATATTTATTTCCTTATATATATATATATATATATATATATATATATATATATATATATATATATATATATATATATATATATATATATATATATATAAGGAAATAAATATAGATATAAAAAAAATAAACAATATATATAAAATATATATAATAGTATAATATATAATATACATATACATATACATATACATATATACATATATAATATATATACATATATACCCAGTCCAATAGGCTAATGGGCCAAAACCCGACCCAATGAACAGTAAACAACCCAAACCCATTAGTAAACGGGTTTAAACCCAATAACACAAACTCAAACCCATTAACCCATTAATCAATACTCGTGTCCGGACAGTTAGGGACACGAGAAATGAACCCGACACTGAGTCATGTGTCCACCGCGATTGACATGAATCTGACACGATTTTCTCGTATCCAAGCACACCACTGGACTCCTCGACACTGGGCGACCTCACACACGTGTACACGAGACACGACACAAGCCATAGAAGAAATGAAACGTACGTGTCCGGTGAGGAGATGCTGTCGGGGATGCTATGCGGCGGAGGAGACGTCGTGGGGCATCGAAAAAAATGTAGCTGGGTTCGTTTCGTCGAGGCGAACCGAGTGGTGATGGTCGGAGGTGACGACGACGGCCAGAACGTTGGCTAGAGTAGATCTAGGGTTCCGGCGATCGAACGGGGAAGAGATGGCTACGGCGGTGGCTAGGTCGGTCGGGGTGGTGAATGGGGTTAGGGCTTTGGTCGAGGGGGGTTTTTATAGGCCAAAAATGGGGCTTAGATTAGGGTTTCGATCACGAATTTTAGGGATTAGGGTTAGGGTTACGGCGAGTCGGTCGGGAAGACGACAAGGCCAAAGGCGGTGGTCAGTGTAATTTTACAGAAAAACCCTCCATGTTTCGTAAATTACAGGAAACCCCACCGCCTTAGGTAAATACAAATTCTAGATTTGCAACTAGCCCCCCACTGTGTTCTGTGCAATTTCTAATTTGCACAGATAAAACGAATATTGTAAAATTGATTTAAAATATTTGATTTAATTGCAAACTGCTATAAAACAATTCAAATAATTGCAAAATGATATTTTAAGTTTTAAAAACCATTTAAAAATTATTTAAAAATTCTAAAAAATTTCTAATTATTATAATAAATTATTTTAAGGCTAAAATAATCATTTATAGTTTTAAAAACCCTAATTTAAATATAAACTAAATTCAGGGGCTTACAGTTTGTGATAACCCTTTTTAGCAAATGTATCAAGCCGTACTCATTGCTTGACCATAATTGATGGATGGAGTCCATGTATTGTTCTAGTCTAGTCATGTCTTATTTTTGTCTAGTATTTTTCATGTCTTATTTATGTTTTACTTGTGTCGGTGAATGATTAGAAGTTATGTGCTATTCAGGAAATGATCTGCAATCCAGTCCTTGTTTGGTTATGGTTTGTGGAATGGATCGAGTAGTCCCTACATTCTCTAGTTATTTATCGCCATATTTTGTACTTACATGTTATTCCGATTTACTTTATATGATCCTGTGTTTGCTCATTTGTTTATGTTTATTTATATGTTTCTTTCTTTCATGTTTCCTGACGTACCTCTACTTTATTCTTGGTTACTCTTATAGTGTTTTCTTTAGTCTTTATTATGCTTGCATGCTGGTATTTACTTCATAGTTGGTTTTTTTGTGGACTTATATTTCTCAAATCACATATGTAAGACGATGATCACTCTGTGCGGTTGCTAACCCAAAGAATCAGAGGACCCCCGAAATACTTGGTAAGTGGCTTATCACATTCAATAGCAGGTCGCTAATCGTCTACATGAAGTACACCAACAATACCAACTTTACCCCGCAGTCCCTCCTAGGTCAAACGGTCCCAGCGCACTGGCGTACCACGTTCGAGGAAAGAAAACACCCGTGCATGGGCAATATATCTTTAAGTTCATTTGACCATACAATGCATCTTATCTTTCATACAACCAAGCAAATTCGCATATCTCTATTTCAATTGGCACAATGCTCCAACTCAATGTTCATCAACGAACGTCCCGAAGGCCATAAACATTTTGAAGGCACCATGCCACATTGGACAGTTCTGCCATAACTGTTTCCTTCGCAATGAAGCTATCATTTGTAAGTCTCAAGCACGTAAGCACACTTTGATATAGGTATTCTCCATTCCTTCCGTCGTGCATTCGATGCACGCCTCGATTCAGTATTTCCGTATTCTATGCCATAGTGTTCAATGCGTTAGACTTGTGTTCCTTCCCTCCGACTCATGCAACTGAGGCACGCCTCGATAGGGTATTCAATGTTCTATAGCTCGTGCACTGAGGCACTCGCGCCGATATAGTCTTTCAATGTTCTAGCATACTAACTCGTACGCGGGGCACAAAATGACTCGTATGCTGAGGCACTTGTCGATACAGTTATCCCATATTCTTATGGCTTGCGCATCGAGACGTTCGTCCTTGCGATATTCAATGTTCCATTACGACTTGTACATTTTGATGTACGATTCATTTCAATTGTTCTAACTAGTGTTCGACATACACTATAATTTATCTTCCGATCGGACCACGTCCGTGGCGTCGATAGGTTAACTTAGTATACAATGATACATTCTTACTTAGGCATGAAAGAGTAAAAAGAAGAGTCAGTCCTCCTACCTTAAGCCGATACGCCTTGTTGTTTGTCGAGCCGATTGGGCTCGATTTCATAACTTTGTTGCACGGCCAAATCTTCTGACTTAGCCATTCGAGCACTTCTTGTTTCATTGAACTACTCGATCGATTCCGACCTACCGTGCCTAAGTCCTAGCCCGTTGCGAGGCGGTGATTTAGGTTTTACGGACCCGTTACGAATGAGGCAAAATGTCGACCTCTAATATTTCAGCGTTAATGGATAGCCTGCACATGAAACCAACTAAAATCAATACTTGCATCGATTCAGCCTTGCACCTTGGGTCAATTCAATTTTATAGAATCTTTTAGCCGACTCAACGCACTTATCCGTCGAGGCAATGCAGCGCTTCGCATCGATTCAACTCGATGCATTTCTCGGGACAACGTAACTCTCGTATCGATTCACATCGATACATTTCATTCGGTCAATGCGACTCTTTGAGTCAACGTCTCAGCGTAATGCGCCGTATGGAGCGGGGCATTACAGAATATACCACTCAAACAAGGTTCGTTCTCAAACCAAAACTAATACTCCGATTAAGTGTTTTATAGATCATTTTACGATCTCGTCCAACTATCGTTGTTCCGTTTTAAATACTCGTGCAAGATTTCATTAACTTTCAGTATTTCCTGCAGCTCAATTTGAATTCAGTATACAACTTGATTTGGATCGTACACTTATTCAAGGCGTCCCAAAAATATATGTATTTCAGCCAAGCCCAGTGGTCGAGAATTGGAACAAAGCTAACAGGAAATTCAATCCTATGCTTGCCATCTCGTACTCCCTATCGGACTCATCTTTATCAACTGTTCTCGAAATTTTACCGTATACGTACATTCGATATATACGTGATTCATTCAATAAGGTCACTGCACGCGACGCGATTCAAAATCGTATTTCTTATTTCGTATGTTTCGTATGGACTATCAATTCTATACGTTGCGTCGAGCTGTCGTACATCCGATCGCAACGATCCTTCGCAACGTCTTGCGTTCGAAGTCGCCGTCCAGCTATTTCCAAAGTCTGGCTATGCAACTTATCTCGATACGATTTTTTTTGTTGACTTGCAAATACATCAACATTCAGGACTACGCCCGCTAGGTTACTTACCTAGATATCGTGCTTAAATTCTTCTGACTCAACTTTAAATTGACATTGCACAAAGGCCACAATCTATCCGACACCAAAGTTTACATCGAGGCGACGGTGCTTAAGGTAATAATCGCTTTGACTCAAAGTCTCTATGATGCATCTTACGTTTGATTCCTAACGAGTAAGAATTCACTAGCCAAATTCTCAACTTATCCGTCTCGCAACATTGAATATAAGTTCGATTCACGCAAGCTCAATTACAAGGTGAATGCAAATCTAACGACATAACTCGTAAGTCATTCTCTTACCGCTCGCATCGCACAGGCCAGGCTCACCCTATATATATATATATATATATATATATATATATATATATATATATATATATATATATATATATATATATATATATATATATATATATATGCAAATTGTTCTAATATGTGTCTCATACGTGAAAGGATAGCCGACCGTGGGTAAAAATCATTACATAAGTTATATTCTATTGTTTATATTTCTTATTATGAATTGTTAAAAATGACATATGTATAAGTAGAAGTATCACTTAGTAATAGTTACTAGCTTCACATGATTATTGTGTTGATTTTGGAGGATTGTGTTAATTCGTTGCTCATCAGTACACAATAATGTATTGACCCACGTCTCTATAGGTATCGAGTGCAGGAGGGTAACTCAAAGGTGTTAGAAGCTCATTCAATCTAGTGGAACTTTGTTCAACGTCTCAAAACTTTCAGTGCAAGTTTAGAAGTGTTCTTTTAAATGTGTTTTTATCCTTTCTATAGTAAAGAGATGTGATGTATAAATATTGTGGCCAGTTTCAGTTTAAAAAGATGCATGTAATCCAAGTTTGATATTTTGATTAGCCATTAAGGCACTTTTGTAATTTCGTTTCAAGTTATCAGTAAAAGAAGTTATTTTGTTCATGTCTCATTATTAGTATTATTTGATTTTTTGTATTAAAGTTTTGTTGCATCATTGTCTATTCAGTCTACTTTGTTAATGTATAAGTCTAGTCCTTATACAAGCATAAATTAAACTTGTAAGATGTTACATCGTCCAGTGTTGACTTTATGACCCTCTAAGATCGGGGCATGACAAAATTGGTCAATTTTGAATGGATATTGCATGTGTGCGTGCAGACGCTTTGGGCAACAAGTGAAGGTGTGCCCTGAATTGACATATGAAGGTATAAGGGATGAACAGATTGAGGTGCTATATCTAGGAGACTTGTGCTAGGGAAGGATATAGAACAACATGTTCCCAAGCTAAAATTCAATCAAATGAGACGCTTGAAAGGACGTCATCTGTGTAATGCCCCACTCCGCACTAGGCATTTGGTTAGCTTGCTGGATACGATCAGAATGTTGGACCGTGGCTTGAATTGAAAATAATAAGAATTAAGACTAATGCAGTCTCTTTTAGCTGGCTAGACGGAATAAGTATTAGAACGTGGCTCGCTGGTGGAGCTACGCTTAGTGTGAACGTGTGCAATCAGAATAATGCAAGTGAGTGGAACTGTCCTTCCTCCTCCTTATTCCTTCATGCTTAATAAAAATGAATACTGAAGTGCTGAGAATATGTCCCTAATGTCCTATACCTCAATAAATCGTTTTAGCGACACCTAAAGACGTCGCTAAAACGACAAATTACGTCGCTAAAAATATTTACTGACGCAATTACCGACGTTTTGGACTTGTCGCGGAAACGTAAGTCGCTGATCTTTAAAACGTCGTCGAACGTCGCAAATACCGACGTTCATCGACGTATGATTACGTCGGTATATCTTGGGATATTACCGACGTCTACCGTCGTTTCGTCGGTGGATTAGTGACGTGTTGAAAGTCGTTACACGTCGGTAAAATCCTGGGAACTTACCGACGTTTACCGTCGTTTAGTCGGAGAATTAACGTCGTTGAAAATGTTGCAAAACGTCGATAAAATACTGGGAATTTGCTGACGTTTACCGTCGTTACGTCGGTGGATTGGCGACGACTATTATGTCACTAAATGTCGGTAATTCCTGGGATTATTACCGACGTTCACCGACTTTTATCGACGGTCTCCGACGTATAAGGACGTCGGTAAACGTCGATACCCTGGAAAATTTTGCATATTTACCGACGTTTACCGACGCAAACGTACGTCGGTGGACGTCGGTAAACGTCGGTAAATCTGCAAAAAAAATAAAAAATAAAATACAGAATGTCCTTTTCTCCCTACAGTTTAAAAAGATAACCATAAAGACACAGTATAACAGATATCCTTTTCTCCCTGGGTTCGCCGACCCCTTCGGTGGAACACTCAACACCGGTAAACGTAAACCACAGAAGCACATTAACATCCAATTGAAACGAATAATAACATAAACAAAAGTATAACACAATGTAGCAGGCAACAAATAGAATGGGATCCAACAAATAGAATAGGATCCAACAAATAGAATAGGCACAACCAACAAGTATCCAAATAACCAAGTCTACACCAAATAACAAAGTCTACAACCAAATAACCAAAGTCTACACACAACCAACAAATAGAATATGATCCAACAAATAGGATCCAAACATCCAAGTCTACACAACCAACAAATATCCAAGTCACAAACAAGGGATCAAACAAACACAAACAAACGGTCCTAACTAGGACTACTAGGGATCTGGTACAGGAGGGGCACCGCCGCGACGAAGGGATAAGAACAACTCATACTCCTCAAGTGAAATCGATACCGATGGAGCAGACAGTGACGTCGGTGGAGTCGGTGTCGATAAAAAAGACGGTGGAGGCGGCGGAGTCGACGACGATGAAGGCGCACCCAGAGGACCAGCACGCTCCAATGCTGTAAGTCGCTGGTTGTATGAATCCATGGTAGATAACAGTCTATCACTGCTCTGGACCATCAAATCTGTCACCAATCTCAGCCTATCAGTCATGGTCACCTGTGCTGTCTGCAGCTCCGTCACCGTGCGCTCTAACCCTCCAACGCTGCGCTCTGTCCTCTCAGTCGTCTCCATGAGCTCCATAATGCCGCGGTCGAGCGTATCCAATCGTGCTAGCAGCACAGGATCGTCCATAGGGTGCTGAGACTGCTCCTCGATCCGTCGTAGCAGGTCGTCACGGAGAGACTCCATTATCTGGTGGACTCGGGCAGACTCCTGGGACGGCTGTGGACCATGCACACTATCAGGAGATGCCCTAGAGGACTTGGTCGCAACTAGGGCGCCATATGATCCCGTACCATAGTACGTATCCCTATGGAGTCCACCAGCGACGATCATCCACAGCTCGTCCGTCGATGGAGCTTGAGTGGGCTGCGAGGAAGTACCGGCCTCTCCTGCTTTAGGTGCACTAGCAGCCGCCCGTTCCCGCAGCCTCTGATACTCGGCCTAGAAAGTATGGATAGTACTCTATAATTTCTAATTTCTAATTAATATACTTATTATTACTAACTACATGAATATTTAGGTCACGACCCGCACCCTGTTTAGGGGCACGAGCACGTGGGTACGTCCAGCCTACGCCGCAGTATCGGCGGTAGAACGCTGTAAAAGGTCATCTAGAATATATAGAATCTAAGACACAAAATATAACCTGTCATCTCCGCACGGAGGAATATAACCACAACTCAATCACATAATTCTAAGGAGGATAAACACGATGATAAAGATAAAGATAAAGATAAAGATAAAGATGAGATAAATAGTCTGAAATAGTGCCGAGCCACAATCACAAGTTCAGAGACCAAGACATAAAAAAATATCCAAAAATAAATACTACAAGTCTCAAAGTATCAAACTGGAATGTAATCAAGACAAAATCTAAGTGAACTCGGCCACTAATAGCGGTGCGTCCTCTACGAACACGGGGTCCACAGGCTGGTCCTGGTCGTAGGCTCCATCTATGCCAAACCCGTAGTAGGTCAGGAAATCTGTATCTAAATCCTCTGAAAAACAACGAAGGTTATCCTGTCAGGATATGAGCAAGTACAAACGCCAACAGCAGTTCCATGTGAATTGACAAATACTATAAGAGACAATCATAATGAAATACGAGATGGAATATCAAGACTGTAAGTAAAACGGTACAAGAGAACTGGATATCATGTCATATGTGAGATATAAGATAAAAATAGAATATAAATAAATGGAAAGTAATCTGCGATATGATGTAAACATAAAAATAAAGTGCCATGAGATATTAGAGCGTTATGTGATCGGCTTGGGTAAAGATCAGGCTGTTCCATCTGACCGGCTATGCACAAGTAGTATAATAATGTAGGGATCAGGCCGGCCAAATTGGAAAGCTATGTAAAAGTAGTATAAGGTCATGCTACACCCTACATGTGGTGAGGGTGGAGCTATGCACAAGTAATAAACAAGTAGGGGTAATGATCACATAACCTCTAATAACTCCCCTATCCCCGAGTAGTATAATAAATCTAGACATGAAAGGTCATGACACGGGATTCGAAGAGCAGGGGCCAGCCCACTCCCAAATCGATGTCTAGACAAGTACAGGAAACAATATCGAACAATGTACTCATATACCAGGTAAACCAGGAATGACATCTCATGACAAAATTCACGTATACTAGTCCGTGTATCCTCGTGTCGAGAATCAAGTATAACACTACAACTGAATCGGATATAGTAGATATCAAGACAATGAAAACTATCAGAGAATGTACTCGCCTGCTATCCTGAGCTGAGCAAATCGAAACTACAACCCACTCAATGAGCCACGAACGGTCAACTCGCACAACAGTCTCCTAACGCTGAAACAGACATTACCAACGTTCTCAGAATGGTCAAATTAGCTAGAAATGCCTACCCATAAGTCCAATTCTGGATACAGGAGTAAAACGGTAATTTTAGATCAAAATGGTGTCCGCCGTTGGACCCACTTTGTACCGAAAAATGTGTCAGAATCTACGGTCTCTAAAGTCATCAAACTATATGTCTACAGGTCCGGTTTGATGAGACAAACCCAACGGTATGTCCAATTTTGGATTCCGGTGGGCTGTGCACAAAATCACCCATTAAGTGGGATTGTGGGCCTGCCAAAATGGCGTCCCGATCAACGGTCTCAGAATCGGACCAAACTTGGCATACAGGACCAAAAAAATATTTTGAGTCCAATGGCGTAAGTTTTGTCACGATTTGATGAGTGTGCACAAAGTAATTGACAAATATGCAAAAGGCCGATACGTTGAATTTTTGACGGATACGCATCAAATTCGTCGCGCACACGCGACCAATTTCAATTTCGTCAAAGTCCACATGACCAAGAAGTCGATACGCACCTTTCGATGCTTTCGGTTCGCGATCGCGTCGTCCGGATTGACGGGACGGACGGTGTATCGGGACAATTTTACTAAAAATCCACTTTTGAAATTCAGTTTTTTCTCCAACTTCACAAATTAATAACTTTCTGTACAGTGCATGAAATTCAGTTCTACAAAAAGGTTTTAAAGCCCTATAGGTTGTCTCCAAGTCTCTTTAGATCGATTTTGAAAAATCATAACATGCTGGTCGCAAATCGGCCACAAAGTTGGGGTTTCGGGACAGTTTCTAAACCCAGAAAATCGAGTTTTTTCTCGATTTTGGAACTCATTTTTCGTCGCACATGGTGCGAATCGGCACGAACTATTTGAGGGAAATTAAAGGTGTATATGTTAGGATCATACCGGAAGAAACGTCTCGAAAATTGATCGAGCGTGCGTGTAGAAACGAGACGGAGAAGATGGTTACCTTGAAGTGGATTTCTGTTGTGGTTGATGTTGCGCGCGCGGGATCCGATGGTTATTGGCCGTCCTCCGGTGGCCGGCTGGCCTCACACGGTTGCCGGGAACGTCGGGGAGGTGTGCGGCTAGGGTTTGGGTTAGGGTTTCTGTGAAATTTTTTAACTCTCTCTCTCTCTATACAAAATATATAAGGGGGAAGTCGGGTTTCGGCTTTGCCGAACCCGAAGGGCTCGGTTTAGCTAGCAGCTATTGCTGCTGCTTCCTTTTTTTTTGGTGTGGGCGCGCATGTGTTTGTTTGGTTTTTATTATTTCTTTTTTTCTTTTCTTGCTTTCTTTCTTACTTAAGCTAATATATATATTATATATATATATTTATACACACACATACACATACATACATACATACATACATACATACATACATACATACATACATATATTATATATATACACGTATACATATATATATTTATTTATATAAAATAAACCTATAATATTTATCCATATATATATATATATATATATATATATATATATATATATATATATATATATATTTATATATATTCCAATAAATGAAATATCACCCAAAAAATATATATATATATAAATAAAATCAGAATTTATTTATAAACAAAAACTAAATATTTTAGTATATATATATATATATATATATATATATATATTTTTTTTATATATATATATATATATATATATATATATATATATATATATATATATTAAATATATTAAACTTTATAAATAAAAGCTCTATCGATAAAATACCTATTTAAATAATATAAAAATACTAAAAATAATATTTAAATAATATAAATAAAATAGTGAAATATTATAAATGACTATATTAGCCTTATTCACGATTGTGGGGGTGACAATTTATTTGCATCATATTTACTAAGTTATATTAAAATTGACACGAAGTATTAAATTAAGATAACGTATTGTAATACTTACATAGGTCTGCTCGGCCCTCTCGTCAATAAGGCCTTCGCCCTTCCGATGGGTGGCCAGGAAGATGGTCACCATGTCGGCATTACCGACCTTCCTTACCTGTAATTAAATATATTATCTTAGTAATAATTTATCGGATTTGCATTAAAATAATATTTCTAAAAGAGAAAGACATAACAGACGACGAAAATGTTCCGTCATCGGAATCGACCCATTGCACCACTTCGAGGCATGTTGCCTAGCCGCCTTGGCCTTCTCCGACTTCTCCTTGTACCTTGGCTCGTCGAATCGAGCCTTCATCGCATTCCACTGATCAGGGGTGATCCAACCTTGGATCGACTTTTCGGCACGATCACGATCCTTCTGATCATTAATAGCGTCGCGTATCAGCTTGGCAGCGACGGCAGGAAACATCTGTAGGAGCGTAAAAAAATGTTTTATAGACTGAGTCAAAAGGATAAGAGCTTTCCACTCAAACAAGCTGCTTTACGCCAGGGACACGCCAACCATTTTACGCCAGGGACAGGCAGAGACAAATTATCAAATCATGTATTTAATACAAAGTAATAATGGGTCTGACATAAAGATCTACTGACGGCGTATAACACAGGATTCGAAGGAATTTGTTTTACACAGAAATCCATATTTTTCGTTTAGTATGTGGACTGAGCTACTTTTACACTCACAAGATGGCTTCTTTTACGCATGAATACTATATGAGCCTTTTTACGCTCAAAGTTGACGTGTGCATAAAGTTTATTTGGGCTACCTTTACGCTCATGGTTGTTTTATCAACCACTTTACGCGGGAAGTCCATTTTAGGGCTATTTTACGCCTTGTCTACTACTTTACGCTCATGGTATATTTGGGTTGTTTTTACGCCCTATCCTTTCTGATTAGTTTGGAACGTGGTTTGCCTACGTGGTTTTTATGCCACACATTTCGAAGAACGTGTGTACGTGCATCCTATTCTTATTGAAATCATGGGACACGTGTCAACGTATATAGAGGATGACTTCAGTCATTGGTGGCAGTTATTAGCGTAAAGACAGAACTTTTGCTGACTTTTACGCACAAAAAGCCAAGTCTATAAATAGACTTATTTTTCTCATATAAAAGAACAAGCCGAGACAAAGGAGAATACATAGAGATCAGAGCCCAGAAACTTTGATTCTCCGAGAGCATTCTTCTTCAACCTTTCTTCCAGAACAGAGTGAAGCAAAGCAGGAAAGCATTCGACCTTGCCATCAGTGCCCAAGTGCGTCGATACCTTTCTGGTGACTTAGTTCTTCCAGTTTTTCATCTTCTAGCAGTGATCTTCATCATCATCGTATGGTCCAAGGAACAAAGTGATCGCCTTCAGATCAGACTTCCATAGTAATACTTCCCAGCACAAAAAAGCCGATTTTCAGGCATTTTGTTAAGTGAAACAAAATGTCGACACTGCTGGGGATGACCTTCTCCTCTGACGAGGAGGCAATTGCTCAATACGATGATGTGTCGATTGGATCGACAAAGAAGACTCTGGTTGTGCACTTCGACCAAACTGCCTATGAAGAAATGCTCCGGACTGGGGGTAGCACTCGCTGTTCCAATGTTCAAAAATTGTGGAAGGCGCGAAAAGTTTGGGTTCCTAAATCCAAAAAATCATCGGATCTCCCTACTGTCTCTGCGGGCAAAGGAATCCTTCCTACTCCTGTTGTAGAGACTCCCATCTGTGATGAGGCAGTCTCTACTTTGGTGATACGCCATGCGCGTAAAAATAAGTCTCCCGTTTGTTACGTGGCAGACTCTCCAGTGTTACGCTCTGGGCGTAAAAATCAAGTTTTACGCCCTGAGCGTAAAAATCATGTTTTATGTCCTGGGCGTAAAAACGTGTCTTCCGTCTGTGACGCGGTAGACACACAAAATTTACGTTCTACATGTAAAGGAAAATCTTCCGTCTATGACGTGGCAGATACTAATGTTTTGCGCTCTATGCGTAAAGGTAAATCTTCTGTCTGTGACAGTGTAGATAAAATTCACAATGATGCTTCTGCATCTAAAGTGAATGTACCTACACGCTTGAAGCATAAAAACATAGTCGGTAAAACTTCTGTTTTCAACCAACAACCTTCTTACACTACTGTACGCAAGGTACCAAACTTACAAATTACACGCAATGAAGATGGAGTCCTTCGTACTAAAAAATCTCAGGATTTACGTGCACAACTCCAAGCACGTAAAAATGTACAGTTTGGTTCTGCGAATGCAGCCAGTAATCTTCTTTATACACAAGGGACTAAACATTTTTCTACCCCTAATATAATAAAAAAGACTACTTCATCTACTCCTTCTGATTTACGCGAATTGCTAATGCAAAAGCGTAAAAATAGACAATCTTCCGAGACACTCCCCCAAGAAAATCATCATTATGGTGCATATAGTGGTGCAAGAGAATAAATGAATGACGAATGAATGCAAGCATGAATGTAATATAATAATAGATATAATGTATGCAATATACAAGTTAATGAGATGTAATATTCTATGTTAACACAAACCCTATATTACCTCATGTACCCCCTTACACTATGTTGACACTATCACACTTGACACATTGTTCACTTACACTTTGACACTCTTTGATATGTATACACTATGTATGCCCATTTAACCCTCACTTGCCCCTTTGCCATGTTCACATACACACACATAGCCTCTTAAATAAGTATTTATGAATATAGTTAACTTAGCTATGTATGTATATTATATATATGTTAGCATATTGTATTGTAATATATAAGTTTATACAGCCATTTGAAATGCCATGATTATAGACCTAAGGTTGAATACCAATATATGCATGTGTATATATGTGTAGACAAGTATAGCTTAAAGTAATAGATTACCTAGTGTATATCTAATGTGAATTCTTGCCTATTTGAGTATTGAATAATTGCATGCTATATAGAGTTGGGTGTATGTTGGCTTGTATAGTCTTGTATTGATGTGTGCTTGCTAGGATAGTCTTGGTTAGGCCTAGTAAGACTTGCTGGGTTAGGACATGACCTAGTTTGACCTAGTTTGACTAGTGCAGTTGACCAGAGTTGACCAAGGGTTGAATTTGGCCTAGTTTGACCTAGATTCATGTAGAATGCATTATAGTGCTTTATATTACCCTTCTGGACATGTTGTGACTTGTGCTGTTCTAATTAGGAGCCAGACACCTCTTCTCGGACAGTATCTTTATCTTGGACATTCAGATATCAGGCGAGTACATTCTCTGATCTTTTCATACTTAACTGGATTATTTTCTTGCTCTAGATTACTCTACTTGATGCTGACACGTATCTTCACGGATTAGTACTATGTGGATCCTTTCCTGAGATGTTATCCCTCTACGGATGTATCGGGTATTTCATGTTCATGTACTTTATCATGTGCATCAGGTACTCCTTGTACTCGTACTAGTTCATGTTTTTACATATTCTCATGTGCTTCATGTGCTTCATGTACTGTCATATGCTTATCATGTGCCTCATGTACTACTCATTACATGAGTTCACGTATCTTAGCTGTATTCATGTGCTTATGACATAACTTGAACGGATCCTTGTGTATTGATTGGGACGGGGTGAGTAGAATTGGTTATGTGATCACTATCCCCAGTAGCTGTATTCATGTGCCTCCTTATTTGTATTCATGTGCCCCCAAGCCGTTTACATAACCATATTGTGCTCTAAATCACATAGCCACTTACAGTCTCTACTATCATGTATTTACTTTCAGTTATAAAATATCTCATGTTTACTCGTACTTCCTATTTAGCACTTCCTGTATTTTACTCTATTGCATGATTTATACTCCTAACCTGCTATGAACTGTTTTAGAGATATGTGCTCATTTCCGTCCTGACTGGGCCTGTTGATAAATTTTACAGATAGCTTGGAGATTGCCTGCTAGCCTAGATGAGACACATTAGAGGTTGTTTAGTTAGCTATTTTTAATTGTCTGGAGTTGTATTTATTTTATGGATTACTGTATCTGAGTTTGGAGATTTGAGATGTATTTCTGGATTTGTGTATCTTAGACACTTAGATTTCTCTCTGTTGTACCTCTTTTGGATTTTATGTTTTATCTATCCTTATCATGCTCTACCTTAGATGTGATTGAGTCTGTACCTGCTATGTCACCCCCATTCGGGGAGTATAAACTGTTTAGCCTTATACTGTTAGATGCATGAGACCTAGGACAGCGTTCTACCGCCGACACCGCGGCGTAGGCTGGACGTACCCACTTCTCGTGTCCTAACTCTAGGGTACGGGTCGTGACATCATTGGAATGATGTACCCTTTCCACCGAAATTTAAGCCACAATCAATGGTATTGTTTGATGGAAAGGCTTCACCTAGTCAGTATATCAATTACTTTGATATTATGACTGTACATCTACAGAAAAATGATGCTCTTCTCACTCGAGTGTTCATTGGGTGCTTGACGGGTTCAGCCTATGACTGGTATCGTAGTTTACCCGATAATTGCATTTCATCTTTTAACGAATTTAAGGCAATATTTCTCTCCCGCTTCTATGAGGGAGGTATGGACATGAACATGTCCTCCTTAATAGAAATTAAACAAAAGGAGAAAGAAGATACTCGGACGTTCATTGAACGTTTCCGACAGACGACTCTAAAGATGCCTCCTAGTATGCCAGATTCAGCGTTAATTGATACATGCAAGATGAATCTGCGACCATCCATTGCTGTCTTCACGGGTTCCCAATTCACAGATTGGGCCTCGTTTATTATAGCAGCAGTTTCTGTCGAGACCAATGGTAGGTTGGCTCGTGAACATGGAATGATCTTTGCCTCAGAGGATAAGGAAAAGAAAGGTAATCCTGGTAATAATTCTGGCAATCGTAATACAAAAGGAAAGGATACCCTTATGGTTAATCTTTCTAAAAATAAAACGACGCCGAATAATCACGAGTCTTCTAAGCCAAAAGAAGAATATTCTTTTGACGAGAGCGATATCCCAGGGATATTCTAATGTCTGGTAAAGAGTGGCAAACTCCAGATCCCGGAGCCAAAGAGGCCTAATGAGGTGAATCTGACTGACAACCCCAAATATTGTATCTATCACAGATACATCAATCATCCTACCAGGGCTTGTTATGTCCTAAAGAAGAAAATCTAGGAGCTGATTAATGCCAATGCCATCTCTTTAACTAATGATGAGCATACGGTCACAACCAATATGGTGTAGGAACGAAATAGTAAAGCGTAGTACTCTAGAGGGGGGGGTGAATAGAGTTGGCAGCGGAATAATGCTAATTAAAAAATGTTAGCAGCACAATCACAGAATATTAATCACAACTGAAAAAAAGTAAAGACAGAGTTAGGAGAGCAAACGCAAAGACATCGATGTATACTGGTATCCCTCTGTTGAGGACTAATCCATTCGGTAGAACTCTTGCTACCAGTTGAATCCACTATTGGAAAAACCGCAAGTTTTCTTACGAAGTCCTTGCAACTTCTATAACGCGAGCTTTGATACGAAGAACTCGTCCAACTTCAAATGTGAAGAGGTATTCTTCTATCAAGCCTTCTGATTACAATCTCTCAGAAACTTCTAGACCGTACCGTACTGGCAAATCGACTAGAAGATTATAATTGGCTTGGGATCTGAAATTGAAAGCTCTAGAAAACTCTTTGAAAGACTGAAAGCTTTAGATAGAGAGAAGATTGAAAGTGAATGAGTGAGTTGAAATAATCAAAATCCTTCTCTATTTATAGGACTTTCAAAGGCAGACTTCTGACAGAATTCGAAAAGAATTCGGGCAGAACTCTATGAGCAAATCTCGGTCAAATCCGCAACTGCAGGAGGACCAAGTTCCAAGGATTCAAAATCACAACGGCCACTAACCGAACTCTGGCCGAACTCGGTCCGAGTTCTGTCAGGGTTAAGTCAGGGTTTAGTTAGGGTTTTGAAAAAGCTTTTTGGTGATTTTTGAAAACCTTTTTGTAAACCTTTTTGAGAGGTCATTTTAAAAATATTTTGAACTCATTTGAGGGTAGCTTATTTGCCAGTACGACTCGGTGTACAACATATTCCTAGACTCAAAAATGAAAAATACATTGCATAAGGAATTACAGACTCGAGTAGGCAAACAGATCTTCGGTCTTGAATTCAGTGGATAGCCATTCTCGATCATGTTCAAGAGTCCGAGATGTCCCGACTAGCTTTGTATATCCAGACAGAGTTTATTCAATTATTAAAATCAGGTTTGACCATATGACCAAATGGGCCAACAATCTCCCCCATTTTGATAATTGACAAACTATGAATGATATAACATTAAGCTTGTTCAAAAAATCAAAAAGTAGAAATTGTTCATATCCTGTATTATCTCAAAAAAATGTTAGATCTTTAATTTTCTCCTCCTTTGTCACTTAGCAAAATAATTACAAAAAGAGAAGGCTCCCCCGCAATCAATGCATAAGTAACAAATAATAAAAAAACACATATATAAAAGAAATAAAAATAGAATTATCACTGGCATGTATTGTAAGAAAATTATCACAGGCATGTAATTTCACAGGCAGTTATAAAGAATGAAGCAATATAAGAAATAGTGCTAGCATAAACTGAAACTGAAACATAGTGCTGAAATAAACTGAATGCCATAAACTGAGGCATAATAAACATGTCCATAAAAATAAAAGAGTACTGAAGCAAACTAAAAGGTGCTAATAAAAGTACTGATAATAACTTGGAATGTCGGAGCATTTCCAAGTGCACAATAAAATATCACTCAAAATCATATAGTCACATCTCCTCCTCCTCATCATCATCATTATCAACAGCAGCTCTACCAGCATGTCCTGAAGTACCAGCTCCAGAGGTACCAGCGCCAGAAGGATATGGAGGGGCGCCAACATAGAACTCACCAACATAATCACGATGTGGAGCACGGTCAGGACGGTACCAATCATAGCCGTTACCGGGCTGGAAGTAGGCATGAACAGCCTCATCCTCACAGCGGTAACCAGAGAAAGCTGGATCTCTAGGGATGGAACCGGCTGAATGACCAGTCTGGACGAAACGAAGATCAGCTAAGGAGTTTGCAAGCGCTTGATAGCGGGTGACGTCGCGAAACTCACGCTCGCAAGCCATGTCCGTCATCGAGACGTGCAAAGCAGATAAATGCTGATGTATGCCCTCAAATGTCATAACATACTGATGAGGTGGTGGAGGAGGTGCAGTAGGAGGAGCAGGAGGTGGAGCTGAAGCAGTCATGCTGCGACGAGATAACTAAAAAAACTTGGGCTCAGGGTCCTGAGTACAAGTCGACAGATCGATATCGAAGCGCTGAAAGATGCATGGAAGAGTCATCGCGTAAGAGAGATTTTTATCTCTTGCACGACAACGACCCATCATCTGAATCATGGTCTTAGGGGTTGAAAATGGAATCCCCTTAAGAATGTGGTACATAGCGGACAGCTCAAGAGAAGTCACATCATCCTTTGAAGTGGATTTTGGAAGGATAGTGGAATAGATGATGCGATGCAATTCATAGTTAAACAAGTTCAGGTTGTTAGCCTTGAACTTTCCAGAGCGTACTCTATCAGGTGCACAGAGTTCCGCTTTGAAACTGGCGAGTGTCGTACCTTCGGGAAAATCAAATTCAGTGATGTCAACTAGTGGTTCACCTTCGTTAGGGATACCAAGGATCTCCGCTAAGAGGTCATCATTGAAATTGATATCAATGCCTCCAACACGAGTGCTCACATCAAAAGTGTTTAATATGAGATTGCAATAAAATAATCTAATGGCATTAGTTGCTATAGGGAAGCAAATTTTAACAAAAAGATGTAACCCTAATGCCTCAAAGAAATGACGATGATCAGGAAATACAGTCCATTTGACTGGAGCGCCTGTGCATATGGATCTCATGGAGAAGTCTCTATACCACAGTAGGGCTTGGTCTAGGGTTTGAAAGAAAAACCCGTCGAATGCACCGTCGCTCGTTTGGACCGACGAGAAGAGGAAATTCGTATGCGGATGCGAAGATGACCCTTCCTCACTAGGGTTCGTCTTCTTCCTCTTTGATGGATTGAATTTGGGTGCCATTTGTGCAAATTGAAATAAAAATGCACTAATTGAAAAGTGGAGAAAGATGGGGTTATACCTCCCGAAATCAAAGTATGTCGAAGAGAACGGCGAACTCCGCACGAATTCAAATTTTGGATTAATTTCACCACTTGGATTGGAAGAATGAGGGTGGTGAAAAGCTAGGGTTCGGGGCTCCTTCGCGGCTGCTGCTGCTGTTGTGAATAGTTTGGAAGCAATGAAGAAGAAGGGCTGCTCGGGTTCTGTATATATAACCTGATACCCTCAACCGAACTCGGGCCGAATTCGGTCAGAGCTCTGGCCGAATTCGCCTAGGGTTCTTTAAAGTTGATTTTAGCCATTCTTTTTTATTGTCTCATTTCAAATATTTAATTCAAAGATTAGTCATTTCAACTTCAATTAACAAAATTAATAATATTTTATAGATTAAATGTCGTTACACAGCGACTATTTCAGATTAGCTGTAGGAGTACTGTCCCAGCTGGCAGAGGTTCACTAGGTAACTCTTAAGTACCGCTTCGCTTCAACCGTAGTTGTGGTGACAGACAGACTCTTTATTGGCTTGTCTCTAACACAGTTTTTGCGTAATGATATATAATCATAAAACAAAATTAATTAATATTATTGACGTCCAAAATTTCTAATTCTCGACGTAAATAATTGAAACGATCTTCCGCTAGAGGTTTAGTGAAGATGTCAGCTAGTTGATTTTCAGTATCTATGTACACAAGGTTTATATCTCCATTTTGATGATGATCTCTAAGAAAGTGATGTCGAATCTCAATATGTTTAGTACGAGAGTGACATACTGGATTCTTAGTCAAATTAATAGTGCTCGTGTTATCACAGAAAATAGGAATATGTGTGTAAAATAAATCATAGTCTTCTAAGGTTTATTTCATCCACAAAATATGAGCACAACAACGTCCTGCGGCGATGTACTCAGCCTCTGTTGTTGATAGGGCTACAGAATTTTGCTTTTTACTAAACTATGAGACTAAAGCCTTGCCTAAGAAATGACATGTGCCACTGGTACTTTTTCTATCAACTTTGCATCCAGCAAAATCTGCATCCGAATAACCAATAATGTCAAAGGACTTAGTTTTGGGAAACCACAAGCCAACAGAAGAAGTGCCCTTAAGGTATCGAAAGATACGCTTAACTGCGGACAGATGTGATTCCTTTGGGTTAGCTTGAAAACGTGCACACAGGCAAACACTAAACATTATATCTGGACGACTAGCAGTTAAATAAAATAAACTACCAATCATACCTCGATACTTACGTGTGTCGACTGGCTTGCCTTGTTCATCTGAATCAAGCTTTGTTGAAGTTGCCATTGGAGTGCCAATAGGTTTGACATTGTCCAGATCAAACTTCTTTAGCAAGTCTTTCGTGTAGTTGGCTTGATTTATAAATGTCCCATTATCAATTTGTTTGATTTGTAATCCGAGAAAGAATTTCAGCTCTCCCATCATGCTCATCTCAAACTCATTCTGCATACACTTAGAAAATTCTTGACACAGAAATTCATCAGTAGATCCAAATATAATATCATCAACATAGATTTGAATTAAAAGAAGTTTGCAATTAAAAGATTTAATAAACAGTGTAGTGTCAACCTTGCCTTTTGAAAAACCGTTGTCAAGTAGAAAAGAGCTTAAACGATCATACCAAGCACGAGGGGCTTGTTTTAAACCGTATAAGGCTTTCTTCAACTTGAAAACATGATCAGGGTTTTTGAAATCCGTGAAACCTGGAGGTTGTGCTACAAAAACTTCTTCTTTTATAAAACCATTTAAAAAAGCACTCTTGACATCCATTTGAAATAGTTTGAAATCATGAAAACATGCAAATGCACATAACATGCGAATGGATTCTAATCTCGCAACTGGGGCATAAGTTTCATCGTAGTCGATACCTTCTTCTTGATTGTATCCTTGAGCTACGAGTCGAGCCTTATTATGAGTCACTAAACCATTCTCATTTAATTTATTTCGGAATACCCAACGGGTGCCAATGACCGGATGATCAATTGGCCTGGGAACAAGTTCCCAAACTTGATTCCGTTCAAATTGGTTTAATTCCTCTTGCATAGCATCTATCCAAAAGCTATCACTACATGCTTCATCAATAGTTTTGGGTTCTAGCTGTGAAATAAATGCAACACTAGAAACAATATCTCTACAGGATGTACGAGTACTTACTCCTTTGGTAATATCACCAATTACCAAATCTTTTGGATGATCAGCTGTAAATTTCAACCTTTTTGGAAGATTCTGAAGATAGCTGGTTCCTGGATCTTCTCTAGGAGGTTCAGCTAGTGCAGAGCTTGGTTGAGGATCAGCTGATGTTGAGCTTGGTACAGTTGGATCTTTGTTATTGTCATCGATCGTCATCTGATTTAGTTCATCAAAGGTGACGTTGATTGACTCTTCGATGATCATGGTTCTTTTGTTGAAGACTCTGTATCATTTGCTCTTGGCTGCATAACCTAAAAATATACCTTCATCGGCCTTTTCATCAAAATTTTCCAAATTGTCTTTTGTATTAAGAATAAAACATTTACAGCCAAATATTCTAAAGTATGAAACAGATGGAATTCTATCAAACCATAACTCAAAAGGAGTCTTCTTCGATTTGGGTCGAATTAGAACTCTATTGAGTACAAAGCAAGCTGTGTTGACAGCTTCAGCCCAAAAATATTTGGGTAGACTAAAATGATTTAACATCACTCTGGCCATTTCGGTTAGAGTTCTGTTCTTACGTTCCACAACTCCATTTTGTTGTGGAGTCCTAGGGCAAGAGAACTCGTGTACAAAACCGTGTGTGTCACAAAATTGCTCAAACTCTGCATTCTCAAATTCGCCACCATGATCGCTTCTTATGCGAGTGATCATGTAACCTTTTTCATTCTGTACCTTCTTGCAAAAGGCGACAAATTCGGATAATGCATCATTCTTGCGTGTCAAGAAATATACCCACGTGTATCTAGAGAAATCATCTACAATTACGAAAGCATAAAGTTTACCTCCAAGGCTAGCAACTCTGCTAGGATCAAATAAGTCCATATGAAGCAATTGTAGAGGTCTAGTAGTACATACTGCGTTTACTGACTTGAATGTAGATCTGGTAGCTTTGTTCTTTTCACATTGACTGCATACCGAATCCTTCTTGAATGTAATGTCTGGTAAACCGCGTACTAGCTTTTTTGTGGATAATCTTGAGATCGTATCCATATTAGCGTGACCGAGTCTCATATGCCATAGATGACTCTCATCACTTTTGGCCATTAAGCATCTACCTGAAATGTTAGTTTCTTCTAACAAATAGAAAACATATATATTGTCTTCCCTGATACCTTCAAAGATAGTACTACCAGTTGAGCTATCAACTATAGTACATTTGTCTTTGCCAAAGTTGATGCCATAACCATGATCAGCTAGATGACTTATGCTGAGTAGATTATGTTTCAACTCGGTAACCAGACAGACATCCTTAATCACAGGATAGGGAGACTTACCAACATCACGTACCAATAATATACCCTTTCAAGTTATTACCGAAGGAGACATAGCCTTCCTTCTTTTTCTTCGACAGTATTGCAAATAGGGTAGCGTCACCGGTCATATGCCGTAAGCAACCGCTGTCGAGGATCCATTTGCTTCTAGCATGTGAAGGGTGTTCCACCTACAAAACAGTTTACAGATGAAACTTTTGGTACCCATTTCTTGTAGGGTCCTGAATTATTAGCTTTAGGTATCCAAGCATAAACATTTAAATCAACAAGCTTTCTCATTCTACATGCAGATGAAATATGACCAATGAGGCCATAATAATAACATTGTGCATGTCGAGTGTTGAAAGCTGAGTGGTGTGCATGGTTGGTAGGTTTAGGTTTTCTAGTATAGAAGAAAGCATACCTATAATCTTGTTTGGGCTTAACCTTTTGGGGTAAAGGTTTTATATGGTTAGGTCTGACAGTGTTTGGCTTGGGAATGTTCCAATTTTTCGGTAAGTGACACGTGTTAGGGAAGGAAGCAGCAGGCTCAGGCTGTTTTTCTAACCTAATTTCCAATCTTTTGGAAGTGTCATACAACTTAGTATAATCAGAAGTGAGTGATTCCATTCTGATTTGTGCACATCAAAGACTTTTTTTCTCTATAGAAAGTTCTTCCTTGAGTTGGTCAATAATTTTGTCTTTCTCTTCAGATGACTTGGTAGTCTCGTGTAATAAGAGCTTTGTTGAAGAAAGCTCACCAGACTCACTAACATTATTTCTAACCTCAGCTAGTAGGTCGGTAAGTCTACCTATTTCACCTTTTTACTCTTTGAGTACCTTCTTAGCGGTCTGATACTTGCTACGTAGTTTCCTGTAATCAGTCATCAGGTCACTGAAGGCATCTCCTAATTGCTCAAAGGTGAAGTCATCATAAGTATCAACTACAGGTTCAGTAGGTACCTGATCGGATGCTATAAAGCATACGTTTGCAGCGTCTTCTGATTGTTCGTCTTCTGAGTCGCTGGCTTCACTTTTATGCCATATGCTGGTATTGGTATATCTTCTAGATGTTGATTTCTTCATGTTCCCTTTTTCATACCTATTGCTCTTCTTGCTTGATGATGAGTTTGTGGGACAATCCTTCTTCATGTGTCCCTTCTTCTTGCAGCCATAGCAAACAGCATCTTCTTGATACCAGTTGTTGCTGTTGTTCTCTTTGACTCTCTTTTCATGTCTCATGAATCTTTTGAACTTCCTTGCTAGGAGAGCTTGATCTTCAGCGTCAGATCTACTGCTGTCTGAGTCACCTTCAGCAGCTTTTCTGTGCTGTGCCTTGAGAGCGATCGTCTTCTCCTTTGGTGCAGGCTCTTCAAAATCTTGTAGCTTCAGTTCATGAGTAAGTAGCTTACCCATGAGTACTTCGAGGGACATAGTTGTGAGGTCGTTCCCTTCAATGATTGCAGTAGCCTTCGGAATCCAGTTCTTGGTAAGTGCTCGCAGGAGTTTGCGAATTTTTTCATGGTTACTGTAATCTTTGCCTAAGGAGGACAAAGGATTTACAATATCCAGGAATCTCTCGAACATTTGTGTAACTGTTTTGTTGGGCTTCATCTTGAACGCCTTGTACTCTTGAGTAAGTCTGCTGACTTTAGATTCTTTGACTTGAGTCGTGCCTTCATGTGTGACTTCAAGTAGCTTCCACACTTCATTAGCCGTTGTGCAGATAGACACCCTGTTAAATTCAGTTCTGTCTAAAGCACAAAAGAGAACATTAATGGCACGTGCGTCAAGACTGGCCCTTTTTTTTTTCTTCCTCTGTATATCTGCTGTGGGGGTTTTCAACTAAAACTCCATCAACATTTATACGAGGTGGCTTTTGATAGCCATCAAGAATAATGGACCATAAATCAAAGTCAAGTGAGTTCAAGAAGAAATTTATCCGTGTTTTCCAATAGGTATAGTTCGTACCATCAAACAGTGGGGGTCTGTTTGTGGCCTGGCCTTCACTTGTGAATTTCACAGTTGCCATGTGTTGTGCTGTGATCTATATAACAGTTAATTAAAATGAATAAATAATTGCACTGTTACCTTTACTTTACCTGTAACACCTGCTCTGATACCAATTGTAGGAACGAAATAGTAAAGCGTAGTACTCTAGAGGGGGGGGTGAATAGAGTTGGCAGCGGAATAATGCTAATTAAAAAAATGTTAGCAGCACAAACATAGAATATTAATCACAACTAAAATAAAATAAAGACAGAGTTAGGAGAGCAAACACAAAGACAACGATGTATACTGGTATCCCTCTGTTGAGGACTAATCCAGTCGGTAGAACTCTTGCTACCAGTTGAATCCACTATTGGAAAAACCGCAAGTTTTCTTACGAAGTCCTTGCAACTTCTACAACGCGAGCTTTGATACGAAGAACTCGTCCAACTTCAAATGTGAAGAGGTATTCTTCAATCAAGCCTTCTGATTACAATCTCTCAGAAACATCTAGACCGTACCGCACTGGCAAATCGACTAGAGGATTGTAATTGGCTTGGGATCTGAAATTGAAAGCTCTAGAAAACTCTTTGAAAGACTGAAAGCTTTAGATAGAGAGAAGATTGAAAGTGAATGAGTGAGTTGACATGATCGAAATCCTTCTCTATTTATAGGACTTTCAAAGGCAGACTTCTGACAGAATTCGGGCAGAACTCTATAAGCAAATCTCGATCAAATCTGCAACTGCAGGAGGACCAAGTTCCAAGGATTCAAAATCACAACGGCCACTAACCGAACTCTGGCCGAACTCTGGCCAAACTCGGTCCGAGTTCTGTCAGGGTTAAGTCAGGGTTTCGTTAGGGTTTTGAAAAAGCTTTTTGGTGATTTTTGAAAATCTTTTTGAAAACCTTTTTGTAAACCTTTTTGAGAGGTCATTTTAAAAATATTTTGAACTCATTTGAGGGTAGCCTATTTGCCAGTACAACTCGGTGTACAACATATTCCTAGACTCAAAAATGAAAAATACATTGCATAAGAAATTACAGACTCGAGTAGGCAAACAGATCTTCGGTCTTGAATTCAGTGGATAGCCATTCTCGATCATGTTCAAGAGTCCGAGATGTCCCGACTAGCTTTGTATATCCAGACAGAGTTTATTCAATTATTAAAATCAGTTTTGACCATATGACCAAATGGGCCAACATATGGTTTCTCTTCAATTTGGAGATTTTCCTTCTCAATAAATACCAGATGGAATTGTTCCAATTCCGAAGGCGACGATGAAGATTGTGAATATCCTGCCTGCCAGGGAAGAAAATAAAGGATTGTTGCCTCTTATATTAAAGAATGGTGAAATTATGTGGGTACATCCTGACTTAGTACCTGAAATGGAAGATGAAGGTAAAACTTTAAAATCTAGGAAAGGTAATAAAGTCAAAACCTGCAACATAATTTTTCATGTTATTCCAGATCCTGATGATTTAGATCATTTATGGGATGGCAGTCCTTTGGAAGATAGACTGAGAGGATTGAGCATATGCCCTCCAAGTCTGGCTCCTTCTACAAAGCTCAAGCTTACTCATCAGCAGTGGCTAGCCATAAATAGTGTTCCCTTATACAGGGCACAACAAGTCTTCGCTACTTATGAAAAAGCTCCTGTAGGAATTTTTCCTCGTATCCCGAATCCTTCTCCTCCCGTAGCTACAGAGACTTCTATTCCTCATTCTCCTGTAGTTACAGAGATCTCTTCTTCTTTCTCTGTTGAACCACCTATTAAAAGTCCGCTGCCCACTCACTTGTACAGTCAACAATCTGTCCTTCTTATGAAGAAGATGGGTTATGACTTTCAAAAGGCAGAAGGTTTGAATTATGATAAAGGAATACGACTTCTTTTACAAATTCAAAGTCAAAAATCCACTATTGGATTGGGTTCTGAGGTTCCTCATAACAATCCTCGCAAGAAGAAGGCTAAGGGAAGGAAGACTAAATCTTGCAATATGGTACTTCCTTCTTCTGAGTCTGAAGAAGAAACCTTTGCTGGTACAAGATCTGGGAAAGAGTACTACAAAGATTATGAGGGATCCTCCAAAGATGCAGAGAATATTGAAACACCACCAACTCAACCGTCTCCTGTTCCTGCTAAACCATCTGTGGTTGAAAAGGAGAAACAGAAAGCAGTACGCTTTGACGTCCCATTGAAGTCTACTTCCAGTCAGGGGGTGGTGATAAAACCCTATAAATTTGATATTCTAGCCCAGTTAGCCAATACTCCGGATAGACTATCTATTTTCGACATGCTTCGTCTTTCTAAAGAAAGTCACGAAACCTTGAGTGAAGCTTTGCTGCAAGCTGACTCCTGTTTAGCTCAACTCAAGACTCCTAATAATATACCAGTATCATGCCCACAATGTTATAGTGTGATGGAGGTAATTCCTAATATTACCTTTACACAAGAAGATATGCTGTTGAAGCATAACAAGCATGACAGGCCTTTGTGCTATACTGGGTATATTGAATCCATTGAAGTTGACAGGATTTATATTGATCCTGGGTCTTCCATTAGCATAATTCGTCAAAGTATGCTAAGACCGTTGAGGATTCCTATTAGTGACTTGGCTTACACTAGTACCACAATCGTTGGATTCAACTCTGGAAAGAGTAAACCACAGGGGAAAATTCGTTTGAAAATCCAGATTGGTGATCTTCGAACGATGGCAACATTCTATGTTATTAATTCAGACGTATCCTACAACATCTTTTTTAGAAGACCGTGGTTACATGAGCATAACATCGTGCCTTCAACTCTCCACCAATGCTTCAAGTACGTAGATTCCCAAGGGGTTGTAAAGACTGAGTTTGCTAATATCAATCCTTTCAAGGGTGTCGAAGCCTATTTTTCTGATTCAAGGCTCTACAAACAAGAACATGTAAAGGAGATATCAGACATGGTTGAAGATCGATCATTTGCCGAAGATCAGTCTATTAATGAAGATTCACCAGAAGAGCAACCTTTGAAAATCAAAGTCAAAGGGCGAATTCAACCCCAACCTGTCAACAATCAACCTCTGATGATCAAGGTTAAAGGAAGAACTCAAGCTTCATCTGAGGAATCAGTGAATGTTCCTGTTAAAAGCCAAGTTCAACCTCTCGTGATCAAGGTCAAAGGGTGCACTTTTCGTACGAATGATCCAGAGCCACCATTGATCGTCAATCTTGGCAAGACTACGCAGAAGATGGATGATAGTCCGTTAATGATCAATCCGAAGCGTAGTAGTCAAATTGTAAATGATGTAAATATTGATCATTTTATACTTTTCGATATCAATGAAGATTTTCTTTTTGAGTATATGGCTGTCAAATTTGTTGAAAGAAAGACTTTCTCTTCTGATAATCAAAGTCATCAATATAAAGACGACATAGATACAAAGGAAACCTTATACATTGACAATAAGGAATTTTTTTTCTTCTTATGTCGATGTTGGACCTTATGCTCAAAGGTTCCTAACATCTTCTCCCTATCTTCTTCCTGTAGCCGCTTCATCGCAAGCTTGTGTAACTTATAGACGTCACAAGGAATCTTATTTCGTGATTCCGACTGATAAGAAAAACAAGCGTCAAATTGTGTTTGGTCTGGCTAAAAATATTCCTGTTGCTCAGACAGATGATGTAAGAGATAAAGATAAAGGAAGAATCCGAATTGACAAATATAGTCAACAATCTCTCAAGATTATCCAGAATATGGGATATGATTTGAAGACTATGCAAGGTCTTAATCAAGGCAAGGGTAGACGATTACCATTAAGTGGTGATCCGTTTTATCAGAAAACTCTTCATGGGTTGGGATATGATCCATCCCATATGTTTAATGACGATATTCAAGAAGAATTCTCTTCTAGCTCTTCACAATCATCAGATTCTGAAGAAATCCAATTCATCGAATCTGATACATCTCACTCCTCATGTGTTAGAAGAGGTTATTATGATGAATCTGAACAAATATTCTCAGTAAACATGGTTCAAACTGATGGTGAATCTGAACCATTTGAGAATGATCCTTGGGCTCAACAGATGGACACTCAATGGAAACTTCGTTTTGAACAACGACAACCATCTACAGAGGACGAGATTGTCCTGATTTATGTTGGAGATGGAACTACGTCTAAACTAATATTCATCAGTAAAAACCTTTCTGAAAATGAAAAGGAAGAGTTGATAAAACTGATCAAAGAATATATTGATATTTTTGCATGGAGTTATGAGGATATGCCAGGTCTAGATCCTAAAATTGCTACTCATAAACTCAATATTCTTCCTAATGCCAAGCCTGTAAAACAACAGCAACGGCGTTTTTGACCAGATATGATGGATGCAATTGAGGCAGAAGTCAAAAAGCTGATCACATGTTTCTTTGTTCGTGAAGAACAACACCCCGATTGGGTTGCCAACATTGTTTCTGTTATGAAAAAGAACGGAAAAGTCTGAGTTTGCATAGATTTTCGAGATCTTAATGTAGCTTGTCCAAAGGATGAATTTCTACTTCCGATTACCGATGTCATGATAGACAATACATGCGGTTTTGAACGTATGTCTTTCATGGATGGATTTTCAGGATATAATCAAATTAAGATGCATCCAGAAGATGAGAAGCATACTGCTTTTCGTACACCCCTTGGGGTTTACTGCTATACAGTTATGCCATTTGGTCTTAAAAATGCTGGTGCCACGTATCAACGGGCTATGAGCAACATCTTTCAAGAACATCTACGAAAGACAGTTGAATGTTACGTAGATGACATTGCTGTCAAGAGTCGATCAAAAGATGAACACATTCAAGACTTGAAGACAGTATTCGATTTGATGCGTCAACATCAATTGAAAATGAACCCTACTAAGTCTTTTTTTAGGGTTTCCAGTGGCAATTTTTTAGGATTTGTCATTACTTCTCAGGGTATCCATGTTGATCCTGATAAAGTTAAAGCAATTCTTGAAATGCATCCTCCTCGTAATCTGAAAGAACTCCGTGGCTTTCAGGGTCGCATTGCTTATATCAGGAGATTTATATCTAATCTCTCTGGGAGATGTCAACCTTTCTTCCGTCTATTAAAGAAGGGTGTATCATTTGTTTGGGATGAAGCATGTCAGAAAGCCTTCAATGATATCAAACAATACCTTACAAATCCACCTGTTCTGGTACCTCCAGTGGTAGGAAGACCATTTTTGCTATATGTTCGAGCTTTGGATCATTCACTTGGTGCTCTTCTTGCACAAAAAAGTAATATGGGGCATGAACAAGCGATTTATTATCTTAGCCAAATGATGGTTGGAGCTGAACACAGGTATACTTCTGTAGAAAAGGAATGTCTGGCACTAGTTTTTGCAGTCCAAAAGATAAGACATTATGTGACAGGACAGACTATTCATGTTATCTCTAGAATAAATTCCTTTCGGATATTGATGAGAAAACCAAGCATTCTTAACTCTAGGTTAGCTACCTGGGCGATGTTGCTCACTCCTTATGACATGGTTTATGCACCTCAAAAATCAGTGAAGGGTCAAGCATTAGCTGATTTCTTAGCTGCTCACCCTATACCTGAAACATCGAAGTTATATGAGGACATTCCAGATGAAGTCGTGGATTGCAACATGACTTTGAAGGATGACATCTGGCAATTATATTTTGATGGAGCATCACGGGTTGGACCTAAAGGTAATATCGTCTCTGGAGTAGGAATCGTCTTGGTTTCTCCTGATAAAATGGTCATATATCGTGTCTATTCTCTCAATGAGCCATGCTCTAACAATGTAGCAGAATATAATGCTTTGCTGATTGGGCTCCAAGTAGCAAGGCAATTGGATAACGAGTTCCTAGAAGCTTATGGAGATTCTCAACTAATTGTTAATCAAGTTAGAGAAACTTATGAAGTCAGAAATCCTGATCTCATCCCTTATCATCAAGTGGTAATCGAGTTGATCTTTTCATTCAAAGGATTCTTCATCGAATTCGTACCACGTTCTCAGAATGTGGAAGCTGATGCTCTTGCTAGCTTAGCTGCAGACTTGGCTGTTCCAATTCGAAGACAAAATACAATTACTTTGTTGGACCGAGACTTATTCTGTGTCAAGAATAATCTGTATATTGAACAAAGTTATACTACAGAGTCAAGTTTCCAACAGAAGGATTGGAGAAGTCCATTCATTGACTATGCGGTTCATGGGATTTTACCTGAAGATCCAAAAGAAGCTGCATCAATCAAGAGACGATCATTTCGATTTTACTATAATTCGTCTTTACATATGTTATATCGTCGTTCATACGATGGACTCTTGCTGCGCTGTCTCTCAGAAAGTGAAGCTAAATAAATACTTCGTGAGGCTCATGATGGCGTCTGTGGTGCTCATCAACCAGGTCCGAAGTTACAGGACCGCATTCGAAGAATGGGGTATTATTGGCCTTCCATGATAGCAGATGCTGTAGATTATACCAAAAGATGTAAAGCATGTCAGATTCATGCTGACTTTATTCACCAACCTTCTGAATTTATACATCCTACAGCAGCTTCTTGGCCCTTCGAAGCTTGGGGTATGGATATCATTGGTCCGATTAATCCTCCTTCTGTTAAAGGACATCGGTTTATATTGGCTATAACCGATTACTTTTCTAAGTGGGCAGAAGCAGTTCCCCTTACTGAAGTGAAAACATCTAATGTGATTAGCTTCATTAAACACCATGTCATTTATCGTATCGGAATTCCTCGACGAATAATTCATGATAATGGACCACAATTTGCCAGTCAGGCATTTTATCGGTTCTATGATAAGAATCAATTTCAAAATCTGGCTTCTACGGCTTATAATCCAACTGTTAATGGTTTAGCCGAAGCTTTCAACAAGACGATCATTAAACTTCTCAAAAAGTTTATCTTTTCTAATAAACGTGATTGGAATGAGAAACTTGGAAAATGTTTATGGGCTTATCGAACAACAGTCCGAACTCCTACTGGTTTTACACCATTCTTACTGGTTTATGGATGTGAGGCTGTCCTTCCATTGGAAATCCAGATTCCATCTCTTCGAATAGCCATTGCTAATGAGCTAACTATAGAGAATAATGATCGCTTACGACTCCAAGAACTTGAAGGATTGGATGAAAAGCGTCTTCAAGCACAACAGCAAATTGAGCTATATCAAGCCTGTATATCTCGAACTTTCAATCGTAAAGTTAAAGAGAGGATATTCAAGGTTGGTGAGCTGGTATTAGCTGTTCGAAGACCGATGGTGATGACTCACAAAAGAAAAGAGAAATTCCAAGCAAAATGGGAAGGCCCTTATGTAATTGAGACCGTGTTTTCCAATGGCGCCTATCGGTTATCCAAGCCCAATGGAGATTTACTCATGATGCCGATCAATGGTAAATTTCTTAAAAAATACTATGTATAAAAAAAGAAGACAGAATGAAAATAAAAATTCTTTTATTTTTGTTCTGAACAATGGATTAAGGACGAGGACCACTGCCTTCCTTATTGAATACATAGTCAGCCAATTCATCAAAGGCATCTTTGCCTGAGTTCATAAAAAATTTGCAGGTAGCCATCCTCAGTACTTCTTCCTCAGGAGTTTTCTCTGGCTCTACTAAGAAAGCGAGGATGTCTTGTGGTGGCTTGGGCGTAGAAGAACTTTCGCCTATTTTGGTTGGGTCTGACACAATTGGCTCAACGGGACGCGTCTCAATGACGTCCTCAACCTTCATGGAGACTTCATTCTTTTGCTGCACATCCTTGGAAGACATTTCCGATAGAGGATTGGAAATAAGAATGAAATATTACAAAGAGTTCTCACCTATTTATAGGAGAGATCTATTAATGAACCGGTCTTTAAAATTGAAAACAACTTTTCATTCCCGAAAAGACCTGTCCATTCACTACATCAGATTCATCCATTTTGTGGAATTGAATTGACCTTCTCTTTTCCCGAAAGATGCGTTGATTCATTCATTCTTTTTGACACCTGTCTTCTTATTTCCCCAGCTACCAATGTTTGGTTAAGCTGGTAACTTGTCTCTTCAGAGAGAATTTTTAATCTTTTATCTTACCAGTTGGTATAAAAAGTTGGATTTATTATTTATCATGTTATTATGACCTCTGAATAAATATTAAATCTGCTTGTATTTTCTATCTATCATGTTTATTTGGCCTCTGAATAGATATTAATCTAGTTTTCTTTGAGTTGTTACGATCTATCATGTCCATATTACCTCTGATAGTGTTGTATACTCTAAAAAAAATAAGATTTCATTTATGTCTATATTACCTCTGGATAGATACAAATTATTGAGTTTAGAAGACTTGTCATTTCCATTCTAACTTTATCATCATAAAAGTCTATTATATTTCTTAGACTTTCTTACAAATCATAATGGAAATCTATTACATCTTGGATTTTTATTCTATACAACAACGATGACCTAATCGAGATCTATTTCTTCTTCGGATCTTCTTTATCGGATTCGTTGTTGGTGTCAATTCTTTGCTGTTTGAGCCTCATTGGCGATCAGAACAGTAGGAATTAACTCTGGTCTTCTCTCTCAGACGAGAGGAGAATCCCAGAGTATGGCAGCCCGAAGATGCGTTGCTGCCAATACAATTGGTGGAGAAATGGCGGCCCTTCAGAAGAGATAGGAATATATCCAGCATTGGGATACGATTCCTAGTTCTGCTGTGAAAGGAACTCTACTACCCAATTTCTCGGGATAGAGTTGACTCCACCATCCAACTTTCCGTGTATAAAGGCTCTTCCTACCATCTGAGGAAGACCCTTTTATCCCACGAAGAGTTCTGAGTTTTCTGATTTGTGCGTCAAAAGCGCATGAGCTCCCTGATGTTGATGTCAGAAGAATGCTCCTCACAGCATCCAAGTCGCCAATACCGGTTCTGGGAAAGTTCTTCAGCCAAACTTCTGTAGAAGACAGCAGAGAAAAATTGTTTTAAACAAAAGTATCATTGGACGCATATTAGCCAATTAAAACTAAAAACAGATGCTTACACACCTTGTTTTGTCTTCAACAGGCGTACCTTATCTACAAGGCTTTACGCCAGTGTTTCATGTGCACTTAATCTACAAAGGCTTTACGCCAGTGTTTCATGTGCACCTTATCTACAAGGCTTTACGCCCGAGTTTTTACGCCAGTGTTTCATGTGCACCTTATCTACGAGGCTTTACGCCTTTGCACTTGTGTCTCATGCGCTCCTTATCTGTCAAGGATTTGCGCTCATTTTCAGTAGGCGTGCCTTATCTATTAAAGATAGGCATCTGTTTTCAACAAAAAGCTCAAAGACAGAAGATTCTTTTATGAATCAAACTTACGATCAAGATCAGATGGTTCGGCTTTAAGAGTGGTTGAATCGATGTCTGATGACCGGACGTACAGAGGAACGACATTGGAAAGCATCGTCATTGTCAATCTCTTATTGGAGAATGAAATCTTGCAAATAGCTTTCTTTGGAGAGAAAAGATGAGAATGAGAATGAGAATACATAAAACATTCTTTAACTCAGCTATTTATAAAGGGTCGAAGAAACGGTTGGCGTGAGCTTATTTCGAAAAAGATCCTAATAAAAGGCGCTCGTGACCACAGGAAGGTTGCCACGTGTTGCTTTGTTTCTCTTGGGAACGAACAACCATTGATGCAGTTAAAAAAGGGGTAGAACAATTCTATATACCAATGCACCACACGAATAAAGATGAAATCAATATTAAGATTTTATTTTTATAAAAAAGGGAGTAGGCCCCTATAGATAAGTTGAAGTGTCACAATGCATAGATGACACTTCTACATAAAACATTATTTTTTCTTCTCTCCTTCGTTGGGCTGACGAAGGGAGGCACCTAACTCGTGCATGTTGTGGATCCCGGAACGACGCATCAGATTGAGGAATGCTTCTGCATCACCTGATCCTTCTTACGCAGTTGAGGGACCACCATTTATACGACCGAAGATTGCTGGAGTCAGTCCAAAGCACTCTAGAAAGTTACGTGCTCTCTCGATCTCCGTCTCTATGTCAATCCTGGAGCTCGGAGCCTTTTCTTTGTTAGTCTCTTTCTTCGGTGCCATGACAGTATGAGGATGAAAAGTGAGAATGAAGAACTTCTCCTTATATATACAATCAAATCAACTCTTCATATTCCTTATGGGAAACTGATCATTATTAATGCAACTCGGGAAAATGAAGAAGCTTTCGAATGTTTCGAGAGAAAATTCATTATGACGGTTGAGTGTTGACCGGCACCATTTCTTGACTTTTCATGTTCAAATTATTTCGAAATTCTTAAAATCTTTTCAAATTTCAAAAACTTTGAAGGGGGTCTTGTAGGAGCGTAAAAAATGTTTTATAGACTGAGTCAAAAGGATAAGAGCTTTCCACTCAAACAAGCTGCTTTACGCCAGGGACACGCCAACCATTTTACGCCAGGGATAGGCAGAGACAAATTGTCAAATCATGCATTTAATGCAAAGTAATAATGGGTCTGACATAAAGATCTACTGACGGTGTATAACACAGGATTCGATGGGATTTATTTTATACAGAAATCCATATTTGTCGTTTAGTATGTGGACTGAGCTACTTTTACGCTCACAAGATGGCTTCTTTTACGCATGAATACTATATGAGCCTTTTTACGCTCAAAGTTGACGTGTGCATAAAGTTTATTTGGGCTACCTTTACGCTCAAGGTTGTTTTATCAACCACTTTACGCGGGAAGTCCATTTTAGGGCTATTTTACGCCTAGTCTACTACTTTACGCTCAGGGTATATTTGGGTTGATTTTACGCCCTATCCTTTCTGATTAGTTTGGAACGTGATTTGCCTACGTGGTTTTCATGCCACAAATTTCGAAGAACGTGTGTACGTGCATCCTATCTTATTGAAATCATGGGACACGTGTCAACGTATGTAGAGGATGACTTCAGTCATGGGTGGCAGTTATTAGCGTAAAGACAGAACTTTTGCTGAGTTTAACGCACAAAAAGCCAATTCTATAAATAGACTTATTTTTCTCATATAAAAGAACAAGCAGAGACAGAGGAGAATACATAGAGATCAGAGCCCAAAAACTTTGATTCCCCGAGAGCATTCTTCTTCAACCTTTCTTCCAGAACAGAGTGAAGCAAAGCAGGAAAGCATTCGACCTCGCCATCAGTGCCCAAGTGCGTCGATACCTTTCTGGTGACTTAGTTCTTCCATTTGTTCATCTTCTAGCAGTGATCTTCATCATCATTGTATGGTCCAAGGAACAAAGTGATCGCCTTCAGATCAGACTTCCATAGCAATACTTCCCAGAACAATTTGTACTTCTTGTACTTTTTTTCGTTTTATTTTCAAAAGCCGATTTTCAGGCATTTTGTTAAGTGAAATAACATCCCCTCGATAAGCTCGGGCCGGTACGGTTGTCACGACCCGCACCCTTTTTTTAACGGATACGAGACGTGTCCAAGCCAGCCTACGCCGCAGTATCGGCGGTAGAACGCTGTCACGGCCATGAAGATCAAAATCACAAATAATGCTCATTCACATAATTAATTTAACTTACAATGATCATAAGTTTTACATTTGTAGAAAAATATAAACTTGTACAAATAAATGAATGACTACAACTCAATTATCTAGCTAGTCTCTAGGCTTTTGTCTGCAAGAATTCCCGTCACTCTCCAAGCTAAGTGAATCCACGGCTAACCTGAAAATGTTGGTTTCCAGTCAGGAATGGAACGAGCACAATTCACTGAATGCAATTTCAAATAAAGAAAATGACTATACAACAGAGGTTAGACATCAATTACATGTTTTTGAAAATAAACAGGAAATACGAAAAACCAATAGCAAATAAATAGACACAAAATACTTTCCCCACTGTTAGAAGTACCTTTGATATGTGATCAGTCTGGGGCACTACACCGTACGGTCTACGAGGTCTACTTGTATAAAAAATAAGCACTGTCTACGATGTCTACTTGCAGAAAAATAAGCACTGTCTACGATGTCTACTTGCAAAAAAATAAGCACTGTCTACGATGTCTACTTGCAGAAAAATAAGCACTGTCTACGATGTCTACTTGCAGAAAAATAATCACTGTCTATGATGTCTACTTGCAGAAAAATAAGCACTGTCTACGATGTCTACTTGCAGAAAATAAACACTGTCTACGGTCGGATCACACATCCTTGGTACTTCTCATTCCCGACTCAACAATTTATAATAGAGTATAAAAATCACATAACCAATGACTAATCAATGAAGTATAGTAAAGATCAATATCAAAATGCAGACAATAAACTGTACTCGCCTGTGGTCCTTTGCTGGTAAAACCGACAATCCAACCCAAACAGTGTGCCCCAATAGTCAAAACTCGTACAACAGTCCCCGGAAGCTGAAATAAATATTACCAATTTTTTCAGAAAAGTCAAATTAGCTAGGATTGCCTGTCCTTAAGTCCAATTCTGGACACAGGAGCAAAACGATAATTTCGGGTCAAAACGGTGTCCGTCGTTGGACCCGCATTGCACCAAAAAGTGTGCCAGAGTCAACGGTCTCTAAAGTCGTCAAACTATATGTCTACAAATTCATTTTGATGATACGAACCCAACCGTATGTCCAAGGTTGGATTCCGACGGGCCATGCACAAAATCGCCCGTTGAGTCGGATCGTGGGACACGCCAAACGGCGATCCAATCAACTGTCTCAGAATCGGACCAAACTAGGCATACAGGACCAGAAAAACGATACGGTCCTGCTGGCGCAAGTTTCGTCTCGATCTGACGAGCGTGCACAAAGTAATTGGAGAATTTGCACAGAGGCCGATTCGGTAAATTTCGACGGATACGCATCAAATTCGTCGCGCACACGCGACCAATTTGAATTCCGTCAAAGTCCACACGACCAAGAAGCCATTACGCACCTTTCGATGCCTTCGGTTCACGACCACGTCGCCCGGTTTGGCGGGACGGACGTCGTATCGTGAAATTTTCATGTTTTGAAAACAGATTTTGATGATTTTTTTCTAAACTTCCACAACTGATTTCTCTGTGCATATTTAATGAACTTCGAATATACAAAATGATTTCTGATATCCTATATGTGATCTAAAAGATTGTTCAAATGGAATTTCTAATACGGTACGGGATCGATCAGGATCGATCTCCGAACGTGGATGGTCGGACTAAAATAGTGTTCTATTTTTTGTAGGTTTTCGACCAACTTTGGGTCGATTTCGGGTACAGGTCATGCGACTTCATCGAAACCTAATTAATGGAGATCCTAGATGGTTAAGTAGGCTGTCCATACGATTTTACAAATTTAAAAACCGATGAGTATGCGCGAAGAAATAATACGACGAAGTCATACCTCGCGCATATGACGCTGTTGTCGTCTCCGCTCTGTTTCAGCGCGCTGTCCGTGGCCTCCGGCGATCGGCTGAGCGCGGCGGTGCGCTCAGCCGCGCGCGTACGCATGGTGTCACGACCTGCACCCACTGTGAGTGTACGAGAACGTAACAACGCCCAGCCTACGCCGCAGTATCGGCAGTAGAATGCTGTCCTAGGTCAATCATCTAACAATATAAAGGTACCTATACAGTATATACGCTCCGAATGGAGGTAGCATAACAGAACAGTCTCAAGCACATCTAAGGCAGATACATGATAGTTAAGGTAGATAGAGAGATCAAAAGCACAATGTAATACAAATAAGAGGAAGAAAATCTAAGTGTCTAAGATAACAACTCAAGAACATCCAGCTCAATACAAGTCTCTAAATATAACAACATCTCAGAAGAACAACTGAAAATCAAATAACAAAGCTGAAAGAAAACTAAAGCCTAGCTATCTAGCCTAGACTCTGGGAGTAGCATCCTGTACTGCAGCTGGATCCTCTAGAGGAACCAGGTCGCATGTGTCGTCTAATCCTGCTCCGTAATAGGTGGTACATAGGGCCTCCTCCTCATCCTCTGTAATATTTTTAACAGGTCCAGTCACGACAGGAGCGAGTACAGTACATCTCAACATATCATAGCAGGTTAGAAAATATAATCATGCAGTAAAGTAAGATACATGAACTGAAGAAATACAGTATGTAAACAAAGAGAGAAACTGTAATAGAAATATCTACTATACATAGAGAACTATAGTGACTAGTGAGTCAGAGTAAAATATAAACATGTGAATGGCATAGGAAATTCATGACTACAGCTAAGAGAGTGATTCATGACTACAGCTACTGGGATAATGTTCATATGTCTATTTCTACTCCCCCATCCCCAATCGATACACAAAGATCTGTTCAAGTTATGTTAAGATTCGTGAAACTTCACATGGCTCATAAAATGAGTGATACGTGAAGGTGATTCATGATGGCTCTGTGAACATGAGAGTACATGTGTCACAAGCGATTCGTGAATCAGAAGAAGCATAGAGATACGTGATGATTCGTGAAACGCACAAAACATGCAGTATTCGATGCTCCCGAGGGGGATAATATCTCATAAAAAGATCCGTATAGTACCAATCCGTGTGACCAACGTGACAGTATCAAGTAAAGTAATTTAAAGCGGGAAAAATAATTCTAAACAGGATATGAAATGATCAGAGAATGTACTCGCCTGTTATCTGAGTGTCCAACTGAAAAGTACTGTCCGAGGAGTGGTGTCTGGCTCCTATTTAAAACAGCACAAGTCACAACAAGTCTAGAATGGTAAAATGAACACTACCATGCATTCTACATGAAATTAGGTCAATCTAGGCCAAAGTCAACTTTTGGTCAACTCTGGTCAACCCTGGAAGTCAAACTAGGTCAGTTCTAGTCTAAATAAGTCAAACTAGGTCAAGCGAGGTTAAACTTGGTCAAACTAGCCTAACTAGGTCTAAACAAGTTAATCTAGGCTCATCAAGTCTAAACGAGTCTATCTAGTCCAATCTAGACTCAACCAAGTCTAGCCTTGCTAGCACTCACATCTCAAGAACAACAAGTCAAAAACAAGTCTAGTTAGCTAGTGCACAAGGACCATGAGCCATACACCTAGGCCATAGGCCAAAAATAATAGGCAATTGAAATCTCTATTTCATACTACACTATCACACTACACATTTCACACACACACACACACACACACACACATATATATATATATATATATATATATATATATATATATATATATATATATATATATATATATATATATATATATATATATTACATTACACATAGGTATAAAGAGATTCATGTGTGCTCTAGGAAATGTGTGTGTGACAGAGTGTGTGAGTGTAAAGTGTCATAGAGAGTGACAGTGTCATATAGGGTGTGTGTGTGTGAGTGTGGTGTGCATAGAGTGTGGGCATGTGTCTAACATGTGTGTGTGGTATAGAGTTTAGGCATGGGTGCGTATGTGTGTGTGTTAGGAATGTGAGGGGAAATGTGAGCCAAGGCATGTGTCTGTGTGCAAGCATATGTGTGTGTATAAGCATATGTGTGTGTGTGATTGTGTGAGTGTGTGAGGCTTTAGACACTAGGGTGTGTGAAGAGTGTACATGAGAATGTAGGAATTTTAAAACAGTGAAGTGTGGGTGTGTGTTGACAGTGAGTGATAGGTTGTGAGGACAGGGTGGTGTGAGAGTGAGTGATAGAGTGCACAGGAACAGTGTACATTTAGAAAAATCAGTGAGTTAGTGAAGAAGGAAAGGAACCTAATTCCTGATCCCTTTTTTCAGCCCCAAAATCACTCCAAAACAACAACCCAAGGAATTATGAGACTTCACATCTATAACAGTTCAGTTTTGGTGAAGAAGAAAGGGAAATCAATACTTAAAACTACACTAATCTCAGGTTCATACACATTCTCAGGTTTGTAGACATAGGTAAAATCTCAGAAATTTCAACATACAAAACCCCATTCTAATCTCAGTTTCAAATATCAAGGAAAGGGAATATTTTTCAGGTTTGTTTACACAAGGGAAATTCTCAGGTTTCAGAAACATTACTGTCAAAACAACCAAGTTCATAAACTCGTATTTCAGTTTTCTATACTATCCTAAAATCAGATTTTTGCATTTCAAATCTCAGTTTTAAATCCAGTATCCCAAGTATCAATTCACAGTCCAATCAACCCACATTTCAGTTCTACATGTTCCATTAAATCTCAGTTTGTATGTTATTAATTGAATTCAAAAATATCTCTAAACATTGAATATCATAATCAAAATTATACCCAATTCGAAATATCAGTTCATATCACCAGTCCAACTGATTTCGAAAATCCCCATTCTTGTTAACATCAAACCAATCATGAATCAATCTTGACAGTGAACTAAAACATGTGTAAATGAATTTATCATGGCAAATTAATCATTAACTAACAGTAAAAATATACAATTTAAACTAAGGATTCATGAGTATCAGTGAACTTCACAGTTCACTGTTAACTTCTAAATTTCGAAACCCAAATCAATTTGAAAACCCAAAATAATTCGAAACAGAGGTAAGAAATCATATACTCGTGTCAGACGGGTTGTTCTCGTATCCAAAAACTGGACACGAACGTGTCCTAACAGAAAGAACACACACACAGACACTAAATGTGCAGGCAGCCTCGTGCACGTGTGTGAGTCGGGCTAGGACACGACACACGATACTGTAGGTCCTAAAAAATCAAGTTGCACACATCAACAAAGTCAGAAAATCAAGAAATATAACTTTCAGATGAACTGCGCAGACATCAGATTGCGCATCCTTCAGATTGCGCAAGATAGATTGCGCACACTTCCAAGCGCGCAGGCTGACGTGGCAAATCACCATCATTACCTGGCACAAATCAAATCTTCTGACAGCTGACAGCGCGGAGAACGAGGCGACCGTTCGTTTAAACATGCAGCACGGCGCTCGAGGACAGCTGGCAGCACAATCCATGTTGGCGCAATCTATGTTGGCGCAATCCATTTCCTGCACAATTCAAGTTGGCGCAATCCAAAACCTGTACAATTCAATGTGCGCGTTCTATCAGTACAAACGATAAAATACACGTGGCATTCATGCCATCAATTGCTCATTTCGTGGCAACTGTCTATGCATGATCATGCGTATTTCAATCAAATGATGCTATGTGTCCAAGACAGTTAGCCCATGATCCAGCAACTGCCTGCGCAGTCCATTGCTGCGCAAACCAATTGCTGCGTAATCCATCATGCACAGTCCAGAATAACTAAAAGTTAGTTATTTCTCAGAACTCTATAAATAGAGTTTCAAGTCTCCATTCAAGGGGATCAATAATCAATAATCAGAGATCAGATTATAGAGAGATCAGACTTCAAAGTTCAGAGAGTTCAGGAGTTCTTGCCCAAGTGCTGCTGCATTCTTCCGAGGCTTTTGCCTTCAACTTCCGAGGCTTTTTTGCCTTCAATTCCAGAGTTGTCTTCAACTTCAGAGGCTTCGTCTTCAGAGTTCACATCGTCCAAGGGATAAAGCAATCGTCATCTAGATTGGATTCCTAAAGTTGTACCATTCCCAGAATTCAAATTGTAATTTTTTTTACAAAGTTTGTATTAATAAAGTTTTTCAACTTTTGTTTTTGCAAACAAAATGGCGACTCTGCTGGGGACGACTTTCTCCTCCGATGAGGAAGTGACAACTCAATGTGACGTAGCGTCTATCGGAAAGACGCAGAAGACACTGGTTGTGAAGATCAACCAGACAGCCTACGAGTCTATGATCAATTCCAAGACCACTCCTCGCACTGTAACCACTGCTGCCACAAGCAAAGTGCGACCAGTGTGGGTCCCAAAGACTGCTGCACATTCTGTTAATGCTGACAGCAAGTCTTCTGCGCAGTCTGCCAGCAAGACTGCTGCACAGTCTAAAGTCTCTGTCATCAAGTCGGTTGCACAATCTGTCTCTGCTACTGCTGCGCAGTCTGTTATGGCCAGTGCACAAAAGACTTCATATGCTGCCATGGCTAAGTATAAAACTCCTATGCCCCTGGCACAATTGGCTGCCAATCTTCCTGCGCAAACCAACACTCCAGCAACCAGTGTGCAACCTAAGCATTCTGTGGCAAGAACTCTTGATGCGCAAATCACAGTTTCTGTGGCCAGAACCAGTGTACCATCAACCCATGCGCAAAGCATGCCTGCACAATCCAAGAGTGACAGCCTTTTGGCTAAACTCTCTTCTTCTCACAACAAAAGGAGAGATTCTGTTCCTTCTCTCAAACATTCTATTGCTCCTGCGCAATCCACTGGGGGTAGTCCTTTGGCTATACCTCATCCTCTTCAAAATAAAAAGAAAGACCTATTGGTCTTTTCTCAAACTTCCTTGTCCCATGACTTGGAAGACAACAGAGGGAAACGCTCTTTAGCTAACCCTTCTTCACAAAACAAAGGAAAAGGCTCTTTGGTCTTTTCTCAATCTTCTTCAGTTTTTACTGAAGAAGATCAATCTGAACGTGCCTCAGCACCAATCAGTACTAGAACTCTTTCAAACAAGGATTCTTCTTTCCTTTATAACAAGAGAACTTGTACTGACCAAAGAGGTATTCTGCCTACCCCGGTAGCAGAATTCCAAGACCTCCCGACTCTCAAGATTTCCCGTTCCAAACAGGAAAAACTGTTAGTGTCTCAAACAAAAACCCCTGGGGTGAATTTGCTGATCTTAGAACTTATCTCAACAGACCCACTTCGGTAAAATGCAAACAGTCAATGCCGAAGACCAAACGTCATAAAAAACAAATCTCCAGGGTTAAAAATCCTGACACTTATGCCAATGAAGTGAGCACTTCCCTGTATACTCAAGGGACTAAATATTTGAAGAATCGGAATCATGTTTCGAATGTTATCAAAGAACAGATCCCTCAGAGTTTTCCTCGTCCTGTTGTTGTTCCTGATCTCCGAGAACATCTTAGACAAAAGAGGGATACTATCTCGACATCTTCAGTTCAACCATCTGATCATCGTTGTAACCACAAAGTTATCATCCAATGTTGTTGTCAAACAACAAAATGATCTGTCTTCGATCGTCTGACTTTTGCTAAATCTGAACCTATGTCAGAGGAAGACGAAGTCTTGTATGCTTCTGTTAATATGACTTCCCGAGACACTGGGGGTAGAAGATGCTCTAAGCATGACAAGCCTCGCAAGCCAAGCCAGCGGTATTTAAAATTACTCCAAGAATCTTCTGAAGGAGTGTTTCGACATACCCGTTCTCGAAGCCGAGATACAATCGGTCAAAGGAATCTTCCTCAAAATCCTTCAGGTTATCTTCCTACCTCTCAGTCAGGAGATGATTCTTTCTCCGACTATGATACATACAGCGAAAGCTCTGAACAAACAGTGTCTTCCACTGTACCAAGAGAAGTGACAGCTTATGTTGTCAATGAAGATCCAGATGCTTCTTCTTCAAATCAGGAACAGCGAATCGCTGCACTTGAAGACAAACTAAAAACCATGGCTGAAATAGTTGCTAGTATGCATTCTATCATTGTGGCACAACATGCTACTCCACCGACTGTACCTACTGCGAGTCCGGAGATCATAGCTTCTTCAGTACCTGTCAATACTGGGCTGGGGGTAGTGTCTCCTCAAATGCCTCCTGTACAAGTACAAATTCAAACCACACCTAGTCAATCAGGAGCTGGGGGTAGTGCTTATAATGCTGTTCCTCCTCCTACCACTCTAACTCAACCTGCTCCTTCTTCGTCATCTGAAGACGCCAATGAAGTTGTCAAACTCTTACGAACCCAGTTCAAAGCTTTCAAAGAGAAAGACAACTTACAAAGGTTAGGGATCAAGCAGCCCTATCCAGTTGAATGGAAGGAAGTCCCGTTCCCGCTAAAGTACAAAATTCCAACAATCTCTTTGTTCGATGGCAGTACTTCTTCTAGTCAATTTATCAATCATTTTGAGGTAATGACCGTTCAACTCCAGCCAAATGACGCTCTTCTTACCAGAGTGTTCGTCGGTTGTTTAGCCGACGTAGCATATGACTGGTACAGAAGTTTGCCCGATTGTTGTATCACTTCTTTTTCAGGTCTCAAGCAAATCTTCCTGGAACGGTTTTATGAAAGATTTAACGACATGACTATGTCGGCTCTCGACAAAATCAAACATAAACACAATGAAACTGCTGAGAGTTTCATCGAACGGTTCCGCCGTGAAGCCTTGAAGATGCCTCCCGGAACTCCAGCTGCTGTCACTATTGATACTTGTAAGGCAAATCTTTTGCCTATCATCAGTATGTGGACGGGATCTACCCAGTTCCAAGATTGGCCTTCATTCATTGTCAACGCCAAAGCTGCGGAAGTAAGTGCCGAGAAGTTCAAACAATTGGGGGTACAAATGTCTAACCCCGATCGAGATGAACACCAGACGTCAGGTGGTGGCAACCGCCAGAACAACCGCAAAGCAAAAGAGACTTTGAACATTAATTTGAATATGAATAAAGAATCTTTGGCTGTCAATGTGGCTCCGCCTACATCCACTCCTACTCCTTCTGCACCTCCACAGAGGGAACCTCGTCCGAAAATAGAATATTCTTTTGACGAGAATGACACTGCAAGCATCTTTGAATGTTTACTCAAAAGTAATAAGATTCAGCTCCCAGACCCAAAGAAACATGATGAAGTCGGTAAGACAGATCATCCTAAATAATGTGTCTATCACAGGTTCATTGGGCATCCTACTCGAGCATGCTATGTACTCAGAGGCAAAATTCAAGAGCTTGTCAATGCTGGTGTCGTCACTCTGCAGCAAGATGAGAAGACTGTTACTGCGAACATGGTTTCAGTCCAGTTTGGTGACTTTCCTCCGCAGATGGTACAGCACGGTGTCATTCCTATTCCCAAAGCTACTCTTGAGATTGAGAATCTCCCACTTCCACCAAATGAAGGTCTTGTTCCCTTGTCTCTTGACAACGGTGAAATTATGTGGATTCATCCTGATCTTGCTCCGGAGTCCGAAGTTTCCCTTTCTTCCAAGAAGAAAGGTCGTTCTAAAGGCAAGACAAAAACTTGCAACATGGTGTCTTTTGAACCCATCGTTAACAAAGAAATTCTGCTAGGCACCAGATCAGGGAAAGCTTACTTGAAAGATCATTCTGAAGCTCAAGAAAACCCTACCTCTTCTTCTGAACCTGTTCCAATACAATCTACTTCCTCTGAAGAAATTCCTTCCACATCTTCACCAGTCGTACTACCTATTCCTCCCAAATCGGTGGTTGCTGACAAAGGCAAGCAACAAGTCCGCTTTGATAAACCCCTGAAGAAATCATCTCCTACAGGACTTGAAAAGTCATACAACTTTGATATATTGGCACAACTAGCCAATACACCAGCTAGGCTATCAATCTTCGAGCTCTTGCATCTTTCTAAAGAGACTCGAGAAACTCTAAGTGAAGCCCTGATGTAGGCTAAAACTTGCCTAACTCTTCTCAAAAAATCGAAAGTCGAACCGGTCTCTTGTCGTTATTGTCATAGTGTCCTTGAGTTGATTCCAAACATCACTTTCACTCAGGATGATATGCTGCTGGAGGATAATAGACATGATCGTCCTCTATACTATACAGGGTATGTCGATTCGATGAAAGTCGATCGTATCCTGATAGATCTAGGGCCTGCTCTCAGCATCATGCCAAATACAATGCTAGACGCGTTAAAAATACCAGTGCATAGTCTTTCAAGTACAATCACCACTATCTTGGGATTCAACCAAGGCAGGAGTGAACCTTTGGATAAGATTCGCCTAAAACTCCAAATAGGCAATCTTCGCACAAAGGTAACCTTTTATATCATAGACAATCATGGTTGTTCTTACAATGCTCTCCTGGGAAGACCCTTTCTCCATGAACATAATGTTGTTCCATCAACTCTTCATCAATGCTTCAAATATGTTGACGACAAAGGAGAAGTTCACAAAGAAGTTGCAGACCTTTATCCTTTCAAGGGCGTCGAAGCATATTGCAATGACGCTCGTATGTATAAAGAAGAATTTATGAAAGTGGTATTGGCCATGGATACTGAAGAAGACCAAGAAGCAGTGTCCAAAGATACTCTCATTATACCTGTCAAAGGGCGTGTTTCTCACCCTCAGTCTTCTAAACCACTGGCTATTCACTTGCCAGTCCAGAGGCAATCTACTAATGACGATCAAGATAAAAGGGAGCTCACCTCTTCTGAGCCACTTGTTATCGACTTACGTCGTAACAAGGACAAAAAGCAGCTCACTTCTTCTGAGCCACTTATTGTTAATTTAACTCACAACAAAGAAAAAAGGGAGCTCACCTCCTCTGAGCCACTTGTTATTGACCTTCGTCGTAACAAGCCTCCTCCACGTTCTTCTTCTCCCCCTATTGTAATCAATCTGACCAAGCCTGCTAAGGCTAAAGGTCCTGCTGTAAATACAGATGTATAAATTAATAAAAAAGCATCTACTTTCCAGTATACTGATGTTATTTATCATACTAAATACTATTTGGATATGTTAGATAGCTTCAAATCATTTACAATGGGAGTTGTGCAATCTCTTCAAACTGAAGTTTCATGTGAACATCCAAAAGATTCATATCGTATTGTTCTTGCTCGCAAGAAAGGTGAACGTCCAATACTTTTTAGTAAAAGACCGGAACAAAAATTCAGCTATACGGATGATAGCAAAGTTAACGACACGGGACATCTTCAATTCCGTCGTTACAGTCAACAATCAAAAGACATTGTCCGAAAAATGGGTTACGACTTCAAAAGCGGCCTCAACTACGGTAAGGGAAGAAAAACTCCTCTCCGTACCGCTGTTCCACAAGGAAAGTTAGAAATGTATTACAGCAAGACCAAAAGAGGTCTCGGATATGCTTCTCCTCCGATATTATTCCCAGCAGTCTCGACTCTGATAGCGAAGAACGTTCTAACTCTTCTGATTCCAGGTCATGGGATTCTGACACTAGCATTGGTGAAGTCCATCGTGTAATCGTATCTTCTAATATGGTTTCTGCTGAACTTCCGGAAGGATATGATGAGGATATTGAAGAAAATCCTGAAACAGATCCTTGGGCTCAACAGATGGATAATCAGCCGATTCGAACAAAGAGAACCTCCTACTGAAGATCAACTAGTTCAAGTTGATGTAGGAGAACGCGAGTCACCTCGTCCAATCTTTATTAGCAAGAACCTTCCAGAAGCAGATAAGCAAGAGTTGATTCTTCTCATTAAAGAATATATTGACGTCTTTGTTTGGAGTTACGAAGACATGCCAGGATTAGATCCCAAAATTGCTACTCACAAACTGAACATTCTTTCTAATGCTAAACCAGTCAAACAGCAGCAAAGGCGATTCGAGCCTGAAATGATGGACGCAATTGATGATGAAGTCAAGAAGCTTATCGCTTGTGGCTTTATTTGAGAAGAACCACATCCTGATTGGGTAGCCAACGTTGTTCCAGTCCTGAAGAAAATCGGCAAAGTTCGAGTCTGTATCGACTTTCAGGATCTTAATGAAGCATGTCCGAAAGATGAATTTCCTCTCCCTATCATGGACGTCATGATCGACAACACTTGTGGGTTCGAAAGAATATCTTTCATGGACGGATTCTCCGGATACAATTAGATTCGGATGAATCCTGAAGATGAAAAGCATACTTCTTTCCGCACTCCTCGTGGAGTCTACTGCTATACTGTGATGCCTTTTGGTCTCATGAACGCTGGTGCAACATACCAACGAGCCATGAGTACCATTTTTCGAGATCATCTACGCAAGACTGTCGAATGCTACGTTGACGATATTACTGTCAAAAGTCGTCTAAAGGAAGATCACATCCAAGACTTGAGAACTATCTTCAATCTCATGCGCCAACATCAACTCAAAATGAATCCCACCAAGTCATTCTTGGGTGTCTCTAGTAGCAAATTTCTTGGCTTCGTGATTAACTCTAAGGGTATACACGTGGATCCCGAGAAGATCAAAGCCATTCAAGAGATGCGTCCTCCACGCAACCTAAAAGAGCTACGAGGATTCCAAGGTCGACTTACGTACATCAGGAGATTTATTTCGAATTTGTCTGGACGCTGCAGACCATTTACTCAACTTATAAAGAAGGGTGTATCTTTCATTTGGACCGAAGAATGTCAACGAGCATTTGATGACATCAAGCGGTATCTCATGAATCCACCAGTCTTAGTGCCACCGATCTCAGGCATACCATTTTTAATGTATGTTCGTGCTATGGACCATTCATTGGGTGCTTTACTTGCTCAAAAGAACAAAGAAGGTCATGAACAAGCCATTTACTATCTTAGTCGTACTATGATTGGTGCTGAACATCGTTATAGTCCAGTCGAAAAAGAATGTCTAGCTCTTATGTTCGCTGTTCAAAAGACTCGACATTATATCATTGGCCAAACTATTCATGTCATATCCCGAGTTAATCCTCTTCGGGTACCGATGAAGAAGCCTAGCATACTCAATTCTCGGCTGCCTACATGGGCCATTCTGCTAGCCCAATATGACATGGTATATGTCCTCAAAAGTCTGTCAAAGGTCAAGCACTGGCAGATTTCTTAGCAGCTCATCCTATTCCAGAGACGTCTAAACTCTATGATGAAATTTCAGACGAGACATTGGAAGCAAATATGGTCTCCGAAGAATTTTCTACTTGGCGTCTATTCTTTGACGGAGCCTCCAGAATCGGACACAATGGTGCCATTGTAGCAGGAGTCGGAGTTGTTCTCGTCTCTCCAGACGAATCAACTATCCAAACAGCCTACTCTCTAGATGAACCATGCTCCAACAACGTAGCAGAATACAATTCTCTACTGATCGGTCTTCAATTAGCCAAGCAATTGAATGTCGAGTATCTTGAAGTCTATGGCGACTCTAAGTTGGTTGTTAACCAGGTTAGAGGAACCTATAAAGTTCGTCATCAAGATCTAGTGCCTTATCATGAAGAAGCAATCAACATGGCTACATCATTCAAAGCCTTCTTTATCGAATATGTTCGTCGAGCTTGCAATACTGAGGCAGATGCTTTGGCCAATCTTGCGACAGTCTTAGCCATCCCTATCAAAAGACAGCAAGTAGTGGTTATCTCTAATCGAGAATTGTTTTGCATTTGAAAACAATCGTAATATTGAATTCAGTAACTTCACTGAAGCTAATATTATCGATGAAGACTGGAGAGTTCCCTTCATTTACTTCGTAGTTCATGATATACTACCTGAAGATCCCAAGGAGGCTACGAGTATTCTTCGACGGTCTCTCCGATTCTATTACAATCAGACCACCAAGCCACTTTATCGGTGAACTTATGACGGCCTACTCTTACGTTGTCTTGCTGGTGATGAAGAAAAACAAGTATTGCGTGAGGCTCACGATGGTGTTTGCCGAGCACAACAACCTGGCCCTAAGCTACAGGATCGTATTCGAAGAATGGGTTACTATTGGCCCTCTATGATATCAGATGCTATCGAATATGCAAGGAAATGTCGAGCTTGTCAAATCCATGCAGATTTCATTCATCAACCTTCAGAATTTCAACATCCGACAGCCGCTTCTTGGCCTTTCGAAGCTTGGGGCATGGATGTCATAGGTCCTATTAATCCTCCTTCTTCTAGAGGACATCGGTTTATTCTAGCAATAACAGACTACTTCTCTAAGTGGGCTGAAGCTATACCTTTGGCTGAAGTCAAGACCAGTAGTGTCATCAACTTCGTCAAACACCATATCATTTATCGATTTGGTGTCCCTCGACGAATTATCCATGACAACGGACCGTAATTCATCAGCCAGAAATTCACCAGATTCTGTGATGATCACCGGATTGACAATGTCGCCTCGACTGCCTACAATCCTGTCGCTAATGGTTTAGCTGAAGCCTTCAACAAAACTATTATCAAGCTTCTTAAAAAGTTTGTATCTATTAACAAACAGAATTGGAGTAAAAAGCTTGGCGAGTGTCTATGGGCCTACCGAACTACGGTCCGCAATCCTACAGGTTTTACACCTTTCTCTTTGGTATATGGCTGTGAAGCTGTTCTTCCTTTGGAACTTCAAATTCCTTCTTTAAGGATTGCCATTGCTAACGAGCTCACTACAGAGAACAATGATCTTCTTCGACTTCAAGAACTGGAGGCACTTGATGAGAAGCGGTTAATGGCTCAACAACATATTGAGTTATACCAAGCTCGCATTTCTAGGACTTTCAACCGTAAAGTGAAGGTCAGAGCCTTTCAGCAAGGAGAACTTGTTTTAATAGTCAGACGTCCTATGACTATGACTCATATGAGCAAAGGTAAATTCGACACAAAGTGGGAAGGTCCCTACGTTATAAGCAAAGTCTTCTCAAATGGAGCTTATCAACTCTCAGAATTGGATGGACGAATTGCAATGATGCCTATTAACGGCAAGTTCCTTAAAAAGTACTATGTGTAAATATGAATATTTGTAAATCATCAGACAAGTTCATGTTTATAAATAAAATTTCATTTCATCATGAATGATAGTACATGATATTAAGGAAGGTCACTATCATCCTTCTCTACATTTGGAAGTGGACCACTGTTGTCCTTTTCAAAAACACGGTCAGCAAAAGAACCGAGAACCTCCTTGCTGGAACCCACTAGGAATTTGCAAGCGGCCATCCTCATGGCTTCCTCCTCTTTGGTCCTTCCTGGTTCAAGCAGAAAGTCCAGGATGTCGTACGGTGGCTTGGGTGCAGACGAACCTTCGCCTACTTTTGCCTCCTTTGATTGAACTGGATTGACAGGACGTTCCTCAACGCCTTCTTCAACCTTCGGGACGAGTTCAGTCTTCTTGAGTGCATCTCCAGACGACATTTTTTGTTGGAGGAGTGGAAGTGTTCCTTTCTGTTAAAATTTTGTTCTATTTATAGGCAGAGATTCTCCAAATGATGAAGCGACACATTCATTTGACGGTTCATTCGTTCATTATCTCCTGACGGTTCATCCGTTCATTTAATTCACTTGACGGTTCGTCCGTTCATTTAATTCATCCGACGGTTCGTCCGTTCATTACATTCATCCGATGGTTCACCCATTCACATTCATCCGACGGTTTATCCGTTCATTATCTCCCGACGGTTCGCCCGTTCAGTCATCATCACTTGACGGTTCATTCGTTCATTGTTATCCATTTTGACGGTTTGTCCGTTCATTCCATCATTTGACGGTTTTCCCGTTCATCTTATATCCACATCAGCAATTTATCGTTTCGATTAAGTTGTCAATTGAGATAATAATATTCAGTATATTCTGCCACGTCCATATTACCTCTGAGCAGATATAATGAATATAATTATTTTCTACAAAATCATCAAGAAATATATCATGTCTTGTACCTCTGAATATATTTTCTATCTCTATTATTTATATCTGAACAAGATATACAACAAATAATGGAGCCACAGCAAAAATGTCTTTTACTAATTGAAATATAAGACATTACAAAAACACATATACTTCAAAAAGACATAAAGATACAAAATGTTCCACTAAGATGGAGGTATTATCAGATTGTCAATCTGTTGTTTGAGAGTCTGCAGCCGTTCTTCACGAGTAGACATCACCCTCCTTCTGGCTTCCTCCATCCCAGTTTCCTCATTAAAAGCAGGCATGGTCACCATTCGGCGGGTAATCTCAGCATTATGAGCTTCTACGTACTCATTCCTCTCCTAAATCAGAGCATTAAATTGTTGAGTTGCAAGTTGATGATCAGCAACTTCATCTTCTAACTCCTTCTGAAGACGAGCAATCTCTGCTCTTAGCTCAGCAGCTCTCTGTTCTTTTCTATTAGCCATCAAGGTTACTGATTCCAGCTTGGAGTTATACTCAGCAGATTTTGCAGAGAAAGCTTCCAAAAGGTTCTGGAGATTAACCCTTTCAATATCAGCTGCTTGAGCCAGTTGCTCGAATTCTGCTTGTACTAGAGATTCTACGTCTCCTTGGTTGAGCTCTTTATAGCTTTTGATAGAAATCTCTAATTCATTCAAAATATGATCCAGGAGAGTGGCTTGAGCCTCATCACCCTGTTCCCGGATAGCTCTTATTAATAGAGAAGTTGGACCCCTAACCATGAAGAAATCAGTACCCTCTTTCTCCATCATCCTTTTTACTAGAGGCCCCAAAGATTCAAAGAAGCATCTAGTAAAGGATTGAATCACAAGATTATTCGTTGCTATAGCACCAGGAGTTGCAGCCACTCCTGTTGATGATGAGGCCGTGGGACGTTCAATCTCTGGCGTCTGGATAGCAGGTTCTTTGAACAAAGGAGCCAAAGTGGAGCTAGTGGCCCCTCCTGGTTGTTCTTCTGCAAAAAAGAGAGTAAAGATTGTCATGTTGCCTGTTGTTAGCCATTGTTCAAGAAGATTAAAGATGCAAATTATCTTACCATGATTGAATTCAACAATGAGCCTATCATTTGCTGGAGTAGATTCTGGCCGAGCAGAAGTAGCTTCAGCCATGATAGCTTGACTACTGCCCGCTTCAGAACCACAGGATAAATGATGACTGCTACTAACAACCACCGTCGTTATAGGCACTATGTCCGTGTACGTCGGAGGTGCTAGAGGAGTCTCAAGATCTGCAGAAAATATAGATAAAGAAGATAGCTATCAATTTATTTAAGAGGAGATTGTTAATTTCATATTATACCTTGAGGATCATTGGCGGGAGTTTCTTCCGGGGCTTCTTCATCTATTGCTTTTTTTGGAGATACTGTTATCTCAACATCCTTTTCAGGATTTAAGGTATCAACAGTATTTTTTGGAACCTCAACATCCTTTTCAGGATTTAAGGTATCAGCAGCATTCTCTGGAACCTCAATATCCTCTTCAGGATTTAAGATATCATTGACAGCATTTGGAGATGTGTGCATTTCATCATCTCTTTCAAGATCTTGTATATATTCATCAATATTTTCAGACGAAGAGCTCTCTTCATCTTCGTCTTCTTCTGGTGCATTCCTGCTGGTAGTCGCGGTTTGGTCACCATAGTCATCCAGAGGGCTGTAGCTGCAATCTTCTAAAGCCGCAATTACTTTGCGATCTTCCTCTTCGCGAAGGGTTCTAGGAGTAGGCGGAAGTTCAATCATCTCTGCATCAGGTAAAAAAGAGTGTACAATATTCCGCTCTTCCTCCACTTCCTCCATAGTGCTTTCTCTGGGCTCTTCGGCCTCAGTTCTCGGAGCAAGATCTTTCCTTTGCTCGATCTCCTCTCTATGTTCGGGACTAGGAGTTTTATTCCTAGGTTCTGAAATAGGAGTGGGAGATGGCAAGGTTAATCCAGCCACATCATCCATTACTATTGAAGACGGGGCTCGATTCTTTCTGTGGGCCAGCTTCTTTCTTTTTAGTGGCCTCTCAGGGCTCTCTATATTTATAGTCTCAACTTGTTTCTGGATAGAGATTGGTGTAGTAGCCTCTTCTTGCTGAGTTGACTCGGCCAGTTGCCGAGACTGAGATCGAGTAGTGATCTTTTCAGAAGAATGATCTAAGATCAATTTCTTCTTTGCTGTTGGAGCAGGAGGTTCCTCTCTTCTCCTCCTTTTTGCTGGAGATTTGTCCACCTTCAAAGAGATACGTAGTGGCACATTAACTTCTTGAGGGAACATAACATCCCTTGAGGCTTCCAAAGGTGCATCTTTTGGCTCATGTACCTCATCATTTTCTATGAGTGACATGACAACTCCTCCTCTCTTCAATCTTGTTGAAGATGCGAAGCTATCCGTGAGGTTGAAATTCTCAGCAAAAGTATTTGAAGATGTATAAAAAACTGAGTATGTAAACAGCATTCGAGGGCCATGATTGCTGTTTACAGGCATCGAGAACATCGATTTCGTATCTCGAGCATTATAGTAAGCCCAGGCCCGGGCCCCATCTATCAAATAACCCTTTTCCTGAAGACATGTAATAGCATTCCCCATATGGAATTAGTCATAGCCGAACTGTCGAGCGAATCGACTGGGGAGATATGGCTCTAAATAACATTCATCTTCGAACCGGTATAACAAATGAGACGGTCTAATTGTTTTCAACCATTCAAAAGCTGCACGGCTCAGAGGATGCATCTGCGAGTAAATCATATTTGTCCGCATTTGTTCGTAACCAGCAGGAGGAGGGTTACAATAAAAGTTCCATCCTTTGCTCAGGTTTAGAGCATATCTGCAGTCTCTTAGAGCAGTGAATTTCCACTTACGATTGGAGTATCTTCGTAAAAAGCTGCCATCAACCGGTCCCATGCCGGGGTCCATCAAAGTGGGATGGTGAAGGAGCAACCACCCAAATAGATATGTATATGGTAATTCCAACCGAGGAAATTCTTTTTCACCCTTGGATTTCAGCATCAGATCGACGTATAGACGAAGACCAGCATTCAGCTTACAAGTCATGGCTGACAGAAGATCCATCATATAGCCGAAGACTAATCTAACGGCCGCAAAAAAAATACCGCGGTGGAAGCGGTCTACAGCACTGGATCCCGGAACTACAAATCGACGAAGCCAATGTGTCAGAAACCCTGCTAATTGAGCTTCTTTCGACATCGATCTATATCCTACTCTCAAATAACTTTCGAGAGTATCTCCTGTTTTCAAAGGAGGGCATTGATAATCGTCCTTCATTGCTTTATCAAAATTGCCACTTTCTTCCATCAACTTCATCCCTTCTGTGTTGCTCAATGGCTTAAAGAAATCAGGATAACATCTATCGTGTTCCTTAGTCTTCGGTTCTTGAATGTGGTTAAGGAACATATAAGGTAGCCATTTCGAGGAATAGCAAGTGTTTGATGTAGCACTCTTATAGAATAGAGAACAGATCTTATAATGGCATAGCAGTTCCTCGAAGACTGCTACCATTTCTGCATTCTCTTTTCGGAGTTTGTCCAACTCATCATTGGTTGGAACAAATTCTTCGTAAGGGGCATCTCCCATTGGCAAAAAAGAGATGTACTTCATCTCATGGAGTGCAAACCCAATTTCTCTGCCGGAAGTCATGAAGGTCCATGTTCTGTAATTATACCTCTCTGATAAAGCCAAAAACAGGTGAGGGTTCGGGGCAAAACCATAGACAGTGGCATGCACTGCTTGGTACAAGTTGATTTATTGCAGTTGGCCTTTAAACTTGGTCAGAATCCAATTGGCTATGCAGCTCCATCTTTTAAAATCTGGATTCACCAATCCAGTTAGTCTGATATCTTGCTCCGGATATCTTCCTTCGACTTTTGCAAACTCATTTGCGAAAATTGGGGTTCTGACGGACATTAACAATGAAGAATTCTCCGGCGAAATACAACCGGGTTTCAGTCCTCTCAACAAAATACTGTACCGTTCAGAAGAACTATAGAACATATCTTTCTTGTTCGGCCCCTTCTTCACAAAAATTCTTCCTGGACGGGCATCTTGGAACGGTGTAAGGTTCCATTCCATCTTCCTCGGATAACTCGCATGAGCATACCGGGATAATGGGAGGCAGCGTGGAACATTTGGTATCGAGAAAGATCTATCCGTCTGATGGACAATTCTTTCTTCCATCCTCGGTCTTGGTTGGGAATTTTTCTCAAAAGCTTCACCGAATAAGAATAAGGGTTTCTTGTGTATAACAGCATCTGCCGTTTCCAGAGGTTGCCCGTTCATTAAACATTGCAGTGTTTCATTGACTTAGGATATCAAAATGGCCTGACGGGAGGTCGGCAGATCATACTGAGGATAGTGCACATGTGACAAGTCCTCTTTATATTCTGATTCTGAAAGGGTCCCCACGAAGTTCTCATATTCTGGGTCTTCTCTGGTATTAACTGCATCAGATAGAGAAAACAAAAATTTTCAGTATAAGTCAAAGTCAAAGATGCAGATTGCGCAAAATCAGATTGTGCAATATCAGATTGCGTAAATAATCAGATTGCGCAAACAAACAGACATCAGTTTGCGCTGACAAATCTCGCGCAAATCAGCAAATTGCGTTGACTTTTGTCAGCGCAGTTCAACCGATTGCGCAGAGAGTCGTCCTTCATAAAAATAAAGAAATGTACTGATTTGTGCAACCAAAACCCTAAAAAGGGTGGCGCAGTATGATCCTATCTCTAAAAAGAGATGGATTCCGAAAAGAACATTGAAATCAAAACTCTAAAAAGAGTTTTTGATTAAGTTAACTACCTATCATTGCTGGATGAGCCGTTTCATGGCGAGAAGCTCGGCGCGCAGTCCTAGTCGATGATTCGGCGGGGGCCTTGCCCTTAGCGGCGGCAGAGGATCGTCGGGGAGCCATCGGGATTGTCGGAGAAGGAAGGAAGAAAGAGCTCAGAAGTTTTTCTCTCAAAAGTACGAAGAAAGTAAGTAAAGAACACTTCGAATGAATTGAAGAACTATTTATAGTTTTTCAAGTCAAAACGGCCGCCTTAGATTGCGTCTAAAAATGGGCTAAACCCTCAGATTGCGCAGACAGCTCATTATGTGCGCAAATTGGTTTCTTATTCAAAATTCAAAGTATTTTGAAATTTTGAATAAGTTCAACTTTCGAAAACTTTGAAGGGGGTCTTGTAGGTCCTAAAAAATCAAGTTGCACACATCAACAAAGTCAGAAAATCAAGAAATACAACTTTCAGATGAACTGCACAGACATCAGATTGCGCATCCTTCAGATTGCGCAAGATAGATTGCGCACACTTCTAAGCGCGCAGGCTGACGTGTCAAATCACCATCATTACCTGACACAAATCAAATCTTCTGACAGCTGACAGCGCAGAGAACGAGGCGACCGTTCGTTTAAACGTGCAGCACGGCGCTCGAGGACATCTGGCAGCGCAATCCATGTTGGCGCAATCTATGTTGGCGCAATCTATGTTGGAGCAATTCATTTCCTGCGCAATTCAAGTTGGCGCAATCCAAAACCTGCGCAATTCAATGTGCGCGTTCTATCAGTACAAATGATAAAATACATGTGTCATTCATGCCATCAATTGCTCATTTCGTGGCAACTGTCTATGCATGATCATGCGCATTTCAATCAAATGATGCCATGTGTCCAAGACAGTTAGCCCATGATCCAGCAACTGCCTGCGCAGTCCATTGCTGCGCAAACCAATTGCTGCGCAAACCAATTGCTGCGCAATCCATCATGCGCAGTCCAGAATAACTAAAAGTTAGTTATTTCTTAGAACTCTATAAATAGAGTTTCAAGTCTCCATTCAAGGGGATCAATAATCAATAATCAGAGATCAGATTATAGAGAGATCAGACTTCAAAGTTCAGAGAGTTCAGGAGTTCTTGCCCAAGTGCTGTTGCATTCTTCCGAGGTTTTTGCCTTCAACTTCCGAGGCTTTTTTGCCTTCAATTCCAGAGTTGTCTTCAACTTCAGAGGCTTCATCTTCAGAGTTCACATCGTCCAAGGGATAAAGCAATCGTCATCTAGATTGGATTCCTAAAGTTGTACCATTCCCAGAATTCAAATTATAATTTTTTTTACAAAGTTTGTATCAATAAAGTTCTTCAACTTTTGTTTTTGCAAACAGACACGAGACACCTCGTGGTCGTGGCTAAGGGTTCGCCAGGTATAGGGCTTCGTGTCTGACACCCTGATACACGACCACAACGTGTCCAGAAGCGACACGAACCCCGTGTCAGTGAGCCCTGTGCGCGTGTAACAGTGTAGTAAAAAATCCGTGCACTCACGATTTCTCACTCGACAGGACACGACTTGACACGAAACTTTGGAACCGCCTTGTCCGACATTGCGCCTACCCCCGTGTCAAGTTTTACTTGTCCACGTGTCCTGTGTCGAGAGAAAATGAGCCCGTGATGCAGGACACGGCCTACGGGCTCGTGCTGCGTATCCACGCACAAAAATAGGACACAAACGGACACAAAACACTAGGACACCTTCACAAACATTGATACACACATCAAGATCTACAGGTCCATCTAATTATATTTCAAAAATAGGAAAATAAATTCCTATGTGGCATTTCTATAAACACCTAATATGCCTATCATGATACGTGTCCGATACGGACACGAAATGGACACAAATTGTGCCCAAATTTTGGGGACAGCTAGGAAACCCTAAAACCTAACCTTATATGCAAAAAAATTAGGAAAAACTATGAGTTTAGATGATTTACCTATTGAGTATCAAAACTCAAGAAAAGCTTCAAAGAGGGGATTCCAAATGGCAACTCCAAATCTCTAAATTGCATGCAAACTAAGGTGCTCCTCCAAAATCAGTATATAAACATAAATTAGATCCTATTGCAAAAGACTAGGACTAAAAAAGAGCTAAAATGAATTAATTAGGAATTTCTAAGGTTAACTAGAGTTAGACTAGGGTCACTAACTAGGGTTAGTTCTAGGTTAGTCTACAAGTCTCAACTAGTCATGACTAACACAACACATAGCAATATTTAATTAATATTAAATTCACATAAATTCCCATAAATCATAATAAATTCAAATAAATCCTAAAATGGCCATAATACCCTCTAGGATAGAATGTACTAGTCAAACATCCTAATCACATGGCTAGGCTCTAAGGTTACACTAGTCAAACACCAAAATCATAAGCCATAACTTAAAATAGTTTTAAATAATTAAAAATCATCAAAAATCATATTATTATTTAAATATCATAATTAAATAAATTAAAATACAAAATTTTAAAATTATCCTCATTTTAGAAACTGGGTGTTATAAGTCTACCCACCTTAGAAAAATTTCGTCCTCGAAATTAAAATAGTAGTAGTCTCCTAGGTCAAACATCCCACAATCAAAGTCTCAAACATACTGTCAGATAATCATATACGTCTGTCCAAAATCATGATACTCATAATCTTCGTCATGCTAGTGAGCAAGGCTACGATAATCACAGAGTCCTTGACTAAGGTACATACCTCTAGAATTATGGTATTTAAAATTTTTGTATTACCGCATGCTTGGCAGCGAAAACCTTAAATTCCCACACCCGAGAAATACATCTAAAATCTGACTATATGTCCTCATAATGCCAGCTATCATGACTATAGAAGACTCTAGATTCCATAACTTAGGCGACCTAGCCCATATGATTCATCTCAGAAGAAAATCAAATCGAAAGAAATGCCAGATCAAAACTTATCAACAGATAAGGAAGCAGATAAGAACAGATGGAATTGAATTTCAAGATAGATATAATGAGGCAAGGTGGGAATGGAATTGAAAATAACAGAACCTGCAAGCACCTCTCCCACTGCCTGAGCATCCTCGACTGTTATGGCTTAAGCTCGCCCCTGCTGGCCTCCTCCAGCCTGATGCTGATACTGCACAAATCTCTGCTGCTGCATCGGTAACGGTCCCCGCTGCTGACCTGCCGGAGCCTTGGCTCCTCCTCTTGGTGCTGTGCCTATGTACTGGGAACACTCCCTCAGCTGGTGGTCCGCTGCTCCACATAGTATGTGAGCACCCTGAATTTCGGGTTGAAATTTTTTTCATTTTATTTTATTTTTCTGATTATTTGGTTTTGATAAATGTTTTATTCTATTTATTTATCTGTTAGTGTACTTTTTTATGCCTTTGATATTTGGAGTATCAGGGATGTTCAACTCTGGAAATCTTCTTCATGAGTTTTGGAGTGGACATGATTACCTTCATGACGGTATATAGTGTCCCATCCAAACTTGTTCCCTTGTGCTCTTTCTGCTTCGCTGAACTTTGGGTCGATTTAGACCATTTGATTGTTATTTATTTTTCCCACTCTTTTTCTTGATCATTTCCAGCGCGTTACCATGACATTTAAATTGGGAGCGCAAGACTAGTCAGTTTCTTGAAACCAACTCCTCATTGATGATCTACTCGAGACGCTCGTCACCCATGACCTTTGTGTCCCACTCAGACACGTCATTTTGAGCTCCATTTGATTCGCACAACTTTCCCGACACGTGACCCGATTTTATTTCACGCCACGACGTCACATTCATTTTCCAACTTGATTTGTGGGTCCCCTGTCGACCAAAACCTGTCAGCCCCAACTATGGACAAGGCCCACTTTGAGCCTACTATCCATCCGCCACTTGTGTCCCATTTATTGGAATCCATATGTGCTACTTATTTACACATGATCATCAACGTCAAATTTTAATTCAATTTTTGTACAATGTCCAGTGTTGACCCAATCCGGCTCCACTGAGCCCAGTCCAGCTCCATGTTGCCCTCCATCGGGACACCCTCATATTTATTGTCCAAAAATATCTTGTACTCATTCTACCAATTTTTAATTATTTATTGAAAATTTCTATTAATTTAATTCCTCATAGGAATGACCCTTTTCCCTCTAATTAATCCTACCCTTTGATTTTCCTCATCAAATCCCAACCATTCATTCCCTCACATTCACACTCCACACAGCCAACACTTGTTGGCCGGCCCTAATTTCTATGGGGAGAATCTTTTTCTCTCTCTCCCCCTCTCTTTCATTAATTTCTATTCACTCTCTCTCTCTTCTTTTATTTTCCTACACTACCAAACCATGCACAACCCCCATGCAGCTCCTTTCCCGACTACAACCATCTCCTTCCTCACCTCACCTCCCCGACCACCATGCCCGACCTCCGACCATCCCCTGGCCGTGGCCTGGCCGTCGGCCTCCCCCACCTCGGCCTCCTCCTCCTCCTCCATCTCCTCCACTTCATCCGCCAACACCACCACCCGTACCACATCAACCGCCACCACTCGTCACAGCCACCTTAGCTACCTTCCCTCGCCACCGTGGTCGCCGCCCCTTGGCCGCACAGTCCCCGCCGCCGCTTCGCCGGCCACCAGCGCGGCAGCAGCAGCTGCTGCATATGCACCGGCGTGCATGCACGCGCGCGCGTGGGCCACCGTCGTACGCAGCCACGCCGCCGTGTGGGCCGCCGTGGCCCCCTGGCCATGCACGCGAACTCCGACGATCAGTCCCTGACGGCCACCGTCCTCCGGGACGCGCCGTCGAGGCGATTCGTGCGTTTTGCACGACGTCCCGTCGTGACGAGCTCGGAAACGACGCTGAAATCCTGCCCCGTCGCAGCGACTTCGTGCACGTTTTCCCGGAGATCCGACCGTTGGATCGGCGATTTCTTCGCTCCATCGCAATCTCGGTATATCCACCTTCGCTCATGTCAATTTTCGTCCGTCAATTTTATCGTTTGATACATCAAAACCGGACACCAAGTTGACCGTTTAAATTGTATTAAATTTGGACAGTTTTGCGGGGCCAACTTCGTCAGCTTGTATCTCCTCCACCGCAGCTTCGTTTGGCGTGCTACCAGTTCCGGTGCGAAGCTGGTATAACCCTCTTGCTACCCCTTCAGTTTCGTTTCATTGTGAGCTTGTTTGATTGGTTGAATTCGACGTCAAAGTTGGCCGTCCGAATTCGTAATTTCCAACTTATAAAATTCTATTTTTGAACACGGGACTCCAGATTTCATTTCTGACACCACCATTAGACTTGTGGCATCGTTCTGGCATGTTTTTATATAAAATTTGTTAGATTTGGAGAACGTGGGCCCGGGCACGTTTTTCGGTGCAAAGCGGGTCCCACTTTCTAGGTCAACGGGACTTTTTGATGCCGGCTCATCGGAATCCAATTCCGGATATACTGTTGATTTCGTATCGTCATTCTGGACTCATTGACATATAATTTGCTAGGTTTTATTGGACATTGGGTCTGGCACGCATTTCGGTGCAAATCTGATACCAATATCCGGGTCAACGGATCATTTTGAGATCGGCTCATCGGAATCCAATTCCGGAGATACCGTTGAGTTCATAACGTCATTCTGGACTTGTTGACATATAATTTACTAGGTTTTGGTGGGCATTGGGTCTGGCACGCATTTCGGTGCAAGTCGGATACCAATATCCGGGTCAACGGGTCATTTTGAGATCGGCTCATCGGAATCCAATTCCGGAGATACCGTTGAGTTCGTATCATCATTCTGAACTCGTTGATGGGTAGTTTGCTAAGTTTTGAGAACTTTGGCTCCGGTACGCATTTTCGTGCAAACCGGAATTCCAAGTTCTGGTCAACGGACCAAATTGAGATCGGGTCAACGGAATCCAATTCTGGAGATACCGTTGGATTCGTATCGACATTCTGGTTTTGTGGACATATAATTTATTATATTTTATAGACTTATTTTCTTGCACATTTTTCGGTGCAAAACGGCTCCGACTCGGACACCGTTTTGACCCGAAATTACCTTTTTGCCCTTGTGTCCAAATTGGACCGTTGGGTAGGCTATCCTAGCTAATTTGACTATTCTGGACACGTTGGCGATGTTCATTTCATCGTCCGACAATGTTTGTTGATAGTTTCTCTGAGTTTAACCTTTTTATAATTAATTAATAATTAATTCATATAATGTTCGTATTTCGGGATTAGTACAACAAAACTGAGATCAGTCAATTCCAGTGATCTCACATCGCTGAAATTGACAAGTTGGATACGTGGATCACTATAATAAGATTATCAACCTTACCGATAATCCTCTTATCTCGATTTACGTGTCGTAAGTTTCGACGTACAAATAACGAAGTACACTTTATATTAGACTAGAATTGACCCAGTTTGACCAGAGTTGACTAGTTGACCCAAAGTCAACTGTAAGTCAACGCTTGACCTAGTTTGACTAAATTATTGACCGGAGTTGACCTAGAGTTAATTTGACTTAGAAGAACCTAGAATAATATAGATTGCCTGTAGGGATTTATTTATTTTCAACTTGAACACCTTGTAACCTGTGTTGCTTTAAATAGGACTCTGTGGCTTCAGCGGGACCTCCTATACTTATCAGCTGTTCAGGTTATCGAGGCGAGTACATTCTCTGATTATTTCATATCCTGCTTAGAATTATTTCCTACAGTAGATTACTTTACTTTTACTGTCACGTTGGTCACACGGATTGGTACTATATGGATCCCTTCTTGAGATGTTATCCTTAGGGAGCATCAGGTACTCTATGTTTTGTGCGTTTCACTTACATGGCGTATCACTATGCTTCGTTGATTCTTCGATCACTTGTGACATATACTCTTATGATCACAGAGTCATCCTGGAATCCTTATCCCATTTATGGGTCTACTATATATCACCTTCGGGGTCTATCACCTTCGGGGTCTGTACATAGTATCATAACATAACCTGGCTGGATCCTTGTGTATTGATTGGGGGTACGGGAGAGTATAAATGGACATGTAAATAATACACCAGTAGTGTAGCATCAGAATCATTCCATAGTATAGCATCAGAATCATCCCAGGCCATTTACATGTTCATATTATACTCTGACTCACTAGTCACATGCTAGTTCTCTATGTATAGTAGATATTTCTATTACAGTTATCTCTCTGTTTATATACTGTTTTCTTCAGTACTTGTATCTTACTTTACTGTATGTTATATGTTTTCTAACCTGCTATGATCTGTTGAGATGTATTGTGCTCGCTCCAGTCCTGACTGGACCTGTTGATAAATTTTACAGATAGCTTGGAGGTTGCCTGCTAGCCTAGAGGAGACACAGTAGGGTTTGTTTAGGTAGTTATTTCATTTTGTCTGGAGTTGTATTTACTTGTGGATTACTGTATCTTTATTTGAGTTTTGAGATGTACTTCTGGGTTCATGTATCTTAGACACTTAGACTTCTATCTTCTGTATTTATTTTAGATTTCATGTTTTATCTATCCTTATCATGCTCTACCTTAGATGTGATTGAGTCTGTATCTGCTATGTTACCCCCATTCGGGAAGTATAAACTGCTTAGCTTTATATTGTTAGATGTTGTGACCTAGGACAGCGTTCTACCGCCGACACTGCGGGGTAGGCTCGGCGTCGTTACGTTCTCGTGCCCTAACTCTAGGGTGCGGGTCGTGACATAGTAGGCACCTGCCCAGCCTCCTCCTGCACTCACCCCATCCATGCCCCGACTTCTTGCAGTAGGGGTAACTGACTGCCTGTTGTCTGGGTGCCTGATGTTGTCTGGGCTACTGCTGTCCCTGCTGTTGGCCGTGACCCTGGAACTGCTGCTAAAACTGATGCTGAACGTGCGGCCTCTTGGCCGGTCCTCTGCTACTGCTGCCTCCCTGGGAGTCTCGCCCCCTCTTGAGCCTAAGCTCAAGATCATCCTCTGCAGCTAAAGCATCCACCAAGATCTCCTCATAGGTAGCGCTGCGGGTGTTCTTGGTGTAGGACTTGACCTCCTTTATCAAGTCCTTCCGGAACCTCCGGGCCTTCGTCGTTTCCGACAAGTCCTCCATAAATCTGCTCAGGCGACAGAATTCTCCTGCGTACTCCTCCACGGACTGGTTCCCCTGGACTAGGGCCTCGAACTGGGTCTCGAGGGCTCCCAGCGCTGCGTTTGGAAAGAACTTCTCCTTGAACAGCTTCTTGAATGCTGCCCAAGTCTGTCCTGCTGTACCGACCCTCGGGTCAGTCTGGTACCATGTACGGGCCAGATCCTGTATCATGCTGGCCGCTGCCTCTATCTGAAGCCTCGTCGGAATCTCGGCCAACCTGAAAATCTTCTCCATATGCTTGATCCACTCATCGGCATACAAGATCCCCTCTGTCCCTCGGAAGTCTCTTGGGTGCATTTTCTGAAAATCTTGGATGCCCTTTTTCCGTGGCTGGTACGGCTGCGGGGCTGCCGCTTACTGAGCTACGACTCTCTCTACTGCGGTTACTGCCAGCTCAATGCCTCGCGTGAGCTCTATTGTCTACCTCTGATGCTGGGTCTGCTGACCCTCCATGTACTGTCGGAAGAAGGCTAACAGCTGAACGACGTCAATTTTCTCTGCAGGTGGCTGCTGCTGCTGCTGAAGTACATCCAGAATCACCGGACTCGGCTCATGCCTCACTGCTGGTGGGGCTCCTCCAAAAGCTGCCGAAACGCCTACCCCAGCTGGCATAACGGGAGCTGCTGTAATGCCTGTTGTTCGTATTACGTATTTGGAATACGTATACGTATTTTATCTTGTATTTGCATATCTCCTTGGTTTGGCTTGGCTTGTTTATTCTTGGTTGGGTTGGCTTGGTTCGGTTCGGTTTGTGTGGGTTTGGGTTTGGTTTTATATGGTGAACCCCCTACCTACCACCACCAACCCCTTTATTAATCCATTCCTTCATTCTCTCTCTTCATAACTCATCTTCTTCGTCCCCATTACTTCCTTCACCTACCAAAGAGAGGGAGAGAGAGGTCTAGGCAAGTGCAACTTGCTTCCACAAGAGAGCTCATTTTTATTGTTCCATTAGCTTCTTCTCATATTTCTAAGACATATTAGAACTTGTCATTTTCCATTTCGAGGCTTTAATTTTTGTAGATCTAGAAATTAGTTACTTTCGGATTTTGGTGGTTTTGATCTATTAAACTTCTTTGTTTTCAAGTTTTGATGGTTCTATGTTGTAGAGCATTTCATTCTACCCAATTTTGACCTTTGGAAAGTTGGATTCGGACTTGTTTTGACCAAGATTTGGACAATTGAAGCTTAGATTCAACTTTAGAGTTCTTGCTGTTCTTGCCATTTGGAGAAGACAGTGAGCAGTGCACGAGCTTTTTAGCTTGTGCCACTGAGCTGCACACGCTCTTTAGCGCAGCGCAGTCGACCCCATACGCTGCCTTTTAGGAGCGTATGACTCGCATACGCTCGCTCGCTTGACAAGGAGTCATATGGATCCCATACGCTGCCTTTTGGGAGCGTATGACTCGCATACGCTCGCTTGCTTGACAAGGAGTCGTATGGACCCCATACGCTGCCTTTTGGGAGTGTATGACTCGCATACGCTCGCTTGCTTGACAAGGAGTCGTATGGACCCCATACGCTGCCTTTTTGGGAGCGTATGACTCGCATACGCTCGCTTGCTTGACAAGGAGTCGTATGGACCCCATACGCTGTCTTTTGGGAGCGTATGACTCGCATACGCTCGCTCGCTTGACTAGGAGTCATATGGAGTACATACGCTGCCTTTTGTGAGCGTTTGACCTGAGCATAGCTTGCCCTGAGCGTACGCTGGCTTGAGCATAGCCTAGCCTGAGCGTACGCTAGCCTGAGCGTAGCCTGATTACCCTTGATCTTCTATAGCCCTGTATATTAGATATTTAATGTTCATTTTATATCCTTACGCCTTTTGTCATGAACTTGATAATCATGGATTTGTTTAATATATTTGGAAATGATACCTGAGCATGACACGATAGTGACCCGTAGTGGTGCACTCCTGACATAATGACCTGACATGACCTGATAGTAGCCCGTCGTGGCGCACTCCTGACAAGTATACTTGACATGATAAACCTGACATGTTATATCTTGATAAGCTGTTGCGACGGCTACCTGACATGACATGACTTGTATAATTAACCTGGACACCGTGGGTGATTGTGCTTGTATAAATAAACCAGTCCTGTCTTACATCATGTCTAGGATGGGACTCCTGAGTACCACGGTCAGGAGTACCTATTGAAATGAACTAAGGACTAATAACTAGATTAATACATTAGTCATGAAGAGATTTCCCAGCTACAGGCAATCCCGTTACCTGGGCACGCCTTGGGATCTGTAGCCTGCCGCCGAGTAGGGCACATTTCCAGCACACTGTCATGTGTTGCACCCTTCAAGCTACCTAAGGGTACATTCGTTTCCTGGACGATGTACTCACCTGAATTCAACACTAATCTTTTAACCCGGGGAACCTGGATGGTCTGCAGGGCTTGTGGCTGTGAAATAATCTCACTGCATCTTGTTAGTAATTAGGCTTGTGACAACCCTAGTTAGTTAAAGTATCAAGCCGTAATTCTTGCTTGGCCGTGAAGAGATTGGACGGAGTCTAACCAGTCTAGTCTTGCCTTTAATCCTGTTCCAGATTATTGAATGACTAGAATGCTTGTATTTATTTTTTCGATAAATGGTGAGAATTCCAAGTTCTGTTCAGACGAAGGGTTGCAACCCCGGTCCTTGTTTGGTTTACGGGTTGTAACCTGGTTATCTGAATAGTTCCATGGTTATCTCGTCGTATATCATCCTGGTGTATTTTCTTTATCTCCAGTTCTTACTTTTATTTATATCTTGTGCTGATTGCTGGTTTTAGTTCTTAAGTGAAGCTTCCTTTGTGGCATTTGCTCTTTCTGGGGTCTGACCCAGTTGGTTTTATGTGGCCAGATTTTGGAGCAACTCCAGAGGATCTACCGACCTTCCAGCCAGATGGTGGCCACTAGACGGAACCCTGGCAACGAGTGGGTTATTTTTGGCTCTTCCACTCTATTGTAAAAATATTCTTTTGAGGCGTTTAGCCGACGAGCACCTGTTTAGCTCGATTGTACTTTATTTACTGTCTGCCTACGGGCTATAACATGATTAACAGATCCTAGGGTTGATCATGTATGACTAAACTCTTGCTAGTCCTAATATTTTGTAACGACTAGCTTCATGATCAGCTGAATATGTAATATTGGGACGCCTTATTATTGTATATTTAATGATCATACATCTTGTAACATTTACTTACTTGCTTGTGATTGAGACACTAGGCTTGTTCATGACCTTAAGAGACTGTTGGCTTATAGTAAACCCTCATGTATCTAGACAGCCGTGACCGTATAGCGAGATGGAATCCATTTCATATACGTAGCTGGCTATGTCTGCCCCCGCACTCCAGTATTCTGGTTCTGGGGAGTGACATGGTTTAAGTGGTGGCCCATGCAGGTCTTGTAAATCAAGATATGTGAGGGTTTACCCAATAGATGTCTCAATCAGTATTCGTCCTTGATCTCTGTTCGTATCTTGTGAATCCCTGGATTCTTGTCCTGATCATATGCTTGTATCGTTGCTCTGTCCTGGTCCTTCCTTATTGTTTCCTATGTCGTCTTCTTCAGCGGCATAGTACCTGACCCGGCCGATCAGCAAGGTGGAGCACCTCCCGCGGACCAGCAGCAACCTGGAGATCAAGCCCAGCATTCTGGAGTAGCCTCCAGAGTCGTGCCTTCTGGCGGAGAGCCACCAGTCCAGCCAGTTCAACCTGTAGAACATGATGACGGCACTTTGGTAGGACTCGTCAGGACCTTGATAGCTTCCCAAGACCGGCGTGGAGATGCCTTGCACCAGGCAGTAACGGATGCTTTGACCCGGGGTGGTCATCAGGGTAACAGCGCTGCCAACAGCTTCAAGCGTTTGAACCCTCCATTCTTCGACGGTAGTGAAGATGCTATCGCGGCAGATGCATGGCTTCAGGACACAGAAGTGATTCTAGAAGCAGCCATGACCCCAGAGAACGAGAAGGTGGCAGTTGTGCGCCTACAGCTATTAGATCTTGCCCGCAGCTGGGAGGCAGCGCAGGCCGTTGGATTAGCAGCCCCCATTGCTTGGGCAGTATTCCGGGAGAGATTCCAGACCAAGTATTTTGATGCTGTAGCTCGGTACGATCTACAAACGAGGTTCACAAATCTGAAGCAAGGAGGCAGGACGGTCGACGGATATGCGACCGAGTTTTCCAGACTCAGTCGGTTTGCTCCCACCTTGGTGGCAACCGAGTATGATAGAGCCCAGCGGTTCCAGCAGGGACTTCACCTGGAGATCTTGTTGGCAGTCGAGCAGTTTGAGCATCAGACTTTTGATGCAGTCTTGAGAGCAGCCCGGAGGCATGAGTATACCTCCCAGAGGATTGTGGATAGGGCCGGGGGTCGGAAGAGATCTCACGGCCAGATGAATCAGTCTTCAGCACCAGCCCCGGCAGCCAGGGCCTTGACTATTGGGGCTCCGAGGCGAGCAGCCTCAGTGACGTCGGTTCAGCATTCAACTCCGACGTACCCTCAGCAGCAGCAGAACCAGAAGCAATCTTCCGCAGTGGGTTGTTCTCATTGTGGAAAGCCAGGCCATGTGGTGGCAGAATGTCGCAGGGCACAAGGATTGTGTCTGGCTTGTGGAGCACCAGACCATAGGGTTGGATCCTGCCCGAATAGGGGTGGTTTATCATCGTCCAACCTTTCTAGCTCTTCGGTGAGAGGACCAGCTCCGGTCCAGCAGCAGCGGTATCCATTGCCGCGGCCCTTGCCGCCTCAGACCCAAGTGTTCCAGCAGCAGAACCCCCAGCAGTATGCACAAGTCCAAGCCCAGAGTCAGAATAGGCAGCGAGGATTTCAGCAGAGGGGACCAGCACCCCGAGGGCACGGTCAGGCTATGGTGATGACCGTGGAGGAAGGATTGGCACCAGGAGAGGTAGTGGCAGGTACTATTCTCGTCAACTCCTTTCCAGCTTCAGCTTTATTTGATTCTGGTACATCGCATTCATTTATGTCTGCACGATTCGCGACACGGGTAGGATTGGAGCCCGTGTCTTTATCAGTAAGGCTTAATATACTTACTGGTAACGGACTTGTGGGAGTAGATAGAGTGTTTTCCTCGTGTCGGATCGTAGTTAGCGGTAGAGAATTCTCCGCTAGATTGATAGAATTCCCGATGGCCGATTATGATGTGGTCCTAGGGATGGATTGGTTGAGGAACCAGTTTGCTAGGATAGACTGCCATATTGGTAGGGTTGTTTTTAGCATTCCAGGTGAGCCGGAGTTTTCTTTCTCCCGAGGCGAAGTTGAGTCATCTCCTCCAGTATTGCGGATGACAGTAGCAGCAGTTCAGTTGCCCAGGATAGTCGAGGAGTTTCCAGATGTTTTCCCAAAAGAACTTCCAGGTTTGCCTCCGGAGCGGGAGATCGAGTTCACTATAGACTTGATTTCTGGGACAGCCCCAGTGTCAGAGAGAGTCTACAGGATGGCGCCGTCAGAGTTGGAGATATTGTACAAGATGATTGAAGAACTCAGAACCAAGGGATTCATTCATGCTAGTGGATCGCCTTGGGGAGCCCCGATGCTTCTTGTGAAAAAGAAGGATGGTACGTCCAGGTTATGTGTTGATTATCGTACCTTGAACTCAGTAACAATCAAGAACAGATACCCTCTTCCGAGGATAGATGACTTGTTTGATCAACTCAAGGGGGCTTCAGTATTCTCGAAGATTGACTTGCGCTCAGGTTATCATCAGATCAGAGTCAGAGAGCAGGACATCCCGAAGATGGCTTTTAGATCGAGATATGGGCATTGGGAGTTCCTTGTTATGCCTTTTGGAGCAACCAATGTGCCGGCAGTATTCATGGACCTCATGAATCGCATCTTCACGCCTTACTTGGATCAGTTTGTGATTGTGTTCTTGGATGACATTCTGGTCTACAGCAAAAGTGAGGCGGAGCATGAGCAGCATCTCCGTATAGTTCTTCAGATCCTCAGAGAGCACCAGTTATATGCCAAGTTTAGTAAATGCGAGTTCTGGCTCGATCGCATTTCGTACTTGGGTCATATCATCACTCGAGGAGGAGTAGAAGTGGATCCCCAGAAGATTGTGGCTATTGAGTCATGGCCAGTGCCCAGCACAGTTGCAGAGGTTCATAGTTTTCTTGGATTGGCCGGCTACTACCGGCGGTTTGTTTCGGATTTTGCTCGAATTTCAGCGCCATTGACGCAGTTGACCCGCAAGGATGCGCAATTTGCTTGGACAGCAGAGTGTCAGAGTTCTTTTGAGCAGTTGAAGCGAGGCCTGATAACAGTTCCTATTCTCACGCTTCCAGATGGGACCGGAGGATTCTCAGTGTATTGTGATGCTTCAGGCAGAGGTTTAGGATGTGTTCTGATGCAGCATGGAAAGGTAATAGCTTATGCGTCACGACAACTTCGTGATCATGAGAGGAATTACCCAACCCATGACTTGGAGCTGGCAGCAGTAGTGTTTGCACTTAAGTTGTGGAGGCACTACTTGTACGGAGATAGGGTGGAGATTTTCACCGACCACAAGAGCCTGAAGTATGTTTTCACCCAGAAGGATCTTAACATGCGTCAAAGGAGGTGGCTGGAGCTTCTTGTGGATTATGATGTCAGCTTGCAGTATCATCCTGGGAAGGCCAATGTTGTTGCGAATGCATTGAGCAGGAGAGCCGGAGCTTATTTCCTAACAGCGCAGCCAGAGCTGTTAGCCGATCTTCAGAAGATGGGTATAGAAGTTGTTCTCCCTTCTAGTGTGGCCTTGATGGCCAGCATGCAAGTTCAGTCCACTATAGTCGAAAGGATCCGGATGGCGCAGTCGGCAGATTCCAAGCTTCAGCGACTCAAAGCAGAGTGTGAGGCAGGACGAAGACCAGAGTTATGTATTCATGAGGATGGTACACTTAGGCATGGTAAGCGTCTTTGTGTACCCAGTGGAGATATCAGACAGGAGATCATGTCAGAGGCGTACAGTTCACAGTATTCCATCCATCCCGGCAGTACGAAGATGTACCGTGATATCCGTCAGCACTTCTGGTGGAATGGCATGAAGCGGGAGATAGCTCGGTTTGTCTCTCGGTGTTTGGTTTGCCAACAGGTTAAGGCCGAACATCAGAGACCGGCTGGACTTCTTCAGCCCTTACCGATTCCAGAATGGAAGTGGGAGCATGTGACCATGGATTTCGTGACTGGATTACCTAGATCCCCAGCTAGTAGAGATGCTATTTGGGTCATTGTGGATCGGCTTACCAAGGTAACGCACTTTCTCCCGTTTAGAGTTGGTCAGTCGACGGCTCAGCTAGCGGAGATGTACCTCAGGCAGATTGTCAGATTGCACGGAGTGCCAGTCAGTACCACCTCGGACCGAGATTCAAGGTTTACGTCGCACTTTTGGTGTAGCTTGCAAGAGAGTTTGGGAACTCATCTCCAGTTCAGTTCAGCATATCACCCGCAGACGGATGGCCAGTCGGAGCGCACGATCCAGACTCTTGAAGATATGTTGCGGTCTTGCACACTTGACTTCGGTGGTTCATGGGAAGATCATTTGCACCTGGTGAAATTCTCATACAACAATAGTTTCCAGGCCAGTATCCAGATGGCACCGTTCGAGGCACTGTATGGTAGGAAGTGCAGATCCCCGTTAGCCTGGGATGATGTTGGAGAGAGGCAGATGCTTGGTCCAGAAATGATTGCTCAGACCGTTGAAGTAGTCAGGCGAGTCAGAGATCACCTTCGAGTTGCCCAAGATCGCCAGCGCCATTGGGCCGATTCTCATCGGCGCCCTCTCGAGTTCTCGGTCGACGATCATGTATTCCTGAGGATTTCGCCTAACCGTGGCGTCATTCGTTTCGGCGTACGGGGCAAGCTTAGTCCTAGATATATAGGACCGTTTGACATTCTGGAGCGAGTAGGAGATGTATCCTATCGTCTCGCTCTTCCACCGTCGTTAAGCGAGGTGCATGACGTGTTCCATGTATCCCAATTACGACGGTACATCCCGAACCCGAGCCACATCCTGGATCATTCGAAATTGGTTGTTGGTACCAACCTTTCGTATGAGGAGAGGCCCGTGTCTATATTGGATCGAAGAGAGAAGATCCTCAAGAACAAGACTATCAAGTTAGTCCGAGTTGCTTGGGGTCATCACACTTTGGGGGAGTCAACGTGGGAGCGTGAGGATGATATCCGATCATGATATCCCGACTTGTTTGACTCGTGAGGTATAATGTCTTTCTTATGCCTCATGCCATCAATTCCTTGCTTGCATGATTGATTGATTGCCTAGTATAATTGCCTGTGAATAGTATAGCTTGTTCTTGTCCCTCTAGCCTCTTAAATAAATTCCGAGGACGAAATTCTTTTAAGGTGGGTAGAGTTGTAATGCCTGTTGTTCGTATTACGTATTTGGAATACGTATACGTATTTTATCTTGTATTTGCATATCTCCTTGGTTTGGCTTGGCTTGTTTATTCTTGGTTGGGTTGGCTTGGTTCGGTTCGGTTTGTGTGGGTTTGGGTTTGGTTTTATATGGTGAACCCCCTACCTACCACCACCAACCCCTTTATTAATCCATTCCTTCATTCTCTCTCTTCATAACTCATCTTCTTCTTCCCCATTACTTCCTTCACCTACCAAAGAGAGGGAGAGAGAGGTCTAGGCAAGGGCAACTTGCTTCCACAAGAGAGCTCATTTTTATTGTTCCATTAGCTTCTTCTCATATTTCTAAGACATATTAGAACTTGTCATTTTCCATTTCGAGGCTTTAATTTTTGTAGATCTAGAAATTAGTTACTTTCGGATTTTTGTGGTTTTGATCTATTAAACTTCTTTGTTTTCAAGTTTTGATGGTTCTATGTTGTAGAGCATTTCATTCTACCCAATTTTGACCTTTGAAAAGTTGGATTCGGACTTGTTTTGACCAAGATTTGGACAATTGAAGCTTAGATTCAACTTTAGAGTTCTTGCTGTTCTTGCCATTTGGAAAAGACAGTGAGCAGTGCACGAGCTTTTTAGCTTGTGCCACTGAGCTCTGCGCGCTCTTTAGCGCAGCGCAGTCGACCCCATACGATGCCTTTTGGGAGCGTATGACTCGCATACGCTCGCTTGCTTGACAAGGAGTCGTATGGACCCCATACGCTGCCTTTTGGGAGCGTATGACTCGCATACGCTCGCTTGCTTGACAAGGAGTCGTATGGACCCCATACGCTGCCTTTTTGGGAGCGTATGACTCGCATACGCTCGCTTGCTTGATAAGGAGTCGTATGGACCCCATACGCTGCCTTTTGGGAGTGTATGACTCGCATACGCTCGCTCGTTTGACTAGGAGTCGTATGGAGTGCATACGCTGCCTTTTGTGAGCGTTTGACCTGAGCATAGCTTGCCCTGAGCGTACGCTGGCTTGAGCATAGCCTAGCCTGAGCGTACGCTAGCCTGAGCGTAGCCTGATTACCCTTGATCTTCTATAGCCCTGTATATTAGATATTTAACGTCCATTTTATATCCTTACGCCTTTTGTCATGAACTTGATAATCATAGATTTGTTTAATATATTTGGAAATGATACTTGAGCATGACACGATAGTGACCCGTAGTGGTGCACTCCTGACATAATGACCTGACATGACCTGATAGTGGCCCGTCGTAGCGCACTCCTGACAAGTATACTTGACATGATAAACCTGACATGTTATATCTTGATACGCTGTTGCGACGGCTACCTGACATGACATGACTTGTATAATTAACCTGGACACCGTGGGTGATTGTGCTTGTATAAATAAACCAGTCCTGTCTTGCATCATGTCTAGGATGGGACTCCAGAGTACCACGATCAGGAGTACCTATTGAAATGAACTAAGGACTAATAACTAGATTAATACGTTAGTCATGAAGAGATTTCCCAGCTACAGGCAATCCTGTTACCTGGGCACGCCTTGGGATCTGTAGCCTGCCGTCGAGTAGGGCACATTTCCAGCACACTGTCATGTGTTGCACCCTTCAAGCTACCTAAGGGTACATTCGTTTCCTGGATGATGTACCCACCTGAATTCAACTCTAATCTTTTAACTCGGGGAACCTGGATGGTCTGCATGGCTTGTGGCTGTGAAATAATCTCACTGCATCTTGTTAGTAATTAGGCTTGTGACAACCCTAGTTAGTTAAAGTATCAAGCCGTAATTCTTGCTTGGCCGTGAAGTGATTGGACGGAGTCTAACCAGTCTAGTCTTGCCCTGAATCCTGTTCCAGATTATTGAATGACCAGAATGCTTGTATTTATTTTTCCGATAAATGGTGAGAATTCCAAGTTCTGTTCAGACGAAGGGTTACAACCCCGGTCCTTGTTTGGTTTACGGGTTGTAACCTGGTTATCTGAATAGTTCCATGGTTATCTCGTCGTATATCATCCTGGTGTATTTTCTTTATCTCCAGTTCTTACTTTTATTTATATCTTGTGCTGATTGCTGGTTTTAGTTCTTAAGTGAAGCTTCCTTTGTGGCACTTGCTCTTTCTGGGGTCTGACCCAGCTGGTTTTGTGTGGCCAGATTTCGGAGCAGCTCCACAGGATCTACCGACCTTCCAGCCAGATGGTGGCCACTAGACGGAACCCTGGCAACGAGTGGGTTATTTTTGGCTCTCCCACTCTATTGTAAAAATATTCTTTTGAGGTGTTTAGCCGACGAGCACCTGTTTAGCTCGATTGTACTTTATTTACTGTCTGCCTACGGGCTGTAACATGATTAACAGATCCTAGGGTTGATCATGTATGACTAAACTCTTGCTAGTCCTAACATTTTGTAACGATTAGCTTCATGATCAGCTGAATATATAATATTGGGACGCCTTATTATTGTATATTTAATGATCATACATCTTGTAACATTTACTTACTTGCTTGTGATTGAGACACTAGGCTTGTTCATGACCTTAAGAGACTGTTGGCTTGTAGTAAACCCTCATGTATCTAGACAGCCGTGACCGTATAGCGAGATGGAATCCATTTCATATACGTAGCTGGCTATGTCTGCCCCCGCTCTCCAGTATTCTGGTTCTGGGGCATGACAGCTGCAGTACCAGGGGCTGGCTGCTGAGTATGAGAGGTGACAGACCTCTCATCGGCGGCCCCTTGGCCCTAGCGATGCGATTGCATCTCAACCATCCTGGAGACACAGATCAAAAGGAAACAATTGCTGAGAATGAGTCAAAATATCAAAGGAGGACAGTTTAAATTCAAGTAAGACAATAAGCGACAAAATGTAGATATACGGAATCTGAATAAGAGTTTTTCCTATTTGTGATTGAGTACCTTCAAAAATATCCTAATCCTACTGCAGGCTGTAGTGATACTCTCGTTCGAATACCACTACATAAACTCGACCTGCATGGGCCACCACTAAAAACGTGTCACGACCCGCACCCACTGTGAGGGTACGAGAACGTAACAACGCCCAGCCTACGCCGCAGTGTCGGCAGTAGAACGTTGTCCTAGGTCAATCATCTAACAATATAAAGGTACCTGTACAGTATATACGCTTTGAATGAAGGTGACATAACAGAACAGTCTCAATCACATCTAAGGCAGATACAAGATAGTAAAGGTAGATAGAGAGATCAAAAGCACAATGTAATACAAATAAGAGGGAGAAAATCTAAGTGTCTAAGATAACAACTCAAGAACATCCAGCTCAATACAAGTCTCTAAATATAACAACATCTCAGAAGAACAACTGAAAATCAAATAACAAAGCTGAAAGAAAACTAAAGCCTAGCTATCTAGCCTAGACTCTGGGAGTAGCATCCTGTACTGCAGCTGGATCCTCCAGAGGAACCAGGTCACAGGTGTCGTCTAATCCTGCTCCGTAATAGGTGGTACATAGGGCCTCTTTCTCATTCTCTGTAATATTTTCAACAGGTCCAGTCAGGACATGAGCGAGTACAGTACATCTCAACATATCATAGTAGGTTAGAAAATATAATCATGCAGTAAAGTAAGATACATGAACTGAAGAAATACAGTATGTAAACAGAGAGAGAAACTGTAATAGAAATATCTACTATACATAGAGAACTATAGTGACTAGTGAGTCAGAGTAAAATATAAATATGTGAATGGCATAGGAGATTCATGACTACAGCTAAGAGAGTGATTCATGACTACAGCTACTGGAATAATATTCACATGTCTATTTCTACTCCCCCATCCCCAATCGATACACAAAGATCTGTTCAAGTTATGTTAAGATTCATGAAACTTCACATGGCTCATAAAATGAGTGATACGTGAAGGTGATTCATGATGGCTCTGTGAACATGAGAGTACATGTGTCACAAGCGATTCGTGAACCAGAGGAAGCATAGAGATACGTGATGATTTGTGAAACGCACAAAACAAGCAGTATCCGATGCTCCCGAGGGGGATAACATCTTATGAAAAGATCCATATAGTACCAATCCGTGTGACCAACGTGACAGTATCAAGTAAAGTAATTTAAAGCAGGAAAAATAATTCTAAACAGGATATGAAATGATCAGAGAATGTACTCGCCTGGTATCTGAGTGTCCAACTGAAAAGTACTGTCCGAGGAGTGGTATCTGGTTTCTATTTAGAACAGCACAAGTCACAACAAGTCTGGAATGGTAAAATGAACACTACCATGCATTCTACATGAAACTAGGTCAATCTAGGCCAAAGTCAACTCTTGGTCAACTCTGGTCAACCCTGGAAGTCAAACTAGGTCAGTTCTAGTCTAAATAAGTCAAACTAGGTCAAGCGAGGTTAAACTTGGTCAAACTAGCCTAACTAGGTCTAAACATGTTAAACTAGGCTCATCAAGTCTAAACGAGTCTATCTAGTCCAATCTAGACTCAACCAAGTCTAGCCTTGCTAGCACTCACATCTCAAGAACAACAAGTCAAAAACAAGTCTTGTTAGCTAGTGCACAAGGACCATGGACCATACACCTAGGCCATAGGCCAAAAACAATAGGCAATTGAAATCTCTATTTCATACTACACTATCACACTACACATTTCACACACACACACACACACACACACACACACACACACACACACACACACACACACACACACACACACACACACACACATATATATATATATATATATATATATTACATTACACATAGGTATAGAGAGATTCATGTGTGCTCTAGAAAATGTGTGTGTGACAGAGTGTGTGAGTGTAAAGTGTCATAGAGAGTGACAGTATCATATAGGGTGTGTGTGTGTGAGTGTGGTGTGCATAGAGTGTGGGCATGTGTCTAACATGTGTGTGTGTGGTATAGAGTTTAGGCATGGGTGTGTATGTGTGTGTGTTAGGAATGTGAGGGGAAATGTGAGCCAAGGCATGTGTCTGTGTGCAAGCATATGTGTGTGTGTGATTATATGAGTGTGTGAGGCTTTAGACACTAGGGTGTGTGAAGAATGTACATGAGAATGTAGGAATTTCAAAACAGTGAAGTGTGGGTGTGTGTTGACAGTGAGTGATAGGTTGTGAGGACAGGGTGGTGTGAGAGTGAGTGATAGAGCTGCACAGGAACAGTGTACATTTAGAAAAATCAGTGAGTTAGTGAAGAAGGAAAGGAACCTAATTCCTGATCCCTGTTTTCAGCCCCAAAATCACTCCAAAACAACAACCCAAGGAATTATGAGACTTGACATCTATAACAGTTCAGTTTTGGTGAAGAAGAAAGGGAAATCAATACTTAAAACTACACTAATCTCAGGTTCATACACATTCTCAGGTTTGTAGACATAGGTAAAATCTCAGAAATTTCAACATACAAAATCCCATTCTAATCTCAGTTTCAAATATCAAAGAAAGGGAACATTTCTCAGGTTTGTTTACACAAGGGAAATTCTCAGGTTTCAGAAACATTACTGTCAAAACAACCAAGTTCATAAACTCGTATTTCAGTTTTCTATACTATCCTAAAATCAGATTTTTGCATTTCAAATCTCAGTTTTAAATCCAGTATCCCAAGTATCAATTCACAGTCCAATCAACCCACATTTCAGTTCTACATGTTCCATTAAATCTCAGTTTGTATGTTATTAATTGAATTCAAAAATACCTCTAAACATTGAATATCATAATCAAAATTATACCCAATTCGAAATATCAGTTCATATCACCAGTCCAACTGATTTCGAAAATCTCCATTCTTGTTAACATCAAACCAATCATGAATCAATCTTGACACTGAACTAAAACATGTGTAAATAAATTTATCATGGCAAATTAATCATTAACTAACAGTAAAAATATACAATTTAAACTAAGGATTCATGAGTATCAGTGAACTTCACAGTTCACTGTTAACTTCTAAATTTCGAAACCCAAATCAATTTGAAAACCCAAACTAATTCAAAACAGAGGTGAGCAATCATATATTCGTGTCAGAGGGGTTGTTCTTGTATCAAAAAACTGGACACGAACGTGTCCTAACAGAAAGAACACACACACAGACACTAAACGTGCAGGCAGCCTCGTACACGTGTGTGAGTCGGGCTAGGACACGACACACGACACGAGACACCTCGTGGTCGTGTCTAGGGGTTCGTCAGGTATAGGGCTTCATGTCTGACACCCTGACACACGACCACAACGTGTCCAGAAGCGACACGAACCCCGTGTCAGTGAGCCCTGTGCGCGTGTAACAGTGTAGTAAAAAATTCGTGCACTCACGATTTCTCACACGACATGACACGACTTGACACAAAACTTTGGGACAGCCTTGTCAGACATTGCCCCTACCCCCGTGTCAAGTTTTACGTGTCCACGTGTCCTGTGTCGAGAGAAAATGAGCCCGTGATGCAGGACACGGCCTACGGGCCCGTACTGCGTGTCCACGTGCAAAAATAGGACACAAACGGACACAAAACACTAGGACACCTTCACAAACATTGATACACACATCAAGATCTATAGGTCCATCTAATTACATTTCAAAAATATGAAAATAAATTCCTATGTGGCATTTCTACAAACACCTAATATGCCTATCATGATACGTGTCTGATATGGACACGAAATGGACACAAATTGTGCCCAAATTTTGGGAACAGCTAGGAAACCCTAAAACCTAACCTTATATGCAAAGAAATTAGGAAAAACTATGAGTTTAGATGATTTACCTATTGAGTATCAAAACTCAAGAAAAGCTTCAAAGAGGGGATTCCAAATGGCAACTCCAAATCTCCAAATTGCATGCAAACTAAGGTGCTCCTCCAAAATCAGTATATAAACATAAATTAGATCCTATTGCAAAAGACTAGGACTAAAAAAGAGCTAAAATGAATTAATTAGGAATTTCTAAGGTTGGGGTTTTACCTCCTTCTAAACTTGAGATCTATTTCCAAGAGAGGCTAACCCTAAATGAAGGAGGCATTAAATATGGGTAGGAATCCCTAGGTTGGCTGCCATGGGTGGGTTTAATTTGGTTTTGGGCCTAAGTCATGGGCCTATGGCTTAAACACTAGGCTTTAAAATTGATAAATCATAAGTCATTGACTTAAGCCATAAGTCATGAACTAATTTCTCTTAAGTAATACTTCCTACCTTAAAACTAATTCCTAATGACTAAAAGTAGGTTAACTAGAGTTAGACTAGGGTAACTAACTAGGGTTAGTTCTAGGTTAGTCTACAAGTCTCAACTAGTCATGACTAACACAACACATAGCAATATTTAATTAATATTAAATTCACACAAATTCCCATAAATTATAATAAATTCAAATAAATCCTAAAATGGCCAAAATACCCTCTAGGCTAGAATGTACTAGTCAAACATCCTAATCACATGGCTAGGCTCTAAGGTTACACTAGTCAAACACCAAAATCATAAGCCATAACTTAAAATAGTTTTAAATGATTAAAAATCACCAAAAATCATATTATCATTTAAATATCATAATTAAATAAATTAAAATATAAAATTTCAAAATTACCCTTATTTTAGAAACTGGGTGTTACACATAGAGGGGTTGCTGGGGATACGCGTGGGATGGCTCTTGGTGGGGCGTACGGTTTTTGTCATTGCCATTGCGCTCACGCGCTGCTACGGCTGCACCCGTGGCTACTTGCTCTGTTTGCTCCTGTTGAGGTGCTTGGCCGCGCGTCTGCCGGCTGGCGATGGCCCAGGGCGGCGCTGCGTTGGCGCGCGGCCGCCTGGAGGCCGGGCGATGGGTTGGATTAGGGTTTTGGGGTTTGATTCCCCTCCCTCTATCGATATATGAATGCATATATATGTGTCCGCTGCTCCTCATGTGGGGGTCGGGTTTATAACCCAGCTTCATCTCACGATATTTTCAAGATATCGCGAGATAATGGATTATGTATAATAAATATATATAATATCTTTTCATTGGTCTAATAACCTTATATGTATCTATATATATATATATATATATATATATATATATATATATATATATAATATATATATATATATATATATATATATATATATATATATATATATATATATATATATATATATATATATATATATATATATATATATATATATATATATTGTATATATCTATATACACATACTTCTATCTCTATTATATATAATAAATACTCCTAAAATCAATTGAATTATCAATATTATCTTTATCTAATATAGAGCATTTATGATCACCTATACATCTATAAATCTATTTGACAATGAAATAATAACCAACTTAAAGGTAACTAATTTTATTTAGCAATAACATCAATACTAATAATAATAATAGTAAGAATATAAATTATAATTACCTAATAATACGAGTAGTATTGGTAACACATTATACTCCTGTGTTACTTGGTTCACAGAAATTGTGCATGTATCTCATAATTGCCCTGTAAATATTTATATGTTACTTATAACAATTATTTAGAAAAATAATTGCCAATTCCTAAAAATATATACAAGAATATTTGCATTTACAAAACATGTCTACAAAGCCGTATTTGGTCCACTACACGCCCACATGGGCTTGGATTTGACTTGGGCCTAATCTGGACAGGTTCGGTACAACCGGGTTTCCTAAAACTCAATAATATAATTAAATAATAAATAAAATCTTCGGTAAGGGTTAAGTCATAACTTGGCCTGGTTTTCCTAGCTAGGACGTTACTATGACTCGGCCTTCCTTACCAGGGCTAATACACTAGTCAAAACACGCTATTACACTATCTGTGCCACGATTCCTAGTCGTCTTGTACTCCAAAACTCTACCATGGCTAAAGGCATCTACCGTAATAATTAATTAAAATAATTATTAATAAAAATCTAAAAATTACCATTTAAATTAAATAAAAAATTATTTCGAAAATTTTTTGGGAAGGGAGGCTACAGTGGTGGATAGAAAAACATATATTAGAAGAGCGCAAACCAAATATTTATCAGTTATATATAATATGAATTAATTATATGATTCATATTAAAAGCAAATCTATTTTAACCTTGAAGCACGTAAACCAGTAGTTCTTTCTTTCGTTTGGAGCATCAGAGTAGTTAATCCAAGGACCACCATAATTATGCCTCAGCATGTGGCCTAGGCGTCTCTGTACCTCTGGGGGACGATATCTATACAGACATATTATATTCATAAAAAAAGTTAATTTATGATAAAAATAAAAAAATTATAAACCAAAACACCTACTTTGTACCGTCGGCCCAAATCTCCGTCCTCCTCTCCTCCGGAGGTACGCACGCATCATCTGCATGATGTTGGTCGGCCGTCGGCGCAGCCGCCTCGGCCGTCGGCACAGCCTCCACCATCTGCTCATCCGTCTCCATCGTCGTATCAGCAGCAGGAACGCTAGACGGGCGAGCACTCTCATTAGGCCTGGAACTACTCGTCCCAGGAGATATGCCATGTGACGTCGTCCCAGCAGGCCCAGCTACTGTCCGATATGTCGGAGTAATCAGCGACGAGGATCCAGAGCCGGTACCAGTAGGAGGTACCGAAGGAAAACTTCATCCTCTAGCAGTACCTGTAGGAAGTACCGGAGGATCATGACCTCGTCGTCCCCCTTTTCGGAACGATCCGCGACGACCTGCCATACCTGATAACAATATATGATAATACAACAAATAATAGAGACTAGAAATATGAAAGTACAACAAAGACAAGATAATAACCAAGACAACATATGATGATAAATTCTATAATAAACATCTAAGTCCAGATAATATATTCTAGAAGAAACATCTAAGTTCAGATAAGTATATCTCTCTCAATCATCTTCAGAATAATCATCTTGTTCGTCTTCCTCGACCTCATCTTCCTCTTCCTCCTCATCTTCACTTTCATCTTCGCCTTCGTCGGCTTCGTCTTCCTCTTCAGATAATTCTACATCTTCTACATTATGTGTCGTGTAATGCGTAACTTCCGTGGAGTCCACATCGACAATATTGGTTACAAGAGGTAGCTCGTCCTCCTGGTAAACTTTTTCGTCAACATCAAAAGTATCTCTAGCTTTAGTCTTGCATACTGCCCACCAGTCAGACTTCGTTGTTCCCCGTCTCGGATAAGCTATGAAGTACACGAGCTGAGCCTGAGTTGCTAGGACAAACGGTTCGTAGCCTTGATATCTACGCTTGTAGTTTATATCCACAAGACCATGCTTGTCAATTTTCTAACCTTGATTTTTAATCGGATCGAACCATTCACACTTGAACAACACGATCTTTGTAGGTTCTCTGCCATTATTATATGACAACTCCACAATCTCTCGCAAGATGCCAAAGAAGTCATTTTCTGGATCGACGTCTTTGTAGTTCGAAGACTTGATACACAAACAACTGTTTTTTGTGGAATCAAGATCCAGGAAGCTGTCTCTGATCGGAGCATTTGTCGACTTGAACCGAAAGCCATTGACACAGTAACTTGGCAATATTTTAACAAAAGTAATTGGTCCCTTGGCAAGAGTTCTAATTAATTCAATCTCGGGTGAAATTAGATCGACCTGAATATCAAAGAAGAGATAATAAGTTATTTATTACGCAGTTGCATTAGAAGAGGCCAGTAATTACCGAGCTACTTACATATTCGTTCAACCAAGAAGGAAAATGACGTCTCATTTCTTGTTCTAATGCTTCGTCTGTTAGGTAGGGTCTAACCAGCCTCAACTCATTATTATATGTGTTGGAAAACAACGAAGCAACCTCCGATTAGTACAATAATATTAGCTTGTACTATTACATTGAGATGACGTAAACTCATCATTCCTTACTTATCCCTCTAGCTTCTCCACTTCATCCTCGTCGCAATTGAGTAATACATACAACTGAGCAGCCCTTAGCTCTTCGTCATTCAAATATCTCTTCTTTATTTTCCCCGAAGGCTTTCCGAACGCATTAAATACTTTCAGTATTCCATCATTAAATTCTTGATATCCGTCGTCGTTTCTCGGAGCCCTCGTTCTATTCGTAGCAACATGAGGTTTGAAATAGGAGGAGCAAAAATTTGTAATCTCCTCGAGAATATAGGCTTCACAAATAGAACCCTCGACCCGAGCCTTATTTTTTACCTTTCTTTTTAGGTAATTCAAATGTCGCTCGAACGGGTACATCCATCGATATTCGACGGGTCCACCAACACGTGCCTCGTAGGAAAGATGAATCGGCAAATGCTCCATAGAGTCGAAGAATCCAGGAGGGAACACCCTCTCTAGCTTGCACAGTGTTACCACAATGTCCTTCTCTTGTTTTTCTAGACGATCAACGAGCAATTTCTTAGAACAAAGGTCCCTGAAGAATATGCTAAGCTCCGTCAATGGATCCCAAACTGTCTGCGGTAAGAATTCTCGAAATGCAATCGAAATTAACCGCTCCATGAATACGTGACAGTCATGGCTCTTCATACCTGTCAGTTTGTCCTCCTTGAGGTTGACGTATCTTTTCAAGTTCGAAACATACCCATCTGGAAATTTCAGACCTTGAATCCACCTACAAAGCCTCACTTTATCCTCCTTCTCCAATAAGAAAATTGCCTTAGGCTGCTTCAACTTCCCATTCCCGTCCTCTATCAAATGCAATGCAGGACGTCTACATATGTCACACCCAGAACCAGAATACTGGAGAGCGGGGGACAGACACAGCTAGCTACGTAGATTAAAGTGAATCTTACCTCGTAATACGGTCACGGCTGTCTAGATGCACGAGGGTTTACTACAAGCCATCAGTCTCTTAAGGTCAATAACAAGCCTAGTGTCTCAATCTCAAGCAATAAGTAGATATAACAAGATGGTAGATCATCATACATACAAGGTAAGGGGTACTATGGCCAACAAGTGGCATTATCCAAGTTGCGTCAGGGTAACAGGTTGCGCCAAGGCAAGTAGGGTTAAGTCCAGTTGCGCCTAAACGTCAGGTTGCGCCTAGGCACTAGGGGTGCCAATCACTAAAATACACAAGGTCGGGTCAAGTTGCGCCAGAAAGAGTCAGGCCAAGTCATGCTGTGCCAGGCACTAGACTGCGCACGAGTCAGACTGCACACGAGTCAGACTGCGCACAAGTCAGACGGCGCACGAGTCAGACTGCGCACGAGTCAGACTGCGCACGAGTTAGACTGCGTACGAGTCAGACTGCGCACGAGTCAGACTGCGCACGAGTCAGACTGCGCACGAGTCAGACGGCGCACGATTCAAACTGCGCACGATTCAGACTGCGCACGAGTCAGACTGTGCACGAGTCAGACGACGCACGAGTCAGACTGCGCACGAGCCAGACTGCGTACGAGTCAGACTGCGCACGAGTCAGACTGCGCTGCGCTAATGAGCGCGCGTAACTCAGTGGCACAAGCTAAAAAGCTCGCGCACACTGCTCACTGTCTTCTCCAAATCAGCAAAAACTCTATGGTTGAACCCATAGCTTCAAAAGTCTATAACTTGGTCAAAACAAGTCCAAATCCAACTTTTAAATGGTCAAAATTGGGTAGAATGAAATTCTCTTCAACATGGAACCATCAAAATTTGAAAACAAAGAAGTTTGATAGATCAAAACCACCAAAATCCGAAAATGATCAATTTTTAGATCTACAAAATTTAAAGCCCTAAAATGGAAAATGACAAGTTCTAATGTGTCTTAGAAACATGAGAAGAAGCTATTGGAACAATAAAATAGGTTCTCTTGTGGAAGCAAGTTGCACTTGCCTAAGGGGTGTTCTTGGTTGGTGGTGGGTTTAATGGAGAAGGAAGAAGAGTTAATGAGAAAGTGGAGGAGAGAGAAAAGTTAGGTGGGTTATAAAGGGGGATGGTGGTGGGTTTAACATGATGAACCAAAGAATAAACCAAGCCAACCCAAAGTAAACCAAGTTAAACCATTACATGCCATGATGAACCTAATCATGATTAAACTGAAAATAGCTAGCCAGGCAGGAAAATAAAATATATGTCAGAATTCTGTATACGTATACTGAGAATACGTAGAAAGGAAAACGGGGGTGACAACATATTTCTTCCAAGTCCAATCTAGCCTTTGGATTATCTTTCGTCTTCCCCTTTACGTCCATTACAGTATTAATTATGTTGTCAAACACATTCTTCTCGATATGCATGACATCAAGGTTATGTCTAATCAGATTGGTGCTCCAATATGGAAGATGTAACACCCAGTTTTCTAAAATGAGGATAATTTTGAAATTTTATATTTTAATTTATTTAATTATGATATTTAAATGATAATATAATTTTTGGTGATTTTAATCATTTTAAAACTATTTTTAAATCATGACTTATGATTTTGGTGTTTGTCTAGTGTAACCTTAGAGCCTAGCCATGTGATTAGGATGTTTGACTAGTACATTTTAGCTTAGAGGGTATTTTGGTTATTTTAGAATTTATTTAAATTTAATATATTTTATTAGAAATTTTTGAATAATTTAATTGAATGGTTGATTTAAATACTAATTTAATTATTGCCTTGTGTTTTGGTTAGCCTAACCTAGATTGGACCTAACCTAGATAAGTCATGACTAACTTAGTGAGCCACTTTGAGAATTAGATGGGTTGGTTAAGGGGTTAAGTCAAGTTTAGTCATGGTTAAGTGATTTGCAAAGGACTAAGATAGAACCCTTTTGTTCTAGGCCATCTATTTCTCTTGATTCAATCCTAGCCATAGGATGAAACCTAAAAACCCTAACCCTAACTTTTATGACCAGCCAAGACCCTCCCTTGCCTATATAATGTCTCTATAGGGATTTGTGCCTCTTTCTTTATTAGTTCTTCATTTTCTTAAGGAATAGGTAAGCCTCCATCAAATTTCTTCCTAGTTTAATCAATAGGACTTCTTTTTGATTGGGATTTCTTCCATTATGATCTAACCAATGTTCTCTTGCTGTTCATGGAGAGTATTCTCAAATTTGGGACAATTTGGAGCTTTTGGGTTAGCATGAAGGATCCCCCATTTTGAAGCTTCTTTAGGAGAAGAACACCAATAGGTAACTTCTCATTCTCTCCATGAAATTCCAGTTTTCTTGCATATTTGGAAAGCCCTAGGAGTCCCCTAGCTGTAGGACTTGGTTTCGTGTCAAGGTAGATTCATTTCATGTCCGTATCGGACACGTATCCATTGCTAGGTTAGGGTGTTCGATGAAATGCCCCAACCATTTATGTTTGCTGTTTTTGCTAATATTTTTGATTGAAATCCTAGATCTAGGGTTCGTCCTTAGATTTGTGTCTCTATTTTATGATTTTAGGGTCGTGTCGTGTCCACACAGGGACACGAATACGCCGTACAGGCCATACACACTATCCTGCTACCCGAGTCCTGTATCTCCTTAGACATAGCCTTTCGACACGCAAAACTTGGCATGGGGGTTGGGGCAGTGACTGACAAGTCACTCCCCAAGTTTCATGACACCTCGTTTTATGTGGGACACAAAAATGAGGCTGCACGGATTTTGCACTGGACTGAACACGCGAGATTGGGGATTCTGACACGGGCTTCGTGTCCCTTATGGACACGTCTTGGTGACGTGTCAGGGACACGAACATGCAGCCCTATGTGGGGCGAACACATGGGCACGAGCACGAGTCGTGTCGTGCCCTGTGTCGCGCGCACGAGCTCGTGTCCTCGCTGCACGAGCCGTCTGATGTACTGTTTACTGTCACATTGGTGTCAGTAAATTTGACACAGTTGGACACGTTTTGGGACACGAGTATGACCCCCATGACCCATGTACATGTAGGGAAACATTTGTGAACACCTGTTTGGACTTTGAATGGGTTTGTGTGATTATTGGATTCGAAATTGGGGTTTTTCCCATTTAACTGATACCAGTGAGAGTATCACTGTTTGATTTCTATTGTAAATGATTACATCATAGTTTAGTCATAATTACATGCTAAATAATGTCCTAACATGTCTACAAATCTCTGTTAACAAATCATACATGCTAGAATAGACCTTACAAATCGCAAATAGGATTTTGGCTCGGGGTTGTTCATGATTTGCTCAATGTTAATCCACATTCCTGTGATGAACTCATGTCTGAGAATTATCCTCTATATTAACTGATGATAGGATCAAAGCTTCACACATAGTATGGCACACACTCAAATTCCTGCCCTTGTATTCCTGTCACACACAATTGTCACAGCTGTGATTTTCCCCTAGTGAATACACTATTTTCATTCCTGCACACATTGATACATCACACAGAGTTGTTCACTAAAACTGAATGGAATGTGGGGACTTTGTAATTAGTTTTATGTGAGTTCATGAGTTTATTTGAATTGTTTGAGTTATATTTAAAACTGAGATTAATGTGATTCCCAGTTGAACTGATTTTGGTTTGCATATAAATTATCATTCCTGATACTTCATCTGAACTCTAATTGACACTGTTTCCTATACACACACACACACCCAAATGCAAATCTGAAAATAGATACTGTACACCATTACACACTGTGTTGAAATCTCAGACTTATACAATGTAAACACACACACAGGTTTTGGCTACCCTGTTGACTGATTTTACTGATACACACACAGGTTTATTGCTCACTGTCATTGAGATCTTTAATTTCTGTCAACTGAATTTCAAGTTCATTTCCAATTTTGTTATCACAGTGATAGTTCACTGATTATTCATGGGTTGATGTTAGTATGGGAATTCGAAGTTAGTTGGGCTGTCAATTCTTAAACCTGTGAATGGATCCAATGAAATGTTAACTGTCATTTGTATAAATTGGATGAAGGTTAGATCATATGCCACTTTAAACCCTCACACACAATTGGGTATTGAACACTATTTCACTTTAAGTCCACACACATGGGTTGTTACACTGTTTTATGCTCATGCACTATTCTGAAAATTTCCACATTGATTCCTATGAATATGCACTGTTTAACCCTCACCACACTCTCACATCTCTGTCATAAACCTGTCCTTAACTCACCAAATCAGTCCCAAAACAAGCCCCCAGCAGCCCCAATCCAGTCTTCATATTTCAGTCCAAATTTACCACAAACCAGTCCCCCAAAAAAAATTAGTATATTGGCTGTCCTTAACACCTAGATGGCTGTCCACATTGCCTAATGTTTCAGTCCTAACATGCCCTATAAGCAGCCCTCCTAAATCAGTCCAAACCATGCCATTTCCAGTCTTTTATGACAGCATGTAACAGTCCCAAACCTGTCCTATTTTTAGCTTCAATATCACCCCCTATAACTGTCCTGCATAAGCCCACATTGCTGTCCCCATATGACCATATTTCAGTCCAGATTTTTCCCATCATTGCTGTCCCTAAACACCACCACATATCAGCCATGGTATTGCCCAAATCAGCCCTTATGCCTTTGTGTGTGTTTGTGTAAGCTTATATATGTATGAACCCTATTTTGCACAGGTTCCTAATCACTGTCTTCCTGTCCATATAACACACACACACATGTCTTGATGAATACACTTTTATGCATGTCATTTCCCTCTAATAAATAGCTATATAAATGTATGGATTGATGCATGTGTAATATAAGGCAATGTGTATGTAAATGATTACCCTATATACCATTTGTAGTGTAACTAGTGTCGATTTCTCTTTCCATGTACACATCCATGTTCATACACACATATAGCTTACATATTAGTTCCTTCCTCTCTTTATATATATATATATATATATATATATATATATATATATATATATATATATATATATATATATATATATATAATGTTGAATATGCATGAATAGGATATGCCTTGATATGTGCTTGTGTTTGGCTTGTATAGTCTTGTGATTGTTGTGTGATTGCTAGACTAGGCTTGGTTAGGCCTAGTGAGACTTATTAGACTTGTTGGGCTAGGACTTGACCTAGTTGACCTAGTTTGACTAGTCTAGTTGACTAGAGTAGATCGAGAGTTGACTTTGGTCTAGTTTGACCTAGACAGCATGCAGATGCATTGTAGATTACATTTATCATCCCCTGTATACATCTTGACTTGTGTTGCTCTAACTAGGAGTCAGGTTTCTCATCACGGACAGTACATTTACTTCAGACATTCAGATACGAGGCGAGTACATTCTCTGATCATTTCATATCCTGTTTAGAATTATTTTCCTGCTTTAAATTACTTTACTTGATACTGTCACGTTGGTCACATGGATTGGTACTATATGGATCTTTTCATGAGATGTTATCCCCCTCAGGAGCATCGGATACATCATGTTTTATGCGTTTCACGAATCATCACGTATCTCTATGCTTCCTCTGATTCACGAACCGCCTGTGACACATGTACTCTCATGTTCACAGAGCCCCCATGAATCACCTTCACGTACCACTCATTTTATGAGCCATGTAAAGTTTCACGAACCTTAACATAACTTGAACGGATCCTTGTGTATTGATTGGGGTTGGGGGAGTAGAAATAGACATGTGAATATTATCCAAGTAGCTGTAGTCATGAATCACTCTCTTAGCTGTAGTCATGAACCTCCTATGCCATTCACATGTTTATATTTTACTCTGACTCACTAGTCACTATTAGCTCTCTACTTATAGTAGATTTTTCTATTACAGTTCTCTCTCTGTTTACATACTGCATTTCCTTCAGTATCTATATCTTACTTTACTGTATGATTATATTTTCTAACCTGCTATGAACTGTTGAGATGTACTGTGCTCGCTCCCGTCCTGACTGGATCTGTTGAAAATTTTACAGAGGATGATGAGGAACCCTGCACCCCTTACTGGAGCTTGCCTAGATGACACTCGCAACCTGGACCCCTGGAGAGGTTCAGGCAGCTGCTGAGGACGATACCCTGCTTAGTATAGATAGCTCAGACTGTTTTCCATTTTATGTTTAGTTGTTGTTCATGATTCAGAGTTGTATATTTTTAGAGATGATTAGACTTGTATTTCATTTCTGTTGTACCTCAGTTGAGGATTCTCTTATCTATTTTGTCGTGCCATATTCTATCTCTAGATTGTGATTGAGTTGTACCTCTGTGTTGGCCTCCTTATGGAGAGTATTCATATTATGTTAGTTATAGTTCATGACCTAGAACAGCGTTCTACCGCCGACACTGTAGCGTAGGCTGGGCGTTGTTACGCTCTCGTACCCTCACAGTGGGTGCGGGTCGTGACACGTTTTTAGTGGTGGCCCATGCAGGTCGAGTTTATGTAGTGGTATTCGAACTAGAGTATCACTACAGCCTGCAGTAGGATTAGGATATTTTTGGAGGTACTCAATCACATTAGGAAAAACTCTTAATCAGATTCCTTTTGTCTAAAATTGTTGCTTATTGACTTCCCTTTGAATATGAACTGTCCTCCTTTGAATTTTCGCTTCATTCTCAGAAATTCTTGTTTTGATCTGTTTTCATGATGGTTATGAAGACACGATCTCATCGTTTCGGGTCGGGGGATACTATCGAGAGGCTGGCCACCTCTCGTCCTGTTCATCAGGGCCTCGAGACCGCAGCTCCTGTTGTGTCGACTCAGGTTGGCGTTTCTGCTACATTGGAGGTGCACCTCTATCTGTACAGAGATTTTCTTCCGTCATTTCTGATTTCTCTCAGCAGCGGTGATTCATTCAGCATCAACAGCAGACCAGGGGAAACTAGCAGGGCGAGCTATCGTTAGGACAGTCAAGGATGCACAGGCCATTGGAGATCTAGTTGCAGGTTCCGTTCTTTTGATTTCATTTCTGCAATTGCCTCTTATAGCTGTCTTGAAATTCGATTCTCCCTGTTCCTTGTTGATTTATTAATTTTGTCCTATTGTTTTTGGTGTTATATTGATTTTCTTCTGAGATAAATCATATGGGCTAGGTCGCCTAAATCATGGGATCTAGAATCTTCGATGGTCGTGTTAGTTGGCATAGTGAGGACATGTAGTCAGATTTTGGATGTATTTCTCGGGTATGGGAATTTAAGATTTTCGCCGTCGTATGCGGCAATGCAAAAATTTTAAATACCATGAACCTAAGGGTACGTACCTTAGTCAAGGACTCTGTGATTATCGTAGCCTTGCTCACTAGCATGATGAAGACTCTGGACAACATGATTTCGGACAGACGCATATGATTATCTGACGGTATGTTTGAGACTTTGATTGTGGGGTGTTTGACCTAGAAGGACTGCTACCATCTTAATTTCGAGGACGAAATTTTTATAAGGTGGGTAGGATTGTAACACCCAGTTTTCTAAAATGAGGATAATTTTAAAATTTTATATTTTAATTTATTTAATTATGATATTTAAATGATAATATGATTTTTGGTGATTTTAATCATTTTAAAACTATTTTTAAATCATGACTTATGATTTTGGTGTTTGTCTAGTGTAACCTTAGAGCCTAGCCATGTGATTAGGATGTTTGACTAGTACATTTTAGCTTAGAGGGTATTTTGGTCATTTTAGAATTTATTTGAATTTAATATATTTTATTAGAAATTTTTGAATAATTTAATTGAATGGTTGATTTAAATACTAATTTAATTATTGCCTTGTATTTTGGTTAGCCTAACCTAGATTGGACCTAACCTAGATAAGTCATGACTAACTTAGTGAGCCACTTTGAGAATTATATGGGTTGGTTAAGGGGTTAAGTCAAGTTTAGTCATGGTTAAGTGATTTGCAAAGGACTAAGATAGAACCCTTTTGTTCTAGGCCATCTATTTCCCTTGATTCAATCCTAGCCATAGGATGAAACCTAAAAACCCTAACCCTAACTTTTATGACCAGCCAAGACCCCCCTTGCCTATATAATGTCTCTATGGGGATTTGTGCCTCTTTCTTTATTAGTTCTTCATTTTCTTAAGGAATAGGTAAGCCTCCATCAAATTTCTTCCTAGTTTAATCAATAGGACTTCTTTTTGATTGGGATTTCTTCCATTATGATCTAACCAATGTTCTCTTGCTGTTCATGGAAAGTATTCTCAAATTTGGGACAATTTGGAGCTTTTGTGTTAGCATGAAGGATCCCCCATTTTGAAGCTTCTTTAGGAGAAGAACACCAATAGGTAACTTCTCATTCTCTCCATAAAATTCCAGTTTTCTTGCATATTTGGAAAGCCCTAGGAGTCCCCTAGATGTAGGACTTGGTTTCGTGTCAAGGTAGATTCATTTCGTGTCCGTATCGGACACGTATCCATTGCTAGGTTAGGGTGTTCGATGAAATGCCCCAACCATTTATGTTTGCTGTTTTTGCTAATATTTTTGATTGAAATCCTAGATCTAGGGTTCGTCCTTAGATTTGTGTCTCTATTTTGTGATTTTGGGGTCGTGTCGTGTCCACACAGGGACACGAACGCGCCGCACAGGCCACACACACTGTCCTGCTACCAGAGTCCTGTATCTCCCTAGACACAGCATTTCGATACGCGAAACTTGGCATGGGGGTTGGGGCAGTGACTGACAAGTCACTCCCCAAGTTTCATGACACCTCGTTTCGTGTCGGACACGAAAACGAGGCTGCACGAATTTTGCACTGGACTGAACACGCGAGATTGGGGATTCTGACACGGGCTTCGTGTCCCTTATGGACACGTCTTGGTGACGTGTCAGGGACACGAACATGCAGCCCTATGTGGGGCGAACACATGGGCACGAGCACGAGTCGTGTCGTGCCCTGTGTCGCGCGCACGAGCTCGTGTCCTCGCTGCACGAGCCGTCTGATGCACTGTTTACTGTCACATTGGTGTCAGTAAATTTGACACAGTTGGACACATTTTGGGACACGAGTATGACCCCCATGACCCATGTACATGTGGGGAAACATTTGTGAACACCTGTTTGGACTTTGAATGGGTTTGTGTGATTATTGGATTCGAAATTGGGGTTTTTCCCATTTAACTGATACCAGTGAGAGTATCACTGTTTGATTTCTATTGTAAATGATTGCATTATAGTTTAGTCATAATTACATGCTAAATAATGTCCTAACATGTCTACAAATCTCTGTTAACAAATCATACATGCTAGAATAGACCTTACAAATCGCAAATAGGATTTTGGCTCGGGGTTGTTCATGATTTGCTCAATGTTAATCCACATTCCTGTGATGAACTCATGTCTGAGAATTATCCTCTATATTAACTGATGATAGGATCAAAGGTTCACACATAGTATGGCACACACCCAAATTCCTGCCCTTGTATTCCTGTCACACACAATTGTCACAGCTGTGATTTCCCCTAGTGAATACATTGTTTTCATTCCTGCACACATTGATACATCACACAGAGTTGTTCACTAAAACTGAATGGAATGTGGGGACTTTGTAATTAGTTTTATATGAGTTCATGAGTTTATTTGAATTGTTTGAGTTATATTTAAAACTGAGATTAATGTGATTCCCAGTTGAACTGATTTTGGTTTGCATATAAATTATCATTCCTGATACTTCATCTGAACTCTAATTGACACTGTTTCCTATACACACACACACCCAAATGCAAATCTGAAAATGGATACTGTACATCATTATACACTGTCTTGAAATCTGAGACTTATACAATGTAAACACACACACAGAGGTTTTGGCTATCCTGTTGACTGATTTCACTGATACACACACAGGTTTATTGCTCACTGTCATTGAGATCTTTAATTTTTGTCAACTGAATTTCAAGTTCATTTCCAATTTTGTTATCACAGTGATAGTTCACTGATTATTCATGGGTTGATGTTAGTATGGGAATTCAAAGTTAGTTGGGCTATCAATTCTTAAACCTGTGAATGGATCCAATGAAATGTTAACTGTCATTTGTATAAATTGGATGAAGGTTAGATCATATGCCACTTTAAACCCTCACACACAATTGGGTATTGAACACTATTTCACTTTAAGTCCACACACATGGGTTGTTACACTGTTTTATGTTCATGCACTATTCTGAAATTTTCCACATTGATTCCTATGAATATGCACTGTTTAACCCTCACCACACTCTCACATCTCTGTCATAAACCTGTCCTTAACTCACCAAATCAGTCCCAAAACAAGCCCCCAGTAGCCCCAATCCAGTCTTCATATTTCAGTCCAAATTTACCACAAACCAGTCCCCCAAAAAAAATTAGTATATTGGCTGTCCTTAACACCTAGATGGCTGTCCACATTGCCTAATGTTTCAGTCCTAACATGCCCTATAAGCAGCCCTCCTAAATCAGTCCAAACCATGCCATTTCCAGCCTTTCATGACAGCATGTAACAGTCCCAAACCTGTCCTATTTTTAGCTTCAATATCACCCCCTATAACTGTCCTGTATAAGCCCACATTGCTGTCCCCATATGACCATATTTCAGTCCAGATTTTTCCCATCATTGATGTCCCTAAACACCACCACATATCAGCCATGGTATTGCCCAAATCAGCCCTTATACCTTTGTGTGTGTTTGTGTAAGCTTGTATATGTGTGAACCCTATTTTGCACAGGTTCCTAATTACTGTCTTCCTGTCCATATAACACACACACACACATGTCTTGATGAATACACTTTTATGCATGTCATTTCCTTCTAATAAATAGCTATATAAATGTATGGATTGATGCATGTGTAATATAAGGCAATGTATATGTAAATGATTACCCTATATACCATTTGTAGTGTAACTAGTGTCGATTTCTCTTTCCATGTACACATCCATGTTCACACACACATATAGCTTACATGTTAGTTCATTCCTCTCTTTTTATATATATATATATATAATGTTGAATATGCATGAATAGGATATGCCTTGATATGTGCTTGTATTTGGCTTGTATAGTCTTGTGATTGGTGTGTGATTGCTAGACTAGGCTTGGTTAGGCCTAGTGAGACTTATTAGACTTGTTGGGCTAGGACTTGACCTAGTTGACCTAGTTTGACTAGTCTAGTTGACTAGAGTAGATCGAGAGTTGTCTTTGGTCTAGTTTGACCTAGACAGCATGCAGATGCATTGTAGATTACATTTATCATCCCCTGTATACATCTTGACTTGTGTTGCTCTAACTAGGAGTCAGGTTTCTCATCTCGGACAGTACATTTACTTCAGACATTCAGATACGAGACGAGTACATTCTCTGATCATTTCATATCCTGTTTAGAATTATTTTCCTGCTTTAAATTACTTTACTTGATACTGTCACATTGGTCACACGGATTGGTACTATATGTTTTCCATAAATAAATTCTTTTATTTATTGTGTATCTGGGAAAATTACAACTGTGGGAATCTGATCTAGAAAACGATCACTTTATTCCTTGGACTATGCGAAGAAGAAAAGCTCTCAAATTTTTGACAGTAGATAACTATGTATCCGTACAATGAATGAGAAAAAGAACTTTATTTATAGATTCAAAAATAATAACTGAAAAGATAACTGTCTTCATAGCCTGTGCTTAGTTGAAAATCACGCAGGATTCAACATACGCAAGGTTGTGAGCAGTTACTGGACGTAGCCTGTAACTGTTGGACACATGGCGATCATGCATGAGTCGTGTGCAAGTTACAGGACACGCAGGCGAGAGATCAGTGGCATGGCTGCCACGTACTACAATTTGATGAAATCCACGCAGACTTGTTGAAGACGAAATCCACGCAGACTCGGGGTAGAAAGCTTCAAAATCCACACAAACTTGGGGCAAGAAGCTTCAGAATCTATGCAGACTTGGTGAAGACGAAATCCATGCAGACTCGGGGTAGAAAGCTTCAAAATCCACGCAAACTTGGGGCAAGAAGCTTCAGAATCTACGCAGACTTTGATGAAGAAAACTTCAGAATCTACGCAGACTTGAGATAGAAAACTTCAGAATACACGCAGATTTGGGATAGAACTGCCAGCTGTCTTGATTCAGCATGCCTCGACTGACACAAAATCTCTGGTAGTGATTGCTTTTGTCAGTCACATTAAATGACAAGAAGCTCTTTTGGTATGCCAACTTGACGAAGGTTGAGTCTTGCTGAAGAAGATTTCGAAAATCACGCAATAGACGGCTATGATCTCTCGAATTCTGTGCATACATGGCATACGAAGAGACATTCTTCGACTGTTGTGCTGTCAGTCATAATTACTCTCTGACAAATGATGAGCTGTCTCCCCAGCGTGATTTGTAAATATTGTCTGGATCAACTGAGCGTGACTTTTGACTCTGTCCTGATCAACTCAGCGTGACTGTCATTTTTAAAGGCCTACAAGACCCCCTTCAAAGTTTTTGAAAAATTAAAAAGACTTCAAAATTTTCGAAATACTTTGAAAATAAGATGATAAAATGAAATCAGTCACGTTGTGATGACTTCAAATTTTTCGAAAGTCGGAAAGACTTCGAAGTTCTTTGAGAATATCCAAATGAACTTATTAAATGTCATGATGACTCTTCATTTTCCGAGACTGATTTTATCCAGTTTATGGTGGAATATGAACCGCCGGCGAGCTCTGTTATATAAACAGGGAGTGGATTCATTTAATCTTCATCTTACGTCAACATGACACCAAAAGAGAAAGCTGAGGAAGAAGCACGCAAGTTGGGCTTTTGTTCCCATGGTGACCCCACTTTTGGGGGTGAAGAGCCAGAGCCCCTTGTCTTCGAACTCAAAGATGATCCCTTACAACTATCCAAGAATTTCTTGAGCTATTTTGGCTTAGATGGCTCGTTCTCTTCTGATGGGCGCCGCCTCATAGAGTAGCGTGAAATGTTGAAGGCTCTGTTACACCGCATGGGGGTCAAAAGCGTAGAAGAACTAGGCATTAAGCTCAGTCGCTCTGGAAAATAGAGCGTGTCTTTTGTGCTTTTGTTGCACTCTTTTTGTTTTGTCTTTTGTAAGGCCATCAGTGCCTGTCTTGAAGAATGAAGTACAACTTCTGTGTTTAATCTGCGTGCATTAATGAAGAATATTCATTAGCACCCTTTGACTATTTCCAATGTTGCTCTGTCTTCCAAAGTACATGTAACACTCATTCCACGGTTTACGAGCGCTATTTATGCGGATCTTTTCCAAGAACAGACTTGTACTTTGCCTTTTAAATAGATAGAAGAGTTTCACAGATACTCATCTCCCATTCCTCTTCTTCTTCTCTGAGAATGAAATTTTTGGGAGATTTTACTCTCAAACAGGAAAGCAATGTTTTCTAATTGTTCGACTTCTGTGCACTGTATCAAACATGAGTTTGCCAATCCTTAGCACCAAACTTGAAGGTAAGTCAGTGTAATACGTGTATTATTTTGCTATTGAAGATAGGCTTTCTGTTTCTTGTTTCTGATTTGAACAATACACGCCTGTTTCTGTTTGATAAATACACATTGAATGATTTCTGTTGATACTTTCTGCAGAAACTTGGCTGAAATTTTTTTTCAGAACTGGCATTGGGAATGTGGATGTTGTGGAGAATATCCTGCTGACATCTACATCAGGGAGCTCATACGCTTTTGACGCGTAAATCAGACAACTCAGAACTCTTCGTGGGATAGAAGGGTCTTCCTCAGATGGTAGGAAGAGCCTTTATATACGAGAGTTGGATGGTGGAGTCAACTCTACCCCGAGAAATCGGGTAGTAGAGTTCCTTTCACGGAAGAACTAGGAATTGTATCCCAAGGTTTGGATACATTCCTGTCTTCCTTGAGAGGTTACCCCCAATCCACCAGTTGTATTGGCAGCACCACGACTTCGGGCTGCCATACTCTGTGGTTCTCCTCTCGTCTGAGAGAGAAGAGCAGAGTTTGATTCCTGCTGATCTGGTCGTGACTGGGACCCAGACAGTCAGGAACTGCCACCAACAACGAACCTGACGGAGAAGGTCCGACGGAGAAGATCCAAAGAAGAAGATAGATCTCTATTAGGTTATTGTTGTGGTGTAGAATGAAAATCCAAGATTTGTAATAGATTTCCATTATGATTTGTAAGAAAGTCTAAGAAAATGTAATAGACTTTTTGTGGTGAAATGAGAATGGAAATGATAATTCTTCTATGCTCAAAGATTTGTATTTGTGGATGAATTGTGGACATGATAGATAATGAAATCTTCTTTTCTGTTTTAGAGTATATGATATTATCAGAGGTATTATGGACGTGATAATATGTAGGAACTCAAAAGAAAATAGATTGATTTCTATGCAGAGGTCAAAAATGACAAATGAGCAAGTAGATTCGGAATTGATTCAGAGGTTATGAAAACATGATCAATAACGAATCCCCACTTTAATAAATTGATAGAAGATCATGAACGGACGAATAAATGAACGGATGAATCGTCGGATGAACGCAATTAATGGATGGATGAACCGTCGGATGAACGTGACGTTTCATTATTTGTAGAACTTCTGCCTATAAATATAGCAGAAATTTGATAAGAACGAACACTTCTTCTTTCAAACATAAAAATGTCGTCTGAAGAAGCATTCAAGAAAACTGGAATTGCCTCAAAAGTTCAGAAAGGCACTGAAGAACACCCTGCTGATCCAGTTCAATCGAAGAAGACGAAAGCAGGCGAAGGTTCGTCTGCACCCAAGCCACCAAGGGATATTCTGGATTTCCTGCTCGAACCAGGAAAGACTGAAGAAGAAGAAGCCATGAGGATGGCCGTTTGCAAGTTCCTCGTGGGTTCTAGCAAGGAGGTTCTCGACTCTTTTGCTGATCACGTCTTCGAGAAGAACGGCAGTGGCCCACATCCAAATGTAGAAAAGGATGATAGTGATCTTCTTTAATATCATGTATCATCATTCATGATAAAAATAAAATAAAAATTTTATTTCTAAACATGAAACTGTCTGATGATTACAAGCATTTACATTTATACATAGTACTTTTTAAGGAATTTGCCATTAATAGGCATCAAAACTTTTCGACCATCCAATTCTGAGAGTTGATAAGCTCCATTTGAGAAAACTTTGCTCACAATATAGGGTCCTTCCCACTTTGCATCAAATTTGCCCTTGCTCATATGAGTCATAGTCATAGGACGTCTGACAGTTAGAACAAGTTCTCCTTTTTGATACGCCCGAATTCTGACTTTTTTATTAAAAGCTTTTGAAATTCTAGCTTGATAGAATTCAATATTCTGTTGAGCAGATAATCGCTTTTCATCCAGAGCTTCTAATTCTTGAAGTCGAAGACGATCATTATTTTCTGCAGTGAGTTCATTAGCGATTGCTATCCTTAAAGAAGGAATTTGAATCTCTAATGGAAGAACAGCTTCGCAACCATACACCAGAGAGAAGGGTGTACATTTAGTAGCATTACGAACTGTAGTGCGATAAGCCCACAAACATTCACCGAGCTTCTCACTCCAATTACGTTTGTTAGTAGAGACAAACTTCTTTAGGAGTTTGATGATGGTCTTGTTGAAAGCTTCTGCTAATCCGTTAGCTGCCGAATTATATGCGGTAGAAGCCACATTGTTGATCCGGTGATCGTCACAGAATCGAGTAAACTTCTGACTGACGAACTGTGGTCCATTATCATGAATAATGCGTCGAGGAACACCAAATCTGTAGACGACGTGGTGCTTAATAAAGCAAATGACATTGGACATCTTAACTTCAGACAAAGGAATGGCTTCGGCCCATTTGGAGAAGTAATCGGTTATTGCAAGAATAAACCGATGACCCTTGGATGACGGCAGATTGATCGGACCAATAATGTCCATGCCCCAAGCTTCGAAGGGCCATGATGCTGCCGTCGGATATAGAAATTCCGAAGGTTGATGAATAAAATCCGCATGGATTTGACAAGCTTTACACTTCTTTGCATATTCGATGGCGTCTGATACCATAGTAGGCCAATAATAACCCATACGTCGAATACGGTCTTGAAGTTTTGGTCCAGGCTGATGTGCTCCACAAATTCCATAATGTGCTTCACGAATAATTTGTTGAGCCTCGTCACCGGCAACACATCGGAGAAGTAAACCATCATAGGCTCGACGATATAAGGTCTTTGTCGTATGATTATAATAGAATCAGAATGATCGTCGTCTGATAGATGATGCTTCACTCGGATCATCTGGAAGAATATCATACAATACAAAATCTAAGAAAAGAAGTCTCCAATCCGTATCCGTATTTTGTTTCTCGGCCGAATGACTGAAGATGAATTCCATACTGGAATCAGATGAAGATGATGAAGATTTACGACTAAATCCAAATCCTCTTGTTGTGTTGACGTCATGAGATGTTGATTCTTCAGTGTCAACTGGAAGTCCTAGGGTCAGGTTATTTTCAAGATAAAATAATTCTCGATTGCGAACAAGAATCATTTGTTGTCGTCTAATTGGGATAGCCAACACCGCTGCAAGATTAGCTAGAGCATCAGCTTCTGTGTTACATGCTCGTCTAACATGTTCAATGAAGAATTCTTCAAACGAAGAAGCCATAATTATAGCTGATCTATGATAAGGAACCAGATCTTGATGGCGGACTTCATAAGTACCCTTTATCTGATTGACAATGAGTTTAGAGTCTCCGTACGCCTCCAAATGTTGAATATTTAGATGTTTAGCGAGTTGAAGACCAATGAGTAATGCATTGTACTCAGCTACATTGTTTGAACACGGGTGATCGAGAGAATAAGCTCTTTGGATAGCAAGACCTTCTGGCGATACAAGAACGATTCCAACTCCAGCGACAATATCACCATTAGGACCTATCCTTGAAGCTCCATCAAAGAATAGACGCCAAGTAGGATCTTCTTCAGCAATTTGGTTTGAATCTAGGACTTCATCTGGAATTTTGTCATAGAGTTTTGAATCTTCTGGAATTGAATGAGCAGCCAGAAAATCAGCTAAAGCTTGTCCTTTGACTGACTTCTGAGAAATATAATGCATGTCATACTGAGCAAGTAGGATTCCGCAGTTAGCTAATCGAGAATTCAAAACACTGGGTTTCTTCATCATGATCCATATAGGATTGATCCTGGAGATGACATGAATAGTCTGGCCAATGATATAATATCGTGTCTTTTGAACAACGAACATCAAGGCTAGACATTCTTTTTCGACCGGTGAATATCGAGGTTCAGCTCCGGTCATAGTACGACTGAGATAGTAGATGGCTTGTTCATGACCATTTTGATTCTTTTGAGCGAGTAATGCACCCAATGAATGACTCATTGCTCGAGTATATAGGAGAAATGGAATTCCTGAAACGGGAGGTACCAATACTGGAGGGCTCATCAGATATTATTTTATATCATCAAATGCTTTCTGACATTCATCATTCCAGACAAAAGAAACACCTTTCTTCATAAGTTTGTTGAATGGTCTGCAGCGTCCTGATAAATTAGAGATGAATCTTCTGATATAAGCGATCCTTCCTTGAAATCCTCGTAGCTCTTTTAAGGTGCGTAGAGGACGCATCTCTTGGATGGCTTTGATCATCTCGGGATCCACGTGTATACCTTTAGAGGTAATGACGAAGCCAAAAAATTTACCACTAGAGACGCCTAAGAAGGACTTAGTAGGGTTCATCTTTAATTGATGCTTACGCATTAGATCAAATATAGTCTTCAAATCTTGGATATGATCCTCCTTTTGTCGACTTTTGACTGCAATATCATCAACATAGCATTCGACTGTTTTCCGTAAATGTTCACGGAATATAGTGCTCATAGCTCGTTGATAAGTTGCTCCTGCATTCTTGAGACCGAATGGCATAACTGTATAACAGTATGTACCGATCGGCGTTCTGAAAGAAGTGTGCTTCTCGTCATCTGGAAACATTTTAATCTGATTGTATCCAGAATACTCGTCCATGAATGACATCCGCTCAAATCCACAGGTATTATCAATCATGACATCAGTGATTGGTAGAAGGAATTCGTCTTTAGGGCATGCCGCATTGAGATCGCGGAAGTCTATGCATACTCTGATCTTGCCAGTCTTTTTAAGGACAGGAACTATGTTAGCCACCCAATCGGGATGTTGTTCCTCTCTAATAAACCCGGAGGTTATGAGTTTATTGACTTCAACTTCAATTGCATCCATAATATCTGGACGAAATCGTCGCTGTTGTTGTTTGACCGGTTTAGCATTCGACATGATATTGAGCTTGTGAGTTGTAATTTGGGGATCAAGTCCTGGCATATCTTCATAACTCCAAGCGAAGACGTCGATGTAGTCACGAATGAGTTTGATCATGTCTTGCTTATCAGGTTCAGAAAGACTTTTACTAATGAATATTGGTTTGGGAGATCCCTCTTCACCAACATCTATTTGAACAAGTTTGTCTTCAGTCGGAGGTTCTTTTTGCTCGAAACGGAACTCCCATTGATTATCTAATCTTTGGGCCCATTGTTTCGATTCAGGTGAGATTTCAAACTCTTCTTCGTCTTCATCACTTTCTTCAGAATGGTCAATGGAAACCATGTTGGAAGACAGAATGTTGCAGTAGAAGTCCCCGATACTTGTATCGGAATCCCAAGAAGTGGTACTAGAAGAATCAGATCTCTTATCTTCGTCAGACTCGGGATCTTCATGGATAATATTGATAAAAGAAGTAGGAGCTATATAGCCCAGTCCGCATTTTGTCCTTCCATATTTCAGAAAAGGAATACGAACTGGCATTTTTCTTCCCTTTCCACTATTGAGGCCAGTCCTGAAGTCATAGCCCATATTTTTGATGATGTCTTTAGATTGCTGACTATAACGACGTAGTTGTAATCTTCCAGTGTCATCATTTTTGTCTTCATCTTCTAATTCAGAAGGACTTTGGGGCCCTTTATAGAAGAATATTGGAATGTCTCCTGGCTTTCTGCTGGGAACTAGAAAGTATGAGGATTGTACAGGTTCTAGGGATACATCTGTATGAACAGTCTGTACAACCCCTATGGTTATTGCGTTCAAGTCATCTAACAAATGTAAATAACTATGAACATAATTACACACATCAGCATACTGCAAAGATGGAGACTTTTCATTAAATGTAAAAGCAGCAGTATTTACATTGGGAGAAGGCTGAGCCTTAGAGATTTTAGCCAAGTCAATGACTAAAGGGGGAGAAGAAGAACGAGAAGAAGCGTTGTTTCGATTAAGATCGTTAACAAATGGCTCAGAAGAGGTGAGCTCCCTTGAAGTTTGAGATGGAAGAATAATCCGCCCTCCAACTGGAATTAGCAGAGTATCATGTTTCATATGTTGAGATGCAGGAATTACAGTACGCCCACTGACAGGAATAATCATTGTGTCTTGAGCAAACGACTGAGGTAACGGAGAAATCCGTCCACTCACCGGAATGATGAAAGAACCTTCTTCAGAGAGTTTGGGAGATTGTTGCTGAATAGTTCGACCTTTAACAGGAATTATTAAGATCTCACTTTGTGAATTCTCTTTCTCCATAGCTTGTTTAACCCTTGTATACTCTTCTTTGTACATTCGGGAATCATTGAAATAAGCTTCAACCCCATAGAAGGGATTTATATCAGCAACTGCTTTTTGTACTCTTCCATTGCTATCAATGTATTTAAAACACTGATGAAGAGTAGAAGGCACCACATTATTTTCATGAAGAAAGGGCCTCCCCAGAAGAAGATTATAGGATCCCACGATCTCGATCACATAGAAAGTGACTTTGGATCTGAAATCGCCTATCTGAAGCTTCAGATGAATCTTTCCCAAAGGCTCGCTTCGGCTTTGATTGAATCCCATGATAGTAGTAACCGTCTTAGAGAGCTTGTGAAGAGGGATTTTTAGTTCATCCAACAGACTCTTTGGCATTATGCTTATAGCAGACCCTGGATCAATGAGGATACGATCTATCTTCATTGTATCGATATAACCGGTGTAGTAGAGAGGCCGATCATGTCGATTATCCTCCAATAACATGTCATCTTGTGTAAAGGTGATATTTGGGATAATTTTTAATACACTGTTGCAATGTAAGCAAGTGGCAGGTTCTGCATCTGGCTTCTTCAATTGTGCAAGACAAGAGTCAGCTTGTAGAAGTGCTTCACTTAATGTCTCCCGAGTCTCTTTGGAAAGACGTAGAAGTTCAAAGAGGGACATTCTAGCTGGAGTATTAGCAAGCTGAGCTAAAATGTCGAAATTATAAGGCTTCTGAAGTCCAAGAGGAGTGGACTTCTTGATTGGCTTATCAAACTGAGCCTATTGTTTGCCTTTCTCCAGAGCTGTAGGCTTGGGAGGAATAGGTTCAGTGGATGATTCTTCTTCAGGAGGAACATTAGAATCATCTTTATCAGCTGGAGGGATATCAAGAGGATCCTCAGGATTTTTGGAATAATCCTTTAGATAAGGTTTCCCCGTTCGAGTAGCACTAACAAGTGCTTCTTCTTTCTCTTTTGGCTCTGTGTCAGGAATAGATCCAAGATAAGTCATATGACATGATTTAATCTTTCCAGCCTTCTTGGACTTTAGAGAAGTAGTCTTTTGAGGAGAAGGCGATTCAAAATCTGCCACTAGATCAGGATGGATCCACATGATTTCTCCAGTTTCCAAAGTGATTGGCACTAATCCTTCAGACCGTGGAGGAGGAAGATTCACTATGTCAAGAGTTGCCTTGGGAATAGGAACGATCCCACTTTCAAGGAGTTGAGGAGGGAAATCTCCGAATTGCATAGAGACGACGTTGGAGGTGACGGTCTTCTCTTTTGGAGTAAGAGAGATAGCTCCAGATTTAATCATTTCTTGGATCTTTCCTTTCAGTACATAATATGTACGAATTGTATGACCCAGGATTCTGTGATATGGGCAGTATTTGGGATGATCTGTTTTACTAGCTTCATCAGGTTTCTTGATCTCAGGTAATTGTATCTTATTACCTTTCAGCAGACATTCAAAGATACCAAGGACATCGTCGATATCGAAAGAATATTCTTCTTTGGGGCGAGGTGTTCTTGGTTGTTGAGTTGTAGGAGAGGTTTAAACAGTTGATGCATCTTTGCTCTGAAGATTAACTTCAAGAGTTTCTTTTCCCTTGCGAGCATTGACCTGTTTCTTTAGGAGTCATCTGCACTCCTAAACCTTTGAAGGTTTCAGCACTAATTTCTGCGGCCTTGGCACTAACTATGAAAGAAGGCCAGTCTTGGAATTGAGTGGATCCTGTCCACATGCTGATGATTGGCAACAAGTTTGATTTGCATGTGTCGATGGTGACAGCATCAGGAGTTCCAAGAGGCATCTTCAGAGCTTCTCTTCGAAACCGTTCAATGTACTCTTCTGTAGTTTCATTATTTTTCTGCTTGATTCTAATAAGAGCAGACATAGTCATGTCATTGAGCCCTTCATAGAACCGTTCAAGAAACATCTGTTTGAAACCGGAAAATGAGGTAATGCTCCCATCTGGGAGACTTCTATACCATTCATAAGCCGTTCCCTTGAGACATCCAACAAACACCCGAGTAAGGAGGGCGTCGCTTGGTTGCAGCTGATCAGTCATCACTTCAAAGTGATTAATGAACTGACTTGGAGAAGTGGTTCCATCATAGAATGAGATAGTGGGAGGCTTGTATTTAGGAGGATACGATACTTGCTTCTATTCTATCGGATAAGGTTGTTTGATGCCTAACCTTTGTAAACCATCTTTCTGTTTGAATGCCTCGAATTGAGTTTTGAGATTCCTTAATTCTTCATTAACAATTCCAGAAGATTGTGGAGTTGTAACTTGTAGAGAATAGTTGGGAGGAGGAACAGCATTGTAAGCACTACCCCCAGCTCCAGAGAGACTAGGGTTTGGTTGAGCTGGTCCAGGAGTATTAGATTGTACTGCTGGAGGAACTTGTACTGGACTCATATCAGTGTCAGTTGGTATGGCATCTTGTAAACCCCCTAATTTTCTACTACACTTTTCTTTTATTTAAAATATATGTTTGTATTTATTTTTGTACTTCGTATCTACACGTCGTATACGACTTCGCATTTTCGTAATTGCGTAGCATGCGAGAATTCGCGTATCATAAATTCTCGACGAGTGCGAATATGTGTCGAGGTACATATTTTGGAAAAATATTTTTACTATAAATTTTATTTTTAGAAAAATATATATATATATGTGATAAATATGGTTACTTTGGATAAAAGAGTTATTTATTTGTCACTTAAAAATAAGTAGTAAGTTGGAGATTTTGGTCCGGATATTTTGCGAATAGAAAATTTGTTTATTTTGCTATGATTTAAGTTGATTTTCGAAATTAAATAAATATTGTATTTTAATATTTATGAAAAAGATATTTGGAATCTTGTTTAGCTAATATTTGAGTAAATATGGTTATTTAAGTTGCAAAAGATTTATTTGACTGTATTTAAACTATTTTAAATTTAAGTATAGAATTTATTTGGATTGGATTTGAATTAAGTTGAAGCATTTTAAACCGATTTAAATTAATAGGGGATTATCTAATTGGGATTTAAATGAATCCCAATCTCTATCCAACTGGGAATTCCCACCTCCTATAAATAGGCAGGTACTCCTCCAATTTCTCCACAACAACCCAATGTGCACCGTGTCTGTGCCTCCCATCCACTAGACTTTTCCTCCTTTACAAATACATATTCCGTTCCGTCCGACAATCCCGGACGTTCACCCCAGCCGTGTCGGACACACCCGACACGACACATCCAACCACCCCCTAACTCTACCCTTCCACCATCGCCACCATGGCTGCCCTGACCGTCGCTCGACCAAGGTTGTTCCCATCACCAGCCCGCGTCCGACCCAGAATCCCCCAATCACAGGGGAAACATCACCGTCCCGTCTCCGTCACCACCGTCGCACCACCCCCGACAACTCCACAAACCACCAACAGCCAGAAAGGATAGGAGAGGAACCCTTACCTGCGTCGAGCGTCGCTGCACGAACGACCTCGCCGCCTCGTCAGATCCGGCACGTCTCCTCCGGCATCCCGCCACGGATCCGCTTCCCACCTCCGCACGTCGACCTGGCACCGACCGCCACCGCCTGAACCCCCGCGGCCAAGGTCGGTGCGCCGCCTCCTCCACATCTCCTCCGCCGCCTCCGACCAGGCGCGCGCTGCTCCGCCGGCGTCCTCCTCCAGCCGCTCCCCTCCGATGATCTTTCCACCGTCACCGCCCCATGTCCCGCGACTCGGCGGCTGTGCTTCCCACGCGGCGCTCCTCCCCACTGATGAGAACCCCCATCCGCCTCTTTCGGGAACGCCCACCGTCCGACTCGCCGCCTCCAGGCACGCGTCCAGCCCCGGCGACCGGAACCGCCGCCCTCACGAGCACCGCCGCCGCGGATCCGTTCAGCGCGCCATCCGACGCCACTCCGCCCTACGCCGGAGCCGGATCACCGAGCCCTCGGTGAGATTTTTCTCCCGCTCTCTTTCTTCTCTCTCGATCTCTTCCACTCTCTCTCTCACTGATTGGGAAAGGAAACTGTGGGCTTTTACGAAAAAGAGAACTGTGGAACTGTGTTATTGTGGATATTATTATCATTATATTATTATTACTATTAATCTTATTATTATTATTATTATTATTATTATTGTATAAAAAGGGGGTAAGCTATTATTTGTTACTATTATTGTTACTGTTATTAAATTATAATTATAATTATTATTATTATTATTTAACAGGGTAAGCTGAATTGTTTATTAATATTTTTTTATAATTATTATTATTACTGTTATTATTATTGTATTTAGTATTATTATTATATTATTATTATTTTAGAATTAGTAAATTTGATAAGCATATTTTTCCAAAATTATTTTGGCACCGCTCATTGAGCCCTAAAAATTATATTCCTATAAAATATTTGACTAATGAAAAGCTACTTTCCTACAATATATATATATATATATATATATATATATATATATATATATATATATATATATATATATATATATATATATTATATATATGAGCCTAAAAACGAATTTCGATAATTTTCAAGTATTCATCTAAATGTATAATTGACTAATTTCAAATTGGATATATGTATATATACAAAGTATTTTCAAGAATTTACATAAATGTTTTTGAGATTTGTATAAGTAAATTCCACAATTTCTCTTCAAATATCTTAGCTGATCATGACTAATCGTATCCCTACTTCCTTTCCGATTTCGGACCTCTGCACCATGACTATGGCTATTGGACCATGCTGGACTCTCCAGATTATCGCACACCAGGCGTAATGACAGGCAAGATACCTTGCCATTATACTGTTTATATTCAGTCTGTATTTTTATTACGTATCACTGTTCATTTATTTTTAGTTCTTGATTATTGCCTGCTCAGTGATATTAGTAGTATCTTGTTATTTACCTTTGATTGCACATGGACCTAGAGTTAAAGGACTACTATTAGCTTAGTGCATTGCATATCCCTTGACACAGTTGTACCACGAGGATGTGTGAGATGAGTATCATGTAGAGGTTCTTGCGTGTGGGCTGATCCCCCATGCGCATGCGATAGGGCTAACTGCTAATAGAGGCATGTTAGGAGACTTAGCAGTTAGTAGAGGTACATGGTCGTGGATGCGACTTGACAGGTACATTGGGTGGGGAGAACATTACCTGACGTATGGGCTTCTATGCACTTCCCTTATTACCTGTGCGCTCCGCCGGAGACGCAGGCTCCGGGTGCCCTCTGACGTTATCCAGAGCGTTATGGACGTAGCCCCTTGCATGGTGCCCTCTGACGCTTCCCGAGCGTTATGGACGTAGGCCCCTGGTGCCCTATATGGGAACTATGCCGATCCTATTTACAGCCAGGGCTCATGCGTCGAAGGATTGTTTCTCAACTGCATGTTCACTTTAGTTCGGTTAGTTTACCTTATTTTGTGTCGTGTCACTTTCTTTGATTGTGGCATGTTTTATATTCAGTATTTATATGGCATGTTGATGTATCTTGTTACGTCCCTCTGAGGACCTGGTTATCTCGCCAGGTGTGTGTTTCGTGATCTCTTGCAGGTGCTCTAGCTAAGGCCATTCCTTCCCTCGTGGTGATTACTCTTGGACTCGCCATTTGCTCTCGCTTTGCTAAATTCTCTCATTGTATACTTTTCCATATTTAATTTGGTTGGTAGTGGACTTTGTCTCCGCCCAACTATTGTGTACATGACAAATTCAAAGTTACTTTTATATCATATTTATCTTTGTGGATGAGATTTAGTACCTTGGTTACTGCATTTTACAGCTTATGTATATATACGAGGGTCCATATACTTCGTATGTATACAGCTGGCATGATCACGTTCTAGTCCTACGTATTTTGGGACTGGGGCGTTACATGTTTTGTGGTGGCCCATACAGGTCGAGTTTGTCACTTTGGTTACGTAACTGTACCGATGTGAACCTGCAACATAGGGTTAGAATTATAGGAATCTCATCCATACAGCTTGACCTCTTCCCTTGGCTTCAATTTTCGAACTCTTGTTTGACCTCCTTGAACTGCATCTTGCTTGATTCCTTTCTACCGTTGATTCTTGTTTTCGTGCTTAGTGTCAACTAGGAAGATGACTACACTAGTATATGCATATAGGTCAAACACATGACTAGAATGGTTATATTGGCAATTGGAATACATTCAAGACTCTAATTGAGTTTAAAAGGCTTTTTAGTGTGATTTGATGATTAGTAATTGGTAAAGTAGGATATTGCCACGGAAGGTTTTAAACTTGAGATTTCTAAATAGTAAACACTAGAGGATTTATAGCATTTTATACTTGGTTTAAGAAATTGATTGGTTTTTTTTTGAGATTTGATATTTATGATTTATTGGGTCATAGTTATAATTCTTTGCACAAGTATAAAAACTTAATTGCTTTTCGAATTGTGATAGTTATAATTTTTGGTTGATAGATATACATCTTTGAACAAATATAAAATTTATTTGATTTTCGAGTTTTAATGTTCATGATTTATTGTATTATAGTTATGCACATTTGAATAGTTATAAATTTGGGTTGAAAATGATCTTAGCTTTTAAAAATGGTCGTAGAAATTTTTACGGAGTGTACAAACTTACGATTTTCGTGTTTAGTAAAATTTTGAATTTTAAGTGGAAGTAATGACAGTAAATTTTGGTTTAAAATATTTGGAAGTTATGAAAACGATTTTTGAAATTTTTTAAATGGTGTCCTATGATTGAGGATTTACAAATCTATTTAGATTTATGGTAAAAAAAATGACTGATAAGATTATTTAAAATTTTAGTTTAATGAGGGATTGCTAATTTTTGGGAGAATTTTGAATTGATGTGATAAAAGGTTATTTTGATTGATTAAAGTAAGTTACCATTTAAAGGTTGCGATTTTGCTGGAATAACTTAGCATGAATAGAAGTTAAAATTGATGAGAGCGTTGAGCTTAATTTTAAGATTGCTTTTAATATGCTAAGAGTTTGATTATGAGTTATTTGAAAATTTTAGAGTTATAAATTTTGATTGATTGTGAAGTTTTTGTAGATTGTAAATTATGAACTCTTGAGTTAAATAGTGGAATTTAAAATTTTTTTGGAAAAGGTTAGTAGTAACATGATAAAATTTGCTTTGAGATTTATGTAGTGATTTAAATTGTTATGATGAATTTGAAATACAAATTTTGGTGGTTTATTTTTGAAAGTTTATTTTTGGAAATTTTCTTTGAGGAAGCTTGAGTAAAAAAAAAAAAATTTTATGGTAGGCCATCAAGATAGCTCTAAAAAGATAGATGTACTCCATACAAATTGCCATGTCACTCATGACCATAATAGTAGTATATACACCAGTGTTGTTAGTCATCTACCTAGCTATGTGACTGTATGTCCACATTGACTTACTCGACCTTCCTTCAATTCTAGATCTTTTTATTGCGACCTTCTAACCCATTGCATTTGTATAATGATTTAATTGTTCCCAAACTGTATTCATTAGGATACTATCTTCTCACTAGAACTGTGCCCCTAAATTATTATTTTATGGATTCTTAAATTAATGTTATTTTCATGCTTTAACTTGATCTTCTTTAGTTTTGTGCATTAATTATCACCTCGTGCACTCCCACTTTCTATCATTCGGCGTTCCCTATCGTGACTTTGATATTTGGAGCACAACACTAGACATTTCCTTCCAACAAATTTCACATGCAAGACCTAGACGAGACTACCTTCATGTAGGTATATCATGTCCCACTAAAACCCGCCTCCTTGTACTCTATTTTTGATATGACTTTCGGGTCAAAAAGACTGAACTCAAATCCCTACCGTGAAACCAATATACTTCTTTTTAATTATAGATGATACTCAACTTCGAGTCAATTCGTTCAAACCGATATAATCATGTTCTCCTTAAAATGCTTAGCCTTGTGGTATTTTGATTGCTTGACTCATTGTTCCATCACCCTACTAGTTTAACTCTTGTAAATTGTGTAGAATACCTCACGACCTAGCTAACCTTTTCCTTGTGGACCATATTGATAGCTTCACTTAGACTATAGAATTTAGTGGACCCTAACTCATCTCGTCAACCAAACCGACTGTATAGGCCGAACTTCGGACAAGGCTCAATTTCTAGGAATCTTGGACCATCAAATGTCCCTCATCATTTACTGCTTATATTTTGACCATCTTACGTTGCTATTATAATCTAGTTTTACAAGCTTACCCTTATCGAGCTTGTTCATGACATATGTTTATTGTGGGCGCCCACTAATACATTGTCTAATCAGAACCGACGTATTATGGTCTGATCAACCATAGTGCACTTGGTTCGCTTTTTGTATATTGTTCAACGTGGATAGAGACATAGTTAAACTTGGCCCCGGGGTCTCATCCGCGACTGTTTTGGCAGCTCTTTTTGGAACTTATCCAGTCGTCCTTGAACCACTCATTTGAATTCGATAATGCCTTTTTCGAACCCTTTATGTTTGCCTTTCGCCTGTTTTAGAAAGACAAACACCCGTACTTGATATTTTCTTAGTTGTCCACTGTCTATTGCCAAGATAGTTAGCCAGTTACCAACCGATTTGACTATAACCCCATCTTGAATTAATTAACCTCCTCGTGACACTAGATTCATTAACACGATCCTCTAGTCATTCTTAAGATTTAAGAATGGATCAAATCATTGTCCCAATCAAACCTAAACCCAAACGACCATGTTTTCTCAAGGAACCATACCTCCCAAAGTTTCTAAGTTGTTCCCTTTGATCCACTCAATGCCTTATTATTTTTGAATGGTGTTATCATGATTGATTTAGCTAGCGACCCTCGTCCATTACCTTATTTGTGAATTATTTTCCTATCTAACAAATTCATGACTTTCTATTTAACATTTATGTTAAACATTTTTTTTTCTTGCCTCGCCAAAAGAATTGTTCATACTTTCTTATCGTTAAACTCTTGAACCCTACCTATTCCTAAATTTCGAGGACGAAATTCTTTTAAGTTGGGTAGAGTATAAACCCCCTAATTTTCTACTACACTTTTCTTTTATTTAAAATATATGTTTGTATTTATTTTTGTACTTCGTATCTACACGTCGCATACGACTTCGCATTTTCGTAATTGCGTAGCATGCGAGAATTCGCGTATCATAAATTCTCGACGAGTGCGAATATGTGTCGAGGTACATATTTTGGAAAAATATTTTTACTATAAATTTTATTTTTAGAAAAATATATATATATGTGATAAATATGGTTACTTTGGATAAAAGAGTTATTTATTTGTCACTTAAAAATAAGTAGTAAGTTGGAGATTTTGGTCCGGATATTTTGCGAATAGAAAATTTGTTTATTTTGCTATGATTTAAGTTGATTTTCGAAATTAAATAAATATTGTATTTTAATATTTATGAAAAAGATATTTGGAATCTTGTTTAGCTAATATTTGAGTAAATATGGTTATTTAAGTTGCAAAAGATTTATTTGACTGTATTTAAACTATTTTAAATTTAAGTATAGAATTTATTTGGATTGGATTTGAATTAAGTTGAAGCATTTTAAACCGATTTAAATTAATAGGGGATTATCTAATTGGAATTTAAATGAATCCCAATCTCTATCCAACTGGGAATTCCCACCTCCTATAAATAGGCAGGTACTCCTCCAATTTCTCCACAACAACCCAATGTGCACCGTGTCTGTGCCTCCCATCCACTATACTTTTTCTCCATTACAAATACATATTTCGTTCCGTCCGACAATCCCGGACGTTCACCCCAGCCATGTCGGACACACCCGACACGACACATCCAACCACCCCCTAACTCTACCCTTCCACCATCGCCACCATGGCTGCCCTGACTGCCGCTCGACTAAGGTTGTTCCCATCACCAGCCCGCGTCCGACCCAGAATCCCCCAATCACAGGGGAAACATCACCGTCCCGTCTCCGTCACCACCGTCGTACCACCCCCGACAACTCCACAAACCACCAACAGCCAGAAAGGATAGGAGAGGAACCCTTACCTGCGTCGAGCGTCGCTGCACGAACGACCTCGCCGCCTCGTCAGATCCGGCACGTCTCCTCCGACATCCCGCCACGGATCCGCTTCCCACCTTCGCACGTCGACCTGGCACCGACCGCCACCGCCTGAACCCCCGCGGCCAAGGTCGGTGCGCCGCCTCCTCCACATCTCCTCCGCCGCCTCCGACCAGGCGCGCGCTGCTCCGCCGGCGTCCTCCTCCAGCCGCTCCCCTCCGATGATCTTCCCACCGTCACCGCCCCATGTCCCGCGACTCGGCGGCTGTGCTTCCCACGCGGCGCTCCTCCCCACTGATGAGAACCCCCATCCGCCTCTTTCGGGAACGCCCACCGTCCGACTCGCCGCCTCCAGGCACGCGTCCAGCCCCGGCGACCGGAACCGCCGCCCTCACGAGCACCGCCGCCGCGGATCCGTTCAGCGCGCCATCCGACGCCACTCCCCCCTACGCCGGAGCCGGATCACCGAGCCCTCGGTGAGATTTTTCTCCCGCTCTCTCTCTCTTCTCTCTCGATCTCTTCCACTCTCTCTCTCACTGATTGGGAAAGGAAACTGTGGGTTTTTACGAAAAAGAGAACTGTGGAACTGTGTTATTGTGGATATTATTATCATTATATTATTATTACTATTAATCTTATTATTATTATTATTATTATTATTATTATTATTATTATTATTATTATTATTATTATTGTATAAAAAGGGGGTAAGCTATTATTTGTTACTATTATTGTTACTGTTATTAAATTATAATTATAATTATTATTATTATTATTATTTAACAGGGTAAGCTGAATTGTTTATTAACATTTTTTATAATTATTATTATTACTGTTATTATTATTGTATTTAGTATTATTATTATATTATTATTATTTTAGAATTAGTAAATTTGATAAGCATATTTTTCCAAAATTATTTTGGCACCGCTCATTGAGCCCTAAAAATTATATTCCTATAAAATATTTGACTAATGAAAAGCTACTTTCCTACAATATATATATATATATATATATATATATATATATATATATATATATATATATATATATATATATATATATATATATATATATTATATATGAGCCTAAAAACGAATTTCGATAATTTTCAAGTATTCATCTAAATGTATAATTGACTAATTTCAAATTGGATATATGTATATATACAAAGTATTTTCAAGAATTTACATAAATGTTTTTGAGATTTGTATAAGTAAATTCCACAATTTCTCTTCAAATATCTTAGCTGATCATGACTAATCGTATCCCTACTTCCTTCCCGATTTCGGACCTCTGCACCATGACTATGGCTATTGGACCATGCTGGACTCTCCAGATTATCGCACACCAGGCGTAATGACAGGCAAGATACCTTGCCATTATACTGTTTATATTCAGTCTGCATTTTTATTACGTATCACTGTTCATTTATTTTTAGTTCTTGATTATTGCCTGCTCAGTGATATTAGTAGTATCTTGTTATTTACCTTTGATTGCACATGGACCTAGAGTTAAAGGACTACCATTAGCTTAGTGCATTGCATATCCCTTGACACAGTTGTACCACGAGGATGTGTGAGATGAGTATCATGTAGAGGTTCTTGCGTGTGGGCTGATCCCCCATGCGCATGCGATAGGACTAACTGCTAATAGAGGCATGTTAGGAGACTTAGCAGTTAGTAGAGGTACATGGTCGTGGATGCGACTTGACAGGTACATTGGGTGGGGAGAACATTACCTGACGTATGGGCTTCTATGCACTTCCCTTATTACCTGTGCGCTCCGCCGGAGACGCAGGCTCCGGGTGCCCTCTGACGTTATCCAGAGCGTTATGGACGTAGCCCCTTGCATAGTGCCCTCTGACGCTTCCCGAGCGTTATGGACGTAGGCCCCTGGTGCCCTATATGGAAGCTATGCCGATCCCATTTACAGCCAGGGCTCATGCGTCGAAGGATTGTTTCTCAACTGCATGTTCACTTTAGTTCGGTTAGTTTACCTTATTTTGTGTCGTGTCACTTTCTTTGATTGTGGCATGTTTTATATTCAGTATTTATATGGCATGTTGATGTATCTTGTTACGTCCCTCTGAGGACCTGGTTATCTCGTCAGGTGTGTGTTTCGTGATCTCTTGCAGGTGCTCTAGCTAAGGCCATTCCTTCCCTCGTGGTGATTACTCTTGGACTCGCCATTTGCTCTCGCTTTGCTAAATTCTCTCATTGTATACTTTTCCATATTTAATTTGGTTGGTAGTGGACTTTGTCTCCGCCCAACTATTGTGTACATGACAAATTCAAAGTTACTTTTATATCATATTTATCTTTGTGGATGAGATTTAGTACCTTGGTTACTGCATTTTACAGCTTATGTATATATACGAGGGTCCATATACTTCGTATGTATACAGCTGGCATGATCACGTTCTAGTCCTACGTATTTTGGGACTGGGGCGTTACACATCTGGTACAGTCTATCGATTTTGCATCTGTGTTGCCATGAGTTCATACATCGACTTCATAGTATCAGCCATAGACTTTATTTGTTGTTCCAAAGAAGCAATTCTTTGATCTTGAGGAGTCAAGGAAGAAGAAGGTTCATCAGTATTCCCATCAACCATATAAGTCGTGACTGTACGAGGAATTATTGATGAACTGGTAGATGTTGTTTGTTCTGAATCATTGCTTTGTGCATCAAAGTCAATTATAGGAGAACTACCCCAGTAGGAAGAGGTGGAAAGTTAGATTCTCCAAGGAATTCAGAATCATCTTCAGAGATCAAATTTCTTTGACTAGAGGCCAGGACTCTTGCTCTGGTATTTCTATATACTCCATCTGGACTATCAACTCTACCCCCAGCATCCCGAGCGGTCATATTGACAGAAGCAAACAAAGGCTCATCTTCATCAGGCATAGGTTCACATTGAATCCGATTGAAGACAGATTGTCGTTTTGTTTGACATCTGTATTGCATTGTGACTCTTGGCTGGAAGTCACATTCATGATCAACATGATCATGAGCCATTGATTGACATCTGCATTGAATTATGACTCTTGGATAGAAGTCACATTCAGCATGGTCCTTTGACACAGAATCACTTCTTCTCTTCTGTTGAAGATATTCTCGTAAATCTGTTTGTGAAGATTGAGGAATATATTTCCTATTCTTGGGTCTTGATGGCTCTTGATTATATAGAGAATGATTAATATGAGCCACATAGTTTCTTGCATACTCTGCATCTGGATCTCTTATCCTTGTTTCCAACTGGTATGGTTTCTTAACACCAGAAGTGTTAATTTTTGTTCTTAGATCAGTTGGAGGTAACACATTGGTTTTGGATACATGGAGTTTTCCTTCCATTGATCTGAATATTTGCAGAGAAGGAAGAATTGAACCACCCCCTTGATTAGGAGTTGGTAACAGACCTTTTCTAGACAAATTCTGTGCCCAATTCGAAGAAGTCATAGAAGAAAACATTAAGGAATGTTTCTTCTTAGACTCATTCAAGTTTTGAGACATAGAATGTCCAGAAGGAAGAGTAGTCAAAAGACCATCTCCTTTTCTTTGACTAACAAAATTGTCAGTCAAAGCTGTTTTTGAAGTAAAAACTACAGGAGCAGAAGAAACAACTAAAGAGTTATTTCTTTTCGAAGGGACTTTGTGTGGAAGACCACCCCCAGTTCTGGTAGAACTTGGCAAAGAGGAAGAGATAGCTAAAGAGCTATTCTTCTTAGATGAAATACACGCTGAAACAGGCTTGGTTAAAGAACCAGTGCTGTTGGCGTGACTTTTGACTTTGGAAATACACGCTGGAATAGATTTGGCTAAGGAGCCAGTATTGTTAGCATGACTTTTGAGGTTGAAATTGCACGCTGGAACAGATTTGGCTAAGGAGCCAGTGTTGTCAGCGTGACTTTTGACTTTGGAGACACACACTGGAACAGATTTGGCTAAGGAGCCAGTACTGTTAGCGTGATCTTTGATTGCTGTCATCTTCGAGCGCACAAGAGTGTGCGTGCTTGCAGTAGAGTTCTTGCCAGTATTAGGAGCAGACACTGTGGCAGAGACTTCACCATTGGCTGCCAACTGATTCTTAGGGACATAGATAGAGTGTCCCTTCGACTTGGCAGTGATGATGGAGGCTGTAGTGGACTTACCACTCTTAGCCCGCTGCATTTCTTCATATGCGAGTTGATCGAATTGGATCGTCATCACCTTCTTCGTCGAGCCGATTGACGAAGTATCGCATTGAGTTGTTGCCATCTCAGAAGAGGAGATGGTTTTCTCCAGCAGAGTCGCCAATTTGTTTTCCATAAATAAATTCCTTTATTTATTATGTATTTGGGAAAATTACAACTGTGGGAATCTGATCTAGAAGACGATCACTTTATCCCTTGGACTATACGAAGAAGAAAAGCTCTCAAAATTTTGACAGTAGATAACTATGTATCCGTACAATGAATGAGAAAAAGAACTCTATTTATAGAGTCAAAAATAATAACTGAAAAGATAACTGTCTTCACAGCCTGTGCTTAGTTGAAAATCACATAGGATTCAACATACGCAAGGTTGTGAGCAGTTACTGGACGTGGCCTGTAACTGTTGGACACATGGCGATCATGCATGAGTCGTGTGCAAGTTACAGGACACGCAGGCGAGAGATCAGTGGCATGGCTGCCACGTACTCCAATTTGATAAAATCCACACAGACTTGTTGAAGACGAAATCCACGCAGACTCGGGGTAGAAAGCTTCAAAATCTACGCAAACATTGGGGCAAGAAGCTTCAGAATCTACGCAGACTTGGTGAAGACGAAATCCACGCAGACTCGGGGTAGAAAGCTTCAAAATCCACGCAAACTTGGGGCAAGAAGCTTCAGAATCTACGCAGACTTTGATGAAGAAAACTTCAGAATCTACGCAGACTTGAGATAGAAAACTTCAGAATACACGCAGATTTGGGATAGAACTGCCAGCTGTCTTGATTCAGCGTACCTCGACTGACACAAAATCTCTGGTAGTGATTGCTTTTGTCAGTCACATTAAATGACAAGAAGCTCTTTTGGTACGCCAACTTGACAAAGGTTGAGTCTTGCTGAAGAAGATTTCGAAAATCACGCAATAGACGGCTGTGATCTCTCGAATTCTGTGCATACGTGGCATACGAAGAGACATTCTTCGACTGTTGTGCTGTCAGTCATAATTACTCTCTGACAAATGATGAGCTGTCTCTCCAGCGTGATTTATAAATATTGTCTGGATCAACTGAGCGTGACTTTTGACTCTGTCCTGATCAACTCAGCGTGACTGTCATTTTTAAAGGCCTACACTATATGGATCTTTTCATGAGATGTTATCCTCCTCGGAAGCATCGGATACAGCATGTTTTGTGCGTTTTACGAATCATCACGTATCTCTATGCTTCCTCTGATTCACGAACCGCCTGTGACACATGTACTCTCATGTTCACAGAGCCCCCATGAATCACCTTCACGTACCACTCATTTTATGAGCCATGTGAAGTTTCACGAACCTTAACATAACTTGAACGGATCCTTGTATATTGATTGGGGTTGGGGGAGTAGAAATAGACATGTGAATATTATCCAAGTAGCTGTAGTCATGAATCACTCTCTTAGCTGTAGTCATGAACCTCCTATGCCATTCACATGTTTATATTTTACTCTGACTCACTAGTCACTATTAGCTCTCTACTTATAGTAGATATTTCTATTACAGTTCTCTCTCTGTTTACATACTGCATTTCCTTCAGTATCTATATCTTACTTTACTGCATGATTATATTTTCTAACCTGCTATGAACTGTTGAGATGTACTGTGCTCGCTCCTGTCCTGACTGGACCTGTTGAAAATTTTACAGAGGATGATGAGGAACCCTGCACCCCTTACTGGAGCTTGCCTAGATGACACTCGCAACCTGGACCCCTGGGGAGGTTCAGGCAGCTGCTGAGGACGATACCCTGCTTAGTATAGATAGCTCAGACTGTTTTCCATTTTATGTTTAGTTGTTGTTCATGATTCAGAGTTGTATATTTTTAGAGATGATTAGACTTGTATTTCATTTCTGTTGTACCTCAGTTGAGGATTCTCTTATCTATTTTGTCGTGCCATATTCTATCTCTAGATTGTGATTGAGTTGTACCTCTGTGTTGGCCTCCTTATGGAAAGTATTCATATTATGTTAGTTATAGTTCATGACCTAGAACAGCGTTCTACCGCCGACACTGCGGCGTAGGCTGGACGTTGTTACGCTCTCGTACCCTCACAGTGGGTGCGGGTCGTGACCGAAGATCCCAGAATATACTCTTCTTCGTCCAGTTATGAGTGCGACCAAATCCGTCACACTTGTAGCCCGTAGCATGCTGCTCAATAGCTCTTGGTAAATCTTTTACCTCTTCCCATATCGTGTATCTGGGCCACCTTGGCTGGGGATTAGCCTTCTCCACAACGCCAGCACGAAAAGCATTCATGTTCCTCCGGTACGGATGATCCTTCGGCAGAAATTGTCGATGACAATCGAAGAAGCACGGTTTGCCTCCGTGTTTCAAACGAAAAGCCTTAGTGCTGTCCATGTAATACGGACATGAAAGACGGCCATGCATGCTCCATCCAGATAACATTCCATAGGCCGAAAAGTCGTTGATGGTCCACATAAGTGTTGCCCGCATCTGGAAATTTTATTTTCTAGATACATCGTACGTGTTGGAACCTACTTTTCACAGATGATTCAACTCATCAATCAATGGCTGTAAATACACATCGATGTTCCTTTTTGGATTGTTTGGACCTGGAATAATAAAGGTGGGGAACATATATGGAGTCTTCATGCACATCCAAGACGGTAGATTGTACGGGATGATGACCACAGGCCAACACGAATACTGGGATCCTGAAAGTCCGAATGGGGTAAAACCGTCGAAGCAGAGACCCAATCTGACATTACGCGGATCAGAAGCAAAATTTGGATACTCTCGATCAAAGTGCTTCCATGCTTCTCCATCAGATGGGTGATCCAACACTCCTTCGGTATGTTCCCACTTATGCCAACTCATGTTTTCTGCAGTTTCCTTCACCATAAACAACCGCTGCAACCGTGACGTCAACGGCAAGTAGTGCATCGAAGAGGTAGGCTTCCTGGCACCGACAGACTTTCCTCTACCACATGCCTTGTAGCGATCGACACCACAAAATCTGCAGGCATCTTCATCCTTGTCATCTTTATAGTACAACATGCACCCGTTGCGACAGGCATCGATTTTTTCATATCCCATCCAGAACGATCTAACCATCCTCTTAGACCGGTAGAAGTCTTTAGACAACTTCGCACCCTCAGGCAATATTTCTATAAGCAACTCCATAAGACGGTTGTAGCAATCTTGCGACATGATAAAATCGGACTTGATGCTCAAAAATCTTGTAACCACCTCCAACGGTGAATGATCCTCACAACCAGGATATAATGGAGTCTTTGCATTCTCCAGCAACTCCATGAACTGTGCAGCATCGGGGTTCGGTGCCTCCTCAGGTGCATCATGATCATCCGGATCGAAACTAGGCCCGGCCGCGTCAAAAACCATGTTCACCGATCCATCGTCGTAAGGAGCGTTGTTGTGGACATCCACATAAGGCTCGTACTACAATGCTAAAGACACAAGTTCTCCGTGCTCGCTCCACTGATAGTAATTCGGCGTGAAATCCTTCGAATATAAAAGATACGTGACATCCACTTCTGGATGATATTTCAAGTTGCGACATCTCACACACGGATACTTAATTTTGGTACCGTCCATGTACTGAGGGAACGCCTTGGCAAACTGCAGGAACTGGTGTACACCCTCTATGAATTCATCCCGCACACCGCACATGTCATCAGGATGACGGTTGTACATCCAAGTACGATTCCGCAGATAGTAATTCAGCTCCATAATTCTGTAAGATAGATACATCAAGGTAGTGAATGTTATGCAAGTGTCAAAGCTTTGAAATAGTAGCTCAACCGAGGGATAGAGTTAATTGGAGGAAGTTACTGGAGAAAGTGAAGACCGACATGAACTGATGACGCACGAAAATGAGGGTCTCAAAGCTGGAACAAGTCAAGTTGTTCTTTGGAAAAAGAACTCTTGCAAGCTCTTTGTTCACAAAGTAAGCTATAAATAGAGAATACAGAACAAATATCGAGTTCGTAACTCAAGTATAGAGCATACAAGAGTCGTAAACTCGAGAGATGTTCTGCATTCGTTATATCTTGCTTTGTGCACAAAGAGCTTAACAAGAATAGAACATATCCAAAACACAACTTTCCTTGTTACAACTTTGATCCCCAAATTCTCGTTTGTCAGTTCATGCGGTCTATACTTTCCGCAGTATATGTACACATGACATTTTACGTTAAATGGTCAGAGATTATCGGTCATCTTCTTTTCGCATTGCTAACTTTTGTTTTGTGTGTTTGTGCGTGCGGTGGTCAGAGATTATCGCGGCGACATATCACCCGTGTCTACATAAGGACGTCGCTACAATATTTCATATAGGGTTGGTTGCTCGATCGATTTCATTTTTTCATCCAAAATTTTTGTTCTCCCGCCTCCTTCCCCCTCGACAAGCTCCTCCCCCTCGGCGACCCCCTCCCCCATCAGTGACCCCCTCCTTCATCTGTGCAGCGATCGCGACGGCATATCACTCAAAGGCTGAGTTGTATAAGTCAAGTTTTAGGATATTAGTCTATGTATTATGTATAGTCCAACAGAGTTAACTCTAAGCTAGACTAGTCCAACTTGGTCAAACTAGCCATTTCTAAGTTGTATAAGTCAAGTTTTGGGATATTAGTCTATATATTATGTATCTAGCTATATTGTATCTAAGCTAAACCGAGTCAACTTTATACTAACATAACTTTATAAGTCAAGTATAGAGTATTACTAAAAGAACTTTTGGACTTATAGTCCTAGGCATATTGAATCAGATGTTGGCAAATCAGTTGGTTTAGAATGTTAGGTTGCAGATATTGAAGTGGATAGAGGAAGGTTCGAGCAAGTGATCCTTTACAATTAAGACTCTGACACTATGGTCAAGTATCATAACTGAATCCTTCTCCATGTCAAATTAATGATGTTAACCTTAGCTGAGAGTAAGCATTTAATGTTTCCAATTGAGTACTCACCTAGACAGGTTGCACTAATGTTAACAGAAGGAATGATGTTTGGAATGGTTTATGAAGTGGTGAATCGACATTAGGTAGTTGGATTTATTTCAGACAACCATATTAGTATGTGGAGGGCCAAAAAGTTGGTGTTAGATGTAGACTAACTAAACTGTGAAAGAAGATGGATATTTGTATGAGTTAGCTTCAGTAGAAAGACTGTGACTCTGCATGAGTCATATTAGAGGAGTTACTCTGCATAATCATGTACTAAGTATAAGATATGGGTTAGGGCTTAATGGGCTAAGCTAAGCTAGGAGTCCATTAACACCAATAGTAATGTCTGTAACTAGGGTATTTGTGAATATTATGTATCAATATGAGAATAAAGTTTGGGTACTAATTTAGCATATTATTTATCTTATATCTAGAATACCCTAATTTAGCCAAAATTTGCGCACATAGGTGTCATAGTGTGTGCGCGTCAGTGTTGTGTCATGTGTCAAAGTGTGTGTGTCAAAGTGTTGTGTCATGTGTCAAAGTGTCATATCCGTGTGTATACGAGCCGGTTAGGGTTAGGGTTTACCTGATCAACCGTGGCAGGAGGGGAGGGGCGACGGCGAGGGGGAGCGGCGACGGCGAGGGGGAGCGGCGGTGGAGGTGGCTGGAGCTGGCTCTGGCGAACGGGAGGGACGCTCAAACGAGGGATCGGGCGCGGCGATGGCGAGGGGAAGGAGGGGGTCGACGGTCTCCGGAGGAGGGGTCGGGGAGCGGCGGTCACTGAAGGAGGGGGTCGGGGAGCTGATGGGGGGGAGGGGGAGGGTTGGGGAGAGGAGAGGGAATGGTTTGGGTTGGGGAGAGGAGAGGGGTCACCAAGGGGGTGGGGGTCGCCGAGATCGGTGGGGGTCGCTGAGGGCAGTCGGACGGGGGCCCAGGGGGGTGGGGGTCGCCGGATCGGGGTCGGGGTGGGGGGAAGGATGAAAGAAATTTAGGGGCAAAAATAATGGGGGGAATGAAAACTCGAACCTGACCTATATTTTCAATTTAGCGACGTCATATTAGAACGTCGGTAAACGTCGCTAATATCAGTGATATTATCGAAGAAGTAATAAATACGTCGGTAAACGTCGCTAATATCACTAATATTAGCGACGTTTACCGACTTATACGCGACGTGAGCTCTTTAAAACGCAAACGTAGTTTAAATACATCACAGAACGTCGCTGTCAGTCGCTAATAATGACGTCTTGCGACGTTATAAAAAATGTCGCTAAATTGTTTTTTCCTGCGACGTTTTCTTAAAATGTCGCTAATTACGTCGGTAATATGACTTATTTTGGTAGTGCCTTGAATGCTGGATAATTGTGATGCTTTAGCTGCTAAATCGATAGAGATGCTTATGTTGCATAATATTGAAATAAACGACACATAAATATGGAATTGCTGAACGGATCATACTTGAATTGCAAATGTGACTTGATGCCTATAAATGAATCAATAATGCCCCTTATGCTTAACACTGTCGGAACAAGTAAAACACTTGAATAATGAGATGCCTTGTGAAGGATAGAATATACACTGTACTGGCTATGAGAATTGAACGAAATACTTGAATCATGTACACTCTGTATAACTGTTGCAAGAATATGAAATATTGCCTTTCCCTTATAAGCAATGAAAGAATGAAGAGATGTCCCTATGAAATGAATGAATATTATATTCCTTGTCGAAAGGAACGTTATGAGAAACGTTGCAATGAAGCAATGAATAAGAAATGATAAAGCATATGATCGTTGAGATCACCAAATGAAATGATGGTAATGATGAAATGAATAAGTCATTGAATATGACTTAATGATGCACTTTTGCCTTTACTTTCTTTAATATATTTTGCCATGTGATTATGTTCATAATCGAGTCGGACATGCATTCGCATGGTCATAGACAACTTGTATACAAGGTTTGAGTTTTAATTTTCTCGAACGGTACCGGGGCGTCGGGACCGATTTGACCTAGGAGGAAATAATTATGAGTGCTTTGGGAGCATGGATAAGGCGGGGTGGCATAGAGGCTCGCCACCTACTATGCTGACCGCATTATCTTGAAGTAAAATAAAAAGAATCCATATAGTTTAACAACACCAGTGACCATGTAGTCAGGATGCATGCTAATGAATATTTTTGTGCAGGCAGAGTAAGTATATCTGCTAACCTGTATTTGATACATGTACGAGAAGTTGGCTATCGGTAAGAAATCACATAATTGTGATATTATATATGTTGGTTCAACTTGCTTGCTTAACATGCTAAATAAAATGATGCTGTATTGTTGCCTTTAAATAAGAAACTCTATAACATGCTCAACATGTTAAATACGATTTTTTAATGTATTGCCTTTTAGAATATTGCCATTGTCACGACCCGCACCCTAGAGTAAGGGCACGAGAAGTGGGTACGTCCAGCCTACGCCGCAATGTCGGTGGTAGAACGCTGTTCTAGGTCAAACATCTAACAATATAAAGGTACCTGTACAGTATATACACTCTGAATGGAGGTGACATAGAAAATACAGTCTCAATCACATCTAAGGTAGAGCATGATAAAAGATAGATAAAATATGAAATCCACAAAGAGATATCGCAGATAGAAGTCTAAGTGTCTAAGATACACAAACCCAGAAAACATCTCAAATCTTAAATACAGTAATCCATAAAGTAAATACAACTCAAGACAACTAAAATAACTATCTATACAACCTCTATTGTGTCTCCTCTAGGCTAGCAGGCAACCTCCAAGCTATCTGTAAAATTTATCAACAGGGTCCAGTCAGGACAGGAGCGAGCACAATACACCTCACGCAGATCATAACAGATTAGAAAATATAACATGTAATAGAGTAAGATACATGAAACGCTGAAAGAAGATGTATATGAAAAACAGAAGGATATGATAATAGAAAATATCTATATATGATAAGTAAGAACTGTAAGCAATATGTGATTTAAAGTACAATATGGTTATGTAAACGGGTTAGGTTATATAATAAAATGGGACTCCTTTGTACGTGGGTGTACAATGGATATATACAATTTCTTATACAATAGGATTGATCACATAACCATTTCTACTCTCCCGCCCCAATCAATACACAAGGATCCAATTCAGTTACGTTACCTTATACAATGGCTTGTACAATGGCTTGTACAATAGAGCTCAATGTGATAATGAGAGTACAATATGCACAATGAGTGTACAATGATAAGTGTATTCAATAAATACAATATGTTAGTGAAACACACATCACAATATGTATTTAGTGAACACAAAGGAGATAACATCGCAAAAGAAGATCCATATTGTACCAATCCGTGTTACCAATATGTCAGCATCAAAGTAAATTAATCTATGGCAAGAATAGACGTTCTAGCAAGTATGAAACGGTCAGAGAATGTACTCGCCTGATAACCTGAACACATGATAGGTATAGAGGTACAAACTGAAGCCACATAGTCCTATTTAGAGCAACACAGGTTAAGATGTATACGAGAGATGATAAATGAAATGTACAATGCATCTGCATGCTGTCTAGGTCAAACTAGACTAAAGTCAACACTTGGTCAACTCTAGTCAACCACACTAGTCAAATTAGGTCAACTAGGTCAAGTCCTAGCCCAAACAAGTCTAACAAATCTCACTAGGCCTAACCAAGCCTAGGCTAGCACTCACACAATCACAAGACAATGTGAACCACAACAATGCATAATATAAAATAGATAATATATATAAATACATACCTTCATACATACATACATATCCACATTACATACATATTTATATATAGACATATGTTACATCATGCATATTTACATAGTTACATAGATATATACATTCATGTACATTTACATACATACTTTTATACATTATATATGTTAACATTCATTACAATGCATTATATTTTACTTATACCTTTGATTGATTGATTCATTCATATATGACATTCATTCATGCATATTACATACTTACATGCATCTATACATTATATACATTGTATATAACATGTAAAAATAGAAGAGAAAAAAAGGGGAAAAAACTGAAATGGAAAGGGAAGGGAAGGAAAATGTAAGGAAAAAGAAAAATAGTGGACATATACATGCTTGCATCATATATTCTTCATTATCATACATGCTATCATTATATATTGCATTATATTATTTATATATTATGCATTCATATCTATCATTACATGTATACCTTGCATTCATATCTAGCATTCATTATATACTTTCATGCATACATTGAATATCATTCTTTCATTCATGCATTTATGCATTGCTTACATACATTATATTAATTGCATTCCTACATGCTTGCATTCAACCATATATATACATTAATGTAAAGAGAATATATATCATATATATCATTTCATTTAATATATCATGTATTATATACTCTATATTCATTTAATACCCATACTACATAGGCTCATAGGTTACACAAAATGCATATATCGTATAGTCACTCTTCTACATAAAATCAATACTGTACCAATTTTGCCTCTACTAAATTCTAGGATTAATGTATGTTGTAGCCCTTCGTGTTAGCTTTTCGAAACTTCAAACGGGTCGCATTTCGTGTCCGGAAGCTCCCGAAATCGCAAAAATACCGAAACACGTTCGTCTTTCGTATAACTGACACTCAAATAATTCTACAAAAAGTTAAAGAAATAATTTGGCTTATCAAAATATATATTTGGAAAGCTAACTTCGATACGGTTCTTTTAAAGAAAATGGAAGATAAATCGGAGTTCTAAGCTAAAAGTTATGACATTTCTAAGTTGCTTTGGTTAATAAAAATGTGGATGAATATTATGACGAATTTGAGTTATTTTGGACAAAAGAACACATATAGGCCAAAATACTTGGATACAAACATAGGTATCCAAATGAAACTCATTCTAACCATCTTAACTAAGATCAATCCACTCTCTAACCATTCTAAAACTAAATTTAAATATCTATTTAAACTATTATCATACATACATACACATGGGGTGTCCTAATTTGGGATCTATCAAGCAGGACACAAGACACATATCTAAAATCCTCAAGAGAGCTCCAAATGGCCTCAAATTTGAATCTAAATAGGACACATGCATGAGGATGGATCCTACGGATTCAAAACTAATTTATATGCAAAGAAAATCGATTTAGATGATGGATTTTACCGATTGGGAGTGGAATCCCAATAAAATCCTTTAGGACACGACTCCGATACGAAGATCCCTCAAAGTGGAAACTCCTCCTTGCACTCCTCTTCCAATCCTTGGTAGCACCCTTCCCTTGGAGAATGGGAATGATTGAGGGAAGGTTCGGTGAAGGAATGATTTGATTTGGAGATCAAATCAATGGGAAGGCTCTCTAAAATTAGGGAAGAACAAAAAGAAAATAAAAGAGGCAAGATTATAATGAATGAAATGAATCATTCTCCCCTAAAGGTGGCTACCATAAAGAGTCCATTAGGGCTAATGTGAAATGTCCTAATTCCCCCTCTCTAGTCTCATATGGTTAAGTCTAGACTAGGTTCAAGTTTGGGGTCAAAATGATCTAGTTTTGAGTCTCTAACTTAACCATTCTAACATGATAAAAATTAGTTTAATTAACTAACTTAAATTTTGGATTTTTGGGGCCATGCTTAACTTAATATTGGGTCCCATCTAGAGTTTAAGCTACCCGGGTCACAATACAAGTCGGAACGAGACGAAACTCAAACCCGACTAAACAAATCCAATAAAAACAATATTAAAAATATAAAATTTTCCCAAAATATTAAAATATAAAAAATGACCAAAATTATAATACATTAATTTAAATATTATTAAAATAATCTAAAATTTACCATTTAATCAAAATCCTAAATAATTCAAAAGTCACAAAATGACCAAAATACCCTTAGCCTAAAAAGTTGTAAATAGTCATTCTAATCACATGGTTAGGTCCCCATGGTCATGGTTAATCTCTAGGCTCAATAGTTCTAGGGTTTACTAGCTAACATATCAAAATTATAATTCACCAATTTTAAATAGTATTAAATTAATTAAAAAATTCCATAAATCATAAATCCTATTATTAAATAATAAACTTTTACAAAAGTTCAAAATTATCCTCATTTTAGAAAAGTGGGTGTTACAAGTCTACCCTCCTTAGAAAATTTTGTACTCGAAATTAAGATGGTCGTACTTCTTCTAGAGTCTCGTCCCCAACAATCAAAGTCTCAGAACTTACCTAAATCATAAATTTAAAAGAATGGCATACAAGGTCATGGCATACGGTGTTAGTGTAAGTCTCATCTAGGTATACTAGTTACACTATACCAAAACAATCATAGGGTATCAAAAATTACAAGCAATCAGGGGTGTTAAACTGGAAAAGATACAGAAATAACAAATCATCAAGGCTTTAAGGCATAATCAAAATCAAAATTTAAAGCACAAATGTCGAGCATTAAAATCCAATCACAATATATATATATATAGAGAGAGTGTTAGAAGGGGAAAAGCTAGCATTATGTAAGGTTATGTGGTTAGTGTGTGTATGGGTGTATGTGGACATGTTCATAGGGTTAGATAGTAGACATGTGTGTGTGTGTGTGTGTGTGAAATATACGTGAAAGTGTATAGGAGGATTTGGATTTTAAAACAATAGCTATCAAGTTACACTACTCATGGCATATTGGTTAAACAATCTACAATGCACAACCTATTTACTCATAACATGCATGGCTAACCATATATATACATATATCTATATGTATAGAGAGGTAGAGATTTAGTTATGTATCTATATACATTATAACAGTATGCATAAACTATATATAAAAAAAATATATATATATATATATATATATATATATATATATATATATATATATATATGTATATATATATATATAAATATAAAATATATAAAATATATAAATATATAAATATATAAATATATATATATATATATATATATATATATATATATATATATATATATATATATATATATATATATATGAACATAACATAGAGATGAAGGGTTAGGTTTACATGGCAGTTGTGAACATTAGTGTACATTAGTGTAGAGTGTCAAGAGTACAGGGGTTATAACTTTAAATGAAGGGTTCAATCATTCATTTCAGTTTAACATTACATATTAAATCTGAAATTGAACTAAACATTTAAAATCAATGTGAAAAATGTTAACATGTATTCAGTTTCAAGATTTTGATGAAATTCGAACATCAAAATCAACCCAATGTTCACCACAACCACAACCTAACATGTAATAGTATGAAACCTAACATTATATTCCTACATACAACAATGTATATGGCTCAAAACATTACATTTAAAAACTGTAAATTGAACTAATCACTTAGAATCCAGTGTTAAAGGGTTAATATGCACACGGTCTCAGATTTGACAAATTCAAATACAAAACTTAACCAATTTCTTTAAGAATTGAAACCCTGTATATAACATACATGTGCAGTGATGTAAACAACAACTAATAATATGAAATTTATATTTAAATTACGAATTTAAACTGAAAAAAAAATAGAGAACTATTCTCTGATACTGTATTGTGTCAGAGATATTGGGGTTTTGAGAATTTAACATCAACAACATATTAATATGTATTTAGATGGTTTGGTAATCAAAGTGTAGCATACATACGGGTCAGACAAAGTGTCTGTGTCCGATATATATATATATTCTCATATCCCAATATAAAAATCAAATTCCATATCAAGACCAACATTTAGATTCCTACCAAGATTGCAAGTAGGTGATTGATGTAATCAAGAAAGTTTTATTATTATTATTATTTAATACAAGAATAATAGCAAGAAGAAAATAACGATAAAATCTGTTCTGCTTATCTGTTTAAAAGAAGAACCATTTTGAAACCAGAGCTATAATATCAAATCCAAGATAAGGTCTAGCAAAATCATCGATTCATTATATTAAGAAGAAATTCATAGTAAGAAGTTACACAAGGTTTATAATATAGCTAAAGGTACTCCTAAGTTAAATAATGAGAAGCAAAACAAACAAAAAAATAATAATTCTTTTTTTTTAGAATGACTGAAACAAAAGTAGAGAAAATATGTTCAAGAACATTTAAGGTACAATCTGATAATCATATGCGTCTATCTAAAATTATGGTACTCTAAATCCTCGTCATACTAGTAAGTAAGGCTACGATAATCACAAAGTTCTCGACTTAGGCACATACCTCTAGAATTATGGTATTTAAAATTTTTGCGATGCCGCTAGCTTGGCTGCGAAAACCTTAAATTTTCACACCTGAAAAATATATCCAAAGTCAGACTATATGTCCTCACCATGCTGGCTAATGTGACTGTAGAAGACTAGATTCCATGACTTAGATGACCTAGCCCATATAATTTTATCTTGACAAAAATTAAATTAAATCAACAATGGATACCCAAAAATCAAATTCATTAACTAACAAAGAAAGATAAATATAAACTATTAGAATCAAATTTCGAGATATTTTATAATGAGATTCTCAAGGGTCATCCCAGGAATCTCTCAAGGGATCCTAACTGTGATTGAGTACCTTCAAAAATATATCCTAATCCTACTGCAGGCTGTAGTGGCACTCTAGTTCGAATACCACTACACAAACTCGACCTGCATGGGCCACCACTAAAAATGTGTCACGATCCGCACCCTAGAGTAAGGGCACGAGAAGTGGGTACGTCCAGCCTACGCCGCAGTATCGGCGGTAGAACGTTGTCCTAGGTCAAACATCTGACAATATAAAGGTACCTGTATAGTATATACACTCCGAATGGAGGTGACATAGCAAATACAGTCTCAATCACATCTAAGGTAGAGCATAATAAAAGATAGATAAATATGAAATCCACAAAGAGATACCGTAGATAGAAGTCTAAGTGTCTAAGATACACAAACCCAGAAAATATCTCAAATCTCAAATACAGTAATCCATAAAGTAAATACAACTCAAGACAACTAAAATAACTATCTATACAACCTCTACTGTATCTCCTCTAGGCTAGCAGGCAACCTCCAAGCTATCTGTAAAATTTATCAACAGGGTCCAGTCAGGACAGGAGCGAGCACAATACATCTCACGCAGATCATAACAGGTTAGAAAATATAACGTACAATAGAGTAAGATACATGAAACGCTAAAAGAAGATGTATATAAAAAACAGAAGGATATGATAATAGGAAATATCTATATATGATAAGTAAGAACTGTAAGCAATATATAATTTAGAGTACAATATGGTTATATAATAGGTTGGTTATACAATAAAATGGGACTCCTTTGTACGTAGGTGTACAATGGACATATACAATTTCTTATACAATAGGATTGATCACATAACCATTTCTACTCTCCCTCTCCAATCAATACACAAGGATCCAATTCAGTTGCGTTACCTTATACAATGGCTTGTACAATGGCTTATACAATAGAGCTCAATGTGATAATGAGAGTACAATATGCACAATGACTGTACAATGATAAGAGTATTTAATAAATACAATATATTAGAGAAACGCACATCACAATATGTATTTATTGAACACAAAGGAGATAATATCGCAAAAGAAGATCCATATAGTACCAATCCGTGTTACCAATGTGTCAGCATCAAGTAAATTAATCTATTGCAAGAATAGACGTTCTAGCAAGTATGAAACGGTCAGAGAATGTACTCGCCTGATAACCTGAACAGCTGATAGGTATAGAGGTCCAAACTGAAGCCACATAGTCCTATTTAGAGCAACACAGGTCAAGATGTATACGAGAGATGATAAATAAAATGTACAATGCATCTGCATGCTGTCTAGGTCAAACTAGACTAAATCAACACTTGGTCAACTCTAGTCAAACACACTAGTCAAATTAGGTCAACTAGGTCAAGTCCTAGCCCAAACAAGTCTAACAAATCTCACTAGGCCTAACCAAGCCTAGGCTAGCACTCACACAATCACAAGACAATGTGAACCACAACAATACATAATATAAAATAGATAATATATATAAATACATACCTTCATACATACATGCATATCCACATTACATACATATTTATATATATAGACATATGTTACATCATGCATATTTACATAGTTACATAGATATATACATTCATGCACATTTACATACATACTTTTATACATTATATATGTTAACATTCATTACAATGCATTATATTTTACTTATACCTTTGATTGATTCATTCATTTATATATGACATTCATTCATGCATATTACATACTTACATGCATCTATACATTATATACATTGTATATAACATGTAAAAATAGAAGAGGAAAAAAGGGGGAAAAACTGAAATGGAAAGGGAAGGAAAGAAAAATGTAAGGAAAAAAGAAAATAGTGGACATATACATGCTTGCATCATATATTCTTCATTATCATACATGCTATCATTATATACTGCATTATATTATTTATATATTATGCATTCATATCTAGCATTCATTATATACTTTCATGCATACATTGTATATCAATCTTTCATTCATGCATTTATGCATTGCTTACATACATTATATTAATTGCATTCCTACATGCTTGCATTCAACCATATATATACGTTAATGTAAAGAGTATATATATCATATATATCATTTCATTCATCTAACATATCATGTATTGCATACTCTATATTCATTTAATACCCATACTACATAGGCTCATAGGTTACACAAATGTATATATCGTATAGTCACTCTTCTACTTAAAACTAATACTGTACGAATTGGGCCTCTACTAAATTCTAGGATCAAAGTATATTGTAGTCCTTCGTTTTAGCTTTCCGAAACTTCAAACGGATTGCATTTTCGTGTCCGGAAGCTCTCGAAATCGCGAAAATACCGAAACACGTTCGTCTTTCGTACAGCTGATACTCAAATAATTCTACAGAAAGAATTTGGCTTATTAAAATATATATTTGGAAATCTAACTTCGATACGGTTCTTTTAAAAAAAATGGGAGATAAATCAGAGTTCTAAGCTAAAAGTTATGACATTTCTAAGTTGCTTTGGTTAATAAAAACGTGGATGAATATTCTGACGAATTTGAGTTGTTTTGGACAAAAGAACACATATAGGCCAAGATACTTGGATACAAACATAGGTATCCAAATGAAACTCATTCTAACCATCCTAACTAAGATCAATCCACTCTCTAACCATTCTAAAACTGAATTTAAATATCTATTTAAACTATTATCATACATACATACACATGGGGTGTCCTAATTTGGGATCTATCAAGTAGGACACAAGACACATATCTAAAATCCTCAAGAGTGCTCCAAATGGTCTCAAATTTGAATCTAAATGGGACACATGCATGAGGATGGATCCTACGGATTCAAAACTAATTTATATGCAAAAAAAAAATCGATTTAGATGATGGGTTTTACCTATTGGGAGTGTAATCCCAATGAAATCCTTTAGGACACGGCTCCGATACGAAGATCCCTCAAAGTGGAAACTCCTCCTTGCACTCCTCTTCCAATCCTTGGTAGCACCCTACCCTTGGTGAATGGGAATGATTGAGAGAAGGTTTGGTGAAGGAATGATTTGATTTGGAGATCAAATCAATGGGAAGGCTCTCTAAAATTAGGGAAGAACAAAAGGAAAATAAAAGAGGCAAGATTGTAATGAATGAAATGAATCATTCTCCCCTAAAGGTGGCTGCCATAAAGAGTCCATTAGGGCTAATGGGAAATGTCCTAATTGCCCCTCTCTATTCTCATATGGTTAGGTCTAGACTAGGTTCAAGTTTGGGGTCAAAATGATCTAGTTTTGAGTCTCTAACTTAACCATTCTAACATGATAAAAATTAGTTTAATTAACTAACTTAAATGTTGGGTTTTGTGGGCCATGCTTAACTTAATATTGGGTCTCATCTAGAGTTTAAGCTACCCATGTCACAATACAAGTCGGAACGAAACGAAACTCAAACCCGACTAAACAAATCCAATAAAAATAATATTAAAAATATAAAATTTCCCCAAAATATTAAAATATGAAAAATGACCAAAATCATAATAAATTAATTTAAATATTATTAAAATAATCTAAAATTCACCAATTAATCAAAATCGTAAATAATTCAAAAGTCACAAAATGACCAAAATACCCTTAGCCTAAAAAGTTATAAATAGTCATTCTAATCACATGGTTAGGTCCCCATGGTCATGGTTAATCTCTAGGCTCAACAGTTCTAGGGTTCACTAGCTAACACATCAAAATTATAATTCACCAATTTTAAATAGTATTAAATTAATTAAAAATTTCCATAAATCATAAATTCGATTATTAAATAATAAACTTTACAAAAGTTCAAAATTATTCTCATTTTAGAAAAGTGGGTGTTACAGCCATAACCTGTTGAACGATAATACCAAGTATGCTAAACGATGCCTTCTAGGATTATTTTCATAATATGCTCAACGTGTTAACTCAATGTTGCTTAGATGATGCCATGCACAAAGAAATGCTATATCATGCTGTAACATGTTTACTTACTTCAATATTTCTGCTCAAGAACTGTAACTGATGCTAGGCCCAAGTAGAAAGATCATTCTATTAAATGCTTGTTAAATTGACCAGTTAGTGTTGGTTTAGGCAAGTGGGTTGGATTCTGCTCACCAGTACATAGATGATGTACTGATCCACGTTTTGTGGACAGGTGCTCGTGCTTGGGATATTCAGTACACAAAAATTTGTTGGGTATACAGAAGCTCTCCTTGTACAAGATGATGTATTCTGTTTATAAAGGGCATAATGTATGGAACAGTGTAATCAGTTGTACCAATGAGCTGTAAGCCAAGTCGGTATATCGAGTTGTAATCCAATGTATCCAAGTATCAAATGTAAGCTTTATAGCATTATTCAGTTGGCTTTCAATGTAAAGTGAGATGTGTTGTAAGCAGTGTACTTCAATACAAGTCTTGTACTCTTCTTCAATTATCAATAAAGAGAATAAAATTTTAAATATCTCTCTGTGACCGCAAGTTATCTTCTCATTTTCGCTGTTACAAATTAAATGATGTGTTCCCATTCGATAAGAAAGAATATCCTCGTTAACTTCAATTTGTCTACTTTTGCCGCTACGATGTGTTCCTATTTGAAGATAATCAATTATGTACCATCTTTACCTTGTACAAGTGTAATACCAGACTTGTACGACATCACGTCCAAGCGGGGACGATCGAATAAATGACTCTACAAATCGGGACGTGACAATCTGAGAGTGAGGTGGAGGTTTGTGCGACATTGACACCAGTTGTAAACACGGGCGGCTTCCTGAAGGGACGACCAGGAGAAGGCCAAGCGACAGAAGCCTCAAGAAAGGATAATGTTGTGATTAGGTACGATTGTTAAGCACATGATATATGTATATAAACCTACCCCAACCTCCATAGTGATCTAGCCTCCCCAACAACAGGGATACTGGGGATTGGAGAAGCTGAGGGAACGTTTGTGTCTACAGACATGGAAGAAGTGGAGGATAACTCCGCGACTGAAGCCATGTATGGAGTATATAGATCATTAAGACTGGATGAGGGCTCGCTTCTAGTAGGGAATGAGATTGAGTACAGGGCCATTCTTGAGGGAGTGGAAGATGTGCGATACTACGATCCAACAGACCCCTAAAAACGGAAGGTCCCAAAATTTTTTTACCTTTTGTATATATTACTAATTTGAAATTTTTATATTTTTTTAGAGTGGTTAAAAAAGCTATTTTTTAGTATTTTGCACATGGCTTTTAGAATGTTAGAAATGGCCATGTCTGATTTGATTCAAATAGTTCAGAGCGTGGAGTAGAAACTACTCTGGAATATTGCCAAAATGTGAGTTAATGCAACTAGCCAAATATAATACCCGGGAATCCATGAGGATGTACCACGAGTAGTTGGGGGGAATGAAAAGTGCCGAGACTCACTTTTTAAAATAAATGTTACCTTCTGATCTCGGATATATATATATATATATATATATATAGGAGATCCGAGATCAGAATATATATATATATAGGAGATCCGAGATCAGAAGGTAACATTTATTTTAAAAAGTATATATATATATATATATATATATATATATATATATATATTGGAACCAGGTAAATTGTTTCTGGAATCGCTCCCACTGGGATTCGAACTCATGACCACTCGGGCCGCATGCATCTCTCTTAACCACTAGGCTAGAGGTCATCTTGCCTAGTGGTTAAGAGAGATGCATGCGGCCCGAGTGGTCAGGAGTTCGAATCCCAGTAGGAGCGATTCCAGAAACAATTTACCTGGTTCCAATATATATATATATATATATATATATATATATATATATATATATATATATATATATATATATATATATTCTCAGAGTAGATACATTATTTTCAAATCTTATATTTCAACTATGTTCATCTCCTATAAAATTATGGATTCTATCGATTTCATAAAAAATAATATCCAAAATTGGTGTAGCCTATATTTTTATAAGAGAGTATATATGATTGGAATATGAAATTCGGGGATAGCAATCTGCCCTCATATATATTGCAGTAGTTCTGGATTCTTAGACCATTTCCAATGGTGATTTCTAAAATTGAGTTCTTATCCTACTTGGCATTGTACTTTAAGGAGATTTCTATCCTAGTTGGAAGAGTTTCTACATAGAAATTGTAGACATACAAAAATGCTCTCCAATGGCTTTCTATTTCTATCCTATGTGTCACATAGTAAAATGATCAATTTAATGGTGTGGGGCCCAATAATAATTGTCATGAGAGATAAGAGAATTTCTATGAGAATTTCTACATGTAGAAATCCTCCTAGAAAGTTTTCATTCTATATCATTGCCATCTAAGATAGAAATAGTGATAGAAATGACCGTTGGAAATTTTTTTTCTAAAATGGATTTCTTCCATAGAAATAGGGAAGATAGAAACCCCCATTGGAGATGGTCTTAGACAGACGGCAGCTGGTCCTGAAGATTTTACATACTTCTTGAATCCTGATCCCCCATTCATTGTCAACAAATTATTTCCAATTTGTTTACCATTCATAAACTTTACAAACATATTTGGGGGTAAAGTGCATTTAAACCCTCCTTAGATGCACGAAAATGCAAATAAAGACTCGCTGATCCGAAAAAACCCAACTAGATACGAAAATGCTCAAATCACCCCCTCCGCTAACTTTTCCGTTTACGGGTGTTAAAATGGGGTTGTTTTGACCATTTTACCCCTGGACTATCTAATATTAACTTGTTAAAAACGGTTAGTTCTAAAATTATTTTGTTAAAAACGGTTACGCAAAAATACTTGTTAAAAAGTGGATAAATATTAACAAAGGGAAAATGGTCTTTGCTAGTAAAATTATTTATTAAAATTATTTTAATTAGAATTATTTATTAAAATTATTTCAATTCTTAAAAAATAGAAATGATGAAAAACTGGAAAAAAAAAAAACCAAATAAAAAACAAAAAATACTATTAAAATATGGAAAAAATAAAAAATAGACAAAATATTCCAAAAAACCAAAAAATGAGGATAAATCTTAAACAATGAAAAAAGACAAAAACAAAAACTATACAAATTTGAAAATAAAAGTCACTCTTAAAAAACTAGAAAAGATTATTAAAAAGATGAAAAAAAATATGAAATAAGAAATAAAAAAATGGAAACAAAAAACAAAATATTAAAAAGATTATTAAACAAAAATTAATTCTCATGCTTGACGTCATTTTCGAAAATAAATGTTTATAATCTATTCTACTATATAATAGGAAAACTTGATGGTGAAACTTTTGAATTCCAAAAATACCCTTACATGTCTATACTAATTAAAAATGGTTCATTAATTTTAATAAGGACAACTTAATTATGAAGACTACCCTTGATCTTCCTAAAGAGTTTTCCTAAATTAACTAAAAGAATATTAAAATACGTGCCAGGCACGTGCATATATGCTAGTCTAAATAGTAGGTTTTCATCTTAAATTTTTTCTGGAAAAAAAAATCTTTTAACAAATGTCCGGTTAGTCCTGAACTTGTATCGTAATTATTTATTAGTCATGATTATTATCGTAATTATTTATTTATTAATTCTAGAAAAGATTATTAAAAAGATGAAAAAAAAATGAAATAAGAAATAAAAAAATGGAAACAAAAAATAAAATATTAAAAAGATTATTAAACAAAAATCAATTCTCATGCTTGACGTCATTTTCGAAAATAAATGTTTATAATCTAAATAGTAGGTTTTCATCTTAAATTTTTTCTTGAAAAAAAAATCTTTTAACAAATGTCCGGTTAGTCCTGAACTTGTATCGTAATTATTTATTAGTCATGATTATTATCGTAATTATTTATTTATTAATTCTAGAAAAGATTATTAAAAAGATGAAAAAAAAATGAAATAAGAAATCAAAAAATGGAAACAAAAAACAAAATATTAAAAAGATTATTAAACAAAAATCAATTTTCATGCTTGACGTCATTTTCGAAAATAAATGTTTATAATCTAAATAGTAGGTTTTCATCTTAAATTTTTTTTGGAAAAAAAAATCTTTAACAAATGTCCGGTTAGTCCTGAACTTGTATCGTAATTATTTATTAGTCATGATTATTATCGTAATTATTTATTTATTAATTCTAGAAAAGATTATTAAAAAGATGAAAAAAAATGAAATAAGAAATAAAAAAATGGAAACAAAAAACAAAATATTAAAAAGATTATTAAACAAAAATCAATTCTCATGCTTGACGTCATTTTCGAAAATAAATGTTTATAATCTAAATAGTAGGTTTTCATCTTAAATTTTTTCTGGAAAAAAAAAAAATCTTTTAACAAATGTCCGATTAATCCTGAACTTGTATCGTAATTATTTATTAGTCATGACTATTATCGTAATTATTTATTTATTAATTCTAACTGAAATTGTAAATCTTGGTACAAATTTATTTTCATCACATGTATTACTTAAACAAATAACTTAAATATTACTAAACGTGTCAAAAATCCAAAAATAAATTGTAAAACATGTATGTCGAAGCATGGTCCGGGTTCAGTGGCTGCCACCGCCTTTGTCGATTATCTACGAATAGGCTTCCATAATTTCTATTTGGACGTCTTGAAAAAAAAAAGGAATAAGTAAAAAAAGCTTCAAACATTAAATGAGAGCAAATAAGTAAAAAAAAAAAAAAAAGAGAATATAAAAAAAAAATTGCAGTTGGATTTGAGATCTGTAGGTAAGAAAAAGTTTCAATATATTAAATGAGAGCAAATAAGTAAAAAAAAAAATATATATATATATAAAAATATATTATTTTTCCTTCCAACCAACCGGTCAAAAAATAGAAAATATAAAGTTTAGGTTTTATGTTTCAAACAAACATTGTCTTATACATAGAGAATGAAAGAGAGCCAACAGCCAAATGTAAGCATTAGGGGTATTTTGGGAAGTGCACTTTTTTTTTAATCCAAAAAATGGCCTCTAACGGCTGTTCTAACGTCAATTTGACGGAAAGGGGTATTCTGCGCAAAACAGGTTTGCGGGAGGTGCAAACTGCTTTAAGTTTTCTAAAAGGTCTTAATTTGCGAACGAGGCAACTCTAAGGAGGGTTTAAATGCACTTTACCCCATATTTGGTAATAAAATTTGAAAGGAAAAAAATGTAAGAGTGAAAGGGACACATCTACCATTATAAGAAAAGACAAGTACATATTGTCACCTCTCTTCTTTCTTTTTTTCTCTCACTTTTATCAAGAGCCATGACAGTTGACACTAACTCACTCTCTCTCTCTTCACACTTCACATTGGATATGGATGCAGCCACTGTCTTCGCTGACCCATTCTCATTTTGTATCTTCTCTTCACGTGTCTCTCTCTTTCTGTCTCTCAATTCTTTCTTTTCTCTCTCCCTCTACTGATTTAAGAAACTCTTGAAAAATAGCCATCCACAAGCCCTATATTAAATTATTATTATCAGAAGAGGGAGAGAGTGAGGGTGTGGATGCAAGTCCAAACAAAACCTCATAAGACTGAGACCTAAGAAATCTCAGCAGAGTTGTGGTGGAGATCCAATCTCCTAAACATTCCAAAACTCATCAAAATATTTAGATTACTTCACTTCCTCTCTCTCTCTCTCTCTCTCTCTCTCTCTCTCTCTCTCTCTCTCCAGCAGTAGAAACTAACTCCTCCTCCTGCCAGCATCTCATCGAAGAAGAAAGACATCAGCTAGCTAACTCCCATGCACTATTGCGTACTACTGGCCACTTACTATTAAGCTAGCCAGCTAGCTAGGGTTTTATCCTATTATTTTTGTTCTATCACTACACTCCACCAAGCCATATAGCTAGCTAGCTAGCTGTAATAATTGATCTTGCAATGAGGAGGAGCACTAATGGCGAGGAGGAGATTAATAGTAATACAGAAGGCGAGATACTTGTGGTGGACGACATCAACTTCGACGACATCTTCATAGGATTCGACGACGACGGTGGCGACATACTCCCGGATCTCGAGATCGACCCAGATGATATCTTCGCCGACTTCTCATTTTGCAGCGGGGAGGAGTCGTCGGGGAATAGCATAGCAGTGGTGGACTCGGCAGCGGGGGGTACTGGTCCGGTTCCGGTACTGGTTCCGGATAGCAATAACAAAGAAGATTACAGGGAACTGAGCCAGAACGAGGTGGTAAGTGGCAGGAGCAAGGGGGAGGAGGAGGAGGAGGAGGAAGAGGATGGGTCGTTGGTACTGGTACTGTCTTCACCGTCGACGTCGACAGGACTAGAAAACAGATCAGCAGCAGCTCGGAAGCTATCGGCAGCAAAAGGCTCACATGGGAAGAAGAAGAAGAAAGCAAAAGTAGGTACATACTGCGTAACTAGTAGCTAGCTACCTATTGCATCTTTCTCTCTCTTTCGATCTTTACAACCTCTATCTCCTTCTTTCCGACTTGTTTGAAACAATGAATTATTTATGAATTTGGTTGGCCGTTGTCACGAGATTCATTGCACTCATCTTTAATTACGTAGCTAGGTTGGATAGTATTTAATTTGTTGGTTAACTAACTAACCGGTGAGAGTGGGAGAGAGTATAGGTGGATTGGACACCCGAGCTTCATCGGAGATTCGTGCAGGCTGTGGAACAGCTGGGAGTGGACAAGGCGGTTCCGTCAAGAATATTAGAACTAATGGGGATCGACTGTCTCACTCGACACAATATCGCAAGCCATCTACAAGTACTTCCCTTCCCTACCTGCTCTTCCTTACTCATCATCTCTCTCTGATCGATCGAATTTAAGGGCATCTCTCCTATGATTAATTAGAAAGAAAGAAAGAAAGAAAAAAAAGAAAGAAAGAAAGAAACCCTAGATTATTGGAATTAGCTTGCTAGGAAGAATAAGCAGAAACAAAGAAAGACGAATACTCATGGAAGGAACTTGAAACAGTTTAGCCAATTCTCTCTCTCTCTCTCTCTCTCTCTCTCTCTCTCTCACAGATTTGTCTAGCTATTGAAATTAAACCTAGCTTGCCTATTCTCTGAAAACAGATACTAAGGATTATGCCACACTGTATTATGTGAAACAACGGCTAGTATATGTTATTTTAACAATATTTTATTTATTCTGGATGCATTCAAATACAACTGAAGAAATAATTGGAATTCTAGCTTTTCATCCCAACCTGGTGCCTTGAGCAGTAGTAAATTATTCTCCAACTTCCAATAGTTTGTTGTCTTCAATTTTTCTTTTACCATTGGATATGACCATATAACCCTCACAAATATATACACGTGATATGCTCAAACCCATGGCCGTACATACACGGGAAGATGAATGAATGAATCTATGGATGATGCCGGTCTAGTGCACAGCATTACTAATTATAAATGTGCAAGTACATACGCTAGCTAGCTGGACAACTATTTTATCTCTATTACCAAGTATCCATAAGTCTTAATTTGTAACAAAAAGAAAGCAATTCGTTTCCTTAATTTGTATTGTATATAAATAGCACCTCGGCCCTGCCATTGGATTCACAGAAAATTCACTTTAAAATACATGCCAGAGAATCCACCAAGAACTATACATGTATATTTGCTGCTGCTGCTGCTACTCCTGATCATATAGGAGCTAGGCTATATATATATCTATAGCAAATTGAAACAATTTAAATGTACAAATTAAGAATATGCTAATCCGGCCAATAATAAGTAGTCATTTCTGTAAGCAATTAGTTGATGAAGTGCATGCATGTCTCTGATTAATATTACACTGGCATATATGTCTTGGGAAATGTGGTCGCTCGATCAGAAGTATCGCTCCAACCGGAAGCATTTGCTGGCAAGGGAGGCAGAGGCAGCAAGTTGGAGCCAGAGGCGGCAAATGTACGCCGCCGGAAGTACTGTTGTCATGAAGAGTCGACCAGTAGTCGTGCCTAGTTGGCAACCAGCACCTCCTACCGCTCCTATCGTCGGCTTTCCTCCTCCTCACCAGATGCAGATGCGGCCATTAATCAGACCGTTGCACGTGTGGGGGCATCCAACTGCAGCTGCAGACCGACCACAGCTGGTCCCTGTGTGGCCGAGGCATCTAACCACACCACAACCATGGCTTCCATCTCGCCCGCCTGTCGTTGGACCACCACCGCCGATGCCTCATGACCCAGCTTCCTTTTGGCACTCTCACTACCAAATGGTACACTACTGTTACTTACATCTATATATGTATGGATATATACTCCGAAGCTACCTATATATATATATTACTATGAGAATTTACAATTATATGTTTCTATATATATCTCTCTCTCTCAATCAATATATTCTCAGTATACCTATTCGTTCCGTATATGCATGCAGGCCCTAACCCAAGGAATGCCTTGCTTTCCTCCTCAATTAGTGCCAACAATGGTATTTTTACATCACTTCAATTTGACCTCTTCTTTCAGAGCTAGCGCCCGATATCATCCTTTATTGATTAATTACTTCACTGAGTATACGTATTAATTTGCTTAATTTTCAAGCTAATTAATTAATTAATTTACTTATGCTCATGCAGAGGATTCAAGCTCATCACCCGCATCCTTTGTTTAGACCCGCACCATCATCAAACAATGCTGCTGCTGCAGCTACTGTCAGTCCGAGCGAGCATTCGGCGGCGGCAGCCTTTGATGCTCATCCTGTAAGCTCTTTTAGTAATTAACTTTTCAAATTAATCATATATAGCTTAATTAATTAGCGGCCTAATTTAATTTATATATGATATATTTGTCTGTCTATGATTTAATCAATAGATTGATAAGATGCCTTTGAACAAATGATCGATGGACATAGGACAAATGAATGAGACGTTAGCTAGCTAGTCAGTTTATTATATCCCCACACATGCATGCCATAGTGTACTGTACTGTCTTTGGAATATTGGAGTTGTTGTATGATAAGTAGTTACTATCCTTGCCTTTGAAATATAATTGTGGTGCATGCATAACCTCGTCAATATATTTGCATTAATTGTATTTTTTTCCCCAGTCAAATGAGAAGATAGATGCAGCTATTGGGGATGTTTTAGCAAAGCCATGGTCACCACTGCCTCTTGGATTGAAGCCTCCGTCTTTGGAGAGTGTGATGGTCGAGTTAGAAAGACAAGGTGTAGGCGAAGTGCCATCATGATCCGGTGGCTAGTTAGCAGGCTGACATAGATCCGGTGGCAATATTGAACCGGTACTGGCTGGTTCCTTAATTCGTCTACCACAAAATTAAAACAAACAAATTCGCCGACATGTCCTTCTGTAATTAAAATTGTCTTCTTTTGAACAAGTGTCTTTCTTTTTTCATCCATTCAATTCCTACTCTGGGAATCTCCGGAAGCTGAACCATATGTAATGGAAGAGAAATCTCGGAAATAAGTACCGTGTGTTACATGCACGTTGTGTCCTCTTCGATCGACATTATCAGTGTACAGCGAGTATAATAAGGAGTAGCTCCAGTCCAGTGTGATGCCTTTTGTTAGATATATTTATTTGTAACTAATGTTAATATGGTCCATAAGTCCAAGCCCAATTGTGTAGACACTATATATATTGTAAACAGCCCCCATCAATGAGAACAAGGCATTATTATTTCCTACATGGTATCAGAGCCTCCAGAAAAAATCCTAGCCGTCATCTTCATCATCCTCGTTGCGGCCGAATCCTCGACCACCGTATGCGCCGACCCCCCATTACGCTCGTACGCTCGACCATCGTTCGTCAGCGGCTGATTCGGCGCACCGACCGCGCTCGACCGATCCGCGCCTGACCGATCCGCGCCGACCGCGCCCGCGCTCGCCGATCCGCGCCTGATCGAGCGGCCGATTCGTTGACCGCGCCGACCCTGATCCGCGCCTGACCGATTCGTCGACCGCGCTGATCCGCACCTGATCCGCCGGCCTGATCGCGCTGTCCGCGCCCGCGCCTAACCGCGCCCGATCGCGCCCGACAGCGACCGCACCAGCCCGCGCCTGCGCCTGACCGCGCCCGACAGCGACCCCTACGCGCCCGACAGCGACCGCACCAGTCCAGTGTGATGCCTTTCCTCATAAGTATTATGCAAGTTAACGTTTATGTATTTCAAATGACCAAATTACTTTGATTGTGTACTTGACCAAAGAAGATACAACTTATCCTTCAGTCACTAAACTATTGTTTAATTTGACATATGACTTGTGTGTTTTTTCTTTCTTTTCTTTTCTTTTCTTTAAGAAGCTCATTATAATTCCACCCATTTGGTATGAAGTCCATTAACACTACAAAATTTGACATATACAAATTAAATTCATGGCTTAAATTCGCCATGAGTTTGAAATACAAAATAAAATTTACATGACACCAATATAAAACCACATTTCATAACATTACATTATATATATACTTTCAACAATGCAAGCGGCTGTTAGGTACATATTGCTGGGGTTTATTTGAATTTGATCATTAGTGATGTGTTAGCTCAATTGGTTATTATAGCGAAAGATTTTTTAGCGGACAAGGTTCAAATACGACAACAATTATTTGTTTTGTAACTAATTTCATAGAAAAATTCCTTTGGAGCTAGGCCCCTCGGACATGGACGAATGATGCAAAAAAGCATTTTATTGGTGCACTTTGCATTTCGCACATGCGCGTATTTGGTGCACTTTCGCACAAAAGTTGTACGGTAACAACGTGACAAGCTGCTGGTAGTTGCGCGGTAGTCCTGCGGCAGCCCGCTGGTAATTAACACTACAGAAGTGTGTTGTAGTTCTGTGGCAGCATGCTGGTAGTTCCGCGGCAGCTCTGCATTCTGGTTACTATGCAGTAGCCTTTTTCAAGGATGTTCAGTTTGTAATTGCCTTATTAATAGGGAGTTACTGCTAGTAAGTTACCTATTGAACATAGAGTTACTTTCCGGTTCTCCATGCGCCCAGTTTGTTATCGAGCGGTTACCACTGATTAAGGATTACCCCCTTTATATTGTGTATATATTATAGTACTTATTGCTTACAAGGGAGAAGAGAGAAGAATTCCCTACAACAGTCGAGTGTCATTTTGTTTCGAGTGCCATTGTTATAGCATGTTTGTCAAAGGGTGGTGACCTTGAAGAGTGTATCAGATGTTTTTCAGATATTGCTGGTGCTTGGAGTGGATCGACGAAAACGGTCGAATATCGCTTTGAGCAACGGTAATCTCCATCATCCCAACAGACGATTGTGCTAATTCGTTAGCATATTTCGGCACTTTTGACTACTATCATTTATAGTTCTGAGCTGTCATCAACAACTTCATTGTTATACTTTCAGCAGCTTCACAGCTTACTATTGGTTTTGCCAGTGTCAGAACTTATGGAAAAATTTACTTGTTATTTTATTACTTTTGTGGTTCAGTCTTTCGATAATCTCATTAAGATCCAACATCCGGCCCAAAAAATTTCAGACTTTCTATAACAAGCTCAAAGCCAGACTGCAAGAATCTCATTAAGATCCAACATCCGATCCGAAAAACAGATTGGGACCACTCCACAGATTAGGACCCTTCCGCTGCAAAACCCGCCCCCCCCCCCCCCCCCCCCCCCCCCCCCCCCCCCCCCCTGAACACAGTCTTGTCTCTTCCCTATCAAGGTTAAATAAGTAAGAATCAATGCCACAACTGTTGCAAGTATGGATGCCATTTTATCTTGTCCATATATATTTTGTTGATGTTGGCTTTATCATCATGTTTTAGAAGCTTAATTATATGTTGGGTTAATCCTTATGTTATATTTTATTGATTACTTGTACTGTTGTGAATATATATAATGTGGGCATGCATGCAGTGGCCATCGTATTTGCTAATTTAGGAGCATCCAAACTATCTGACGAGAGTACATGGATAGGTAGCTAATTAACAACTTGAAATTTGATTTCCCCTTCACAAATTGCTGGATCGTTTTGCATTTGGATCTTTTTTAACTAGCTACTTTTAGGTTTTCTTGTGCTAGAGACGATCGGTCTATTTTGGAATCTGATGCTGTTCTCCGGTCAATTCGAGACACTGGACCACATTAGCTAATATATAGTTCATGTCTTACCCTCTGGTGTATGTATCCTTCGCATGGTTTGTGTTTGAAGGTTCATAATTTTTAGTGTCTAATATTTCATTAGCTAGCTACAAGGGATGATGCCAAGATTGTTTGCGAGTCATAAGTAAGTTTAAATACATCAACAGTAACCCTAACAGTGTGTGTGCGTGAAATTTCAAAAAAACAAAAAAAAACAAAAAAACAAAAAACAGTAACCCTAACAACAATGCCTATATACGTACCAAATTTTTAGGGCCGGGCTTATCAATTTAGACAATCCACTTTAATTCAATAACCCAAAATTTAAGTGTCTCATGGAAGTAAGTATTTGTCGGAAAAATATACTTTTGTGTCTGCAATGTGTTAGAAATTAATGTACCATGTCGATTCATGAGATGAAGAACATAATAAAAATGGATCTTGAAGCGAACGTCTCTTTATTGGGGTTTGATCTTCCAACCCGCTACATCCCTTAATAACAAAGATGAAATCTTTGTTCCTCTCTTTGTTGATGGGGATACAGAAGAGAATAGAGAAACCCTCTCTTTGGTGGCCGTATGAGTTGGGGACCATAACCCTAATGAATACACATATTTATATATGTGTTGATATTTCTAATTTGGCCCCTCATCAAATTAGAATTATTTCCGGTATCTACACATTAATTCCATGACAATTATACCCTTAAGTCAATTTTCAAATAGACCACTTTAATTTGGCTTAATTATTTAGATAGCCCAAACACAATTAATTTTACATGTGTGGCCCCTTAATTATTGAATAATTCCAACAATCTCCCACTGGGCCACATATGTAACCTTATAATTGTGTTAACCTTAGTGAGCTCATAAATTGCTATCTTAATCCTTAGGGTATATCCGGACAATCTCGTCCATTAACCATATCAACATAGGATCAAAGCGGCATTCGTCACATATAGCGTAACTAAACCATCAATGGTCACATATACCAATATAGCTAAATGACATAGATCAATCATGGATGCGTAGCGTGGAAATTACACGCAATGTGATCAATACATGTCTATTTTCAACTGGTCCTCCTTAACTTTAATGAGATCAATACTTTAACATAATGAAAACAGAATGAACTGAATTTCCATATATCTGATCAGATAAATATCCAAAATACTTTAATACATAAATGTGTCCAAAACCAAATAGCACCCAAATACATAAAATATAAACTCCCACTATATTGCCATATTCTTAATTAACACCCATATGAGCAGTATGCTCATGAAAGACCCTGGGTGATAATATTTTTGTGAGCGGATCCGCTTACATGGAGTTTGTCCTAATATGCTATATGGACACTTTTATCATTCTGAATTCTTTCCTTCACAACTAGAAATTTTATGTCAACATCCTTTGACTTATACAAGTTCTTGTTGTTATTAGAATATAGTACTGCTGATTTATTGTCACACCATAATTTTATGTGGTCTTTCAACACCGTACTGTAGGCGCAGCCTTGTGACAAAATTTTGCAACCATATTCCCTGAATAGATGTCCCACAACATGTTATAAACCTTGCTGCCATGGTGGAAAAAATTATGAGTGCATGTTTGACACTCATCCAAAATTTATCTCCATTAGTCAGCATAACCTGATGTGGATCTCTTGCTGTGTTGGCATCCAACAAAAACGGAGTCGGAATACCTTATGATCTCCAGAATTATCCGATCTCCTACAAAGAGCATATAAGCTCTTGTTCTCTATTAATTACTTAAGTAGTTTGGCTGCTATCCAATGATCCATCCATATTTGCTTAAATATTTGCCTAACATCCTAATATGTATGCAATATCCTGACGCGTACATACTTGAGCATTCATTAGACTCCCTACAACTGATCATGAAGGAAAAATCTTTTGTATTTTCTTAATTTCAAGACTATTTTTAGGGCACTGATTGAGACTGAACTTGTCTCCTTTAGCGACTGGGGTGTCACCTGGTTTGTATCCTTGCATGCCAAATCTTTTAAGCACTTTATCGATACAGCTCTTTTGTGATAATCCAAGAATACATCGAGAACGATCTCGATGTATTTGAATTCCTAATACAAAAGATGCGTCGCCAAGATCTTTCATCTCAAAGTTATTTGATAAAAATTTCTTAGTGTCATGCAATATGCCTATATCATTTGTGGCAAGCAGTATGTCATCAACATACAAAACCAAAAAAAATAATTTTACTCCCACTGAATTTGTGATACACACAATCTTCAACAACGTTAACCTCAAAACCAAACGAGGTAACAACTTGGTGAAATTTATAGTACCACTGACGAGAAGCTTGCTTGAGTCCATAAATAGATTTTGTCAATTTGCAAACCATATTCTTTGGATCTCCCGACACAAAGTTTTCTGGCTGCACCATATAAATAGTTTCGTCAATGTTACCATTGAGAAACGCCGTTTTGACATCCATTTGATGTAACTCAAGATCAAAATGTGCAACAAGTGCCATGATTGTTCTAAAAGAGTCTTTCAAAGAAACCGGAGAGAAAGTCTCTTTAAAATTAATCTCTTCCTTTTGAGTAAAACCTTTAGCTACAAGACGTGCTTTATACTTATCCACATTACCCTTCTAATCCTTTTTGGTTTTAAATATCCATTTACAACCAATGGGCTTCACATCTTTTGGTAATGGGACAAGTTCCCAAACTTTATTGTCTTGCATGGACTTATACTCCTCATTCATTGCATCAATCCACTTTTGAGAATTGAAACTTTTCATGGCCTGACGGAAGTTGATTGGATCATCTTCCAATATTCCATGGTCTTCCTCATGTTCCTAGAGAAATATGATAAAATCATCCGAAATTACATTTCTCCTTTCTCTAGTGGATCGTCTTAATGGCATCAATTCTTGAGGTTGTTGAGTTTGTTCCTCAGGAACAACTGCCTCATCTTGAATGGGGGGTGCCTCTATGTTGTCTTATTGAGGTAGCTCAACATCGACTTGTAGAGGTAAATCAACATTGTCTTGTTGAGGTTCCAGATTCACTTCTTGATCAATGACAGGTACAGAAACTTACACATCGTCAAAAGTGATAGTAGGGATCGTAACCGATTCCTCCTCAAATACAATGTCCCTAACTTTATTTTTTCCCCCAAACTCAACATCCTCAAAAAATATAGCAGTTCCCGTCTCAAAAATTGTCCTTTTTGTGGGATCGTAAAATTTATAACCCCTTGATCGCTCCGCATAGCCAATAAAGTAGCTGCTTACAGTTTTGGGGTCCAATTTCTTTTCATATGGCCTATAAGGCCTTGCATCAGCTGGACAACCCCAAATATGTAAATGCTTCAAACTAGATTTTCTGCCTGTCCAAAGCTCATAAGGTGTTTTTGCAGCCGCTTTAGTTGGCACTCTATTCAGAATGTAAGCTGCTGTTTTAAGTGCTTCACCCTAGAGTGACTCTGGTAAGGTAGAATGACTAATCATACTCCTCACCATATCCTTAAGAGTCCTATTTCGTCTTTCAGCTACACCATTCATGCTAGGTGATCCTGGCATGGTGTACTGTGGGACGATTCCACATTCCTCTAGGAATTTAGCAAACGGTCCTGGACGTTGTTCACCTGATCCATCAGATCTACCGTAGTATTCTCCACCACGGTCAGACCTGACAACTTTTATTCTTCTGTTGAGTTGGTTCTCAACTTCAGCTTTAAATGATTTGAATACGTCCAAAGACTGTGATTTCTCATGAATGAGATATAGGTAGCCGTATCTAGAATAGTCGTCTATGAATGATATAAAATATTCTTGTCCATTCCAAGAAGCCGAAGGAAATGGTCCACAGATATCAGTATGAATCAATTCTAAGACTTCTGTAGACCTATTGGCACCTAATCTCTTTGTTTTTGTCTGTTTTCCCTTTACACATTCAACACAGATATTAAAGTCTGTGAAATCAAGGGAATCCAAAATCCCATCAGACACAAGTCGTTCAACTCTATTTCTAGAGATGTGACCTAATCGCTTGTGCCATAATGAGGCTGAATTTTCATTATTAATTTTGCGTTTAGTACCACGTGACTCCACATGCAAGGTTTCATTGTAAGATGCAATAGTTTCAAGTGAATATAGGTTATCATAAACATTAAGGAAACCATTACCAACAATATTTGAATTTAAAGATAGACTAAACTTATTGTTTCCAAATGAATAATGGTAACCAGATTTGTCCAGTAAGAAAACTGAAACTAAATTTCGTCTAAAAGACGGTACAATAAAAGTGTCTATCAAATCCAAATAATAACTGGTTCCCAATAATAACCTAAAATGTCCTATTGCTTCCACTTCTACTGACTTGCCGTCACCCACATAGATGTATCTTTCACCATCAATTGGCTTTCGGTAGCTCAGAAAATCTTGTCTAGAAACACTAATGTGGGTAGTAGCACCAGAATCTAACCACCATGTGTTTCTAGGTACTGAAGCTAAATTAACCTCAGAACAAACCAAATTGAAAAATATACTTTTCCATATGTGTCCTGACTTGTCACAAAAGAAACAACCCTTAGTTTTATATTGTTGTTTCTTTTGAGCTAGGACCTCAGCAGCTTCTGTATTTCTTTTCTTTTTTGCCCTTAAAATTTATCCCATTAAGCATGGAAATTGAATTCGTATTGGCAGATATTATAGCAACATTAACTGAAAAGAGAACAAAAATAAATAAACAAATATGCACTAATTAATAACCAAAGAATAAAAGATAGTCAAACAAATTCAAATAATGGTGAACCCCATCTCAAGATACCTAGTGCATCATTAATATCAAGTCTTTGGACAGTGATACTAACTGCAAGTGGTACTCTTGGTGTAGTGATCAAACGTTGACAATAAGTCATGTCAAATAATAAGCCTATCTTTGGATCGGGTTATTATTCACATGTAAACTGTATAATTGTCACACATTTGTCACCACAAGTATGTGTGCAATTCGGCCAAGTATTAACCTTCCTTTGGGCCGACTAATACCCGCATGAATATACACACACAAACATCCGATATCCCTCATAGGCTATCTACGCAAGAGAGGTCACTTTGGCGACATCTTGTTTCAATGAGCCTACTTAGAATATTAGACAACTATTGCTAGTCACAAAAGGTACCAATTTTTTTGAATGTTGACTAAATTTTACAAAACTGAATCATGTCCAAAACTTTATGTACATGTATATTTAAAAAATATAAATAATCAATAATCAACAGATTAGATTCCACTGAATATCATGCATCAAAAGATTATATCAAATAATCTATAAAGATTACACTAAAAATTTATCTGCTACATAATAAGCAAGTGAATCTTTTGAATAACTTAAAATATGCAATAAGCAAGTGAATCTTTTGTTAAAAAAATTTTTTGAGTGCTGGAATATATTAAAAAAAATTCACTTGTTTAAAATATTCCGAAACAGCAATATATTAAAAAAAATTGTTATTGATGAGACCAGAAGCACCATTATAGCTTTCACTCAAATCTACCAAAAAAAAGTAATGTGCAAGCCTTTTTGTTCTCCTTTTCTCTTCAAAGATTGTTTAAACTAAAGAATAAGAAGCATGGCCGCTTAAATAATCTACGTCGAGTCTATGATGCCAAGTAATCAAGGTTTCTAAAAGTTAGCATAATTATCTACATCAAAATTATATTCTCCAACCAAATCCTTTTAATGGAATCAAAATTTTTTTGTTAAACCGAAATCTTAGTACATGCAAATCATCTGATTCCAACAAAAAATAAAAAATAAAAAATAAAACTCAATCGACGGATCATAAAACTTTGATCGAGCAATGGAAACCCCTACATTAAATTAGATCAAACGATCTAGGGTTTCTGAACCCCAAAAAAAAATTGAATCTGAAACTTCAAACTCATGAATCAAATAGGGAGGCTCTGATACCACTTGTTAGAAATTAATGTACCATGTCGATTCATGAGATGAAGAACATAATAAAATTGCGGAAGCGTACCTGAATCCATTGCTAGACTTGATGGATCTTGAAGCGAACGTCTCTTTATTGGGGTTTGATCTTCCAACCCGCTACATCTCTTAATAACAAAGATGAAATCTTTGTTCCTCTCTTTGTTGATGGGGATACAGAAGAGAATAGAGAAATCCTCTCTTTGGTGGCCGTATGAGTTGGGGACCATAACCCTAATGAATACACATATTTATATATGTGTTGATATTTCTAATTTGGTCTCTCATCAAATTAGAATTATCTCCGGTATCTACACATTAATTCCATGACAATTATACCCTTAAGTCAATTTCCAAATAGACCACTTTAATTTGGCTTAATTATTTAGATAGTCCAAACACAATTAATTTTACATGTGTGGCCCCTTAATTATTGAATAATTCCAACACAATGAAGATTAATTTGTCTTAATTTTTTGTCAGTTGAATTGGAAATTTGTCTCAGTGAGTACTTGTCTAAATTTTGTTTCATGTATTTCTACATATTGGATATAATTTTACTAAACCTTCCTTATACAAGGTTCCCTGACACAACCTCTTTGTGCAAAAAGTTTTTATATTATTCCAGGTTAGTTTTTTATTTTTCAAAAGATCGATCTAAAAATTGTAAGATTTAGCAATCGTGTAAATAAACAGTAATAAAGGACTCGTTACCATTTTTTTTATGAAGTACACGAAAAATCCATCGAAATGCGTGATCCCTGACCATCACTTCTTCCACTCTCAAAATTACTATATCTCAAGCAAATCCTAGATTCTGCCCCTCCCCACTAAACTCTCTACTCGCTCTTTCCTCTTCTCGGTGGAGGAAGAAACAAATTGAGGAGAGAGAAAGACATGATAATCAATAATATTAATAAGTATAGGTAAGGAATTTTTTTTTAGATAAGTTAACAAAAATTACATAATTAAAAATAATTTAAAAACTTTATTTAAGAAAGTAATTAGATAATTAAGAAATAATGAGTTAATTAACAACATATAAAAAGTTACACTTTCATGTTCATTCAAGTAACATCCATACATCTATGAATTTGTCACTTACAAAGTTCACATTATCAAACCCCATCGGGCAGGCATAATTGATATTTAATACTTGCTGGTAGTACGTGATATATTAGCCAGTGGATGCAATATTAATCAATTGTTTATAAGTTTATGGGGAGGGAGCAACCTTCTTCTTCCTTCCTTCCAATAGAGGATGTCGTCATGTTTTGTTGACTAACATTAATCTTCTTGTTGGTTTGTTGAATGAAATGAAATGAAATAAGTGACATCTTCATTGCCACTTCCTCATCATCCATCTTTTTTTCTTCTCCTTCTTCTGATGAAGTTATTCAAGTATGGTTTCTTACTGGGAGGGACAAGACTGGGCCGACACTGTACGTACGCCCTAGCTAGCTAGCAAGCTCATGGCCTGGTGGACCTAGCTGTTGAGCTGATTCAATTATTTTCGACAGGCACAGGCCCTGGCTGGCCTGTCATGAGAGCCGAGACGGATTGTTAAATGTTCGACAGACGAGACAGACAGACAGACAGACGTTCCCTGGCTAGGCTAACTCAGCTGTTCCTCTTCAAGCATTACAACACCACCACAAGACAAGATGAGATTGCTAACAAGAGTTTCATTATGTAGCCTTGGTTGGGCATGGGCTTGGCCTTGGCACGTTCATTGTCCTGCACAACATCAAATAAGGCCTGCCATGCCAGCATAGTCAAAGAAAATAGCCTCCAGGAACTCCCTCCCTACCTTTTAATTGTACTGGCCACTCCACTCCACTCCTCTCCTGGTGGTTGCTTTGACTTACCAACTTTTAACTTAATTGTTTATTTCAGTTTTGTTCTAGAGCTTTGTTATGCCTACAACCAAATATTTACAATCACCTTATAACCGCCACCTGCTTGACTTCGAGTGGAGGAGGGGGAAGTGGTGGGAGTCGGATGGAGTCCATGTAGCAGGGGATGAGAGGGTAGGTGGGATCCGGTGAGAAGGGGTAGGAGCTAGAGGCTATAAGAAGGTTGTAAGAATTTGATTGTAGACTTAGCATTTTTCTTTGTTCGAAGACTGCCGCATAGTTTATTTGGGCCTCCTTTTGGGATTTACCGGATTTACCGGAATTAAGTAGTTTAAAAAATTGATTTTTTTTCCTTCCTCTTCTTGCTTGTTTGTTCAACCACTGATACATCCAAGTAAATTCATATATTTATTTTTATATATTTGGCCCTAGTGTGTTTGTATTTGCGATACGTACACTGTGTGAAACACACACACACACACAGAGATAATTAATAATTAATTAAGGCTTAATTGTACTTTGATACCTTCAACTATTCCGGATTTTTAACTTGATACCCTAAATTTTTATTTTGTAACAAGTTGATACCCGAAATTTTTTTTTGACGAAAATATCCATGGTCAAACTTTAAAATTATCCCCCCCCCACCCCCTCATCCCACCCCTCCCGCTTCCGGCCGCCTCCCCCCCCCCCCCCCCCCCCCCCCCCCCCGCTCCGGCCACCTGGCCCCCGCCTCTCCCCCTAGGGCACAGCAGCGTGGGAGGAGGGGGGGGGGGGGGGAGGGGGGAGGGGGGCTGGGGGAGGGTGGCCGGAAGCGAGAGGGGGGGGGGGGGGGGGGGGGGGGGTGGCCGGAAGCGGGAGAAGGGGTTGGCCGGAGGGGGGCAGGGCGGGAGGGAGGGGGCTGGGGCTGTGCGGGAGAAGGGGGTGGCCGGAGTGGGGGAGGGGTGAGGGGAGAAGGGAAGAGGGAAAGGATAAGGACATTTTCGAAATTTTTAAAATTTTAAGTATGAAGTTGAAAAAAAATAATAGTTGAGGTATTAAGTTGTTGAGTAAAAAAATTTAGGGTATCAAATTGAAAAAACCGAAATAGTTGAGGGTATCCAAGTACAATTAAGCCATTAATTAATGTTCTAATCGATCAGAGAGGAATATCCATTCCATCACGTTCCAATCATAAGAAAACAATAATATTTATATATAGTCATTATATATAAAGATTATATATGGAATCCAAAGTTAATAGAGCCGATGCATCGAACAAACAAATTAAGAGGATATACTATACATTTTCATTAGGAGCCGAGAAGGAAGTTCGATCGATCGATATTTCCTATGGACGGACGACGAAACGATTGGATCGACATGTCCAATCGACCACAGAAAAGAATGGCATGGCCCGTTTCCCTTTCCCTTTCCCTTTTTCTTTGAATTATTAATTCATATATATACTTACTGCATGCAGGTTTTGGTTTACTTAATTTATAACCTGCAGGTTCTTTCTGTTAATAATTAATTAACCTATAACAACTGATATGCTCCTCTCCTCTCTCCGGAAAATACCTACTACTTTACATCGAAAAAAACCCACCCACTAGCACTAGCTTATCAACAATAAGACGAGCACAATTATTATATATTATGCCTTTCTTAATATATAAGCAAATTATATAAGTTGATAATATGCCACTTGTCCAGCACGAAGCTAGCTATGACATATTTTTCTTTTTGTTTATGAGAAAAAAGAATGAACAAGTGATTTTCCTTCCTTCTTCCACATAAAATAAATCCTAATTTATTAGTTAATTATGGACCTAGCTAGAATGATGTGTGATGATTGAACATACTTTCTCATATATAATAATTCTATGAATTTCGTATTAGTGGATTTAGATTCTAAATTTTTATTGCTCCCTACGATCTAATATTAAAAATAATTCTTAAAGCTATATATATATATATATATATATATATATATATATATATATATATATATATATATATATATATATATATATATATATTATATATATATTTTTAAAGCTATATATATATATATATATATATATATATATATATATTAGGTATATTTAAGTACTATATATATTAATAAAAAAGTGCAAATAAACTGAAGAATTGAATAAACCAAAAATTGAACCGATTTAATTTGGTTCGGTTTGATGCGGTTATGGGCCAATTTGGTTCGATTTCGGTTTTGCTTATTCGGTTTTCGGTTCAGTTCGATTTTCGGTTCGGTTTGAACCGAATTAACCGAATGCTTACCCCTAGCTCGACCCGCCCTCTCCTCCCTCCGCTGGCCGGCCACCCTCCCCTCTCCTCTGGTCAACCCTGCTTGACAAGCCCCCACCACCGTAGAAAGAGAGGGGGGGGGGGGGGGGAGAGTGGGGGGAGGGATAAAATCGTATTTTTAGATGTATTTTAACGGCTGTTAACGGCAGGGGTGCAAACTGAGCAAAAATTAAAATGTAGAATTTTTTTTAAAACAAAGGATTTTCAAATGCAAAAACACAAATCCAATGAGGATTTGTTTGCACTTTATCCGAAGATTGGGGGGGGGGGGGGTCACACTAATTAAAATAAAATTGGGGGGGGGGGGGGGGGGAGTAGAAATATGATTAGTAATTGAAGGGGGGGGGGGGGTGTAACCCCACTTTTCTGAGATTATTAGAATATAGTTTTCTTCTATGATTAATGGGCATGCTTATATATAAATATTAATATTAATGATGTTAATTAAATGTCTATTATATAGTATTTTATATTGAAGCTTCTTTTTATTATCTTTAGCCCATTTCTTTTTCTGTGACCATTTCATTATTTGGGCCTTGCCATGGGTCCAAATAATCAATTAAGTATTTTTCATATGAATTTATATCATTATTTTAAGAATTCTTTAAATTACTTTTTTATCATTAATGATTCTAAAACCCTTGTTAAGAGTATCCAATAATTGATATTGGTTATTGATTTCAAAAGTTTTACTTAAATTATTGATTAAATCAATTAGAGATTCTGATACTAATACCACTTTTATTTTATTTTCCTCAAAATCCTACAACTATTTAATGAGCCAACAGCCCATTACTCAACTCTCCCCTGAGCTTAGCAGTCGGCCCATCACTTCTCTGATTAATACTTAAACGTTGCGTTTCAATTCACACTCAACCTCCATTCCTCTGTTTCCTTCTCCGATCCGCAGCAGAGCCGCGGTTTCCATCTCCGCCGTCCAAGTCAGCCATCGACGTGGCGGAGTCATCCTCCACCATCCATACACCCTCGTCGACGTGGCAGAGCCCTTCTAACCGTCTTCCCCTTTTCGATCGTCCGATTGTAACCGCCCAAGCTTCCCTCGGCCTATTTAAGGACCCAGCCTCCTCCTCCTTCTTCTTCATTCATTTCGTACGGCGGAGCCCTGCCTCTCCGTCCCTCGTCCTCCTCCTTCCACGGATCTTCTTCTTCCTTGTGGAGTCGACCATGGTGATCGGTGGCGACGACGAGCTCGATGGGCAATCCACCGCGGCGATCGGGGATTCGATCATCTTCTCCGACGTTGATCTCCGATTTCCTCGGCGTTGTTCCACCGCGACCTTGCTCTGACATCTCTGCGACGACGTGGTGAGTCTCAATCTCAACCTTCATTCAGATCTGGAGATGATTTGTGTGTTCTTGATAACCGATCTCTTTTTCCTAGTTCGAATTGATTGGGATCGGTTCAGTCATCTTCTCCGACATCGAGTTTGACGGCATCCATTTTATTCCAGCACTCGAGATCTCGGGATCAAGCCGTGGTTCTTGGTTATTGGTAAGTATCAGTTCAATAGAACAGTCTTCTTTGTTAATCTAGTGATGGAGTTAATGGATGCTAGATTTTAAGATCGGAGGAATTGAATCGATCCCTTTTATGTCCAGATGTAATTCTATTCAATTCGACTCAACTGCACCCCAACTCTTTGTTATAATCTTTCAAACAGGTCTTGACTTGTATCGGGACAAGTGTGGACTTGGATCGGACACAAATATTGGCATCTTACACTGGATTGCAGTTTGGCTTCGCTCAGGTATTATTTCACCTTTCTGATGTTGAAGTTTTTGTAGAGTACATTTAGGATTGATGATGGGGTATCGGGCAGGGATTGTAGTGCCCCGTCCCGCAAAGTCAATCAGAGGAATCGAAACGCCGACGGTGTTGGAACTTAGCCTTGCAACGGCTGCTCGAAGACTCGCTCGTTGAGGCGACTCCTCGCACAGGTGGGATAGTTTCGATGAACTTGTCTCATCCTAGCCTTCACATAATAACTCACTTGTTTTCAACTTGCACAGGTTAGGCTTGATAATAAAAGAGACGCATCCACATAGCTAAGGGAATAATTCCGACGGGTCGGAATGTCTTAGAACATGGAAAAAGGTCCCACGGTATGCTTAGAAGTCTGCTCAGCGTGCTTTTAAAATGACACTCGATCCTTCGTCCCGTGGCTTGGGAGAAGGAAGTTGGCCTAAGTTGCTAAGTTGTCCCAACGCTTGAATAGCCTAAGTCATAGGCGTCGCCCGCATGAATGATTGATAAAGCATGCACGGTCCCGTCGTCCAAGTCTTGGCATAGCCTTCGTCCGTCCCGTTCGCGTTGCACGGCTTGTGGCTTAAGTATAGGCACCCGCGAACTTGATTGTTCAAGCCGAACGCACGCGTGCATGGCACGTTCCCTCGATGCGAAGCTCGGCGTAGCCTTTGCTCGTCGAGTCGTTGTCCGAATAAGTTAGACAAGAGTTATGCTGGGCTATCGAAGCCATTTCTAGCACTGTCCTGCTCTATCTGCGGTTGTCAAGTCGTGTAGTCCCTCGAGAACAAGGCTCATCGTATAAAGTATATGATTTGAGCGATAGCGTCGCCTAGAGAACCAGGCTTGTCTAAGGCATGAGCCACGACGGATTTAGTAAAGAGTATGCCACGGACAAAGGAAGTCCACGCGACTAGTTGTCGTCGAGATCGGTCCTGTAATACCCCGCTCCGCACGGCACATTACGCTGAAGCGTTGACTCAACAAGTCGCGTTGACCGAATGAAATGTATCGATACGAATCGATACGAGAGTTACGTTGCCCCGAGCAACGCATCGAACTAAGTCGATGCGAAGAGTTGCCTTGTCCCAAAGAATGCATCGAATTGATTCGATGCGAAGCGCCGCGTTGCCCCAAAGGATGAGTGCGTTGAATCGGCTCGAAAATTCTAAGAAATCGAATCGACCAAGGCGCAAGTCCGAATCTATGCAAGTATTAATTTTAGTTGGTTTCGTGTGCAGGTTATACGTTGACGCGAAAATATTAGAGGTCGACATTTTGCCTATTTTACGACGGGTCCGCGAAACCAAATCGACGCCTTGCGACAGGCAGAGACTTAGATACAGTAAGCCAAATCGGACGTATAATTCAATGAAGCACGAAGTGCTCGAATGGCTAAGTCAGGAGAGTTGGCCGTGCAACGAAGTTATGAAATCGAGCCGCATTGGATTGGCGAAACGACAAAGGCATATCGACTCAAGGTGGGAGAATTGACTCTTATGCGATAAGTCAAATATATCATTGTATGCTAAAAGTTAACCTATCGACGCCACAGGCGTGGTCCGATCGGAAGATAAATCGTAGTGTGAGTTGAATACAAAGTTAGAACAATTGAAATAAAACGTCGATCGTGGGTTATGATGCCTCGGACAATTTGGTGCATACGGGACGCTAAATCGGGAGTACGGCTTTGGAGAAAATGAATCGTTGCATGAGTTGGAGGAAAATGATAATGTCGTTCAATACTGTCCGCGCTATACAAAGCTGTTGTATATGTTAAACTGTTCACGCATTGGCATGGTCATAGACAGCTTGTGCACAAATTAATTTTTCTCGAATCTGTATCCGGGGCATCGGAATCAAATCGACCTAGGGGGAATGAATAATCGTGCTTCGGCACTGATGCATTACGGGACCGTCAGTCAGGCTTGCAACCTAGACTGAACGGGCTGAAATGCCATTGAGATAGTCCCACGTGATGTGTAACATCAATGACCGCATATAAGATAGTAGCATGCTCACCTACTGTCTTATGCAGGCGTAAATATTATCTCTGTTTTCATGCAGGGACGAGCACGACCATGGTAAGAAATGTGTTAAACTGCTATGTTTTACTGTATGCTTTATTACGCAAATGATGGTATGCAGCGGGAACGTTTTGGTTGTTTGAGATAGCAACCCAATCCGTGAAACGTCGGGCTACCCAACCAAATTCGAGAAAGAAGGAGAGAAAAAAAGTAAGGAACTCCTTTAGTCCATTCCGGCACGGATACGCCAAGACCTTCATATAGCTAAGGAACGATGGGTTGAAAGTGTAGGCACGTATTAGTCCCGCACACATAGATCCTGCTTAGAGATGCACTTATAACATGACAGGAAAGGAATGTGGCGTATTCACCTTGCGTCGGTGCAAGGGCAAGTGCGTCGATTTGGTAAGAAGTCGCGCCACAAAACAAACACGAGATTGCTTGCCTGCTTGCCTATTTCAATTCGAATAACATGCTTGCCATGCTAACATACTTTACGCTTTCGAATATGCCATGAAATTGACCCTAAGGAGAACATAGCAAGATCATAAACTAAGTTGCATGATTCAACATAAATACTAAAATATCAGTTTGGAAAGAAGGTCTTTGCATCAGTACATGCGAGAACGAACGTACTGATCCCCCACCAACTTCATACAGGGTGTAGGAAATGGATGGCTCGCGGTGAAGCTTCGCTTGAACGCGTTGAGGCTTGGAATGCCGAAGCGTATTGAAACGTGCAATCGTTTGACGCTCGGACTTGCAACATGATTGATGCGGCCGAGATATAGAAGGCATGATGTATGGAACGGTAAAATCCTTTATGGGCAAGAGAGAACCTGAGTGTTGTAGCCAATCTGGCATATATTGTTAGGCTATCGAAAGCCTTTGTAATCTTAGTTTCGGATATCAATAAAGAGTATTGTTTGTATACTCTGTGTTCCTTTCGTTGTTAATATCAAAACAAAAGATAACCATTTGAGAACTTGTCATCTTGCCTTGCACGAGCGCAACTCCAGGCTCGTGCGGCATCACGCCCCCTGCGAGGACGATGATTCGGGTGATTTCGGGTCAGGGCGTGACAGGTCCCGCTACTTGGGAGTCTCGCAAAGTCTTGATAAGTCTCGTACACGAGATCGGTCCCGCTACTTGGGAGTCTCGACAAGTCTCAATAAGAAAACACACGAGATCGGTCCCGCTACTTGGGAGTCTCGCTAAGTTTCGATAAGTCTTGCACACGAGATCGGTCCTGCTACTTGGAAGTCTCGCTATGCCTCGATAAGTCTCGTAAACAAGATCGGTCCTACTACTTGGGAGTCTCGATAAGTCTGGATAAGCAATCACGCGAGATCGGTCCCGCTACCTGGGAGTCTCGACAAGTCTCGATAAGGAAACACACAAGATCGGTCCCGCTACTTGGGAGTCTCGATAAATCTGGATATACAATCACGCGAGATCGGTCCCGCTACCTGGGAGTCTCGATAAGTCTGGATAAGCAATCACGCGAGATCGGTCCCGCTACTTGGGAGTCTCGATAAGTCTGGATAAGCAAGCATGCGAGATCGGTCCCGCTACTTGGGAGTCTCGATAGAAAAAATAGAAAGTATGGTCATGATAAGGAAGGACTTGGTAGATAAAGTTGAGTCTGCATGGTCATTGGACAACTTGTCGACAAGGTGTAGTCTTCTCGAATGATCGTCGGGGCACCGAGATCATGTCGGCCCGGAAGAAGCGAGACGGCTCAAAGTAGGATGCTGGATAACCGTATGGAAGATTCGGCGCCTCCGGGCTAGCTACCGCGGAGGGACGGTCCGATATCCCCGAGCCGGGTCTAAGATAGCTTGACATTGCTAGTGACCACTCATATAGATGGGTCGGCAGAATAGCGACAAACCACGTGTATGCCTTTGGATTGAGTCTAGAACTTGAATGCATGTCCAGTCGGTAACACAATGTCTGGGCCTAAGATTGGGCTGCAGCATAGGCACCGTGCTTGGCACGATACTTGGCGTCGGGATGTTCATGAAATCGATACTATATTTTACAAGTCTTGTCTAAGTTAGTTTATGAGTTAAGTCAGGAAGGCCGCAAGGCGGTAGCGTGAATATCTTGATAAGTTGCGAGGCACGGCCTCAATCTTGAAGCACGAACAAGTCTAAGTAAGGTCTTAAGGCACAGTCATGTCTAGCGGCACGACCAGTACGAGTCGTCCCCTTGTCGTCTTTGGCACGAGAATCATTGGTACGAGAATGGACTTGAGATACGTAAAACAAGTTAAAGTCTTGGCACGATCGAGTTGCTAAGTTCTTGCCCGGCGAGGCACTGCCTTGAATATGTTGAAGTCACGAATAGAGTATAGCACGACCCTGTCGTTGCGTTGCCAAGTATTAGTCGAGACGTCTTGTTCTAAAATGGATCCTAAGACAAGACTGGAAAGACAACCAAAAAGGGATTAAGCTACACAAAGTAAATGAACGTGTCGGTTATATATGGGTGGGCAAGGAGCTCAATCCACCAGTACAGTTGAGTACTGACATCCACACAGTTTTTATGTACAGGCAGAGGTAGAAGCTCGTGGCGCGGAGATCGCTTGGATGCGTCGAGGCACGGAGTTCCTTTGCGATTCGAAGCGTGCGGCCGCGTGAAGTCAAGACTTATACGGGACATAATGTGTGGACATTGCCTTCCGAAGCTTCCGCTGGCTCAAGCATTGTACCGATAGATGAGAGAGAGCCGAGTGACTTGTTTAAAGAGAGAAAAGTGAGCACGGGAGACTTGTAATCATGGCCTTGCGCCTATTGTAATCCTATTATTCAAAATCAATAAAGAGCACTTTTGAATAACTTGTATTTGCTTCTAAATTTCTGTTGCATGTTTTAATGTTTCTGTTTGGGACTTCTGTACGACGACCCCGTCGTAGCCGCTGTAATCGGCCGTTATGAAACTGTCTTGCACGAGTGCAATCTAGGCTCGTGCGGCATCACGCCTTAGCGAGGACGATCGCTCCTACGAGAGCGGGGCGTGACAGGGATCGATCGTGATCACAAAAATATCGAAATTAGTTCGTGTCCAAATAGTTAATGTCCATTGTTGGGGGTGTCGGAAGCTAGTGATAAGCTGGAGCTGAAGATTGGCAGAGACGGGAACCCATTTGTATAGCTTGCTGTTGAGATTTGTGTTGTGTATATTTTGTTAAGTGGTTGCTGGGTTGTGTATATTTGAGTGAAGTAGCTGGACTGATTTTGTTAAACTTTAGTTCTGATGTATTTGAATTTGGTGGGTGAAAACTGAAATCAAGGGAGGCTCTGAGTTTATATTGCTGGGTTTGGGTGGCAACTAGCAGGCCATAGCTTGGACCAGGATAGGAAGTTTGGTAAGTTGTGAGGCTTGCTGGGTTTAGGCTTGCTTATTTTGTATACTGGTGTGTTTTCTCTAGGGTTTTAAGCTGCGGGAAACATGAATGAGTTCAGTAAAGAATTTAAACCTTGGACTTAAGGCTGTGGTTGGATTTCAAATCCACCATATTTTGATTATTATTTAAGTCTTATTAACTCTGCAGGTTGGGTTTCAATTCCATTGCTGGATGTTAATGATTTAGGATTTTTGAGTTAGGCCAATTTGATGATCATGCTGTTGGGCTAGCTTTTAATTGAGTAAATATATTTGAGTATATAGGCACATGAATTTATACTGATTAAATATTCATATAGTAAATATTTTATAAGTAATTTTATTAGTATATTTTAAAGCCATTTTCATTAGAGATCTATAAATATTAAATAATGTATTTTTTTATAGTATAAAAGTTATCCATAAAGTTCCATGAATCTAAATAATGTTTTATCTTGATAAATATTTTTAAATAGTATATTTATGTACTATGTCGTTTCTGTGATAGCAAATAATTTAGGAAATATTTTGCTCACTTTGAATACGAATTTAGCCTTATAGTTCTTAGTAATGTTTTGTTATAGATACTCTAAATATTATCATTAAAATATTTTGCTTGTATAAATATATTAGGATAGTAATGGTAGACTATCTTAATTATATATAGAGTAAGTTGTTAAAGTTTTATACAAATATTTTGTATTGGACTAATTAATAAAGTAGTAGTTATATTTTATTTGGTTGTTAGAGATTTCATACAATATTTGTATATATTGCTTTATCTAAGTAAAAGCTTTAGCTAGCTTTATATTTCAAATAAATAGTTTCTAAACTTTACTTTGATAAATAGGATATCTAGGGTAACCTCTCAATGATTTGTGGTATTGCTAAGGTATATATAGCCTATTTTGCTATAAAAACCTTTTAAACTATTTTCTCATAATTATTAATATAAATGACTAGTTACTTATATTTATGGATATTGAAATAGTTGGTTAGATTAACTATATTGAGCTAAATGATCACTGTTTTAAATTACCCTAACAAATTGCAAATACCAGGTGACATACATCTATGCAGTTCTACTTCCGTGCTTCCAAAGCAAGGCAAGTACACCGATTCGAACCCTTTAATCTGTATTTCTGTCTTGCTCCATGTTCTCATCGTTTATTGTTCATAGTTCATTGTTCAGTGTTCTTTAATTGTACATTGGGGTGGAGAAATACAACAGATATGTGATCAATCCTATCTTAGCTAGGCATTGACTAATAGCTTAGGTCTCACATCGTGCACGTAGGACTCTAAGTCGTACTATTATTCATGTGCTCTTATTCCCTGTACTACCCCAGCCGGTCACATATTCTGATAGTTATTTCAAATGCATTTTACACTGATAGTTTAGTTTATTATTTAGGATCTGGTACCATAGTTTCATCATTATTCATGTACTACAGTTTCATGTTCCCGTGCTTGTATCATAGTTCATTGTGCAGTACTTTAGTTTATTTTGTTTAGTGCTTCTTGTCGGGGTTGTACTTTGCTCTCTTCCTGACAGGATACATTGCAGGTGAGCTTGAGGCCCTTGAGCGTTGGGACATCATAGATATTGTAGGATTTAAATTTGTTTTTCTGGAGATTGTATTTTTTTATTTCATCATTATATTTTATTTTACCGGATCTGTCTCCGGATAAAATTGTAAAAAGACTTGGATGATTATTGGTGATCTTTCTGGGAACGATATATAAAAGCTGTGGATGTTTACATTTTATTGTGGCTTGGATTTTTCCTTAGTATTGTACAGCTTATTTCATCGTGTCTATCGATGAAGGCTGGGCGTGTCCGACACGTATCCGATTATTCGGGAGCGGGTCGTGACATATTTTTAGTGGTGGCCCATGCAGGTCTATCCTAATGGCACTTAGGCTATAAAGTGCTATTGGGGGACCAGCGAAGCTATGGAAAACTCATCACATCATAGGATTCATGGAAAATAGTTATGGGTATAGTTTTAGTAAGTTTGCTTATTATCCTATAGTTAGGCCTATCTAATCAGTTTTCTGTTTTACAGGGTGGTTTAGACACGCAACACTAAGATTATCACGCTAAGATTATCAATTTCCTTGCACTTGAAACTTCTGAGGTTATTTCCTACATATGTCTTGCTAGTATAACTATTTGATTAATAATATTTGATCTGTCTTTAGATTTTCTCGTAGTTCGTGAAATTTTTCTAGAATTTTTTATTGTTATTTAAGACTTTGTTTCCAATTCGAGATTTTATTTGCTATGAAGATTTGTTTTTGTAATCATTTTGTCATACTGTTTATTTTCTTATAAAATTCAATGTTTTCTAAAGAGCACATACATCACTTTCTATCATGATTTTGACTTATTTGAATTTTCATAAACTCCTTTGAAACTATTATGGATAAAAGATGAAAGAGTATTCAACGACCTACTATGACGTGGCAGATACGCACTGCAATCATTTATCTAAATTATGGAGACTGCGGGTTAACTGCACACTACTAAAATCTGCTTAATTGGCGACGTAAATTTAGCGACGTTAGCAAAACGTCGCTAAATTGTGTACATTAGCGACATATAAATGAAACGTCGGTAACCGTCGCTACTAGCGACGCAAATAGCGACGTGACAACGACGTATATTAGTTACACGATCTAGTCATCGCGAAACGTCACTACAACGTCGCTAATAGCTAGCGTCGCTAATAGAGACTAACTTAGCGACGGTAATGATAGCATCGCTAAGTTCTAATTATATCCCCCCACCGATTTATTTCTCTCCATTTTACTCTCTCACTCTCTCTCCTTCCCCCTCCGGCGCTCTCACTCTCTCCGATGCTCTCTCTCTCCGGCGACTCTCACTCTTTCCGGCGACTCCCCTCCCTCTCCGGTACGTGACTCTCCCCTCCCTCTCTCTCTCTCCGGCTGCTTTGGTTGTTGGTGGTTGGAGGGTACGGGTGGCTCCGGGGGAGGTGTAGGAGGGATGTGGGTGGTTGGGGGGTGAGTGGGGGGGTGGGGGCAGGGGGGACAAGGGCGGCTGGGGGAGGGGAGCTAGGGTTAGGGTTCGGGTTATGGTCTATTTCCTCCTATTTTACTCTCTTACTCTCTCTCCTCCCCCCTCCGGCGCTTTCACTCTCTCCGGTGCTCTCACTCTCTCCGGCAACTCTCACTCTCTCCGACGACTCTCCTCCCTCTCCGGTATGTAATGCCCCGCTCCGTATGGTGCATTATGATGATTCGTTGACTCGAAGAGTTGTATTGATCCGATGAAGTACCGATGCGAATCGATGTAAGTGTTACGTTGGCCAAAGGCTATGCCTTTATGCTGGATTACGGATTGTGACATGGACGCGATAGGCCAAATCAACCGAGTAGTTCAAAGGAATGGCTAAGTCCAAGAGTTAGCTATGCGACCAAGTTATGGAAGCGAGCCGCTTCAACTCGGTGAAACGACAAGGCGTATCGGCTTAAGGTGGGCGGGTTCTTGACTCTCTCTCTCTATTCCTTCACGTCTAATAAAATATATCATGGTGTGCGTAAGATGTTTATCGAGTTAGCGAGCGTGGCTCGGGCGACGAAAAGGTCCAAGTATGTGTCGAACACTAAGATAGAACATTGAACAATCGAACAATTGAAGCGACGTATATCAAGTGTACGAGTCACGGTAGGGCGGTGATGGTAGAACATTGAAAGACAATATCGAGATGTGCATCACGTGCACGCCTCCGAGAATATTGAATACTAGGCGTAGAATATTGATTACGGCGCTGAGCGTGCCCTCGTACACGGAAGCTATGGAATAACTAAGTAACTACGGAATTAGGCTATGAGAATGACTTACGAATGGTACGCGTTGAATATGAGTACGATATGACTAAGCCGTTAGATGTCGTGCATCAATATGGATGTGTTGGGGTATAACGCCGACGGAGGTTGAGATAGGGATGGTGGCTTATGTTTATGGAACGCGAATCTGTTCATGAGACGAGATTATGTTTATGGAACGAAGGATTGGTTGGAATGTTATGTGTGTATGCTATGGTACGTATTGCATGGTCAATGGACTCGGATTGCCCGTGCACGGGTGCATGCGGCTTCCCTCGAACGGTTACGACCGGGGCACCGGGACCGTTCGGCCTAGGAGGGAATTGTGTGTGGTATTTATGGTGTACATCATTCGGACGGATTGTGACCGTCTAGTGCTGTGATAAGCTATGATATCCATAAGTTTGGGATCCTTCGGATATTGGGCTAGCAACCCGTATCGAAGTGATCGTAGGCATAAACATAAGAGATGCCAAGTCCATTACGGTGCGAAACACCGTGACCTTCATATAGTTAGGGCCGGTGGGCTGAGATGAGAGTTGGATACAGGCGCAGGGCCTGCCACCCTTATGCATATATTTACAGTTATGATTGGTTGGTTGCACGAATCGTATGATTGCTTATGTAAGTTCTAACCATGGCAGGCTAGGCAAAGAGGAATGGAGATGAGCACGAAACACTATGTTATGTTCATATTATGGCTAACTGTATCTGCTGCAGGAACACGATATGGGACACATTTATGATAAGTTACTATATATGAAGATTGCCATAAAACTGATCCTAAGGCTAAGTAGAAAGATCACCAAATAATGATGTATGTTTCACTAAAGATATTTAGTGTTTGGTTTGGGTGCGAGCGGGTCTTGATCAGTGCGAAGCGAGGACGAAAGCACTAATCCCCTACTAGTTTATGTGCAGGTTCAGGTTATGATCGGCTCGGGGCGGGGCTTGGCTTGGACGTGCTGAGGCATGGAGTCCTTGGCGTTCAATAGGAGCTACTGCATAGGCGTTCGAACTTGCGACATGGAGATGTTCGGCCAAAGACTACTTGGTGGCTATAAAGAGACGTAACGTATGGAACAATGTAATCCTTTATGAGCTAGAGAGATCATGAGCGTTGTAGCCAATTTTCATATTAAGTTGGGCTATTCAGAGCCTTGTAACCTTCAGTTCATTATGAATAAAGGAGATTCTTATTGTATTCTTTGTTTCCTTCCGCTGCTTATGTTACGAATTTGAGATAATCACTATGTGAACCGTTACCTTGCCTTGCACGAGCGCAACTCCAGGCTCGTGTGACATCACGCCCCAGCGAGGACGATGATTCGGGTAAAATCTAGCGAGGATGAGCGATTTCTCGGATCGGGGCGTGACAAGTTGGTATCAGAGCGGTTCCATCCTCTGGACCGTGCATGAATCTCTTTGAACCTCAGTTGCTTCGCTATCGAATTCAGTTGACTCTAAGTTGTTTTCGCAACCGCATGGCTCATGGATCTGCTCGACGCTACATTGGATGTTCCATACAATAAGTCTATATTAAGTGAGTACGTTTGCCACAAGTATGTCGTGACTATCACGTGATCTTCGAGTGCCATCGGAGAATGTTGGTTGCACGAAGTGCAATGAGTTATAAGATGTTGGTTTTCCGAAGTGCCACAAAGCTCTGAGTCGTCGGTCGCACGAAGTGCAACGAATATGGTGATGTTGGTTGCATGAAGTACAATGATATATGTGTTGTCGGTCGCACGAAGTGCGAGGAGTTATGTATTGTTGGTCGTACGAAGTGCGAGAAGATATGTGTTGTTGGTTGCACGAAGTACAACGGGTCGATATGTTAGGCGATGCGTGTTATGTTGCTATGCGAACGGTTATGTGTTGTTGGTTGCACGGAGTGCAGTAAGTCGTGAATCGTTCGTTGCATCAGTACAACGAGTGGATATTGTATGATGTGTGTTGTATGGCTATGCGGATGGATAGCGATATATTGCACGAGATTGAGTAAAGACCTTAAGTATCGGGAATGAGTTGTTGCACGAGTTGCAATGAGTGAGATTGGAAGATCGTGGATGCGATAATAACGAGTCGAGATGGTCGCTAAGTCGAGTTTGAATAGGTGAACATTTATGTTGGCCGTATGTCGTGTTGAGCTTTGAATAAGCGAATGTTGCGTATGTGATCGATATGAACGCCAAGGTACGGTTAGACGGAATATATGTTAAACTTGAGCGAACGATAGCGCATGTTGGTCCAGTTGTTGTACCAACTTGAGTGAGAAGAACGCTAGAGATGGGATCGGAAAGATCGCCATACGGGATGGTTGATTGAAAGATAGATGTCGGACCTATGCGGAGTGTAAAGTCAAGTAATGACTCGATTTCGAGTGGTATATGCAATACCACTTGTGCGAGCAGGTGTAGCGAAGTGTTGTGTCTATAATGATAGGCTCGATTCCTGAGTGGTATATGGAATACCACTTAGCGATAGCTATGTTAAGCCGGTTAGTAACTTGCGATAGATTTTGTCGAGACGATTATGTTGTTACTATATGTTTGTCCTCAACGGACGAAGTAGTACCGAGACTCTAGTGGGAATGACTTGATGGAAGTCGATACAAGTATGCCTTGATGAATTGAGTTGAGCGATTATGCGTGAAGTCGTACCTATGGATGATACATCGGACGGGGAGTCCTTAATTGTAAGTCGAACGATAGGCTGAGCATAACGAAGGAATGTTGCGTCGAAGAAATAGTCGTCCGGTTGAATTTACATTGAGTTAGTACGAAACTTGTTCGAAACGAGTTGAGTAGGTACGAGGAAATCGTGCGAACGAATTTGAGTTTGCGCGATGAGTCGGTAGCACGATCGGAAAGTGCAAGTTAGGGATATGAGAATGAATATATAAATTGGAAATCGTGTCTCGATGATGGTAGTTAGTTACAACGGAATATATTTTGGTACGTGAGAATTGATTCGTATTCAAGTTTGGAAAATAACAGTGATTGCAACGAATTAGAGCTTATGAGAGACGAAGATGTTCAAGTTATGCATATCGACGATGGTATTGAGGTGTATCAAAGACGATATGTAATAACTCGGGGATACTCTGATCGAATGAACAAAAATTATGTTGAGCATTGTTGTTGGATAGATAAGATGCAAGTTAAGTTGATGGCAATTTGGATGATAACGGTAGGAACGCTTCGGAGAATTGGAAAGCGGATGTGTATTACTTGGATGAAAATGAAAGTGCTTGATTGTTTCGAGGATAACCACAATATCGACATTCTTGTCTTATGCGAGTGCAACTCCAGCATCGCATATGCGTCACGTCAAATTAGGGCGATCATTCCGCGTGAGCGCTGGTATGGTGATTCATACAGCGGGGATGATCAAACTTACAAGGCATGGCAAAATCGGATTTGACTTGTGGTTTGATGCGAAAGTTATTCGAGGATAGTTTTGATGAGTATGGAATGTGTCGAGCTATGATCACGGATAGGTAAACTCAGACTTGAGGAGAATAGATGTCATACGACTAGCAAGGAAGTCGACGGTAATACATGAGTGGTTCGAGTAGAAACGGCACACAATGTGCATAAGTGATTCGAGTAGTAACTGCATATCAGTTGCGCGAGGAGTATAGAAATTATGGATTGGTATGTCAGATTGGATAAGGTCTCATAGGAATTATCGAGAATTGATTTAGCTCCGCGATAGGATATAGCATGGTTCGTTGTAACTGTCCCTCGTTGATGAGCTTCAATTATCGAGCGTAGTTTCAGGACAGATGACCCTAGAAGACTTGACCGCCAAATCAAGTGAATGTTGAAGTCCCATAGGATGACCCTAAAGAAGTCGCACAAGAAATTTTTTCGAAGATAAGGAATGATGTTGTGCATGTTGAGGATAAGTCCAAGTGAGTGAGTATCGTGTTTCGAAAGTTAGCGAGTAGCCTTCGACTAGATCGATATGGTTAGAAAGTTTATAATCGATCGAATGGATACGTGGATAGACTGGACTAGTAGATGATCGAGTATATGTTGAAGAACGTGCCTAGTATAGTGATGCGGTAAGGCGATTGCAAGAATTATGCAATGTGCGAGAGCGACGAATAGTATAACGAACCTAAGAGTTGTGTCGTAGATCGGTTTGTGTAACGGTTAGGCTATGTGTATTTGGGCGCATGATTTATGTTACGAAACGAAGTAGTCGAGATTGATTCAAAAATTGGGTAAGGAATTCGTACTCGGTCGAGTATCGGAGATAGGCGTATCATAAGAGACCTTGGGTCAGAAAGATTATTGCCTTTGAGCATCATAGACTCAAGTTGATCTCTTGTGTCGGAAGAGATTAAGCACGATGTCTGGATAAGTTACCTAGCGGGGGTAGCCCCAGACCGAATGCGTAGGTAGTTCGAGAACGTGGATCGTATTGGAATAGTTGTACGCGAGGTATAGTACGAATTGTAGGCAAGAAAAGTTAGACATGTTGGACTTAGTCCATGTCGCTAGGGCCAAATGTTATAAACGACCAGATGAAAGACTTGAGTTATGTGAGAGGTAGAAAACGGTTGGGCAAATAGGCATTGTGGAAAATTGTTGCGATCGGATGCGCAATTACTTGATGCAATGCATGCGTTAGATGGCCGGCGAGAAACTTATGGGATCGGAGTAACAGTTTCGAAGTTAAGTTATATGCAGAAATGTTTGGAAGGATGATCGCATGTTATGGAATGATGCGTACGAGAAGTATTTTTGGGAATAGATGCTAAGATTGGACCAAGTCGAGTATGAAACGATTGGTGCTTGACGATTTAAGTTGAGTTTGTTAGTTGTCCCGATATCCTACAACTGAGCTTGGCTGAAATGCATATATTGGTGGGACGCCTAAAATATGTGTATGATCCAAACTAAGTTGTATGATTCCAACGATAGTAGCACGAGATCGTAAAATGATCTAGCGAGACACTTGAATTTAAGTGTTGGTTTCGGTTCGAGGATGAACCTTGTTTTGAGTGGTATATTATGTAATGCCCCACTCCGCACGGTGCATTATGATGAGTCGTTGACTCGAAGAGTTGGGTTGATCCGATGAAGTACCGATACGAATCGATGCAAGTGTTACGTTGGCCAAATGCTATGCCTTTATGCTGGATTATGGATTGTGACATGGGCACGATAGGCCAAATCAACAGAGTAGTTCAAAGGAATGGCTAAGTCCAAGAGTTAGCTATGCGACCAAGTTATGGAAGCGAGCCGCTTCAACTCGACGAAATGACAAGGCGTATCGGCTTAAGGTGGGCGGGTTCTTGACTCTCTTTCCCTATTCCTTCACGTTTAATAAAATATATCATGGTGTGCGTAAAATATTTATCGAGTTAGCGAGCGTGGCTCGGGCGATAAAAAGGTCCAAGTATGTGTCGAACACTAAGATAGAACATTGAACAATCGAACAATTGAAGTGACGTGCATCAAGTGTACGAGTCGCGATAGGGCGTTGATGGTAGAACATTGAAAGACAATATCGAGATGTGCATCACATGCACGCCTCCGAGAATATTGAATACTAGGCGTAGAATATTGATTACGGCGCTGAGCGTGCCCTCGTGTACGGAAGCTAAGGAATAACTAAGTAACTACGGAATTAGGCTATGAGAATGACTTACGAACGGTACGCATTGAATATGAGTACGATATGACTAAGCCGTTGGGCGTCGTGCATCAATATGGATGTGTTGGGGCATAACGCCGATGGAGCTTGAGATATGGATGGTGGCTTATGTTTATGGAACGTGAATCTGTTCATGAAATGAGATTATGTTTATGGAACGAAGGATTGGTTGGAATGTTATGTGTGTATGCTATGGTACGTATTGCATGGTCAATGGACTCGAATTGCCCATGCACGGGTGCGGCTTCCCTCGGACGTTTACGACCGGGGCACCGGGACCGTTCGACCTATGAGGGAATTATGTGTGGTATTTATGGTGCACATCATTCAGACGGATTACGACCGTCCAGTGCTGTGATTAGCTAAGATATCCGTAAGTTTGGGATCCTTCGGATATTGGGCTAGCAACCCGTATCGAAGTGATCGTAGGCTTACACATAAGAGATGCCAAGTCCATTACGGTGCGAAACACCGTGACCTTCATATAGTTATGGCCGGTGGGTTGAAATGAGAGTTGGGTACAAGCGCAGGGCCTGCCACCCTTATGCATATGTTTACTGTTATGATTGGTTGGTTGCGCGAACCGTGTGATTGCTTATGTTAGTTCTAACCATGGCAGGCTAGGCAAAGAGGAATGGAGATGAGCACGAAACACTATGTTATATTCATATTATGGCTAACTGTATCTGCTGCAGGAATACGATATGGGACACATTTATGATAAGTTACTATATATGAAGATTGCCATAAAACTGATCCTAAGGCTAAGTAGAAAGATCACCAAATAATGATGTATGTTTCACTAACGATATTAAGTGTTTGGTTTGGGTGCGAGCGGGTCTTGATCAGTGCGAAGCGAGGACGAAAGCACTAATCCCCCACTAGTTTATGTGCAGGTTCAGGTTATGATCGGCTCGGGGCGGGGCTTGGCTTGGACGTGCCGAGGCATGGAGTCCTTCGCGTTCAAGAGGAGCTACCGCATAGGCGTTAGGACTTGCGACATGGAGATGTTCGGCCGAAGACTACTTGGTGGCTATAAAGAGGCATAATGTATGGAACAATGTAATCCTTTGTGAGCTAGAGAGATGATGAGCGTTGTAGCCAATTGGCATATTAAGTTGGGCTATTTAGAGCCTTGTAACCTTCAATTCATTATGAATAAAAGAGATTCTTATTGTATTCTTTGTTTTCTTCCGCTGCTTATGTTACAAATTTGAGATAATCACTATGTGAACCGTTATCTTGTCTTGCACGAGCGCAACTCCAGGCTCGTGCGGCATCATGCCCCAGCGAGGACGATGATTTGGGTAAAATCTAGCGAGAACGAGCGATTTCTCGGATCGGGGCGTGACACGGTACGTGGTACTCTTCCCCTCTCTCTCTCTCTGTCTCTCTCTCCGGCTGTTTTGGTTGTTGGTGGTTAGGGGGGTGCACGTGGCTCGGGGGAAGGGGCATGGGGGATGCGGGTGGTTCGGAGGTGAGTGGGGGGTGGCTGGAGGGGTGGGGCAGGGGGGACGATGGTGGCTGGAGGAGGGGAGCTAGGGGTAGGGTTCGTGTTAGGGGTGGGTATGTGTGGGCGGCTGGGGGAGGGGAGCAGGTGGGTGGGGGCGGCTGGGGGAGGGGAGCAGGGGGGAGTGGAGGGTTCGGGTTAGGGGTGGTGTAGGAGGGGGGGGGCTTGGTCAGGGGCATCGTTAGTGCCAAAAATATCTGATAATTTAGTAATAATTATTTGTTTTCCGACACCGAAAAATGTGATACTCCGTTTCGAACGCACCGATAGTGCCGATATTTGTAACAAGTAGCTTTGTTAGTTGGTTAATTGGTAACGTGGTGATCGGGACATATAGTCCCTGCAGCCATTCGACTGGCGAGACAGAAACTATGGAACGACATGGTGATCAGGACATAGTCCCTGCAGCCATTCGACTGGCGAGGCAGAAACTATGTAGCCGTAGATAAAGTTGACAGTCCTCCGACCCTTATCCCTCTGCAATGATGATATGACAACCTATCACTATATCTTATATAGTAGTAGATGTTGTCTTAGTATTACATTATGTGAGTTCATCTTGATTCTGTTACATTCTTCAGATACTAGATTCGATAAGAACGTATACTACACCATATGTACAGAACATAGATGATTCACACTAATGTATGCTAGAATAAATTTTGGGTTGTGTTCTGAGCCATCCGTTCTCACACTTGGCAAAAAATCAAATTTTTTGTACTTTATCTGCTTTCGAAAATATACTCAAATTACATGATGGTTCCTTTAGTTAGCTTGCTTATGTTACAATTATATTATTTGTGAATATCGATCTTACCAGATGGCACCCATGACTCGAGGAGCGGCACGTCGTTTGAGGGAAACAGTGAATGCTGAGGTGGCTCCTCCTACTGTTAAGGAGGAAGTGGCACCGGTAGCTATTGAGACCGGGAGTTCTATTCATCCAGCACCGGTAGCTAGTGAGACCGGGAGTTCTATTCATGCAGCACTTGCAAGGGACTATATCTCTCCTGCCGTCGTCGATCCCACTTATTCGAGGTGATTGCGTGATCGTATCACTGAGCGTTTGCGTGAGCTGCGTGGTTCTCATTAGCTATTAGTACTTATTTATATTGGACTATTTGTATTGGGTTGTTTTTGTATTAGACTATTTGTATTGGACTACATATATGAATTAGTACTGTGTCAATCTCTGGATTGTATTGGACTACGACATGGTTATCAGGATATAGTCCCTACAGCCATTCGACTGGCGAGGCAGAAACTATGGTACGACATGGTGATCAGGACATAGTCCCTGCAGCCACTCGACAACCAACCGGAGAGGATACTCTGAGAGATCCATCTGAGTAGGACGTATACTCTAAGAGATCACCTTTACAAGAATGATATCAGTAGTGGGATTGAGTGTTGGAGGAGATATTATCAGAGTATACGTACTACTCAGATGGGTCTCTCACCGTTACTATTTTTTTCTGACAGTATGGTAGATGTGCTCCGTCAACAGATTCTTGCTCTGAGCCAAAACTTTGCTCCGGAGCTCAAGTGGACATCCTTCGTGTAGAGCTCGAGCGAGAGGTTCCTGACAGCATGGTGGTCTCCTTTGTCAAAGGATTCTTGCTCGTCCCATAATTTTTGGCTCGAGCTCTACACGAAGGATGTCCACTTGAGCTTCGGGGCAAAGTTTTGGTTCAGAGCAAGAATCTGTTGACGGTGTACATCCACCATACTGTCAGAAAAAATAGTAACGGTGAGAGACCCATCTGAGTAGGACGTATACTCTGATAATATCTCGTCCAACACTCAATCCCACTACTGATATCATTCTTGTAAAGGTGATATCTCAGATTATACGTCCTACTCAGATGGATCTCTCAGAGTATCCTCTCTGGTTGGTTGTCGAGTGCTACTTAGTTAAAGTTTAAGTGCTACTTAGTTATGTCTCTCTCTCTATCTATCTCGCTATCAACGCTATAGTGTTGTTTCCCCTCGCAATACGGAATGGTCCGATACTGATACTCTGAGTATCAGACCATTCCTATGTGTATCGGTATCGCAATCATAATACCGATACTCGAGTATCGCATTGATACTGAAGTATCACATCTGATAGTTCTCTTATTTATTTTTTAATTACTGTATTTCAGTTCTAGTTAGTTTTATGTGATTCTCTGATAGTTCTCTCATTTATTATGTATTTTGGCTCCGGCTCTACTTGTATTAATCTACGGTACGACATGGTGATCAGGACATAGTCCCTGCAGCCATTCGACTGGCGAGGCAGAAACTATATAATCGTAGATAAAGTTGACTGTCCTTCGACCCTCATCCCTCGACAATGATGATACGACAACCTATCACTATATCTTATATAGTAGTAGATGATGTTTTAGTATTACATTATGTGAGTTCATCTTGATTCTGTTACATTCTTCAGATACTAGATTCGATAAGAACGTATACTACACCATATGTACAGAACATAGATGATTCACACTAATATATGCTAGAATAAATTTTGGGTTGTGTTCTGAGCCATCCGTTCTCACACTTAAAACACATATGAATTAGAACTGTGTGTCAATCTTTGTTTTTGTATTTTTGGCTAACCCAGGGATTGGATTCTGTATTTTATATTTTGGATTCTGTATTTTGGCTCCAGCTCCAGCTCTATTTGCATTAATCTACGGTACGACATGGTGATCAGGACATAGTTCCTGCAGCCATTCGACTGGCGAGGCAGAAACTATGTAGCCGTAGATAAAGTTGATCGTCCTTCGACCCTCATCCCTCGGCAATGATGATATGATAATCTATCACTATATCTTATATAGTAGTAGATGATGTTTTAGTATTACATTATGTGAGTTCATCTTGATTCTGTTATATCCTTCAGATATTAGATTCGATAAAAACATATACTATACCATATGTACATAACATAGATGATTCACACTAATGTATGCTAGAATGAATTTTGGGTTGTGTTCTGAGCCTTCCGTTCTCACACTTGGAGAAAAATCAAATTTTTGCTATTTTATCTGACACACAAATACCGCTCGAGTGAGCCAAAGGCATGCAGCCACTTCCCTCCCTCCATTCCCCCTCTCCCTCTCTCATGCTATCAACGTCACAACTTTTCCAGTGCTGCTCCCTCAAATGATGATGAACGCAAAAATCAAAGACCCCCCTCTCATTTCTCACTCTTCACAGTTCTCACAACAGGAAGGATCAGTGCTTTCTAGTTATCTTCCATCCATCCATTCCTCCGTTCTGATCAAGCATCTTCCTTCTCCTCTCCTCCACCATGGCTCTGGACCCATCTGCTCCTCCCTACTTCCCTTCTTCTTATTTGACTCTCTAAGCCACATATGATATCCAGCTCAAGTGTAGAGTCGGGAGAGAAGAAGTGGGCATGAAGAGAAGGGGGAAGCAGCATAGCCGGCGGCATGACCCGGAGGAAGTACAGAGGTTTTCTTCAACATCCTTAGGAGAACTATCAGGATATATCTTTTCACAATATGTCACCTTGTCAAAGACCCTTAATGTGAATATTATGTTATCGCGGAGTCGGAAGACTAATATGTCATAATTTTTTAAGCCGTATATTTTTGACATAATCCTCCCAACTCTTTTCTCCTATGTAGTAATCTTGCATTTCTTTATGAAATCCAAGATGACATATAGTGACTCGTAATGGAAAAATATGCTGTCTTGAAATTCATAAAGAAATGCAAGATTACTACATAGGAGGAAAGAGTTGGAAGGATTATGTCAAAACACACGGCTTAGAAAATTATGACATGTTAGTCTTCCGACACCGTGGTAACATGGTTGTCACATTAAGGGTCTTTGACAAGGTGACATATTGTGAAAAGATATATCCTTATAGTTCTCCTACGGATGTTGAAGAAAACCTCCGTACTTCTTCCGGGTCATGCCGCCGGCTGTGCTGCTTCTCCCTCCTCTTTCTGTCCACTTCTTCTCTCCCGACTCTACACTTGAGCTGGATATCATATGTGGCTGAGAGAGTCAAATAAGAAGAAAGGAAGTAGGGAGGAGCAGATGGGTCTAGAGCCATGGTGGAGGAGAGGAGAAGGAAGATGCTTGATCAGAACGGAGGAATGGATGGATGGAAGAGAACTAGAAAGCACTGATCCTTCCTATTGTGAGAACTGTGAAGAGTAAGAAAGGAGAATGGGTCTTTGATTTTTGCTTTAATCATCATTAGAGGGAGCAGCACTGGAAAAGTTGTGACGTTGATAGCATGAGAGAGGGAGAGGGTGAATGGTGGGAGGGAAGTGGCTGCATGCCTTTGGCTCACTCGAACGATATTTGTGCGTCATCTGGTGGCGCTCCTCCAGCTCCGGGTCCAGCTCCAGGCGATCAGTAGTTTCGTTTTTGCATTTTTGGACTGTACTATATTTTTGACTTTGTACGTATTTGGGGATATTCAGTTTTTCTATTGAGGATACTGAGTTTGTACATATTTGCGGATATTGATTTAGTTTGTTGAGGATATTATATATTGACATTGTTCGTTGCGGATAGTATTTTTTCTTTATATTTTTTGTATATTCTGGAATGTATTATGCGTGCCGGTGTTGAGTGTTCCACCGAGGGGGTCGACGAACCCAGGAATTAGATTATGTATTTTATATTTTGGATTCTGTATTTTGGCTCCAGCTCCATTTGCATTAATCTACGGTACGACATGGTGATCATGACATAGTCCCTGCAGCCATTTGACTGGCGAGGCAGAAACTATGTAGCCGTAGATAAAGTTGACTGACCTCCGACCCTCATCCCTCGGCAATGATGATATGACAACCTATCACTATATCTTATATAGTAGTAGATGATGTCTTAGTATTACATTATGTGAGTTCATCTTGATTCTGTTACATTCTTCAGATACTAGATACGATAAGAACATATACTACACCATATGTACAGAACATAATGATCCACACTAATGTATGCTAGAATGAATCTTGGGTTGTGTTCTGAGCCATCCGTTCTCACATTTAAATAGATATGAATTAGTACTGTGAGAGCGCCGGAGAGAGTGAGAGCGCCGGAGGGGGGGAGGAGAGAGAGTGAGAGAGTAAAATGGGAGAAAATAAATTGGTGGGAGAATATAATTAAAATTTAGCGACGTTCATACTAACGTCGCTAAAAGTGACGTTTCGCGACGACTAGCTCATGTAACTATGCAGCCGTAGATGAAGTTGACTGTCCTCCGACCCTCATCCCTCGGTAATGATGATACGACAACCTATCACTATATCTTATATAGTAGTAGATGATATTTTAGTATTATATTATGTGAGTTCATCTTGATTCTGTTACATTCTTCAGATACTACATACTAGATTCCATAAGAACGTATACTACACCATATGTACAGAAAATAGATGATTCATACTAATGTATGCTAGAATAAATTTTGGGTTATGTTCTGAGCCATCCGTTCTCACACTTAAAACACATATGAATTAGTACTGTGTGTCAATCTTTGTTTTTTTATTTTCGACGAACCAATGGATTGGATTCTGTATTTTGCATTTTGACTTTGTACGTATTTGGAGATATTCTATTTTTTCGTTAAGGATACTGAGTTTGTACGTATTTGCGGATATTGATTTGGTTTGTTGAGGATATTATATATTGACATTGTTCGTTGCGGATATTATTTTTTCTTTATATTATTTGTATATTCTGGAATGTATTATGCGTGCCGGTGTTGAGTGTTCCACCGAGGGGGTCGGCGAACCCAGGGATTGGATTCTGTATTTTGGCACAGGTTCCAGCTCCATTTGTATTCTGGAACCTATTTTTTTATATATTTTTTTAACTTAGCGACGTTTTTAGCGACGTTACCATTAGTCGCTAAATATTAGCGACGTTAATAAATGTCGCTAAAAGCGTCACTAAATGCTGACGTGGCAATACGTGGCACCATAATCTGATGTCAGCTCGTCGTCGCCAAAACGTCGCAACAGTGTCGCTAAACGGCGACAATACAATAACGTTGCCTTATACGTCGCTAATTAGCGTCAACAATCAAACGTCGCACATAACGTCGCTATTTAGCGACGTTAATAACGTCGCTATTTAGCGACGTTAATAACGTCGCCAAATAACGTCGCCCTAGCGACGTTTTGCGACGTTTTCTCATTTAGCGACATATTTTTTTCTGTCGTTTCCAAAACGTCGCCCAAAACGTCGCTAAATTCACTTAGCGACGTTTTTGTCGAGTTTAGCGACGTTTTGTAACGTCGCTAATCTGACAAATTTTTGTAGTGGCAGTCAGCTGCGCACTGGCGAGGCATGAGCTCTAAGTTAAAGTTATTTCAGGTATTTATAGGTTTTCGGATATTATTGAGATTATGTCCTAAAAATCATAAATTTTTTGATCTCTTGAGTTGTTCCGATAAACATGGATAAAGTTGATAGAAATATTCGATAATTTATTACTATTTGAGTCATTGAGCCAAATATTCACTGCAGTCAGATGTACACTACACTGGCGAGGCAGGAATTCTAGGTAAAGTGATTTCGAATATGTATAGTTTCCTTATACTATTGAGATTATATCTATGTTATATACCATGCTTGATCTTTTATCGTCATTGACGGCCTTACTAGAAATTATCTTGATTTGTTTTAATTCTTGGCTTTATTTTAATGTCGTAGCAGCTGATCCAATTTTCAGAAATCATTTTGTTACCCTAGGTTTCCTATATAAAATTTCTCTTGATTTTCCTAAAAAAAAATTATGACCAGGATAATGAATATACCTATACGACTTTGATTTCTAAGTGGTTTTGTCCTAAATGATTTTGATCATACTGGAGTTTGATTTTGTTAAATTTAATTTCTAATCAAACCCAAATTTTCAAGATCCTTTGCTTAGTCATAACATCTTTCTAGTTATCACACTTATGATTTTAGTAGTTGTGATTATATCAAGCCTAAATAATTTGGACCATATTTTTACTAAACTGTGTTTAAATGATTTAAATCTTAGTCATAGCCGTGCTAATTGTGCCTAAACGCATTTTGGGAGTTAGGTCATAATTTTTATAACTATGTCATTTGGTATTATTTTACTATATGTAGTTTTGATTTTTCTCATGTTTAGAATTTATCATGCTTGAATTTTTTTAATTTTGATCATTTTTAGAAAATTGTGATTTTACTTGTATTGATGGGGATCCTATGTTTAACTAAAATTTTAATCATTTTTCAAGTTTTACCAATCTAATTGTGTTCATATGTCATTTGAAATTTCGAGGACGAAATTTTTCTAAGGGGGAAAGATTTGTAACCCCACTTTTCTGAGATTATTAGAATATAGTTTTCTTCTATGATTAATGGGCATGCTTATATATAAATATTAATATTAATGATGTTAATTAAATGTCTATTATATAGTATTTTATATTAAAGCTTCTTTTTATTATCTTTAGCCCATTTCTTTTTCTGTGACCATTTTATTATTTGGGCCTTGCCATGGGTCCAAATAATTAATTGAGTATTTTTCATATGAATTTATATCATTATTTTAAGATTTCTTTAAATTACTTTCTTATCATTAATGATTCTAAAACCCTTGTTAAGAGTATATTCCAATAATTGATATTGGTTATTGATTTCCTAAGTTTTACTTGAATTATTGATTAAATCAATTAGAGATTCTGATACTAATACCACTTTTATTTTATTTTATTTTCCTCAAAATCCTACAACTAGTTAATGAGCCAACAGCCTATTACTCAACTCTCCCCTGAGCTTAACAGTCGGCCCATCATTTCTCTGATTAATACTTAAAGGTTGCGTTTCAATTCATACTCAACCTCCATTCCTCTGTTTCCTTCTCCGATCCGCAGCAGAGCCGCGGTTTCCATCTCCGCCGTCCAAGTCAGCCATCGACGTGGCGGAGTCATCCTCCACCGACCATACAAGTCACGTCCCGACCCGGAATTACCCGAATCATCGTCCTCGCAGGGGACGTGATGTCGCACTAGCCTGGAGTTGCGCTCGTGCGAGGCAAGATGACAAGTTCTCAAATGGTTATCTTTTGATTCGATATTAACAACGATAGGAAAACAGAGTATACGAAACAATTCTCTTTATTTATATTCAAAACTGAGATTTCAAAGGCTTTCGATAGCCTAACAATATATGCCAGATTGGCTACAACACTCAGGTTCTCTCTTGCCCACAAAAGATTTTACCGTTCCATACATCATGCCTTCTATATCTCGGCCGCATCAATCCTGTTGCAAGTTCGAGCGTTAAGCGATCGCACGCTTCAATACGCTTCGGCATTTCCGAGCCTCAACGCGTTCAAGCAACGCTTCGCCGCGAGCAATCCATTCCCTACACCCTGCATGAAGCTGGTGGGGGATCAGTACGTTCGTCCTCGCATGTACTGATGCAAAGATCTTCTTTCCAAACCGACATTGTAGTATTTATGTTGAATCATGCAACTTAGCTTATGATCTTGCTATGTTCTCCTTAGGGTCAATTTCATGACATGTTCGAAAGCGTAAAGCATGTTAGCATGGCAAGCATGTTATTCGAATTGAAATAGGCAAGCAATCAAGCAATCTCGTATTTTGTTTCGTGGCGCGACTTACCAAGTCGACGCACTCGCCCTTGCACCGTCGCAAGGTGAATATGCCCCATTCCTTCCCTGTCATGTTATAAGTGCATCTCTAAGTAGGATCTACGTGCGGGACGCATACGCGCCTACACTTTCAACCCATCGTTCCTTAGCTATATGAGGGCCGTTGGCGTATCCATGCCGGAATGGACTAAAGGAGTTCCTTTCTTTTCTCTCCTTCTTTTTTTAATATTTATCGGGCTGTCCGGCGTTTAACGGGTGGGTTGCGGTCCCAACAACCAAAACGTTCCCGCTATATGCCATCATTTGCGGCTTTTCCCATCTATAAGACGAGTTCTACTCGTTTAAGGATGTGTGCCTACAAAGATTATTCGAATCCCTCCTAGGCCAAGCGGTTCCGGGGCGCTCCGGCACTTAATCGTTTGGGGGAAACACTCGTGCATGATTCATTATCACATTTAATCTCAAGTCCATCCCATTCGACCATGCAACGCCCTTATTACTCAAGCAGTCAAATTCAAACACCAAACATAGTCTTGAGTCCGAGACTCAGACTTTATCATCTCGTATTTCTTCCGTTAACTTTCTGTGTTCTTACGTTTCATACTTCGTTTCAAAGATTCAATGGCATCATGACTCAACTCAATGCTCGTCAACCGAATGACCCGAAGGTCTCGAACACCTTTCGAGGCACCATATCATATCCGACAGTTCCACCACTTTTATGCCACAACTGTATTCTTTCGCAACGAAGCCATCTTTTGTTATCCCGTGCACGTAGGCACGTTTCGACCGTATCCCCATGTTCTATAACTTAGTGTTCAATGTTCGGGGCTTGCGCGCTAGGGCGCTCGTCTATTGTCTTTCAATGTTCTAGCCTTCTAACTCGTGCACGAAGGCACGGTATGGTTCGTACACTAAGGCACTCGTCGAGTACAGATATTCCATGTTCTTGCGGCTTGCGCACCGAGGCGCTCGCCTTTGAGATATCCAATGTCCTATAGCGACTCGTGCATTTGATGCACGTTTTATTTCAATTATTTTAACTTAGTGTTCGACTCACACTACGATTTACTTTCCAATCGGACCACGCCCGTGGCGTCGATATGTTAACTTAGCATACAATGATACATGTGACTTATCGCATGAAGGAGTAAAAAGAAGACAATCCTCCCACCTTGAGTCGATACGCCTTTGTCGTTTCACCGAGCCGATGCGGCTCAATTTCATAACTCCGTTGCACGGCCACTCTTCTGACTTAGCCATTTGAGCACTTCATGCTTCATTGAATTATATGTCCGATTTGGCTTACCGTGCCCAAGTCTCATCCCGTCGCAAGGCGATGATTTGATTTTGCGGACCCCTTACTAAATATGGCAAAAGATCGACCTCTAATATTTTCACGTCAACGTATAACCTGCACACGAAATCAACTAAAATCAATACTTGCATCGATTCGGACTTGCGTCTTGGTCGATTCGATTTCTTAGAATCTTCGAGCCGATTCAACGCACTCATCCTTCGGGGCAACGCGGTGCTTCGTTTCGATTCACTCGATGCATTCTTTGGGACAAGGCAACTCTTCGTATCGACTTAGTTCGATGCGTTGGTCGGGACAACGTAACTCTCGTATCGATTTACATCGATACATTTTATTCGGTCAACGCGACTCGTTGAGTCAGCGCTTCAGCGTAATGTGCCGTACGGAGCAGGGCATTACAGAATATACCACTCAAAACAAGGTTCGTCCTCGAACCAAAACCAACACTCCGACTAAGTGTTTTATAGATCGTTTCACGATCTCGTTTTACCAATGTTGTTCAGTTTCACACTATCTCCCAAGCTTTTCATTAATATTTGAAGTCTTTCCTGCAGCTCGATTTGAATTTTGTATACAACTCGATTTGGATCCATACCTATATTCAAGCCATCCCGAAGATATATGTATTTTAACCAATTCCAGTGGTAGCAAATTGGAACAAAGCTGACAGGGAAATTTTAATCCTATGCTTGCCATCTCGTACTCTCGATCGGACTTGGACTCTAGTGCTTGTTCTCGTAATTTTATTGTATATGCATATTGATACACACGCAATCATCCAACAAAAGTCAAGGCACACGATGCGATTCAAAATCGCATTTCTTATTTCGTATGTTTCATCGGAACTATCAATTCTATGCGTCGCGTCGAGCCGTCGCGCATCCGATCGCAACGATCCCTCGCAACGCCTTGCGTTTGAAGTCGCCACTCAACTATTTTCGAAGTCTGGCTATGCAACTTATCTCGATACGATTTCTTTATCAACATTCTGGACTAAGCCCGCTAGGTGACTTACCTAGCACCGTGCTTAACTTCTCCCGACGCAACTTTAATTTGACATTACTCAAAGGCCACAACCTATTCGACACAAAAGTTTACATCAAGGCGATGGTGCTCAAGGCAACGATCGCCTTGACACGAAGGTCTTTACGATATGCCTTACGTTCGATTCCTATCGAGTAGGAAATTCACTAGCCAAATTCCCAACTTATTCGTCTCGCAACATCGAATATAAGTTTCGATTCACGCAAGCTCAATTGCAAGGTGAATCCGAATCTAACGACATAACTCATAAGTCATTCCCTTATCGTTCCCTCTCGCGCATAGCACATTTCTCGCAATCGCCTACTCGCATCACCAAGTTCGTTGGTGAATTTCAAGTTCGATCGTCGACCAACATAACCATTTGAACATTCATCCGACGAATACTCAAAATCTAACTATATCATTCTCGATCGAAAGTTGTTTCAACACTTCACGATCGCCTAGACTTATCGTCAACATGCACCGTGTTATATTTGTTATCGGTGCAATCTCATATGCGATATCGCATGGGTCATCTTATGGTCTGCAGCATTCAATTTGATTTAGCGGTCAAGTCTTCTAGGGTCAGCTGCCCCGAAGCTACGCTCGATAATTGTGGATCATCACCGAAGGACAGTTTACTACGAACCATGTTATATCTTATTTCGGAGCTAAATCATATTCCGACGATTTCTATGCGACTATCCAATTTCGGACAAAATCACTTCTATCGGCGCAACTGATGCGCAACTATCCTCCGAGTCAAGTCATGCACTACCGTCGATGATTTTGCAATTTATGAAACATCTACTCGTATTGAATTTGAGTCTATCTTATTTGAGGTCGACACACGAGATACTATACGTATCGAGCAATCGTCGATGACTTATAGTCTCGTCTTGATCAATCACAAAGTCCATGATCAACCAGTTCGTTCCTTCTCGTATTGTTACTTACAAAATTTTGATAGCGCAATGCGCACTCCATTTTGTATTCTCACATCGTGCTTATGTTTTCTTACATATCGATCTCGATACGTCGTATCAATTTCGATAGCGTAAGGGTCAACTTTGAATCTGTTTCAACGTCGACAACTTGTATTCCGTACGTCCAAATTCGCAATAAACTTTTCCATACGCATCAACTTGTTTTCCGATTCGTCGCATCCCGCTATACTTTGATCGCGTAACTGAGTTACCGATTATCCAACATCGAACCCTTAAGTCATACGATATCGCCCTCTAAGTTTTGCGTGTTTTTCAGTCGTACTCAAATGAGTTTCGTCGTAAAGTAACCAACTATTTCTTAGGCACGATTACTCACGTCAACCAACTTTCTCACCGAAGTCGCAAATCGTGCGATCCGATTTTGACTCGCGTATTCTATCATTATTATCAAGATTGCAAGTCATACGATTCGATTATAATTCGTATCATCCAACATTTTTTATCGAGATCGCAAGTCGTACGATTCGATTCGCCTCGCACAATATTTCTATCGAAATTGCAAGTCGTGCGATTCGATTCGCCTCGCCCAACATTTTTATCGAAATCGCAAGTCATGCGATTTGATTCGCCTCGCCGAACATTTCTATCGAGATCGCAAGTCGTGCGACTCATTTGTAAGTTCGAGTTTTCTCTTTCCCGTCGATCCGATTATTGCGTCAAGGCATAACCGTTCCGCTAGTCTCGGTCGTCCGACCGACTTATCATTTTCGTCCGACGTATCATTCATTCATACGAGTACTCGTCTTATCGTCCCAACCGATCTTCGAAGAACACTTGCATCAACATACCGTCATACAAATTTTCCAATCGAGTCTCGGTACTCTCCCGTCCGTTGCGGACAAACCTTCCACAATTCTCACAACGTGCTGATGCGATTCATCGCACAAGTGGTATACCATATACCACTCGAAATCGAGTCATTCATTGCCTACGTGGTATGGCATATTGTAAGCCCCCTAAATTTCAGGGTTTATTTTTAATTTTCTGAATGAATTATTTTCGATAAATATTCTATTATTTAATTGTTTAGATCATTAATGTACCTTTCCGTGACTTTGACTTCTGGAGCGTCAAGGATGCCAATCTCTGTAAACTCTCTTCACGAGTTTTGTTGTAGACAAGATTATCTTCGTTTTGATATATCAGTCCCACTTAAATTCGTTCTCTTGTGCTCTTTTTGTATCGCACAACTTCGGGTCAACTTAGACCAATTAATCGTTGAATAATTATTCCCACTTTTATCTTTGATCATCGTTTGCACGTTACCGTGATTTTTAATTTAGGAGCACGAGACCAGTCATTTTCTCAAAACCAACTCCTCATAAATGATCTACTCGAGACGCTCTTCACCCCTGACCTTCGTGTCCCACTCAGACACTCCATTTTGTGCTTCATTTTCTTCGCACAATTTTTGGGTCAATTTAGGCCGATTAATTATCTACCGTAAGACCTGATTTAATTTCCAATTTAATTTCGGGATTCGACATCGATCCAACCTAGTCGACCCAAAGTATGAACATGGCCCACACGAAGCCTACTACCCACATGACGCTTGTGTCCCATTTATTTGAGTCCCCGCGTGTTATTTATTTACCCATGATTATAAGTCCCTATTTTAATTCAATTATTGCCCCCTGTCCGATTTCGACCCGACCCGGCTCGACCGAACCCGAGCCCAAGCTCCATACTGTTCTCCCATGACTGCCCAAATACCCCGCATAATTTTCCTATTTTTCCTATTTTGAAAATATCTCTTCCTCTCTCTATTTTTACAAATATCTCATTTTTAATTCTTGTATATATATATACACATATATGTATAAATAAATAAATACCTCTCTTTCTCTCTCTTCACTACACACCACCTCACCCCCCCCATCACCATGCCAGCCAGTCGAACACCTCCCCTCTCTCTCTATCCACTTTTCTCTCTCCTCTCTCTCTAAATATCTCTCTACCTCTCTTTTATATACCTACATATATATGTTATATATATAATCATACAACTCTCTCTTTCTCTTATAATAAACACACACACACCTCACCATCTCTCCACCTCCAGCACACACTTCCCCCCTCCCCAACCGACTACTCTCTCTCCCTCCCTCTCAAATATCTATTCTCACTCTCTCTCTCTTTCTATTATTATACACACACATATACACACTTCCTCTCTTCCTTATTTAAACACACACACACCAACTCCTCTCTTCCCTCCACAGCCACCACCCTCACGTACACCACCACCACCATCGTGAGCTCTCCACCACCCACAGCCTCTCCTCCTTCCTTCTTTTCCTCCTCGATTCTTCATCATCATCTCCACCACACACCACCACCAATATTAACACCACTCCATCACCAACACCACCTTCCTTCACCACCACCGCACGGCCACCACCACCGGCCGCCGTGCCTGGCGTAGCCCACCCCCGTGCCGTGCGTGTGTGCTGCACAACAGCGCAGCAGCAACTGTAAAAATAGCGCAGCAGCAGCGGCACCTAACGGCAGAAGCGGCCGCGCCACCGTGCGCCATGCGCCGTCGCGCGGTCAACCACCGCCACCATGGCGACCTCCCACGTCCAGCGAGCCTCCGGCGAGCCACCCCGAGGCCACCGCCCGCTTCCCCGACGCACCGAATAGCCTATTCGTGCGTTTTGAACGAGATCTCGTCGGCGCGCGCGAGTTTGGAACTCAAAATTCGTGACCTGTCGCAGCGACTTCGCGTGCATTTTTCGGGAGATCCGACCGTTGGATCGGCGAACTCTTTGCTCCGTCGCAATCTCGGTATATAGCACTTCACTTTCGTCAATTTTCGTCCGTTAATTTTGTCGTTTGATACCTCAAAACTGGCCACCAAGTTGACCGTTTAAATTGAACTGTTTTTGGACAGTTTTGTGGAGCCGACTTCGTCAGTTCGTATCTTCGTCGTCGCAGCTTCGGTTGGCGCGCTACCAGTTCTTGTGCGCAGCTGGTATAACCCTCTTCCTGTCTCCTTTAAGTTTTGTTTCATTATAAACACGTTCGGTTAGTCGAATTCGACGCCAAAGTTGGCCGTCCGAATTCTTTAATTTGCACTTGTTAAATTCCATTTTTGAACCCGGGACTCCGGATTCAATTTCTGACACCACTAGTAGACTCGTGGCGTCGTTCTGGCATGTTTTCATATAAAATTTGTTTGATTTGGAGAACGTGGGCCCTGGCACGCATTTCGGTGCAAAGCGGGTCCCACTTTTCGAGTCAACGGGTCACTTTGAGATCAGCTCATCGGAATCCAATCCCGGATATACCGTTGAGTTCGTATCGTCATTCTGGACTCGTTGACATATAATTTGCTGAGTTTTGAAGACATTTGCTCCGACACGCATTTCGGTGCAAACTGGATTCCAAGTGTCTGTGTCAACGTGTCATTTTGAGATCGGCACATCGGAATCCTATTTTGGACATACCGTTGGATTCGTATCATTATTCTAAATTCATGGACATATAATTTGCTAGGTTTTGTAGACTTCTATTCTGACACGTTTTTCGGTGCGAAGTGTGTCCAACGACGGACATCATTTTGACTCGAAATTACCGTTTTACCCCTGTGTCCAAATTGGACTTATGGGTAGGCTATCCTAGCTAATTTGACCGTTCTGGACACGTTGGTGATATTTATTTTATCATCCGACAACATCTGTAGATTTCTCTTATGTATTATCCTTAATTTGTAATTAATTATTTTTCCAGAAATTGTTACTTTCTGTTTTTGGATTTTTATATATATTTTAATTGCTGTAAAAATCTAGAAAAAATTATATTTAAATACTATGTTAATTTAGATATTTTATTATAAATTTTTCAGTATTTAATAAATACTTTTGGTATTTTATAAAAATAGGAAAACAGAACTTATTTTCAGTATATTTATGTTTGCTGATTTTTAATAATTATTTATGAAGGTTTATAAATCCCAGAAAAATTAGTATAAATTTCTATAATTAACAAGGATCATTTTGGTACTTTATTTTACGAATAATTGAGCTTTTTGTCTATCTCAAAAATTATTGGAACTCTGTATACAATTTGATTTATTTATTGAGTAACTACGACTTGTAATATTTTGTGTTGTTTTGTGTTATAGACGTATTGGACCTCACCCCGCACTAGTGTAAAGACCCTAGGAAATTAGTTTGGATGTAGTGACAACTCCACATTAGACTTTTATGCTAGGTCCCCACTTAGTTAGTGTCCAGTTAGGAGTCGTGTCACACCACTAGTGTAATATTAAACATAGCTTAGAACTGAGTTTGTATATCATTATTGACAGGATACCAGACATCTATATCTTCGTACTAGTATTCTTGCTTTCCTCGAGGCAAGTACATCTACAAACTCATTTACTGTCTTTTAATGCTAGAACATGTATTAACCCTGTTAAAATACTGATCCTTGAGGTAGCAAGTTAAAACTTCACATGTTGTTGTAGGTCCTAAAAATTAAGTTGCACCCATCAACAAAGTCATCAAAATTAAATTATACATCCTTCAAGTGAACTGCGCAGAAGACAAATTATGCAACAATTCGATTGTGCAGACTGAACTGCGCACTCATCCAAGTGCGCATGCTGACGTGGCCTCGTCATCATTCCCTGACAGAGAATCAGATCTTCTGACAGCTGACAGCACAGAGAACGAGGAAACTGTTCGTTTATCGTGCAGCACAGCGCTCGATGACAGCTGTACATGCAGCACAATCTGCCTGCAGCGCAATCCAATCCAGCGCCGTCCATCCTAGCACAATCCAAAGCCAGCGCAATTCAGGTGGCGCACTCCATCAACTGACAAAGTACACGTGGCCTTCATGCCATCAATGACTCATTACGTGGTAACCGTCTGTACACGATCATGCGTATTTCAATTAAATAATGCCATGCGTCCAATACAGTTGGCCCACGATCAAGTAACAGCCAACGCAATCTGATGTCTGAGCGGTCCAATGCAGCGCAATCCAACTTGCGCAGTCCAGAATAACTAAAAAGTAGTTATTTCTAGAACAATATAAATAGAGTTTCAAGTCCTTCCTAGAGAGGATCATACACACATACAGAGATTAGAGAGTTCAGGAGGTCTTGCCAAAGTGCTGCTACATTCTTCAGAGGCTTTTGCCTTCAACTTCAGAGGCTACCGTCTTCAAAGTTCACATCGTCCAAGGGATAAAGCGATCGTTTTCTGATCGGATTCCTATAGTTGTACTTTTCCAGAATTCTTGTAATCTTCTTTACAAAGTTTGTTGAAATAAAGATCAACTTTTGTTTTTGCAAACAAAATGGCAACTCCGCTGGAGACGACTTTCTCCTTCGACGAGGAAGTGACAACTCAATGTGACGTTGCGTCTATCGGAAAGACGCAGAAGACGCTGGTTGTGAAGGTCAACCAGACGGCCTACGAAGCCATGATCAACTCCAGGACCATCCCTCGCACTGTGACAACTTCTGCCACGAGCAAAGTGCGCCCAGTGTGGGTCCCCAAGACTGCTGCGCAGTCTGTTGATTCTGCCATCACGACTGCTGCACAGTCTAAAGTCTCTGCTGCTAAGACTGTTGCACAGTCTGTTGTCTCTGCTGTTGCACAATCTGCCTCTACTACTCATGCGCAGTCTGCTGTTGCCAGTGCACAAACTACTTCATATGCTGTCCTGTCAAAGTGCAAGACTCCTGTTCCTCTGGCGCAGTTGGCTGCAACTCTTCCTGCGCAGTCCACTACTCCAGCAACCAGAGTAAAACACAAACACTCTGGTAACAAGACTCCTGCTGCGCAAGCTACTGTGACTGAGGCCAGAAGACTTTCTGCCAGAGTTACTCTTGCGCAACCTGCCAGTGCGCCATCAACCAATGCGCAAGCTATGCCTGCGCAATCCAAGAGAGACAGCCCTTTGCCTAATCTCTCCTCTTCCCACAACAAGGGGAAAAGCTCTGTTCCTCTTCTCAAGCACCCTGTTGCTCCTGCGTAATCCACTGGGGGTAGTCTTTTGGCTATTCCTCCTCCTCCCCAGAACAAAGGAAAAGGCCCGTTGGACTTTTCTCAAACTTTCTCAACCCACGACTTGGAAGACAACAGAGGGAAACGCTCTTTAGCTAACCCTTCTTCACAAAACAAAGGAAAAGGTCCTTTGGTCTTTTCTCAGTCTTTTTCGGTTTTTACCGTAGAAGATCTATCTGAACGTGCTCCAGCACCAGTCAGTACAAGAACCCTTTCTCATAAGGATTCTTCTTCCCTCCTTGCTAAAGGGAAGTGTACTGATCAGAGGGGTATTCTGCCTACTCCGGTAGTAGAATTCCAAGATCTCCCAACTCTTCAGATCTCCCATTCAAGACAGGAAAAATTGCTGGTGTCTCAGACAGAAACCCCTGGGGGTGAGTTTGTTGATCTAAGAATATATCTCAATCGACCAACTTCGGTGAAACGCAAACAGCCAATGCCGAAGACCAACCAACCTCAGAAGCAAACTTCCAGGATCAAGAATCCGGACACCTATGCCAATGAAATGAGCACTTCCCTGTACACTCAAGGGACAAAACATTTGAAGAATCGGAACCATGTTCCGAATATGGTCAAAGAACACATCCCTCGAACTTCTTCTCGTCCCGTTGCTGTTCCCGATCTCCGAGAACACCTCAAGCAAAAACGGGACAACATCTCAACATCCCCAGTACAACCACTTGGACACCATTGTAACCACAAGGTTGTCATCAAGTGTTGTTGTCAGACAACTAGACGATCTGTCTTCGATCGTCTGAACTTTTCAAACTCTGAACCTATGTCGGAAGATGAAGACGAGATTTTGTGCGCTTCTGTCAACATGACTTCCAAAGACTCTGGAGGTAAAAAGTGCTCCAAGCATGGAAAGCCTCGCAAGCCAAGTCAGCGGTATTTAGATTTACTCCAGAAATCTTCTAAAGGAGTATTTCAACATACCCGTTCCCGAAGCCGAGACACAATCGGTCAAAGGAATCTTCAAGATCCTTCCGGTCATCTTCTCCTTTCTCACTCAGGAGATGATTCTTTCTCCGACTACGATGCATACAGTGAAAGTTCGGAATAGACAGTATCCTCCACTGTACCCAGAGAAGTGACAGCTTATGTTGTCAATGAAGACCCAGATGCTTCCAGTTCGGCCAGTCAAGAACAGCGAATAGCTGCACTAGAAGACAAGTTGAAGACCATGGCTAAAATGGTCGCAAGTATGCATTCCATCATTGTGGCCCAGCACACAGTGCCACCGATCGTACCTCCTATAAATCCTAAAATCATAGCGTTGTCTGTGCCTGTCAATGCAGGGCTGGGGGTAGCATCTCTTCAAGTACCTCCTGTACAGGTCCAACCTACACCCAGTCAATCAGGTGCTGGAGGTAGTACTTATCACGTTGTTCCTCCCCCTACCACTGTGATTCAGCCTGCTCCTTCTACATCAGTAGAAGATGCCAATGAAGCTGTCAAGCTCCTGCGCACTCAGTTCGAGGCCTTCAAGGAGAAGGACAACTTGCAGAGGTTGGGGATCAAGCAACCTTACCCGGTTGAAAGGAAGGAAGTTCCATTTTCTCCGAAGTACAAGATCCCAACCATCTCGCTGTTTGATGGTAGTACTTCTCCCAGTCAGTTCATTAACCACTTTGAGGTTATGACTGTCCAGCTTCAACCAAATGACGCTCTTCTTACCAGAGTATTCGTCGACTGTTTAGCCGGCGTAGCATATAATTGGTACAGAAGCTTGTCCGATGGTTGCATCACCTCCTTCTCTGGTCTAAAACAAATTTTCTTGGAACGATTCTATGAGGGGATCAACGACATGACCATGTCAGCCCTCAATAAAATCAAAAAAAGGCACAATGAAACTGCTGAGAGTTTCATTGAAAGATTCCGCCGGAAAGCTTTGAAAATGCCTCCTGGAACTCCAGCCGCTGTCACCATAGACACCTGCAAGGCAAATCTTTTGCCTATCATCAGCATGTGGACAGGATCTACTCAATTCCAAGACTGGCCATCTTTCTTTGTCAACGCTAAAGCAGCTGAAGTTAGCGCTGACAAATTCAAGCAACTAGGGGTACAAATGTCTAACCCGACCGGGACGAACACCAGACAACAAGTGGTGGCAATCGCCAGAACAACCGCAAGGGAAAAGAAAATTTGAATATCAGCTTGACGAATAAGAACAAAGAATCTTTGGTGGTCAACGTAGCTCCCCCTACGTCAACTTCTACCCCTTCAGCACCTCCACCAAGAGAACCTCGTCCGAAAGTGGAGTACTCTTTTGACGAGAATGACACAGTGAGCATCTTTGATTGCTTGATCAAAAGCAATAAGCTCCAACTCCCAGATCCCAAGAAGCCCGATGAAGTCGGTAAGACTGATCATCCCAAGTACTGTATCTATCACAGGTTCATCGGACATCCCACTCGAGCATGTTGTGTGCTCAAAGGTAAATTTCAAGAGCTGGTCAACGCTGGTGTTGTCACTCTGTAGCAAGACGAGAAGACTATTACCGCAAACATGGTCTCAGTCCAATTTGGTGACTTCCCGTCCTAGATGGTACAGTATGGCGTCATTCCTATCCCTAAAGCTACTCTTGAGATTGAGAATCTCCCTCCTCCACGAAGTGAAGGTCTTGTCCCCTTGTCTCTTGATAATGGCGAGATTATGTGGATTCATCCGGATCTTGCTTCAGAGTTCGAACTTCCCTCTTCCTCCAAGAAGAAAGACCGTTCCAAAGGCAAGACAAAGACTTGCAATATGATGTCTTTTGACCCTATAGTTGATGAGGAAATCCTGTTGGGCACCAGATCAGGAAAAGCCTATCTAAAGGATTACCCCGAAGCTCAAGAGAACCATACTTCTTCTTCTGAGCCTGCTCCAGTGAAGCCTGTTTCCACTGAGGATATTCCTACTGCATCCTTACCGGTCGTAGAGTCTACTCCTTCCAAGCCGACGATCGCTGACAAAGGCAAACAGCAAGTCCGCTTCGACAAACCTTTGAAGAAGTCATCTCCTTTCGGACTTGAAAAGCCTTATAATTTTGATATCTTGGCACAGTTGGCCAATACATCGGCCCGGCTGTCAATCTTCGAGCTCTTGCGCCTCTCTAAAGAGACTCAGGAAACTCTGAGTGAGGCTCTCATGCAAGCAGAAACTTGTCTAGCCCTTCTGAAGAAGCCGAAAGCAGAACCAGTCTCTTACCTCCATTGTCATAGTATGTTGGAGTTAATTCCAAACATAACTTTCACACAGGATGACATGCTGATGGAAGACAACAGGCACGACCGTCCTCTCTACTATATAGGATATGTTAACTCGATGAAAGTCGATCGTATTCTGATAGATCCAGGGTCTGCTCTCAGCATCATACCGAAGACAATATTGGATGCATTGAAGATCCCAGTGCATAGTCTTTCCAGTACAATTACCACCATTCTTGGGATCAACCAGTGAAGGAGTGAGCCTCTGGGCAAGATTCGCCTAAAACTCCAAATAGGCAATCTTCATACAAAGGTTACCTTCTACATCATTGACAATTATGGTTGTTCTTACAATGCTTTGCTGGGAAGAGCATTTTTGCACGAGCATAACATTGTCCCTTCGACTCTCCATCAATGTTTTAAATATGTTGATGACAATGGAGAGGTGCAAAAAGAGGTTGCTGATCTTTATCCTTTCAAAGGCGTTAAAGCATACTGCAACGATGCTCGTATGTACAAGGATGAATTCATGAAGGTTGTCCTGTCTCTGGACACTGAAGAAGAGCAAGAAACAATGCCTAATGACACCCTCATCATTCCTGTCAAAGGGCGTATTTCTCGTCCTCAATCCTCCAAGCCACTGGCTGTTCACTTGCCAGTCCAGAAACAACCAACTGATGATGATCATGATCAAAGGGAGCTCACCTCTTCTGAGCTGCTTGTTATAGATTTACGTCGTAACAAGGAAAAAAGGCAGCTCACCTCTTCTGAGCTACTTGTTATTGATTTATCTCATAACAAAGAAAAAAGGGAGCTCACCTCCTCTGAGCCGCTTGTTATTGACCTCCATCGTAACAAGGCCAATCCTCCTCCACGTTCTTCTTCTCTCTCTCTTGTAATCAATCTGACCAAGCCTGCTAAGGCTAAAGGTCCTGCTGTAAATACAAATGTACAAATCAATGAAAAAGCATCTACTTTCCAGTATACTGATGTCATTTATCATGCTAAGTGCTATTTGGATATGTTAGATAGCTTTCAGTCATTTACGATGGGAGTTGTGCAATCTCTTCAAACAGAAGTCTCATTTAAACACCCAAAAGATTCATATCGTATTGTTCCCGCTCGTAAGAAAGGCGAGAGTCCAATACTTTTTAGTAAAGGACCGGAGCAACAATTCAGCTATACGGATGATAGCAAAAAATAATGACACGGGCCATCTCCAGTTCCGTCGTTACAGTCAGCAATCAAAAGACATCATCCGAAAGATGGGTTACGACTTCAAGAATGGCCTCAACTACGGTAAAGGTAGAAGAACTCCTATCCGTACGGCTGTGCCGAAAGAAAAATCAGAAATGTATTACAGCAGGACCAAAAGAGGTCTCGGATATTCTTCACCTCCGGTATTATCCCCAGCAGCTTTCGAATCTGATTGTGAGGAGCGTTCTAACTCTTCTGATTCCAGATCATGAGATTCTGACACCAGCATCGGTCAAGTCCATCGGCTGACTGTATCTTCTAACATGGTCTCCGTCGAACTTCTAGAAGGCTATGACGAGGATATTGAAGAAAGTCCTGAAACAGATCCTTAGGCTCAACGAATGGATACCCAATCGGAACTCCGATTTGAACAAAGGGAACCTCCTACCGAAGATCAATTAGTTCAAATTGATGTAGGAGAGAGCGGGTCACCTCATCCAATATTTATCAGCAAGAACCTCCCAGAGGCAGATAAGCAAGAATTAATTCTTCTTATTAAAGAATACATTGATGTCTTTGCTTGGAGCTATGAGGACATGCCAGGACTAGATCGTAAAGTTGCTACTCACAAACTGAACATCTTGCCGAATACAAAATCGGTCAAACAGCAACAACGGCATTTCAAGCCAGAAATGATGGACGCAATCGATGATGAAGTCAAAAAGCTCATCGCATGTGGCTTTATCTGAAAAGAGCAGCATCCTGATTGGGTAGCCAATGTCGTCCCAGTTCTAAAGAAAACCGGCAAAGTTTGAGTCTGTATCGACTTTCGGAATCTTAATGAAGCATGTCCAAAAGATGAATTTCCTCTCCCTATCACGGACGTCATGATTGACAACACCTGTGGGTTCGAAAGAATATCTTTCATGGATGGATTCTCTGGATACAATCAGATTCGGATGAATCCTGAAGATGAAAAATATACTTCTTTCTATACTTCTCGCGGAGTCTACTGCTATACTGTAATGCCATTTGGTCTCAAGAACGCTGGTGCAACTTACCAGCGAGCCATGAGTACCATCTTTCGAGATCATCTGTGCAAGACTGTCGAATGTTACGTCGACGATATTGCTGTCAAAACTCATCTAAAGGAAGATCACATCCAAGACTTGAGAACTATTTTCAACCTCATGTGCCAACATCAACTCAAAATGAATCCCACCAAGTCATTCTTGGGTGTCTCCAGTGGCAAATTTCTCGGCTTCGTCATTACCTCTAAGGGTATACACGTGGATCCCGAGAAGATCAAAGCCATTCAAGAGATGCGTCCTCCACGCAACCTAAAAGAGCTACGAAGATTTCAAGGTCGACTTGCGTACATCAGGAGATTCTTTTCGAACCTGTCTGGACGCTGTAGACCATTCACTCAACTAATAAAGAAGGGTGTATCTTTCGTTTGGACCGAAGAATGTCAACGAGCATTTGACGACATAAAGCGGTATCTCATGAACCCACCAGTCTTGGTGCCACCAATCTCAGGCATACCATTCTTAATGTATGTCCGTGCTATAGACCATTCATTGGGTGCTTTACTTGCCCAAAAGAACAAAGAAGGCCACGAACAAGCCATCTATTATCTCAGTCGTACTATGATTGGTGCTGAACACCGTTATAGTTCGGTCGAAAAGGAATGCCTAGCTCTTATGTTTGCTGTTCAGAAGACTCGGCATTACATCATTGGCCAAACTATTCATATCATATCCCGAGTTAATCTTCTTCGGGTACTGATGAAGAAGCCTAGCACACTCAATTCTCGGCTGGCTACATGGGCCATTCTACTAGTCCAATATGACATGGTATATGTTCCTCAAAACTCTGTCAAAGGTCAAGCACTGGCAGATTTCTTAGCAGCTCATCCTATTCCAGAGACGTCCAAACTCTATGATGAAATTCCAGACGAGATATTGGAATCTAATACAATCTCCAAAGAATTTCCTACTTGGCGTCTATTCTTTGACGGTGCATCCAGAATTGGACCCAATGGTGCCATTGTCGCAGGAGTTGGAGTTGTCCTTGTTTCTCCAGATGGGTCAACTATTCAAAGAGCATACTCCCTAGATGAGCCTTGCTCCAACAACGTGGCAGAATACAATACTCTACTCATTGGTCTTCAGCTAGCCAAACAACTTAACATCGAGTATCTTGAAGTCTATGGTGACTCTAAGCTGGTTGTTAACCAGGTTAGAGGGACCTATGACGTTTGCCATCAAGATCTAGTACCTTACTATGAAGCGGCAATCAACATGGCTACATCATTCAAAGCCTTCTTCATTGAATATGTACGACAAGCTTGCAATACTGAGGCAGATGCTTTGGCTAATCTTACAGCAGTTTTAGCCATCCCTATCAAAAGATAGCAGGTGGTGGTTATCTCTAATCGGGAATTGTTCTGTGTCGAAAACAATCATAATATTGAGTTCAGTAATCTTACTGAAGTCAATGTTATCAATGAAGATTGGAGAACTCCTTTCATCGACTTTGTGGTCCATGACATACTCCCTGAAGATTCCAAGGAGGCTACGAGTATTCGTCGACGGTCTCTACGATTCTACTACAATCAGACCACCAAAACTCTTTATCGGCGAACTTATGACGGCCTACTCTTGCGCTGTCTTGCTGGTGATGAAGCAAAGCAAGTATTACGTGAAGCTCACGACGGTGTCTGCGGAGCACATCATCCCGGTCCTAAACTACAGGATCACATCCGACGCATGGGTTATTACTGGCCCTCTATGGTATCTGATGCCATCGAGTATGCGAGAAAATGTCGAGCTTGTCAAATCTACGCAGATTTTATTCATCAACCGTCAGAATCTCTTCATTTGACTGCTGCTTCCTGGCCTTTTGAAGCCTGGGGCATGGATATCATCGGTCCCATCAATCCTCCTTCTTCTAGAGGACATCGGTTCATATTGGCAATAACCGACTACTTCTCCAAATGGGTCGAAGCTATACCATTGGCTGAAGTCAAGACCAGCAGTGTTATCAACTTCGTCAAACACCATGTCATCTATAGATTTGGTATACCTCGACGAATCATCCACGACAACGGACCTCAATTCATCAGCCAAAAGTTCACAAGGTTCTGTGACGATCATCGGATTGACAACGTCGCTTCGACAGCCTACAATCCTGTTGCTAATGGATTAGCTGAAGCTTTCAACAAGACTATCATCAAGCTCCTCAAGAAGTTTGTAGCTACTAACAAATAAAACTGGAGTAAAAAGCTTGGAGAATGTCTTTGGGCCTACCGTACTACGGTCCGCAACCCTACAGGTTGTACACCTTTCTCTTTGGTGTACGGCTGTGAAGCAGTTCTACCTCTAGAACTCTAAATTCTGTCTTTGAGGATTGCTATCGCCAACGAACTCACAACAGAGAACAACGATCTTCTCCGACTTCAAGAATTAGAAGCGCTCGATGAGAAGTGGCTATTGGCTCAACAGCATATTGAGTTATACCAAGCCCGTATCTCAAAGACTTTCAACCGCAAAGTTAAGGTCAGAGCCTTTCAGAAAGGAGAGTTTGTTTTAACAGTCAGACGTCCTATGACTATGACTCATTCAAGCAAAGGCAAGTTCGATGCAAAGTGGGAAGGGCCTTATATCGTAAGCAAAGTCTTTTCAAATGGAGCCTATCAACTCACAGAGCTAGACGGTCGAGTTGCAATGATGCCTATAAATGGCAAATTCCTCAAAAAGTATTATGTGTAAATGTAACAGACAATGATTGTAATTATCAGACAAGTTCATAAATAAAATTCAGTTTTATTTTATCTTGAATGATAGTACATAATATCAAGGAAGGTCACTATCATCCTTCTCAAAATTGGGACGCGGGCTACTACCATCCTTATTAAAAACATGATCAGCAAAAGAGTCAAGAACATTCCTGCTGGAACCCACCAGGAATTTGCAAGCAGCCATCCTCATAGCTTCTTCTTCTTCAGTCTTCCCTGGTTCGAGAAGGAAGTCCAAGATGTCCTTTGGCGGTTTGGGGGCAGATAAACCTTCGCCCGTTGTCACCTATTTTGATTGAGTCGGCTCGACTGGACGTTCTTCAGTACCTGTTTCCACCTTCGGGGCGATCTCAGCCTTCTTGGATGCATTTCCAGACGACATTTTTATGTTGAAAAGTAAAAGTGACCATCCCATCTGATTTTCTATTCTATTTATAGATAGAGAGTCGTAAAACTATGAATCATCACTTTCATTTGACGGTTCATCCGTTCATCGCATTCATCTGACGGTTCATTCGTTCATCACATTCATCCGACGGTTCGTCCGTTCATTACATTCATCTGATGGTTCGCCCGTTCATTATCCGACGGTTTATCCGTTCATTCCACAATTATCCGACGGTTTACCCATTCATTCATCATATTCATCTAACGGTTTGCCCGTTCATCATCCGACGGTTCGTCCGTTCACACATCCACTTGACGGTTTACCCGTTCATTATCTGACGGCCCACCCGTTCATTACATTCATCCCGACGATTCATTTCGTTCATTTACCTTGACGAATCATCCAGTTCATTCTTATCAGCAACTTGTCATCTTTGATTAAGATGTCTATTGAAATAATGATATTCAATAAATTATATTTGCCACGTCCATATTACCTCTGAGCAGATATAATTGAATATGATTATTTTCCAGAATTAAGAAATATATCATGTCTTGTACCTCTGAATATATTTTCTATCGCTATTATTTATATCTGAATAAGATATACAACAAATAATAGAGCCACAAAAATGTCTTTTTATTGATCAAAGATGAAAGACATTACAAAGACACATATCATAAAAAACAAGAAGATACAAAAGATCTTTCTACTCAGCCGGTGATGTCATCAAATTGATCATCTGCTGCTTCAAAATTTGTAGTCGCTCTTCACGGGATTCCATCACTCGTTTTCTAGCTTCTTCCATCCCTGATTTATCATCGAAGGTTGGTAGGGTTACTACTCTGCGAGTAACTTCAGCTTGGTGAGCTGCAGCATATTCATCTCTCTCTCGAGTCAGAACACCAAGTTGTTGAATTGCAGCTTGATGTTGAGTAGCTTCATCGTCCAGAGTTAATTGAGCAAGTCTCAATTCTTCCTGAAGACGGGCAATTTCTGCTTGTAATTCAGCAACTCTTCTTTCTTTTTCTTCAGCAACAGATGCCACTGTTTCTACTTTGGAGTTGTACTCAGCGGACTTGGCAGTAAAAGTATCCAAGAGAATTTGAAAGTTAACTTTCTCAACCGCGGCCTCTTGAGACATCCGTTCAAATTTAGCTTGCACCAGAGGCTCTACCTCTCCCTTTCTTAGCTCTTTATAGCTCTTAACTGAAGTCTCCAACTCATCTAATATATGCTCAAGGAAAGTAGCCCGCACTTCATCCCATTGGCTACGGATGGCATTAATCAAGTAAGAGGTTGGACCTCTAACTGTAGAGAAATCAGCTTCTTCTTTCTCTATCACCCTATCTATTAAGGGTCCTAATGAATTAAAGAAAAAGCTGGTAAAAGAGCTGATGACAAATTGATTGGTGGCCAAAGCACCAGGAGTAGCAGCGACTCCTTTTGATGATGAAGCAGTAGGACGTTCAGCCACTTGGACGGGAGGCTCTTTAAATAAGGGAGCTAAAGTAGAGCTGGTCGCTCCTTCCGGTTGTTCCTCTGCAAAAACAGATAAACTTTATCATTTTGTCTGTCATTTACAGCTATTAAAAAGATCAAAAGTAAAAGCAATCTTACCATGGCTTGGTTCAGTGATGATACGGTCATCTGCTGGCCCAGATTCCAGTCTAGCAGAAGTAGCCTCAGACATTACTGCCTGGCTACTGCCTGCCTCGGTGCCACCTGACAAATGACGACTGCTGCTAGCTATCATCGTTACAGGTACTATATCCGTGCACACTGGAGGAGCTGGAGAAGATTCGATTTCTGCATGGATCAAAGATAGAGATGTCAGCTATTAATCTATGAAAAGAAGATTAATAATTTCATTTTATACCTTTGGGATCAACAGTAGGAGTTTCCTCCAGGGCCACTTCCTCATTTGCAATCTTTTCGGGAGATATCTGCACCTCAACATCCTTTTCAGGATCCAAGGTGTCATCAGCTGCTTTGGAAGATATATGGACTTCAATGTCCTTTTTAGGATTCTGTGTATCATCAACGGCCTCTGATGATGTACTCTCTTCACTTTCATTATCCTCAGGAGCTTCCTCGCTGGCAGTAGCAGCGGTATGATCGACATCTTCATGAAGACCGAAGTCGCAATCATTTAATGCCTCGATCATTAGACGATTCTCCTCTTCGCGGACTGTTCCTGGCGTGACAGGAAGCTGAGTAGTTTCTACCGCTGGCGAAGGAGATTGTAAAGCTTCATCTTCCCTAGGCTCTGCAGCCTCATCTCTCTGTGCAGCCTCCTCTCTCTGTTCAGTCTCCTCTCTCTGCTCTGGACTAGGCTCGGAGGCAGGAGTAGAAGATGACATAGTAATCCCAGCAGCAGCATTCACCACCACCGAGGATAGGCTCGCTTTCTTTCTCTTTCTAATAGCCTGCTTCTTTCTATGAAGAGGCCTTTCTGGGCTCTCCATATCAACTACGTCAACCGGCTTTGGAATAGAAATCGGCGTGGTTGCCTTTTCTCGTTGGATTGACTCGGCCATCTGCCGAGATTGTGATCTAGTAGTAACTTTCTCTGGTTGATCTAGGATAAGTTTCTTCTTTGCAGCTGGGGAAGAAGGTTCATCAATCCTTCTTTTCCTCTCTCGGGCCGAAGATTTAACAACTTTCAGAGAAATTCTCAGTGGTTGATTTACTTCCTCAGGAAAGTTTGCTTCCCTGGAAGCTTCCAATGGATCATCTACCGGTTCATGTTGTTCATCATTTGCTGGAGCTAGTGTAGCAGTTGCTCCTTTCTTTAATCGCGTCGCCGTCGCGAAGCTATCCACCAGACTGAAATTCTCGACGAAAGTGTTTGCAGCTGTATAAAACAATGAATATGTGTATAACATTCTAGGACCATTATCATTCTTGTTTGGCATCGAAAACACTGTCCTAGTGTCTCGAGCGTTGTAGTAGGCCCATGCTCTGGCACCATCAATCAGGTACCCCTTTCCTTGTAGACAAGTTATAGCATTGCCCACTTGGAACTGGTCGTACCCAAATTGACGAGCGAAGCGACTCGGCAGATATGGTTCTAGATAGCACTCCTCCTCAAATCTGTATACCAAATGTGATGGTCTGATCGCCTTCAGCCAGTCGAAAGCTGCTCGACCCAGTAGTTGCCTCCCAAGGTCAACCAGATTTGTTGCCATGAATTCGTAACAAGCTGGAGGGGCAAAGCTATAAAAATTCCATCCCTTGCCAGGGTTTAGGGCACGTCTGCAGTCCTTCAGACTAACGTACACCCACTTGCTCCGGAAGAATCTACGCAGAAAGCTACCGCTAACTGCTCCCATGTCGGGGTTCATCAAAGATGGATGGTGCAGAAGCAACTACCCGAAAAGATAGGTATAGGGCAACCCCAGTCTAGGGAAGTTCCCCTTTTCACCCTTTCATTTGATCATGGAGTCGACATACAGACGAAGACCTACATTTATTCTACAGGTCATCGCTGATAGCAAATCCATCCGGTAGCCGAAGACTAACCGGACGGCAGCGAAGAGTACGCCGCGGTGGAAGCGGTCCACGGCGCTTGCTCCGGATACAACAAATCGACGGAGCCAGTATGTCAAAAATCCTGCCAGCTGGGCTTCTTGTGACATGGACCTGTAGCCCATTCTTATAAAGCTTTTAACAAAATCTCCGGGCTTGAGCGGAGGGTATTGGTGTTCATCAGTAACTCTGATATCCATCTTCTTATTCTCTTCCATCAGTTTTTTTTACTTCACTGTGGCTGAGGGATTGGAAGAAAGTTAGGTTGCATGAGTCATGATCTTTGGTCTTTTTCTCAATGATATGGTTAAGAAAAAGATACAGCAACCACTTCGATGAATAACATGTGCCGGAAGAGCCGCTCTTGTAGTACAGGGAGCATATGTTATAATGGCACAGTAGTTCATCAAAAACTGCTACCATTTTTGCATTTTCACGACGTAGTCTCTCTAACTCGTCGTTTGTGGGAACATACTCCTCATAAGGGAAGTCTCCCGTTGGTAGGCATGAGATATACTTCATCTCATGGAGGGCCAAACCCATCTCCCCGTAGGGCGTCATGAACGTCCCTGTCCTATAGTTATACCTCTCTGCCAGGGCCAAAAACAGATGAGGGTTTGGATGGAAGCCATACACGGTAGCATATACCGCATTATAAAGCTCGATCTCTTTAAGTTTGTCTTCAAACTGAGCCAATACCCAGTTGGCTATGCAGTTCCACCTCCTGTTCTCCGGGTTTACCAGACCGGTCAGCCGGATGTCCTGATCCGGATATCTGTCCTCCGCCTTTGCATACTCATTAGTAAAAATCGGTATCCTCACCGGTAGCAACAAAGACGAGTTCTCTGGAGGGATACAGCCTGGCTTCAACCCTCTGAGTAAAGTGTTGTGTCGCTCAGAAGAACTATAGAACATGTCTCTATTGTTTGGGCCTTTCTTGACACAAATCTTTCTTGTCCGTGCCTGCTGAAGGGGAGTAATGTCCCAGTCCATCCTCCTGGGATGGCTTGCATGAGCATATCGTGCTAGAGGGAGGCATCTAGCAATGTCTAGTAACAGGATCAGTTTCTCCTTCCTTTGGAAAGTTCTCGACTCAACACGGGGTCTAGGTTGAGAACTCTTGTCGATGGCTTCACCAAATAGGAACATGGGTTTCTTGTGGGTGATGGCGTCAGCAGACTGCAAGGGCTGCCCATTCATCAAACTTAACAAAGTCTCGTTATCCTGAGCTATAAAGATAGCTTGGCGGGAGGATGGCAGAGCATATTGTGGGAAGAGCACATAGGATAAGTCTTCTTTGAATTTTGGCTCAGCAAGGGACCCTGCAAATATTTCATAATCAGGGTCCTCTCTGATGTTAACTGCATCAAACAGAAAAAATAGAATTCAGTACAAATAAAATCAAAGATTCTGTCAACAGATTGCACAAGCATCAGTTTGCGCAAGCATCAGATTGCGCAACTATCAGATTGCGTAACAATAGCTTCTATGCATAAACTATCCAGTGGCGCCAACTCATCCACTTGCGCAAGCCATCAGATTGCGCTGAATAACTTGCACAAAGTATCAGTTTGCGCTGGATAGCCATGCACAAATCAGCAGACTGCGCTGACTTTTGCCAGCACGTTCTAACCGATTGTGCAAGAAAATAATCTTCATAAAAATGAAGATTATTGATTTTGTGCAACCGAAACCCTAAACAGGGCGGCGCAACGTAACCAAATCTCTAAAAAGAGATCGGTTTGAAGGTACAGCAATGACGAAGAACCCTAAAAAGGGTTTTTCGATCGGATGTCTACCTTGCAGTGCTGGATGTGCCACTTCATGTCGAGAAGGGCGCGACGCCGCACGAGCCGAAGACTCGGCTGGGGCCTTGCCTTTCTCAGCAGCGGAGCGCTTTGGAGCCATAGAGATCGACGGGAAGAAGAGGGAGAGTCGAGAGAGCTCGGGAAATTTTTTTTCTTCAAATGATCAGAAGCAAGTAAAGAATGACAGAGAAGAGAAAAGGAACTATTTATAGTTTTTGAGAATGAACAGACTCCTCAGATTGCGCCGGATAAACAGGAGCTAATTCCTTCGATTGTGTAGATAAGTCATCATATGCGCAACTTGATTTTCAAATTAAAATTCAAAGTATTTCGAAGCTTTGACTATCTTCAAACTTCGAAAACTTTGAAGGGGGTCTTGTAGGTCCTAAAAATCAAGTTGTACCCATCAACAAAGTCATCAAAATCAAATTATACATCCTTCAAGTGAACTGTGCAGAAGACAGATTGCGCAATAATTCGATTGCGCAGACTGAACTGCACACTCATCCAAGTGCACATGCTGACGTGGCCTCATCATCATTACCTGACAGAGAATCAGATCTTCTGACAGCTGACAGCAAGGAAAACGATAAAACTGTTTGTTTATCGTGCAGCACAGCGCTCGAGGACAGCTGTACATGCAGCACAATATGCCTACAGCGCAATCCAGCCCAGTGTCGTCCATCCTAGCGCAATCCGAAGCCGGCACAATTCAGGTGGCGCACTCCATCAACTGACAAAGTACACGTGGCCTTCATGCCATCAATGACTCATTACGTGGTAACCGTCTGTACACGATCATGCGCATTTCAATTAAATAAGGCCATGTGTCCAATACAGTTAGCCCACGATCAAGTAACTGCCAACGCAGTCTGATGTCTGCGCGATCCAATACAGCGCAATCTAACTTGCGCAGTCCAGAATAACTAAAAAGTAGTTATTTCCAGAACTCTATAAATAGAGTTTCAAGTCCTTCCTAGAGAGGATCATACACACATACAGAGATCAGAGAGTTCAGGAGGTCTTGCCCAAGTGCTGCTGCATTCTTCAGAGCCTTTTGCCTTCAACTTCAGAGGCTACCGTCTTCAAAGTTCACATCGTCCAAGGGATAAAGCGATCGTCTTCTGATCGGATTCCTATAGTTGTACTTTCCCAGAATTCTTGTAATCTTCTTTACAAAGTTTGTTGAAATAAAGATCAACTTTTGTTTTTGCAAACAGTTGTATTACTTTCAGTACCTGCCATGCTTAGGACAGTTCTTATATCTTCACATGTTTCTTACTGGTTCTCAGTACAGGTTTCACTATGCTTTATACTACTCGGAGTATTCATATGTTTCATACTGTTCCTAGTACTGGCTATGCTTATATTACGCCCAGTATCTCTCACATGATAGAATATGGGTTATGGGAAAACTGACAGTTGAGTACGTGATCACGATCCCCTTCTCCGTACGTATGTACCGAGCAAAGTTTCATTTTATATGAATACTGCGCCGTAGGCCTTATCTCAAAGCGGATTTGTGCGTGTGTACATCTATCGCCTTTTCACTTGTACGGAAGTACATTTTATTATGTGCCCCCAGTACATTGTACATCTATTGACCGATGACCTACCTGCTCCAATTTTAAATATTAGATATACATGTGTCATCTTGACAAATGTATCATACCATGATTCCAGATATGCCATGTTCCCTATGTTACTATGATACTGTGATCCCAGTTGTACCATAAGGCCATGTTTCCAGTATTTCCTGTTTTATAGATTTATCACACCATGTTTCTTGTTGTATATCTCTTTCATTATATGTTCAGTATTTTAGTTGTAGAGGTTGTACTTGCTCCCGTTCTGACAGGATAACGTTGTAGGTTCACTTTTCGAGAAGGAAATGCTATATGTTACATATTATGGCACTGATTTTGAGGACCTGGCCTTAGCTCCAGAAGAGGCCCCAGTAGGGAACCTTGCTTAGTTATCTTTCTTGTGTTTTGAGACTTAGATTTTGGTCTGTACTTATATTTGGATACTGGACTTTGTCTCCAGTTAGATACTTATAAAGTGTATTATTAAGTCTGTGCTTATGTTACCTTCGCTTATAGATGCTGTGTTGTGATGAACTTTAAATATGATTTTAGAACTGTTAGCTGCTTAGATCCTTTATTGTCTATTCTTAGAACAGCTTACTATGATTTAACAAGCGTAGGCTGGACATGGCTCGGCCCGGCCCAATAATTTGGATAACGGGTCGTGACATATTTTTTTGGTGGCCCATGCAGGTCTCTGACTAAATTGTTTGGTTACGTTATTGTACCAAGCATGCCTGCAATTAGGATCTAGGACAACTTGTTAACACTAGGGATAAACAATTAGAACACCTAGAGGATATCTAGGATTGCAACATAGGAGAACTCATCACAGCATAGGACCGTTAACTGTATTTAGTATCTTGTTTGAAATTCAGTGGATTATAATTTTGACCATGATAGTACCCTTGGGATGACCCCTGAGGATCTCACTCTAATCTTATCTAGAAATCTGTTTCCACTTATTTTCGTTTGCTCTTTCTTAAATTCGTTGTTGAATTTAATTTCTGATTTTCGTTGTTGACTTTGATCTTGCATCGTGATAAATTTTGTGGATTGAATTATGATATGTCCTGATAAGGTAAACGTCTGCTTTTTTATGGAGTTTAGAATTTATCACAGCCATATTAGCTGGTATGAAAAAAACATAGAGCCTGATTTTGGATATACTATCATATTTATAGAATTTAGATTTTCTCGCAGCCATACCGGTTGGCGTAGCGAGGATTCTAGATAATATGATTTTAGGGTGTATACCATAGTTATGACTCTATCGTTTATTGTATCTAAGCTTACCGGTGTGGCAAAAATTCTGGCAACATAATTTCAGGAAGGCGTGTATGGTTATCAGATCATATCTCAACTTGGTTCACTTTGTTATGATCGAATGAGCAAGAATAAATTCTAATTATCATTCTTTCTCGTCTTGATTAACTCTGTCCTATCTACATCTACAACTAGGATTACAGGTTCTCTAGGACTCTCCAATAGGATTGCTTTCATGTTATTTTTTTTGGACATAATTATTTTTATGTTCCATCTTTACTATGACTTGACTAAACTCTTTTTCGTTAACCTCTTGGGTAATTCTTCTTGTTATGTATCCCGTTGTCTTCGTACCATTCTTGAAGATTTTTCGATAAACTTTCTTGTCTTGCTTGACCTTTAACTTGTTTGGACACTGTTATGGATTGTTTGACCCAGTTTTAGGCCTTGTTACCTTCTATTTCATAGGCGACCGAAATAGCCAAACCTTGTTAACTGATTCTGTAGTATAACTATAAATGTATTGTGTGATTGTGATAAATACTTTTCCTAGGGATTGGTTAGATTAAGCTTATAGGACAAGTATAAGTGACTGACTGTAGTAGATTTGGAAACCATTAAGAACGATTGTATTGATAGTATGACTTAATGATAGGGTATCTAAGATGGAGATATGAGATCGTATATTGTTGTGACTATGGATTGAGGATTAGAATCTTGTGCTTAACAGTTTGAGGATTTAGCATTTGTAGAATTTTGGTTGGTTATCTATAGCTAATTACATGTGATTAGAGGGTAGATCGATATGTGGATTGATATAGAATAAGTTAGAATGAGTTATAATATTGCATATGAGATCGGAAAGATATCAGTTAAAAAGACAAAGAACAAGACAAAGACATATGTACATTGGTAATTAATAAATCGGGAGTTTGAAATCGAGGATTTATATTCGGAGGACTTGTTGAGTAAATAGAAGAATGCTCTACGCCAAGGATAAGAATTGAACGTATGATTTCGAGGAGAAACTGTAGAAAAGGATTGACGACAAATAATGCTAAGGAACTGTGGATTGATAGAATATGGATACTTAGAATACGATAAGGAAATCAAGTATTTACAATTGAGGTTGAAAATATGATTAATGATTAAGCATTTTAGGCTTATAGACATGTCCAGAGAATGACCTATATTTTAGGGAATATGTTAAGGTTCCATGTTAGTATGGAAGATTCTAAAGGATATATGACATAGTTTATGATAGAAGGACCTTTGTTGAACATAAACCAAAATGATTGTAAGAAGAAACGGAAGAGATGATTACAAGAGTAGCAGATTGAGTATTGTAGCCAGAGCAGCTACATGTTATAGTTTGACATAGTGGATGATTTTTAATTTCGAGGACGAAATTCTTGTAAGGTGGGTAGGATGTAAGCCCCCTGAATTTCAGGGTTTATTTTTAATTTTCTGAATGAATTATTTTCGATAAATATTCTATTATTTAATTGTTTAGATCATTAATGTACCTTTCCGTGACTTTGACTTCTGGAGCATCAATGATGCCAATCTCTGTAAACTCTCTTCACGAGTTTTGTTGTAGACAAGATTATCTTCGTTTTGATATATCATGTCCCACTTAAATTTATTCTCTTGTGCTCTTTTTGTATCGCGCAACTTCGGGTCAACTTAGACCAATTAATCGTTGAATAATTATTTCCACTTTTATCTTTGATCATCGTTTGCACGTTACCGTGACTTTTAATTTAGGAGTATGAGACCAGTCGTTTTTTCAGAACCAACTCCTCATAAATGATCTACTCGAGACGCTCTTCACCTCTGACCTTCGTGTCCCACTCAGGCACTCCATTTTGTGCTTCATTTTCTTCGCACAATTTTCGGGTCAATTTAGGCCGATTAATTATCTACCGTAAGACCTGATTTAATTTCCAATTTAATTTTGGGACCCGACATCGATCCAACCTAGTCGACCCAAAGTATGTACATGGCCCACACGAAGCCTACTACCCACATGACGCTTGTGTCCCATTTATTTGAGTCCCCGCATGTTATTTATTTACCCATGATTATAAGTCCCTATTTTAATTCAATTATTGCCCCCTGTCCGATTTCGACCCGACCCGGCTCGACCGAACCCGAGCCCAAGTTCCATATTGTTCTCCCATGACTGCCCAAATACCCCGCATAATTTTCCTATTTTTCCTATTTTGAAAATATCCCTTCCTCTCTCTATTTTTACAAATATCTCATTTTTAATTCTTGTATATATATATATATATATATATATATATATATATATATATATATATATATATATATATATACACATATATGTATAAATAAATAAATACCTCTCTTTCTCTCTCTTCACTACACACCACCTCACCCCTCCATCACCATGCCAGCCAGCCGAACACCCCCCTCTCTCTCTATCCATTTTCTCTCTCCTCTCTCTCTAAATATCTCTCTTTTATATACCTACATATATATGTTATATATATAATCATACAACTCTCTCTCTCTCTCTCTTATAATAAACACACACACACCTCACCATCTCTCCACCTCCAGCACACACTTCCCCCCCCTCCCCAACCGAATACTTTCTCTCTCTCCCTCTCAAATATCTATTCTCACTCTCTCTCTCTTTCTATTATTATACACACACATATACACACTTCCTCTCTCCCTTATTTAAACACACACACACCAACTCCTCTCTTTCCTCCACAGCCACCACCCTCACGTACACCACCACCACCATCGTGAGCTCTCCACCACCCACAGCCTCTCCTCCTTCCTTCTTCTCCTCCTCCATTCTTCATCATCATCTCCACCACACACCACCACCAACATTAACACCACTCCATCACCAACCCCACCTTCCTTCACCACCACCGTACGGCCACCACCACCGGCCGCCGCACCCGGCCTAGCCTGCCCCCGTGCCGTGCGTGTGCGCTGCACAACAGCGCAGCAGCAGCTGCAACAAATAGCGCAGCAGCAGCGGCGCCTAACGACAGCAGCGGCCGCGCCACCGTGCGCCGTGCGCCGTCGTGCGGTCAACCACCGCCACAACGGCGACCTCCCCTGTCCAGCGAGCCTTCGGCGAGCCACCCCGAGGCCACTGCCCGCTTTCCCGACGCGCCGAATAGCCTATTCGTGCGTTTTGAACGAGATCTCGTCGGCGCGCGCGAGTTTGGAACTCAAAATTCGTGTCCCGTCGCAGCGACTTCGCGTACGTTTTTTGGGAGATCCGACTGTTAGATCGGTGAACTCTTTGCTCCATCGTAATCTCGGTATATAGCACTTCACTCTCCTCAATATTTGTCCGTTAATTTTGTCGTTTGATGCCTCAAAACTGGCCACCAAGTTGACCGTTTAAATTGAACTATTTTTGGACAGTTTTGTGGAGCCGACTTCGTCAGCTCATATCTTCGTCGTCGCAGCTCCGGTTGACGCGCTACCAGTTCCTGTGCACAGCTGGTATAACCCTCTTCATGTCTCCTTTAAGTTTCGTTTCATTATAAATATGTTCGGTTAGTCGAATTCGATGCCAAAGTTGGCCGTCCGAATTCTTTAATTTGCACTTGTTAAATTTTATTTTTGAACCCGGGACTCCGGATTCAATTTCTGACACCACCAGTAGACTCGTGGCGTCGTTCTGGCCTGTTTTCATATAAAGTTTGCTTGATTTGGAGAATGTGGGCCCTAGCACGTATTTCGGTGCAAAGCGGGTCCCACTTTTCGAGTCAACGGGTCACTTTGAGATCAGCTCATCGGAATCCAATTCCGGATATACCGTTGAGTTCGTATCGTCATTCTGGACTCGTTGACATATAATTTGCTGAGTTTTGAAGACATTTGCTTCGGCACGCATTTCGGTGCAAACTAGATTCCAAGTGTCCGCGTCAACGTGCCATTTTGAGATCGGCACATCGGAATCCTATTTTGGATATACCATTGGGTTCATATCATCATTCTAAATTCGTGGACATATAATTTGCTAGGTTTTGTAGACTTCTATCCCGACACGTTTTTCGATGCGAAGTGTGTCCAACGACGGACATCATTTTGACTCGAAATTACCGTTTTACCCCTGTATCCAAATTGGACTTATGGGTAGGCTATCCTAGCTAATTTGACCGTTCTAGACACGTTGGTGATATTTATTTTATCATCCGACAACATCTGTAGATTTTGCTTATGTATTATCCTTAATTTGTAATTAATTATTTTTCCAGAAATTGTTACTTTCTGTTTTTGGATTTTTATATATATTTTAATTGCTGTAAAAATCTGGAAAAAATTATATTTAAATACTATGTTAATTTAGATAATTTAATATAAATTTTTCAGTATTTAATAAGTACTTTTTTATAAAAATAGGAAAACAGAACTCATTTTCAGTATATTTATGTTTGCTGACTTTTAATAATTATTTATGAAGGTTTATAAATCCCAGAAAAATTAGTATAAATTTCTATAATTAACAAGGATCATTTTGGTTCTTTATTTTATGAATAATTGAGCTTTTTCTCTATCTCAAAAATTGTTGGAACTCAGTGTACAATTTGATTTATTTATTGAGTAATTACGACTTGCAATATTTTGTGTTGTTTTGAGTTATAGACGTATTGGACCTCACCCCGCACTAGTGTAAAGACCCTAGAAAATTAGTTTGGATGTAGTGACAACTCCACATTAGACTTTTATGCTAGGTCCCCACTTAGTTAGTGTCCAGTTAGGAGTCGTCTCACACCACTAGTGTAATATTAAACATAGCTTAGAACTGAGTTTATATATCATTATTGACAGGACACCGAACATCTATATCTTCGTACTAGTATTCTTGCTTTGCTCGAGACAAGTACATCTACAAACTCATTTACTGTCTTTTAATGCTAGAACATGTATTAACCCTGTTAAAATACTGATCCTTGAGGTTGCAAGTTAAAACTTCACATGTTGTATTTCTTTCAGTACCTGCTGTAACGTCCCAGTCCCAAAATACGTAGGACTAGGAACGTAGACATGTCAGCCGTATAATAAATATACGTAAGCTGTAAAATGCAGTAGAACCATAACTAATCTCATCCACACAAAAATGAATAAAAGATATATAATAAAAATGAGTTGTTTTGATACAATATGTTGGGCGGAGACAAATCCACTACCAACAAGTAAAGGAAAAAAATACATAAGAAAAGAAATAAATTTGGCGAGCGAATCGAAGACGATCCAAGTGCAATCATCCTCGAAGAAATAACGATGATCACGGCTAGAGCTGGAGTACCTGCGAAAGACAAGGACACACACCTGGAGAGATAACCAGGTCCTCAGAGGGACGTAACAAGACACATAATACTATGCCATATAAACTGAATAAATACTGCTCAAATAAATAAGTCAATTGAATTATAACATGGTCCAATACAGACCTATTGAACGAGCGTACCATCCCCCCAACCAAACAAGGACAGGAGATGGTAAACTAATTCACGGTGACGTATCTTTCCATGCTATAAATCCAATATGGTATTCGGACCCCAACAAGGTTCAATACCTTCTCATCAAAGTAGTAAGTCACACCTACAACCAAACAAGGACAAGATGTGACGAACTAATCCGCGACAGGTTATTATTCCAAGCCACGGTGTCACCCCCAGATTTCAAATTATGGGTATTTTTATCATTTTTCAAGTTTTATAATTTTTAGGAATTTTATTTAATTTTATGTGATTTTTTGGGATTTATTTGGGTTAGTTTGGATTTTATCCAATTCGGACTCAATTTGGAGACCCGGGTAGCCTGGACCCTAGTGGGACCCACACACTAGCTGGACTTGGCCCACATATCATCCAAATTAGGTTAGAAATCTTAAACCCTATTTTTATGGCTTAATTAGTCATTTTAGAGCTTAATTAGTTCATTAGAATCAAACCGAGCCAAACCCGAAACAAACCGAACCCAAACTAAGCTTAATGGGTTGGGGGCTTATTGGATCCCAACCCAATAACCCCCAAGGAGGTGGCCGGCCATGATAAACCCCCCCTCTCTTTCTTCTTCACTAAGAAATACTTCTCTCTCTCTCTAATTTCTTTCTTTCTTCAAGCTTTTCTCCTCCAAGCAAGAATCTAACCTAGGTATGTTCACAAATTCCCATTTAATTCCCTTTAGCATAAATTCTTTCACAATAGTTGTAGGGAATGACATTCTCCACACTTTGCCCACCAATTTATAGGTTTTCCCTAAAATCTAGGTTAAGGAATTAATTGGGGTTTTAATATATATAGTAGTATATGTATATGTATGTATATATATATGTGTGTATATATGTATATATTAATGTGTATTTGTGTGGGTAGAGGAATGGAAATGGTGGTGGTGGTGTTTGTGTCATGTGAGGGTGTGAGAGTGTGTGTGGTTGTGTGTGTTTGTGAGAGTGTGTGTGTGTGTTTATATATATATATACATATACATATATATATATATTTATATATATATATATATATATATATATATATATATATATATATATATATATATATATATATATATATATATATATATGTGTGTGTGTGTGTGTGTGTGTATATATGTATATAGAGTGGTGAGTGTGTTGAGAGTTATGTATATATATATATATATATATATATATATATATATATATATATATATATATATATATATATAAAGATAGATTGTATATATATGTATTGATATATATATATAGAGGGTAGAAGAGGAGAAGAAGAAGAGATAAGCAGCAGCAGCAGCTCTTGCTGCAGAGCAGCAGTGGCAGGAGCCACAACAGCAGCAAGGCTGCTGAAATCAGCAGCTTCCCCCCCCCCCCCCATTTGCCTATTTTACCCCATAAACCCCCCCTATCTATATATATATATATATATATATATATATATATATATATATATATATATATATATATAAATTTTTTTTTAATATATATATATATATATATATATATATATATATATATATATATATATATATGGATATAGATAGGTGTTTTTAGAGAGGGAAATGAAGAATAGAGTGGAAGAATAAGAAGTTAGAAGGAGTTAAAGAAAATGAGAAAAAGTAGGAGAAGAAGTTTGAGAAGAATAAGAAGAGGGAAGAGTAGAGTAGAATAGAGAATGGGAGAATAGGAAAATTAGAAGAAGAAGTGAGATAGGAGTAGAATTTGAAGAAGAAGGGAAAGGATAAGAAGAATTAGAGGGTAAGGAAATTTAGAAGAAGTTAGGAAGAAGAAGAATTAAAATTGAGAGTCAAAGAAGAGGTTGGAGCGAGAGCTTAAAAAGGGGATTTTTGGTAGAAATCGAGTTAGAAGGGGAAACGGAGCCCGGAGTATCGGAACACGACGAAACTTGGCGTGGAGTTAGAATATATGAATTAGATTTTGCGGATAAGCTCCGGGGAAGAAATCGGGGTCGTAGGGCGCCGGTATCGTGCCGTATCAGTGCGTATCTTAAAATATTCAAGATATCGCCAATGGGCCGTAAGGTGGACTAGACGTCCACTTTATCTAGATATTTTGGTAGATAACGAACCTATAGGATAGTACTCTACTACCCTAGGGAGATCGGGTCAAAATACAAAGCGTAGGTAGGCTATCTAGATAATCGTCGAGGGTGGAATTTTACCCTTAAAAAGGGTAAAATAAGGAATTGGCCTACGGCCGAGAAATTGAGTTTGAAGTCCAAGATGGACTTGGATATGGGTTGTATAGGTTGGTAATGAGTAGAATTAGCCGTCTAGACCTAGTCTTGACCCCGATTGACCACGGTTGACTTTGTAGACCAAAAGTCAACTATGGGTCAACACTTTACCCAATTTAGTCCCAAATTCCTTTAAACTTGTGTAGTTGACCGAAAGTCAACTATTAGTCACCATTGACCTAGGGTTGATCTAGGGTTGACTAGAGTTGACCACGGTTGACCAGAGTTGACCAGTTGACCAAAGGTCAAATGTAAGTTAACCGTTGACTCAAATTGACCTAGATTAATTCCGTTTGACTTGCATTGACCCAGTATGACCTAGCTAGACCTAATATGACTTAGGTTGACCTCGTATAGTCTAGTTTGATGCGTCTTGATCTAGAATGACTTAATAGGGTCTAAATTGTCTTGACTTTATTTCCTAAATAGAGTATTGATACGTCTTGTTCTCTATAGGTCCTCGAGACGCTGCATTTGCTCCGGTTGACATATCATACCATATTACAGGCGAGTACATTCTCTGATACTTTTCCAATTTATAATGATTGTTATGATTCATGTAATTAGTGTGGATATGCTTGTTCTCGACACATTGGTCACACGGATTGGTATTCATGGATCCCGACATGAGATGTTATTCCTCGTTATCTTGGTATATCTTGTGCAAGCTCCCTTGTAGTTCTTGTGCAGTATATGGAAACCGATTCTCGAGAAGACTTGCTCCCTTCTCGTAGAATTCCGTGTCATAACGTGTCTTGCTTGGATCCACTCTACCAGTCGGGGACGGGGAGTACTAGTGTAGATGTGTGGTCATTACCCACCTTGTTTATTCTTGTAGACCTTGAATGCTACCAATCCTACACTCCACGTGGGATTGGCTGATCATAACCTTGTGCAGACCCAATCCGGCCACATGTTGTAGCTAGTATTCACACACCTAGAGATATGATTCTTGATTCTTGTACATGCCATGATCAGTTTACTTGCCTTATTCTAGCTCTAGTTTTACAGCTTACCTTGCCATGATACTCACATGTGCATTCCATGATTTTCTTGTATATACTCTCTATTTACTGTCTTATAGCTTTTGTCATATCTTGTGAACTGTTGTTAGTAGATTGTACTCGTTCCATCCTGACAGGATATGTTGAAAATATTACAGATGCAGACGAGGGAGACTATTCTACCTACTACGGTCCGGATGACGTAGTGGGCCTAGACCTGGAGACTTTGGTCCAGCAGGGCTTAGCTCCGCCTGGCGAGACCTTACCCCTTGCTTAGTTAGAGTAGGTCTTTTATACTGGACTTTGTCTCCAGCTACTTTTGAGTCTGTTATTACTATGGACTGTATTAGAGACTTGGACTTGTATATATTCTTTGTGTTGGACTTGACAGGTTATATATTATTTTATCGTCTTGTTGTCTTTTTATTTCAGTCTTTACTTTGTTATCTTAGAGTCGTGATTGAGTACTCGTATATATATTCATTGCTTGTCCTCCGTTCGGAGTTGACCATGGACTTGACAGGTTTTTGTTATATATATAAAATGTTTAGAGTAGAAAAATCTACAGCGTTCCACGTCGATTTTTCGGTGAGGGCTGGACGTTGTCGCGTTACGTGCCCTTTTAGTGGGTGCGGGTCGTGGCACGTTTTAGTGGTGGCCCACGCAGGTCCTGAAGTCGCAGTTAGTGCGATGTCGTAGCGGCACTCGTCTTAGAGTGTTGACTACGAGCCTGTGTTACCCATAAGAAATAGTAGGCTAAGAGTGCTCAATCACAGTAGGATCTTTTCTTGCTTATCTTGCTTACCGTCTTTGATATTGATTTACTGCTTTCCAGCTGTCCTCCTTTGATATTGCCTTCATGTGCCATATTGATATCTTCTTCTCAATTTGTCTCCAGGATATTGATGACTTATTCTCCTGGCGAGGAGCACGGGAAGACGGAGAGGTCTGCCACTTCTGGCGGACAGGCTCCGGTCACTTCCTCGGCTGATGGGACTTCTGTTGGGGCTCTTGGAGGTACTCCTCCAGCTACCTCGATGACCGTCCCTGGGGCCATTGCGGGTGCTCTTCCCGTAGTGCCAGGGGCTACAGCGGGAGCTGCCGGGGGTATTCTTCCTCCTCAGCAGGGGACTCCTCCGGTGATGATGGGAGCTATTCCTCCATTGCCTTCTCTGCCCACAGACATGGGGCAGATGCTAGCGTTCTTTCACCAGGTGCTTGAGTACCAGCGGGCCCAGTACGAGGCTTAGTTGAGGCAGACAGAGGCCATGCGCCAGGGCATGGAGGATGCACACAGATTGGCTATGGCGGCAGTGGAGCGTGGGGCTCCACAGAGGGAGGTTCAGCAACAGCAGCAGCCGAAGGTCGGAGATATCCAGGCTTTCAAGAAGCTTGGTCCGAGGGATTTCAAGGGGACTGAGGGCATTATTTATGCTGATGACTGGCTCGAGGATATCGAGCGCCAGATGGGGGCCTGCCGCCTGGCAGCTGACCTGAGGGTCGAGGCGGTTGGGTTGCAGTTGTTAGATATTGCCCGGACATGGTTCCGGAACGAGCCGGCTCTTGCAGGAGAGGGCCATACTTGGGCTGAGTTTCGGGCCCTGTTCAGAGAGAAGTTCTTTTCCCCCACGGACAAGATTGGCCTGGTGCGGCAGTTCCAGAACCTGTAGCAGGGCAGTATGACCGTAGAGGAGTATGCGGCAGAGTTCGGCCGGCTGAGCCGATACGCCGAGTACATGGTGAGTGACCCGGTGATCCGAGCGGAGCGCTTTCGAAAGGGATTGACATGGGATATCAAGATCCTGATCCCTTCCTTCTATGCGACATACGCAGAGGTTTACGCGGAGGCTCGGAAGGTGGAGAGGGAGTGGGGCTTGAAGCCGAAGAGGGATCGAGATTTGTTTTCAGGGGCCAGTAGCAGCGCAGGGCCTGATAAGCACCCTCAGCTTCAGCATCAGTCGTTCCAGCATCACCAGCAGCAGGTGCAGCACACTCAGCCGAGGCAGGCTCAGCATGGGACTCCTTACGGCTACTGCAAGAAGCCCGGTCACATCTGGGAGGTCTGCCGGAAGAGGCTGGGCTTGTGTCTCTATTGCGGGAGGCTGGACATCAGTTGAGAGATTGTCCTACGAACCATCGCCGTGCAGCTCAGGGAGCACATGGTAGGCCACCTATGGCACCGCATCATGCCCTCCACCAGCAGCAGGATATACCCCGCCAGGACAGGGTTTTTACGATGGCAGTTGAGGATCCTGCATGCATTGGACTAGGAGGTAGGGTCTTGCTCTTTCTTTTACCTGTTATCTCCGCCCATTGATTGATGATTGCTTTCTTAGTACCTTTAGTTGCATATGTGATGATCATGCAAGATTAAATAGAAACCCCAATGAAGACTGCAATAACAAGATACTGTAGAGATTTAAAACCATGCATGTGTTCTGATTTCCTGGGTTACATGTTATATAACTTAGGATAAAATTTAGTAGACCTTGATTGTTGGGTGCTTGACCTAGAGAAGAGTACGACCGTTTGAATTTCGAGGACGAAATTTTTTAAGGAGGGTAGATTTGTCACCCCCAGATTTCAAATTATGGATATTTTTGTCACTTTTCAAGTTTTATAATTTTTAGGAATTTTATTTGATTTTATGTGATTTTTTGGGATTTATTTGGGTTAGTTTGGATTTTATCCAATTCGGACTCAATTTAGAGATCCGGGTAGCCTGGACCCTAGTGGGACCCACACACTAGCTGGACTTGGCCCACATATCATCCAAATTAGGTTAGAAATCTTAAACCCTATTTTTATGGCTTAATTAGTCATTTTAGAGCTTAATTAGTTCATTAGAATCAAACCGAGCCAAACCCGAAACAAACCGAACCCAAACTAAGCTTAATGGGTTGGGGGCTTATTGGATCCCAACCCAATAACCCCCAAGGAGGTGGCCGGCCATGATAAACCCCCCCTCTCTTTCTTCTTCACTAAGAAATACTTCTCTCTCTCTCTCTCTCTAATTTCTTTCTTTCTTCAAGCTTTTCTCCTCCAAGCAAGAATCTAACCTAGGTATGTTCACAAATTCCCATTTAATTCCCTTTAGCATAAATTCTTTCACAATAGTTGTAGGGAATGACATTCTCCACACTTTGCCCACCAATTTATAGGTTTTCCCTAAAATCTAGGTTAAGGAATTAATTGGAGTTTTAATATATATAGTAGTATATGTATATGTATGTATATATATATGTGTGTATATATGTATATATTAATATGTATTTGTGTGGGTAGAGGAATGGAAATGGTGGTGGTGGTGTTTGTGTCATGTGAGGGTGTGAGAGTGTGTGTGTGTGTGTGTTTATATATATATATATATATATATATATATATATATATATATATATATATATATATATATATATATATATATATATATATATATATATATATATATATATGTATGTATGTATGTGTGTATATATATATATATATGTATAAGGATATGTATATATGTGTGTTTATATATATATGTGTGTGTGTGTGTGTATATATATGTATATAGAGTAGTGAGTGTGTTGAGAGTTATGTATGTATATATATGGATATGGATATATATATATATATGTATAGATATATAGATAGATTGTATATATATGTATTGATATATATATATATATATATATATATATATATATATATATATATATATATATATATATATATATATATATAGACGGTAGAAGAGGAGAAGAAGAAGAGATAAGCAGCAGCAGCAGCTCTTGCTGCAGAGCAGCAGTGGCAGGAGCCACAACAGCAGCAAGGCTACTGAAATCAGCAGCTTCCCCCCCCCCCCCATTTGCCTATTTTATCCCATAAACCCCCTATATATATATATATATATATATATATATATATATATATATATATATATATATATATATTTATATTTATATATATATATATATATATTTTTTATATATATATATATTTATATATATATATATATATATATATATATATATATATATATATGTATATATATATATATTTATATATATATATATATATATATATATATATATATATAGGTGTTTTTAGAGAGGGAAATGAAGAATAGAGTGGAAGAATAAGAAGTTAGAAGGAGTTAAAGAAAATGAGAAAAAGTAGGAGAAGAAGTTTGAGAAGAATAAGAAGAGGGAAGAGTAGAGTAGAATAGAGAATGGGAGAATAGGAAAATTAGAAGAAGAAGTGAGATAGGAGTAGAATTTGAAGAAGAAGGGAAAGGATAAGAAGAATTAGAGGGTAAGGAAATTTAGAAGAAGTTAGGAAGAAGAAGAATTAAAATTGAGAGTCAAAGAAGAGGTTGGAGCGAGAGCTTAAAAAGGGGATTTTGGTAGAAATCGAGTTAGAAGGGGAAACGGAGCCCGGAGTATCGGAACGCGACGAAACTTGGCGTGGAGTTAGAATATATGAATTAGATTTTGCGGGTAAGCTCCCGGGAGGAAATCGGGGTCGTAGGGCGCCGGTATCGCGCCGTATCAGTGCGTATCTTGAAATATTCAAGATATCGCCAATGGGCCGTAAGGTGGACTAGACGTCTACTTTATCTAGGTATTTTGGTAGATAACGAACCTATAGGATAGTACCTTACTACCCTAGGGAGATCGGGTCAAAATACAAAGCGTAGGTAGGCTATCTAGATAATCGCCGATGGTGGAATTTTACCCTTAAAAAGGGTAAAATAAGGAATTGGCCTACGGCCGAGAAATTGAGTTTGAAGTCCAAGATGGACTTGGATATGGGTTGTATAGGTTGGTAATGAGTAGAATTAGCCGTCTAGACCTAGTCTTGACCCCGGTTGACCACGGGTGACTTTGTAGACCAAAAGTCAACTATGGGTCAACACTTTACCCAATTTAGTCCCAAATTCCTTTAAACTTCTGTAGTTGACCGAAAGTCAACTATTAGTCACCATTGACCTAGGGTTGACCTAGGGTTGACCAGAGTTGACCACAGTTGACCAGAGTTGATCAGTTGACCAAAAGTCAAATGTAAGTCAACCGTTGACTCAAATTGACCTAGATTAATTCCGTTTGACTTGCATTGACCCGGTATGACCTAGCTAGACCTAATATGACTTAGGTTGACCTCGTACAGTCTAGTTTGACGCGTCTTGACCTAGAATGACTTAATAGGGTCTAAATTGTCTTGACTTTATTTCCTAAATAGAGTATTGATATGTCTTATTCTCTATAGGTCCTCGAGACGCTGTATTTGCTCCGGTTGACATATCATACCATATTACAGGCGAATACATTCTCTGACACTTTTCTAATTTATAATGATTGTTATGATTCATGTAATTAGTGTGGATATGCTTGTTCTCGACACATTGGTCACACGGATTGGTATTCATGGATCCCGACATGAGATGTTATTCTTCGTTATCTTGGTATATCTTGTGCAAGCCCCCTTGTAGTTCTTGTGCAGTATATGGACACCGATTCTCGAGAAGACTTGCTCCTTTCTCGTAGAATCCTGTGTCATAACGTGTCTTGCTTGGATCCACTCTACCAGTCGGGGATGGAGAGTACTAGTGTAGATGTGTGGTCATTAACCACCTTGTTTATTCTTGTAGACCTTGAATGCTACCAATCCTACACTCCATGTGGGATTGGCTGATCATAACCTTGTGCAGACCCAATCCGACCACATGTTGTAGCTAGTATTCACACACCTAGAGATATGATTCTTGATTCTTGTACATGCCATGATCAGTTTACTTGCCTTGTTCTAGCTCTAGTTTTACAGCTTACCTTGCCATGATACTCACATGTGCATTCCATGATTTTCTTGTATATACTCTCTATTTACTGTCTTGTAGCTTTTGTCATATCTTGTGAACTGTTGTAGATTGTACTCGTTCCATCCTGACAGAATATGTTGAAAATATTACAGATGCAGACGAGGGAGACTATTCTACCGACTACGGTCCGGATGACGTAGTGGGCCTAGACCTGGAGACTTTGGTCCAGCAGGGCTTAGCTCCGCCTGGCGAGACCTTACCCCTTGCTTAGTTAATGTAGGTCTTTTATACTGGACTTTGTCTCCAGCTACTTTTGAGTCTGTTATTACTATGGACTGTATTAGAGACTTGGACTTGTATATATTTTTTGTGTTGGACTTGACAAGTTATATATTATTTTATCGTCTTGTTGTCTTTTCATTTCAGTCTTTATTTTGTTATCTTAGAGTCGTGATTGAGTACTCGTATATACATTCATTGCTTGTCCTCCGTTCGGAGTTGACCATGGACTTGACAGGTTTTTGTTATATATATAAACTGTTTAGAGTAGAAAAATCTACAGCATTCCACGCCGATTTTTCGGTGAGGGCTGGGCGTTGTCACGTCACGTGTCCTTTTAGTGGGTGCGGGTCGTGACACACGGTCAGATACAAGTACCCAAAATCAAAAGTACTCGTACTTAACGAATAAAGGTGCCTATCCATTCTAAGTGAAATGTAGTTAAGAACAATCCTTCCTATGCATGGGCCCTGGCTGAATAGGATCGGCATAGTCCCCCCTTGGAGCACTAGTGGCCCAATCAATAAGAGCATAACGTTCCGCAGAACGTCAGTGGCCATCAGTAATCATGGGTCATCAGCCCCGTATCTCCAGCGGAGAATCCGGGTCACAAGGAAAAGTGCATCGAAGCCCATACGCTAAGGAATTGTCTTCCCCGCCCAATGCCTACTCTGTTGTATCCACAACAGTAAACTTCTATAACCGCTAAGTCAAACTAAGCATGCAACCTCTATTAGCGGTTATTCCTATCGCACCGCTTATACGCACCGGCGGCCAGCCAGTCACACATGTCCGTGTTCTACATACGACACACAACTTCGTGTTACAACGTGTCAAGGCCAATGAATGCAACACACAAGGTGGTCCCTTAAATCTAGGTTTAATGTATAAGAAAAATAATACATAACAGAAAATATAAATGAACAGTAAGTTCTAACAGGTTATGCCATATATCACAGTTTATTTTACATAAAGAAAATAAATAATGCATAAAATATGAGCTAAAATAAATAAACAGCAAATGGCAAGGTGTCTTGCCTGAGGTCCTTGCTGGTGAAACCGACAATCCCGTTGGGTACAGAATAGTCACAGGACTACACAAGATGAACTCAGACGATGTGACAAACTTCTAAAATAAAAACCAAAAATAAAATATTCTAGAAAATTTTTGGGAAAAATATATTATGTGTATTTTTCCGTCAGCTTTCCGAAACTTCAAACGGTTCGTGATTCTAATTCCTGGTTCTCCCCGAATCTTAAAAACACTAAAACGTGTCAAATTTCGGACAACGGACACTTCACAAATTTTCCAGAAAATTAAGTTCCAAATTTATGAAAATAAAATTTATATTCAGAAAATATACCTCAATACGATTCCAACAAAAAAAACTAGAGGTCAAACGGAGTCCGGAGTTGGGAGTTATGGTCATTCGAAGTTGCTACAACCTTTGAAAATTGAGGCCGAATTTATGACGAAAAAAAAAGAGAAATTTTGACAATGATGGTTTGAAAGATAATTTTATTCATAGATTCGATAGATATATATATATATATAATGGCTAGCAATTAGCAAATTATGATAGGATTAGAACTAAATCAATAAGGAAGATTATGATTACCAACTAATTTGGATAGTAATAGGATTGGTTTAAATAAGAAACGATATAATTAATGCTAGATATGATTCCAATAGGATAAGAATTTCTAATGGATAAATCTTCCCATAAATTTAAATCAAATAAATTATTTAAAAACAAATCAATTTGATTGCAATCCTTTAAATGATCACCATAATAACTTTAAGTATTATTCTATATTATCAAATAATTCAAATCATATGAATCCAAATCCAAATCAAACTCAACATAATAACTTTAAAATAATATCTAATATTTATCAAAATAATTTAAATCAAATAATAAATAAATCATTTAATCAATTAATATTTTAAATCTAGATTAGACAAATCGTAATGCTCCAATTAGTCATCGTAAGTATTTTAAACAATATTTAAATTATCAACATAATTTAAAGTATAGTTGACAACCATCAAGATAATTTAAATAAATTCAAATATAATCAAATAACTGATTAACATATCAAAATAATACCCGATGTCATCAAATATTATAAAACTTACTTTTATAAATCCAAATCTTTATTTAAAAATAAATAGACAAAAAAATCTTTTATCGCTCAATTTTTTTTAAAAACCAATTTTTAGAAGACCAAAAATAATAAAAACATATTTTATATTTCAAATAAAAAATTCGAGAATATTTTTTTAGAAACATTATTTCAAACCATTAATTTAAAACTAGCTTTTGGAAACAAAAGTAATCACAAAATATCTTTTACAAAATTTCTACAAAAATTACGTTTAAACAAGAAATTAAAATATATAGATATAATTAAAAAATAATAATAATTTCGGGAAGATGAGTTACAAATCTACCCACCTTTGAAAATTTTCGTACTCGAAATTTAAGGACTATTAGGATAGACGGACTTGTTTGATCGGTAAAAGGATAGTAAGAGTTTTTGATAAGAGAAAATAGATGGAAGGGAAAAGAGAATTTCTTTAAGGAGAACATTAATCAATTTGAATAAAAAATAGAAGAAGTGAATGGATATGGCTTGATGTGCACGGACACGATGTACGCACTATTGTGGATAAATTTGTTGATGTCAGAAATATATGGATGAGTACCTGCCTATTTATATGATGTGAAAATTCTCAATTGGATAAGGATTAGAATAGTTTAAACCCAATTAGATAATTCAATCTATTAATTTAAATCAATTCAAAAATTCTAAATCCAAATCAAAATCCAATTTAAATATAATTTAAATTCCATCTTTTATTTTAAATCAAACAAGATAAATCAACTTTCAAACATAGATACTAATTTTAGCTATTTAAATATATCCATAAAATAAATTCAAGATTTAAATTGCCACAAAAATTTCAAAATATATTTTCCAAAAATACAATTAATAATAATTTCAAAAATAATATTTATTATTTAAAATATACTAATAAATAATTAAAAATATGAAGAATATTATTTATTATTAGTAACTGTTATAAACAAAAAGGCTTTCATAAATAAATCGTAAACTTGGAAATTTTGGTACGATAACTAAAAATAATTATTAGATATATTATTTTGAAACTATAAAAAAATATTTTTCTAAAAATATGTAAGCTCGCACATATTCGCACTCGTCGAACAATTACGAAAAATAAAATTTCGTGCGCGACGTACAATACGACTACGCGACATACAATACAAAATTTTAAATCAATACCAAATTTAATATAAAAATAAATAGTAGAAATTTAGGGGTTTTACATCCTACCCAACTTAAAAGAATTTCGTCCTCGAAATTAAGAATTAGTAGGGGGAAAGAAGACACAAGGGGTATCGGTGGGGAGCAATCAATTATAAGGCTCAACAAAATCATGTCGTAAGAAGTCGCGATCTAGATCATAGAAAAATAATACGACATGGTCATAATCGATAGAAAGGCTAGAGAAAGTTCTAATATAACGCCTTCGTCCTTCTAAAATAGGTGAAGGCGAAAGCAATAGAGTTCAAAAGACGATATTATCGAATGTAATACGTGGTACAAAGATGATCGAATAATTTCAAAAGAATTGTCAAGACAGTCGTGGATGGGATTCTAAAGGCCGAGTTTAATTATGTCCCATCCACGTAGAACGAGAGATAAAAGCAAACCAAAGTGCACTCGGTTGATCAGACCATCATGCACCGGTTCTGATTAGACAATATGTTAGTGGGAGCGACCCAATTAACATATGTCTTGAACAAGCTCGATAAGGAATAAGCTTGCAAAAACTAGGCTACATTAGCATCATTAGTCAAAATGGTAAATACATAGGCACGAGAGATTTAAGATTTAAAGAAGGTAGAATGATTCCAAGTCATACAGTCGTCCTATAGTCTTCTTGTCCAAGTCCTTGGTTGGCTAGACGGGTTAGGTCCTCTAGATTCTAGGATCTAAATAAGCTTGCTAATATCGGTCACTAGGTCAAAGGGGTTGCTAGTTCATAAGGTATTCTACCCAACTTAAAGAATTAAACTAATGGTGATTTGGAACAACTAACTAGTAGGGTCAATCTCTAGCAAGCACGAAGGGAAGATAAGAATAGGGATGGAAGGAAGCAAGCAAGATGCAATTGATGAGTCGAACGATAGTTCGGATATGGAATCGAAAAAGAGGTCAAGTATGTGGATGAGATCCTAGACTTCTAATCCTATTCGCAGGCTTGCTTGGTACGGTAAAATAACCAAACAATTTATCTTGACCTGCATGGGCCACCACAAAAACATGTAACGCCCCAGTCCCAAAATACGTAGGACTAGGAACGTAGACATGCCAGCCGTATAATAAATATACGTAAGCTGTAAAATGCAGTAGAACCATAACTAATCTCATCCACACAAAAATAAATAAAAGATATATAATAAAAATGAGTTGTTTTGATACAATATATTGGGCGGAGACAAATCCACTACCAACAAGTAAAGGAAAAAAATACATAAGAAAAGAAATGAATTTGGCGAGCGAATCAAAGACGATCCAAGTGCAATCATCCTCGAGGAAATAACGATGATCACGGCTAGAGCTAGAGTACCTGCGAAAGACAAGGGCACACACCTGGAGAGATAACCAGGTCCTCAGAGGGACGTAACAAGACACATAATACCATGCCATATAAACTGAATAAATACTGCTCAAATAAATAAGTCAATTTAATTATAACATGGTCCAATACACACCTATTGAACGAGCGTACCATCCCCCCAACCAAACAAGGACAAGAGATGGTAAACTAATTCACGGTGACGTATCTTTTCCGGCTATGAATCCAATATGGTATCCGGACCCCAACAAGGTTCAATACCTTCTCATCAAAGTAGTAAGTCACACCTACAACCAAACAAGGACAAGATGTGATGAACTAATCTGCGACAAGTTATTATTCCAAGCCACGGTCAGATACAAGTACCCAAAATCAAAAGTACTCGTACTTAACGAATAAAGGTGCCTATCCATTCTAAGTAAAATATAGTTAAGAACAATCCTTCCTACGCATAGGCCCTGGCTGAATAGGATCGGCATAGTCCCCCCTTGGAGCACTAGAGGCCCAATCAATAAGAGCATAACGTTCCGCAGAACGTCAATGACCGTCAGTAATCATGGGTCATCAGCCCCGTATCTCCAGCGAAGAATCCGGGTCACAAAGAAAAGTGCATCGAAGCCCATACGCTAAGGAATTGTCCTCCCCGCCCAATGCCTACACTGTTGTATCCACAACAGTAAACCTCTATAACCGGTAAGTCAAACTAAGCATGCAACCTCTATTAGCGGTTATTCCTATCGCACGGCTTATACGCACCGGTGGCCAGTCAGTCACACATGTCCGTATTCTACATGCGACACACAACTTCGTGTTACAACGTGTCAAGGCCAATGAATACAACACACAAGGTGGTCCCTTAAATCTAGGTTTAATATGTAAGAAAAATAATACATAGCAGAAAATATAAATGAACAGTGTGTTCTAACAGGTTATGCCATGTATCACAGTTTATTTTACATAAAGAAAATAAATAATGCATGAAATATGAGCTAAAATAAATAAACAACAAATGGTAAGGTGTCTTGCCTGAGGTCCTTGCTGGTGAAACCGACAATCCCGTTGGGTACAGAATAGTCACAGGGCTACACAAGATGAACTCAGACGATGTGACAAACTTCTAAAATAAAAACCAAAAATAAAATATTATGGAAAATTTTTGGGAAAAATATATGATATGTATTTTTTCGTCAGCTTTCCGAAACTTCAAACGGTTCGTGATTCTGATTCCTGGCTCTCCCAGAATCTCAAAAAACACTAAAACGTGTCAGATTTCGGACAACGGACACTTCACAAATTTTCCAGAAAAGTAAGTTCCAAATTTATGAAAATAAAATTTATATTCAGAAAATATACCTCAATACGATTCCAACAAAAAAAACTGGAGGTCAAACGGAGTCCGGAGTTTGGAGTTATGGTCATTCGAAGTTGCTACAACCTTTAAAAATTGAGGCTGAATTTATGACGAAAAAAGAGAGAAATTTTGACAAGGATGGTTTGAAAGATGATTTTATTCATAGATTCGATAGATATATATAATGGCTAGCAATTAGCAAATTATGATAGGATTAGAACTAAATCAATAAGAATGATTATGATTACCAACTAATTTGGATAGTAATAGGATTGGTTTAAATAAGAAACGATATAATTAATGCTAGATATGATTCCAATAGGATAAGAATTTCTAATGGATAAATCTTCCCATAAATTTAAATCAAATAAATTATTTAAAAACAAATCAATTTGATTACAATCCTTTAAATGATCACCATAATAACTTTAAGTATTATTCTATATTATCAAATAATTCAAATCATATGAATCCAAATCCAAATCAAACTCAACATAATAACTTTAAAATAATATCTAATATTTATCAAAATAATTTAAATCAAATAATAAATAAATCATTTAATTAATTAATATTTCAAATCTAGATTAGACAAATCGTAATGCTCCAATTAGTCATCGTAAGTATTTTAAACAATATTTAAATTATCAACATAATTTAAAGTATAGTTGACAACCATCAAGATAATTTAAATAAATTCAAATATAATCAAATAACTGATTAACATATCAAAATAATACCCGATGTCATCAAATATTATATGTCACGTCCCGCTTCCCGGATGGAAGGGTGACGTCATAAACACATCCCCAGGCTACGCACCGAATTTTGCGATTGTTGCCCGTAATCATCAGCAGAATGGAAAATACAAGGAGTTTTCATGGTATTAAAAATATAGTGTAGCTATATTACAAGGAACTTTTCCAACAATACTATTACAGACGATTACAAAAGTAAATTTGTAAGATACTACGATACTGCTGGTCATAACTGTAGGTAGTCCAAACAGTTTACTCCTCGTTGTAGTGCGACGACACTTCGGCGGAGGCATCTTCTTCTTCTTCACCTAGTGAACAAATACTAGGTCGTTTAGAAAACGACGAGCAAGTCCTCGGCCAAGAACGGTGAAAGTTAAACAAAACAAGGAATATGTAGTTTAGAAAAAGATGAAACAGAGTATGCCAAATTGCACTGTTATATATATATATATATATATATATATATATATATATATATATATATATATATATATATATGCTTTAGTAAAACATGAATGAAATCAACGTCCTACTTCATGAATGATAAGATTTCCGAGCTTCCCTTGAGCTTTTAGTAGGAATTGCTTTCCTTGAGCAATTAAGGACACTGCTTATTTATAATAGGCAGCGTTGTTTCTGGAGTAAGATTAAAATGAAATGCAGATGCAGTTTTGAGAACAATACTCCGAATAATCCTCTAAATATTTCCCGTGAACAATCCCGTTAACCTGGGATCAGGCTGTGATTTTCGAGCCTCCCTTGGGCTAAAAGAATCATCTATTGATGTTACTGTCAAATAGATAAAATTGATTTCTGAGCCTCCCTTGGGCTAGTACACCCTAGTCGAAACTAGATGTACTGATTCACGAGATTTTCGAAATACTGATCAGCTTTTGTTATTTATGTTACGGGATATCTAGGGATATTCAGTTGTTCTCCCCTCCCAAATGCTTTTTAAATAAGAAATTTTCTAAAAAATTTCCGAAAGTCAGAAATTTATCTATCTTCTAAATTTTTCAAAAATTTCGGCAGAGTCTCCTTTGTATTTAGGAGCCCCAAAAATTTACAAAAAACGTATATATGACAAAAGAAAGATATGGGCTCGCCGACCCCTTCGGTGGAGCAACTCTCAACACCGGAACCACGCAGGTAAATAAATGGGCTCGCCGACCCCTTCGGTGGAGCAACTCTCAACACCGGAACCACGGAGTTATAAAATAACAGAAGGAACTTTAGACTTTTACCTGAGCAAGCAATGAATACCCTTCCTTTAGCAATTAGTCGGGCCGCGGCTTACTAATTGGATTGTAGTTTATCAAAATAAAGCTAATGTCCATCCAACTATACTAGTAAATATGCGAAGACTTTATAACATATATCTATATATGTGTATATATATATATATATATATATATATATATATATATATATATATATATATATATATATATATATATATATATATATATATATATATATATATATTATGTAGATAGGATAAAGAAAATTAAATCAAACACAACTCTTCCATAGTAATAAGTGCATGAAGCAGGAAAAGGAAAAATAAACGGAAAATTTTTCTAACTATGGACCCACACAAGATTGAGTAAATATTTAGTGAGTAGAGAAACGTAGGGTCTTTGTACTTTTACCTCTCCGGCGTGCGGTCCAGTTGTTCAGTTCCAATGTTTATGACAGACTTACCATTGGAGAGTCCCATGTTCATGTATGTTTATGTGTTTATGGAAATTCAAGTCCAAATAGTTCAGGTCCATAATCAGTTCCTTTAGTTGTGCATACTTACCCGTGATATGTCACAGATAATAGTTCCAGTGCCAAATTTTAATTCCTATGTCTATCAAAATTGAACCTTTACTAGAAATCAAAATTGCAACATTTTAAAATATCTCAAATTGGGTTAAATGTTACCAAAATTTCAGAATTTAATTAAACCATAATTAGGGATATTTCCTTAACTTATATTCCAAACTATAATATTATGAGATGAAGAAATTAATATGTAACATGAAGTTTCAGATTTTAAAAGATTAACCTATATAAATTCAACTTCCTAGTATTACCAAACTTAACAAAATTTTGTATGATCATAACTAAAATTTCAGAATTTAATATGATTTAAATGATTCATATTAACCTAGATGGAAAAAGATTAGAGAAGAAGAAGGAGAAGAGGACTTGCCTTGGGTTGGAAATGACCTAGATTTCTCCACAAACCCTAATTTGAACCCAATAGCAAATAACAACCCTTGTTAGTACTCTAACCTAGTATGAATTGGAAAAAAAATAAGGATTGGGGGAAGAAGATGAGGATTACCTAGGTTTCCTCCTTGGAGAGTTGAAGTGGAAGAGGAGGAGATGAAGAAGAGGAGGTGGATGAAATGGTGGAGGTGGCCGGCGGTTGCTGGCGGCGGGCGGCGGCGAGCGGGCGGTGGCAGCGGCGAGCGGGCGGCGGCAGGGGGTCGGGGCAGCGGCAGCAGGTGGTCGGGAGGGGAGGGGGTCGGGTGCGTGTGTTAGTGTTTTTTTTCTTCTCTTTCCTTTCTTTCCTTTGTGTGTGTGTGTTTATATAGAGGGGGGGAAAGAGGGGATGAGGTGCTGGTGAGGTGAGGTGTGTTTGTGTGTGTGTGGGGGGAAATTTAAATGGGGAGAGTGGTGAGGTGTCCCCCCCCCCAAATAAATACAAGGGACACCTTACCCCTTTCTCCATTCTTCATGAAAATTCTATTGGTTTATTTATTTAGTTGGAACAAATAAAAATAATAATACTAATAATAATAATAAAAATAAGAATATGACATTATATAACTTACTTTTATAAATCCAAATCTTTATTTAAAAATAAATAGACAAAAAAAATCTTTTATCGCTCAATTTTTTTTTAAAAACCAATTTTTAGAAGACCAAAAATAATAAAAACATATTTTATATTTCAAATAAAAAATTTGAGAACATTTTTTTAGAAACATTATTTCAAACCATTAATTTAAAAACTAGCTTTTGGTAACAAAAGTAATCACAAAATATCTTTTACAAAATTTCTACGAAAATTACGTTTAAACAAGAAATTTAAATATATAGATATAATTAAAAAATAATAATAATTTTGGGAAGATGAGTTACAAATCTACCCATCTTTGAAAATTTTCGTACTCGAAATTTAAGGACTATTAGGATAGACGGGCTTGTTTGATCGGTAAAAGGATAGTAAGAGTTTTTGATAAGAGAAAATAGATGGAAGGAAAAAGAGAATTTCTTTAAGGAGAACATTAATCAATTTGAATTAAAAAAATAGAAGAAGTGAATGGATATGGCTTAATGTGCACGGACACGATGTACGCACTCTTGTGAAGAAATTTGTGGATGTCAGAAATATATGGATGAGTACCTACCTATTTATAGGATGTGAAAATTCTCAATTGGATAAGGATTAGAATAGTTTAAACCCAATTAGATAATTCAATCTATTAATTTAAATCAATTCAAAAATTCCAAATCCAAATCAAAATCCAATTTAAATATAATTTAAATTCCATCTTTTATTTTAAATCAAATAAGATAAATCAACTTTCAAACATAGATACTAATTTTAGCTATTTAAATATATCCATAAAATAAATTCAAGATTCAAATTGCCACAAAAATTTCGAAATATGTTTTCCAAAAATACAATTAATAATAATTTCAAAAATAATATTTATTATTTAAAATATACTAATAAATAATTAAAAATATGAAGAATATTATTTATTATTAGTAACTGTTATAAACGAAAAGGCTTTCATAAATAAATCGTAAACTTGAAAATTTCGGTACGATAACTAAAAATAATTTTTAGATATATTATTTTGAAACTATAAAAAAATATTTTTCTAAAAATATGTAAGCTCGCACATATTCGCACTCGTCGAGCAATTACGAAAAATAAAATTTTGTGCGCGACGTACAATACGACTACGCGACATACAATACAAAATTTTAAATCAATACCAAATTTAATATAAAAATAAATAGTAGAAATTTAGGGGTTTTACACCTGCCATGCTTAGGACAGTTCTTATATCTTCACATGTTTCTTACTGGTTCTCAGTACATGTTTTACTATGCTTTATACTACTCGGAGTATTCACATGTTTCATATTGTTTCTAGTACCGTCCATGCTTATATTACTCCCAGTATCTATCACATGATAGAATATGGGTTATGGGAAAACTGACAGTTGAGTACGTGATCACGACCCCCTTCTCCGTACGTATGTACCGAGCAAAGTTTCATTTTATATGAATACTGCGCCGTAGGCCTTATCTCAAAGCAGATTTGTGCGTGTGTACATCTATCGCCTTTTCAATTGTACGAAAGTACATTTCATTATGTGTCCCCAGCACATTGTACATCTATTGACCGATCACGTACCTGCTCCAGTTTTAAACATTAGATATACATGTGTCATCTTGACAAATGTATCATACCATGATTCCAGATATGCCATGTTCCCTATATTACTATGATACTGTGATCCCAGTTGTACCATGAGGCCATGTTTTCAGTATTTCCTGTTTTATAGATTTATCACACCATGTTTCTTGTTGTACATCTCTTCCATTATATGTTCAGTATTTTAGTTGTAGAGGTTGTACTTGCTCCCGTCCTGATAGGATAACGTTGTAGGTTTATTTTTCGAGGAGGAAATGCTATATGTTACATATTATGGCACTGATTTTGAGGACCTGGCCTTAGCTCCAGAAGAGGCCCCAGCGGGGAACCTTGCTTAGTTATCTTTCTTGTGTTTTGAGACTTAGATTTTGATCTGTACTTATATTTGGATACTGGACTTTGTCTCCAGTTAGATACTTATAAAGTGTATTATTAAGTCTGTGCTTACGTTACCTTCGCTTATAGATGCTGTGTTGTGATGAACTTTAAATATGATTTTAGAACTGTTAGCTGCTTAGATCCTTTATTGTCTATTCTTAGAACAGCTTACTACGCTTTAACAAGCGTAGGCTGGACATGGCTCGGCCCGGCCCAACAATTTGGGTAACGGGTCGTGACACATACACCACTCGGAATCAAGCCATTTCCCTCGTACTATACTTAGTATAAACCGACAATCTCTTCCGACTCACGATTTCTGTAGTGATCGTGCTTGATCACAACCGTAACTTTTTTAATCAAATCTGACACAACTCGGTCAATGTTTTCGTTTGCCAACATAAGTTTGGTGTGCAACCAAACGATTCGTTCTATCGATTTACGATTTTAATTCCTTCAGTTGCATCTCGTGCAACAATTTATTTTGATTACGTTGCACCCCGTGCAACAAATTTTACTTCCGATACGCGTTGCACATCGTGCTATAATTTATTTTTGACATTTTATTTCAATTCGTGCAACGATTTATTTTCAATCTCCTTTGCACTCCGTGCAACGATTAATTTGATACGCGTTGCACTACGTGCAATAAGTTTACTTCCAACACGCATTGCACATCGTGTAACGATTTATTCCCGACTTTCCAAGTCAATGTGCAATTCCGTTCAACACATTCGGTATTGGCTTATCACTTTCATTTTAACGCATATTCACAATTGACTCGTTGCACTTCGTACATCATTTTATTTCCCTTTCAACATGTTACATTGCAACAACATCTCAAATCGTATTTCACAATTTGTTGCGCTTGCAGCAACCAATATTTTTACGGCTCGTTGCATTCAATGCAATATACCCTTCGCGACTTTCTTAGCAAACATCATGAAATTGCCAAAACACATGCGGTAAAATTTCACGATTTGTATTAGACTTATTGTATGGAACATCCAGTGCGGCATCGAGTAGAGTCAAGAGTGATATCAAGTGGTGGTGGGCAACTTTTAGAATTGTAATGAAGTGAGCGTCCAGAGAAAATTGAGCCTAGAGCTTTGATACTAATTTATCACGCCCCGACCCAAAATTACCCGAATCATCGTCCTCACAGGGGATGTGATATCGCACAAGCCTGGAGTTGCGCTCGTGCAAGGCAAGATGACAAGTTCTCAAATGGTTATCTTTTGATTCGATATTAACAACGATAGGAAAACAGAGTATACGAAACAATTCTCTTTATTTATATTCGAAACTAAGATTTCAAAGGCTTTCGATAGCCTAACAATATATGCCAGATTGGCTACAACACTCAGGTTCTCTCTTGCCCACAAAGGATTTTACCATTCTATACATCATGTCTTCTATATCTCGGCCGCATCAATCCTGTTGCAAGTCCGAACGTCAAGCGATCGCACGCTTCAATACGCTTCGACATTTTCGAACCTCAACGTGTTCAAGCAACGCTTCGCCGCGAGCAATCCATTCCCTGCACCCTGCATGAAGCTGGTGGGGGATCAGTATGTTCGTCCTCGCATGTACTGATGCAAAGATCTTCTTTCCAAACCGACATTGTAGTATTTATGTTGAATCATGCAACTTAGCTTATGATCTTGCTATGTTCTCCTTAGGGTCAATTTTATGGCATGTTCGAAAGTGTAAAGCATGTTTGTTTGCCATTGATTGTAAAAGTACAGAACAGTTTTATGGGAGGACTGAACTTAGACTCACAATACAAACTCGCTTGTACAAGGAAAGTGTCACGACCCGTTACCCAAATTGTTGGGCCGGGCCGAGCCATGTCCAGCCTACGCTTAAGATAAAGCGCAGTAAGCTGTTCTAGCGATAACAAGATAAGACTAAATGTGCTAACAGTTCTATAAGTGAAGAAGAATCATAAATGCTCCAAACACAGAAGTCATCTCATATAGTGAACGTCCAAGTACAAGTAAACTGAAATGTAAAACTGGATACATGTCCAGTTACAAAATGGTATAGTCTAATACATGACTACACTAAGTATCCCAAGCAGCTAAGCAAACTAGACGAGTCTCCCCGCAGGAACATCCTCGTATGGCAAAACCGGGTCCTCGGCAGTGACTCCATAATACGAATCACAGAGCAACTCCTCCTCAGTAAGTATACCTACAACGTTATCCTGTCAGGACGGGAGCAAGTACAACCTCTATAACTAAAGTACTGAACATAAAATGAAAGAGATGTACAACAAGGATCATGGTGTGATGAGTCTATAAAACAGGAAATACTGGAAACATGTCATCATAATCTATCATGGCAAGGATACATATGTCATAGAGACAGATGTATATGTAATGTTTAAAACTGTAGCAGGTACGTGATCGGTCTGTGGTGTACAAAATGCAGTGGGCATATGTATATAATGTACGTTCCGTACAAGACTCAAGCGATAGATGTACAACGTACAAATAGAGCAGTATTGGCCTACGAACAAGGTATGCATATAAAATGCGACCAAGCTCGCTACTATAGGGGGGATCATGATCACGTATAATACTATCAGTTTCCCCATAACCCATATTCTAATCATGTGAGAGATACATCAAGACTGTTCTAAGCATAGTAGTAATAGAAAGTACAACATGTGACGTTTTAACTTGCTACCCCAAGGATCAGCATTTAATATGGTTAATACATGTTCTAGCATTAAAAGACAGTAAATAAGTTTGTAGATGTACTTGCCTCTAGCAAAACAAGCTGCGATAAAAGTGCTATGGATGTCCGGTAACTCGTCACTGTAGAAATACATGCATAAACTTAGCTTTTACACTAAGCTAAAACACTAGGACACTAATTGGTGCGACATGACTTGTGACTGGGCATCTAGCCAAAATGATGACTTGGCATAAGAGACCAATGTGGGGTGACACACTATGTTAACCAAATTTCTAGGGTCTTTACACTAGTGAGGGATGGGGTTCAGCACGACTAAAACTCCAAATAACACAAAAGCTACAAGTCGTAATTAATCAATAAATAAATCAAAAGATCATTGTGTTCTAACAATTATTGAAGTAGACAAAAAGTCTAGTTTTTCTTAAAGCAAAGTATCAAAGTGATCCTTATTAATCATAGAAATTTATTATAATTTTTTGGAATTTATTAACCAGTACAAATATTTTATAAAAATCAGTTTTCCTAAATATACAGAAAATGAGTTTTGGTTTCATATGCCAAACTAGGGGCAAAACAGTAAATTAAATACTACAAAAATTATACTAAATTATCTAACTTAACATAGTATCTAAAAACTATTTTTCCATAATTTTAGCAACACTTTAAGTATTTTTAGAAAATCAAAAACAGCAATGCACACAATAATTAATTATCTGCGTATTTATGTCCATGTATATAATTTGAACCAAAGTTCAATACAGGACCCAAGGCCATGAATCAAGTCCAATATGACTTGTACAGGTCTTGAATGTGTGAAAACACATTTGAGCCCAAATACCCATGCTAGGCTTGGACACCAAATGGTTGCAGTAATTTAAACACAATGAAAATACAATTTGATAATAGTCAAAATAAATATTATTATTTTAATAAGGTAAAGTTTTACATAGTAACTATAAAAGTATGAACATTATTTTATATAAATAATTTACACTAAGCTAAGTAAAATACACATAGGAACTAATATATATATATATATAAATATAGGGATATTTATATATATAGGAAAATGCTCAACTATATATTATATATATATATATATATATATACAAATATATGTATATATACATATATATAAGAAAATACTCAACTATAATATATATATATATATATATATATATAAAAAAAAAAAAAAAAAAAAAAAATATATATATATATATATATATACAAAATTAATGTATACATATACATATAATAGTATATATATGATAATATATATACACAAGAAAATATATATATATATATATATATATATATATATATATATATACATAAATATATATGTATACATATGTATATAAAAATAATGAAGTATACATATATATATATATATATATATATATATATATATATATAAAAACAGCAAATATATATATATATATATAAATATAGTATAAAGAATAATACATATATGCATACAAGTATATGTATATACATATATATATATATAAATATATATATATATATAATAGAAAAGGAAAAAGAAAAAGGAAAAGAAAAAGAAAAGGGAAAGGAAAAGCAGCCAGGGCTCGAACCCGAGCCAACAGAGCCAGGGGGGTGAGAGTTTAATTGCTGTGCGCTGGCCAATGGGCCAGTTGGCCCAACTGTTAAGATAGGGTTTTTGTTTATTTTATTTAGTAACAAATGATTTATCATTAAAAAAAAATATAAAAGCCAACCTGTGTCCTGACAGTTAAGGACACAGGTATCCTCGTGTCCTTGGCCTGCACGACACACACGAGCTCAAACTTGCGTGTCCAGTTCTATCAAAGTATTCGCCAGGACACGGCGAACGCTTTCGACTCAATACGAGACACGCACGACACAGGGGAACACTGACACTCACGTGTCCGACGAGTTGAAGGGCGATTCGAAGGTCGGGGACGGCGGAGGAGACGTCGGCGTCACGGCGCTTGGGTGGCGCTGGGGTTGGCTCAGCGCGGCGAACCTAACGGTGGTGGTTGCGGGCGGTGGTGCTCAGCGGTGGGGCTGGACTGGTGGTTAGCCGGAGTTAGGGTTCCGGTTAGGGTTTTTGGGAGATGGGCGGAGCTAGGGCGTCGGTGGTGGTCGGGGGAAGTGGTAGCTAGGCTGAGGGGGAGAGGGGGAGTTTAAATAGGGAAAGAGGGCGGTCGGGTTGGTCGGGGGGCAGCCGAAAATGACGGAGGGGGCAGCGTCGGTCGGTTGGGGCAGCGTTCGAGTCAGAGGAGAGAGAGAGCTGCTCGTGGGGGGGGGGGGGGGTGTTTGGTAATTTTGTAATAGGGTCCTCTAGTTTTAGGATAATTACAAATAGGTCCAAACAACAGTAAATGTAAATTATAATTTGCATAACAGAATTTAAAACAATTCCTAAATTGCAAATGGCTATAAAATATAATTCACAAATTGCATATTGATATTAAAACAAAATTAAATATTACAAATCGATATTAAAACAATTCTACTTATTACAAAACTACATTAAAACATTTCTAAAAATTACAAAATGATATTTAAATAATTTGGAAAATTATATATTGATATTTTTGGTATTTAAAACTCATTTAAAAATCATTTAAAAATTCTAGAAAATTTCTAAAATCATATTAAATTATTTTTAAAACCAATAATGACATTTAATAATTAATTAATACTAGTTTAAAAAAATTTTGAAAATCAGGGGCTTACAGAAAGCCTAGGGACGAAAGCCTAGGTACATCAGACTAAGTACAATTGTTTATTTTAGATTCTGGGGGGTGACGATAGAGGCTCGGGAAGGCGACGGCAGCCCTGCCTTACTCCTTGGATGATCGGTATACAACCTTGGCTCGGGAAAGATCTGCTTGGCGTTGACGAAGAAATGCCCTTCTCGCTCTCCTCGTGTTGCTCTTCTGGCTTCTCTCTCTCTGTGTGTACTTCCTCTCTGATTATTAAGGGGGGAGCTCTCTGTGTATGCGTATCTCTCTCTGATAATGTATATGTCGCCAGGGAATGACACCTTACTATTTATAATAGTGGGGCATCATTAGGGTTTGGATGATTACCCATTCTTAAAGTGGCGGCGGCCTAATGTATAATCAATCTGGACCATTCGTTTAAGGCGTGAAGGATCTGAGCCATAAATGGGGATAGTATTGAATCCTGTGAATGATTAATGCTGATTGCTTTAAATCTTCATGATTAATTGTGTCAAGCTTGGTTTTCTCACCACGTGTCCCATTGGCTTGATCATGAATGATATAACCTGATCTCATTAATTATGAGGATAACGTTAAATATGGTCATTGGGATCTAGTAAATCTCTGATTGATATGCATCCCATAATCATCCTTGCTAAGTTGTGGGGACCATCAAATCTCTGCCACGTGTCTTAATGGTAGACCCTGTCAGAACCGTATGATATCCATGAACCGTATGAGACAGCGTCTCAGTGAGCCACATAGGTATAGTACTTGCGAGCCGTATGGGGTAGTTTCTCGGTGTGCCGCATAGGTGTAATACTTGCGAGTCGCATGGGATGGCTTCTTGGTGAGCCGCAGAAAGATGATTCTCGCCAGCCGCATGAAGCTGTTCTTCAATGGAGCCGCATGGGAATAGCCACGTGTCAATCTCGGATCGTGTCAAAGATTTTTTCCTATTTCCAAAGAGTCTGTCATTATGACAGGACCATTATGACACTTCAGGTCAGAGCCGTCAGCTGTCAAATCATGGCAGAGCATTGAATAGGGCCATTATTCGATGGCCAGCTGCGTGAAAGGGTCCCATGGGGACACGTGGTATTGATCGAGCCGCATATCTCTGTTGGTCGTATGTGAGCCGCATATACTTCTGAACCGCATGCGGCTGGAGGGCTCTTTGAACCGCATAGGACTGTCCCTATATAAGCCGCATGGACTCTCCTGTCCCGAGCCGCATGAGACTAAGAGTCTCTCTGAACCGTATGGGATAGCTCCTGTATGAGCCGCATGGAGTTCTCCGGTTCCGAGCCGTATAGGTCATCATTCTGATATTTTCCATGCTTCTACAAGACCCCCTTCAAAGTTTTCAATTTGCAAAATTGAAATACTTTGAATAAGAAGCATGGCCGTTGTTGACCGCATAGATGATTCAGCCGCATGGATTTATCTGGCCGCATGAGCTGTTAGGCCGCATAGACTTTTTGCCACGTGTCCCAACCACGTATGCAAATCTTCTGCATTAAATGCCTTTTGATTCGTTTTTTGAATTAACGCCGCCTCTTGGGGAAGGATCCCAAGGGTCAGTTTTCTTTTGACCGAAGCATTTTTCCTTTATTCTTTTAGGCGACGCGTGGATCGAGGCGTTTGTTTGATTTTTCGAGCCTCCTTCGCCTATAAATATGAGTAATTTTATTCTTTGAGGGTTTCTTTACCTTCTCTCTTTTGCTCGGACTCCTTGTTGCCGACTTCCTCTTCGTCTTCTCCCATCAACGATTGCCAATGGCTCCCAAGAAGACTACCGCTGGTACGGGCAAGAAGGTCGCGTCATCGTCTGCGGCAGCGAATGGCAAGAGGGCCGCGTAATCATCGACGGCGGCGAATGTGGTGGCTCCTCCACCGGCTGACGTGCCTGTTTTTCACCCCGACTTTCACCCGCCTATTGCTGGTAGGACTATCAACGTGAACTGTCACGGCTACGCCGCATATTTTATGCTCGAGCCTGTATTTCCAAGTATGCTGCGTGTCTGACTCATGTTCGAGCCGCATGGGATATGACCTAGGTCTGAGCCGCATGAAAGTTGTTGTCTGCAGCCGCATAACTACTTCATCCTCAGGGCCGCATAAGCTCATCTGGACTGGACCGCATGAGCTCTTTCAAACTGAGTCGCATAAGCCTATTTCGAACTGAACCATATAAGCTTATTCGAATTAGACCGTATAGGCTCATCCGAACTGAACCGCATATGCTTCTTTCGAACCGAACCGCATAAGCTCATCCACCCTGAACCGCATAAGCCTATTTCGAACCGAACCACATAAGCTCATTCGTATGAGTTCTTTCAAACTGAGTCGCATGAAGTTATGCTAAGCTAAGCCGCATAAGCGTCTCGTAGTTTATGTTTCGGCTATCTTTTTGACTTGTTTCTTTTGTCTTTCTTCAGTGAATCTGCCAGTAAATCCTGCGGGGGAACTTATAGTGGGCTCAAATCAGTTCGCCTTGGGCGTGTGTCTTGAAGACTTAATTAAGCATGTGCTGAATCAATTTCCTGATAATGAGCCTTTGGAGAGGTTGAACGCCATCGAGAATCAGACCCTCCATTATCTCTGTGCCATGATGAATACTGGAAAGCTGGATGGATTATATCTGAAGCCTTCATTCCTCTTTGGAGACGCTTTAGTCATAAAGAATTCCCGAGTATTAGAGATTTCTGAGAACTGGGATTTTTCTTTGGATGGGATGGCGATCCATATTCCTCTCATGGAACGTCATTATCCTCTGTCGTGGTTCAATATGGTATTGTTGGATAGGAAGATGGTGTGTAACTTAACCCCTACTCAATCAGGGATGTTGATGGACAACATCCATTATAACCCGAACATGCGGTCAGCGTACGCGGGTAAGGATTCCGTCCTCCGGTACATGATGGGTCTGGCCCCAGGCTCTTTCATGAATGTATACGGTCCTAACTTCACACTCACTCAAGCTGATACATTTCTGAATCGACTTGCTCGCAAAAAATCTTATCCCGTTGGCAGACTGGCATTGCTGAACTGGATAAACCCCACTTCTATGTGGGCCCAGTTGACCACTTGGGTTCTGCAGACCTACGGAACATTCCTGCGGGAGGTAGGACTTTACCATGCCATTCGGGGCACTTGTCATGGGCTTCCTATCAATAAACCACTGTTCATGGCACTCTTGGAGATGTATAACCGGCGAACGGGGACGTTCTTCGCACCCGGAGGAGAGTTGGGGCTTGCTCTCCATAAGATGTATACTGTCTCTAAACTTTCGTAGGGGAATGAGCCTTTCGAGGTGTATACCCCGTCGAATGAGGAGTTCGAGGACTAGAACCGACGACTCCCAGGTTTTGTTACGGTGTATCAGGAGTTGCTGTGCCATCATAGTGCTTGTCACCAGATGGCTATAAAAATGGTGGATAGCTCAGAAGGGACCGCTCCCCACACCACATCCTAGGTTAATTATCTTTTTAAAATTGACCCTTCTGGTGAAGTTACTCCTCGTACCCCTCGAACGCATGGAGAGGTAAAGGACCTGATGTCAAGCGTCAAGAAGTCGCGGTCCAAGAGCGACATATTCGGGAGTCAAACTGACTCTCTTAGCTATTTTTACTACGGAACCACACAGATGTCAGAGAAGGCGCTCCTGGCTGGATTTTTGATGATATGGCTGCGGAACTGCGTAGTCTCGGGAGGAGCAGGTTCTATCGAGAGGATCGGTCGCCACTTCATTCTCCCTGCCGTTAAACTGGTATTTGGAGTTAGACTGGCCCTTCTTCCTGCTATGGTGTGTAGCATACACCATGGTCTTCGAACATTCTCGTCCAAGGTTATTGTGCGCGATAAGACGCTGGATTTTGAGCACATAGAACTGCCTTTCCACTATTTGATGGGGTGGTTGGTGATGCACTACAAGTCTTTGATGGGACCTGGAATAACGGAAGATGCTACAGATGAAGACGCTTCCCTTTTCAAATGCCATCGCCGGTCTTGGGAATACGATACTATGCCAGCTTGTCGGAGGGCGCTGGCGAGGGTGGATGGGTGTGACTTTTTTGTGTATGTTCCTCATTTTTCTGATGAGAAAGTGAGGAAGGTATACCTTGATGGTACCGGACCTTCTCACTTTCTGTCTCCGAATATGCTCACCTGGTTGCACAACATCCGTCCTGCGTATCTGGTTTATCGCAACCGCGATAATGTGTACTTGGAAGCTTACCTACCTAGGAGGTTTTCCTGCCAATTTGGTTATAGCCAGTTCCTTGATTGTCCCAACCCTTGTTTGGGCTTTGAAGGTAGCGTCCTTGATGGTGTCAGGGCGTGGAATTATTATGACGCTTATCATACTCGGGCCAGCTTCTCGGTCCCCGATGCTAAGGCGCCGAGGGAAATTTTGTACGTGGCTGCTTTATATTATGTTATGGCGAACAAGCCTCCTGTTAATTTCGATCCGAGTACCAGTTTCATCGTGGGTACCGGTTTAGAGGAGAAGCCAAAGGGGGCTAAGGCTAGAAAGCAACTAGCGCTCCAGACTCCCCTTCCTGAATCAGAACCTTCCGAGTCGGCTGAGGGGGAGGATGATCATGATAGAGAAGACTCCCTTTCTGGTGGGGGTGAAGAAGTAACGGATCAACCGCTTCCCACACCAGATGAACTGGCGGAGGATCCGTTACTTACTACACAAGAGGAAGTAGTGAGGGAAGAACAGCCTCCAGCTGTGTCTGGTCCCTCACATAAACGAGTCAGACGTGAGTCTTCTGACGGCAGAGCGACCTTTTCCGTGAAGAGAGCTGCCGTTAGGTCTCATGGATTACTTATTACTAAGAGGGGTGAAGGTACAGACGATGTTCCGGAGGTAAGACCAAGTCGGAGCCATCTCTTTGTTGTAGTTTTCTTTTCTCTTGGAGATATGACTTAATCACTTTTCTTTGTAGGCGTCTGATGAACCGGCCTCTCCTGAACCGTCTGCTGTCCCTGGAGTTGATCCGGCCCTTGCTGCTTTGATTAGCGACATGTGTGCCACGGTACTTTCTACGGGGGCTCTCTCAGCGGTGGCTGGAAGCTCCCAGGTTGCTGAGGCCTCGGCCTGGGGTGACGAAGGTTTCCTCGGGCCCGTCTTCGAGACCGCTGAACTTCAGCAAGGTGACGTCGATCTCGTTGCATCCCCTCCCGAGGGTGCAGGGGCGGAGGAGTCTATTATACCTGACTCGGAGACTGTTGGTGAAGAGGCTGCGGTGGCTGCAGGAGAACCTCAGCCTCCGCACTCCTCCACTGGTAAGATAAGCCAAATATTGACTAGTGAGGGGGCTTATTTGCTCTATCAACATATCCTCCGGGTCAAATTGATTCATGGTTGCCTTGGCCCTACAGGTCCTGACCTTTTACTTTCCACCGCGGATGTTCTTGGGGAAGGCTCGGCCTGTCGTGATCTGGGAGAAAGGAGCGTTTCCTCTCCTTCGCCGTCTCATGTCGAGGGGCCTTCCGCCAGTCCCGGGCAGATAGAAATGGAGCTTGCGATGGTCTCCACCTCATCCTCTGCTGATCATACGGCTCCGGAGTTTGACCTCTCGACCCTTTCGAGCATTCAAGTTCTGCGGGCCGCTGAGGAGGAGTTGGCCGCTGTTCATGCGTCCTTCCGTGCGGAGTTTGTTTCTTTTGTGGTAGGAGCGGCAGATTCTGTTGCGTCTTCTTCAGCGTTGCCGGCTACACTCCCTTTGACACCGGCCTCCTCGGAGGCTCTGGACGAGGTGACGCAGGATGTGGTCGACAGCTTCTATCGCCACTTAAAGAGGGGTATAGATGCTGCTGTAGAACGGGGGACCCCTTTTACTCTGTCTCTGCGGTGCGCTCGGGGCCAGGTTGCAACTTTGAAGTCTCTTCCCGGCGGGATGGGATTGGCTGCACTTCTGGAGCCTAAGTTGGCAGAGGCTGATCAGCTTGTGACCCAATTGCTGGCGATACGGCAGGCGGGCTTGCCTGCTGCGATTGATCGGGAGCGGGGCTTCCTCATTGCTGCTCGGGATAGGATCAAGCTCGCTCGAGATACTGCCGGGCCAGTTGTGCAGGGCGACCTTGACAAGTTCTCCGCTTCGTACGATAGGCTGGGTCATCGAAGTCAGGCTTGTCGGACTCGAGAAGAGTCTGCTTCTCGTGGGATTGCTGATACGAAGGAGCGAATTCTCGCACTCCAGAGGGAGTTGACTTTCTTAGAGTCGGAGCTGGAGGCTGCTCGTGCGGAGCAGGAGTCGATTGTCCGGGAGGCCGAGAGGGTTTCCCGCTCTTCTGTCAACCTGGAGCGGGCCTTTAAGAGATTCGAGGATAACTGGCAAGCCCATGCTCAACTGGAGGACGAGGCGATGCTGACTCGAGAGGCGGAGCGTCGAGCTACCCAGAGGTTTGAGCGGTCGGTTGCCCTGCTGACGGACCGTCTCAGGGTGTTATGTGCCCCAGAGCAGTGATCGGCTTTCTGTTTTTCTTTTGCTGTTGTTTTCTTTTTTTCTCTTTTTGTTTTGATTTTGTAAAGGATGTGATCATAAATGAGGTAGCACTTTGAATTTTGAATGAATGAGCATGTTTCAACTCATCTTCTGTTTCTTGTACTTGTGGTGTTCGTGGAACTGGACTTGCTGGGGGATTATTTGTGGACCTGTTACCCTAGGCGTACCTTGGTTTTAGGTACGGGTAACAAGTTTGGTCGGGATGTCCGGAACAGCCATGGCAAAGTGGTCGTAGGTTTTCTCGGTATTGGGGAAAAGAATGCCGTAGAGCAGCTGGGCTCCCGGGGCATGGTGAGATGGTGTATTTATGCTAAGAAGCTTAGCAAGGGATATTTGTGGACCTATTATCCTTGGCGTACCCTGGTTCAGGATACGGATAATGGGATGAAAGGAAATCAACATATTTTCTCAAAGGTTATGAGGACATGGCAAGCATGAGGGTTTTACCGTGGAATCTTCCTGCTCAGAGGTAATAAGAACATGGCAGGGAAGACTTCACGGAAGATATTCGTGGTCAATAGCGGACATTTGTGGTCAACAGAGGACATTTGTGGTCAACAAAGGACATTTGTGGACCTATTATCCTTGTCGTACTCTGGTTGTGGGTACAGATAATAGGTTGAAAGGGAACCGACATACTTGCTCAGAGGTAATATGGACATGGCAAGCATGAAGGTTTCTTCGATGGAGCCTTCCCACTCAGAGGTAATGAGGACATGGAAGGAGTGGGCTCAATGAAGAGGGGGTACATAGAATGACTCAGAGGTAGGAGAACGTGGAAGTTCTATGCGAGGGGGCGGTTTGTTTTTTGGTGGAAGTGAAAACGACTCAGAGGTAATGAGGACATGGCCGTTTCAGAAATTTGTGGATCGATTACCCTTTTTGTGCACTGGGAGTGCGGGTAGTGGATCATGAGGGAGGATCTCTTCCAGGAAGAAAGTTTAGAGGTATAATCATACGTGACTTACTATCTGAAAGAGTGGCCAGAATGTGAGTTCAGAGGCACCAGCGGGTACATAACTCAGTAATTTTAGAAAATTGAGAAAGTGTGAGTTCAACGGTACCAGCGGGTTCATGACTCGATAATCTGAAGGGAATATGGAGGTGAGTTCAGCGGTACCAGCCGGTACATGATTCAATAATCTGAAATGTTGTGGATGTGAGTTCAGCGGTACCAGCGGGTACATGACTCGATGATCTGGAGAGAATGTCGTTTAGACATAATATTTCTTCAGGAACTTGCCGTTGATGGGCAACATGAGCAAGTCTCCATTTTGTTTTGCGAGGCGGTAAGCACCGTTAGAGAATACTGTCTCAATGATAAATGGGCCTTCCCACTTTGGCTGGAATTTGCCGGCGGTCTTGTGAGTCATGACCATCGGCCTCCGGACTGCCAGAACGAGATCGCCTACCTGGAATGTTCTGATTTTGACCTTCTTGTTGAAGGCTCCAGAGATGCGTGCTTGGTATAGCTCGATCCTTTGCTGAGCTAGAAGGCGCTTTTCATCTAAGGTCTCCAACTCTTGTAGTCGATGTCGGTAGTTGTCATCCGTCGTCAATTGATACGTGAGGGCGACGCGGAGTGAGGGTATTTGGGTCTCTAATGGGAGGACTGCCTCACTCCCGTACACCAGGGAGAATGGTGTATTCCCTGTGGCTGTTCGAACTGTGGTGCGATAAGCCCATAAGCATTCGCCGAGCTTCTCGTTCCCGTCGCGTTTGTTGGAGGAGACAAATTTCTTGAGGAGTTTGATGATTGTTTTGTTAAATGCCTCTGCCAACCCGTTTGCTGCCGGGTTGTATGGTGTCGAAGCAACATTTTGAATACGGTGCTTATCGCAAAATCGATAGAATGCGTGGCTTACAAACTGCGGACCATTATCATGGATGATCCTTCGGGGCAGTCCAAAGCGGTAGATGACGTGATGCTTAAGGAAGCTGATCACGGTTGAAGTCTTAACTTCTGCGAGTGGGACCGCTTCCACCCATTTGGAGAAGTAATCAGTGATCGCAAGTATGAAGCGATGTCCTCGGAAGGAAGGTGGGGTGATTGGACCAATGATATCCATTTCCCATGCTTCGAATGGCCAGGACGCCACTGTCGGATGTAGAAACTCGGATGGTTGGTGAATGAAGTCCGCGTGGACTTGGCAGGCTTTGCATTTTCTAGCATTATCTATCGCATCTGCCACCATTGTGGGCCAATAGTAGCCCATTCGGCGAAGGCGGTCTTGCAGTTTTGGGCCGAGCTGGTGGGCCCCGCAGACACCGTCTTGAGCTTCTCGTACGGCTTCTTTGGCTTCTGTATTTGACAGACACCGAAGCAGTAATCCGTCGTAGGAGCGGCGATACAGCATTTTCGTCTCTGTATCGTAGAAGAATCTGAGAGAACGCCGTCTAATGGAGGTGGCTTCCTTTGGGTTCTCGGGCAGGATGTCGTAGACGACGAAGTCGATGAATGGTTGTCTCCAATCTGGGGCATCATCGATCGTCTGTGCAGAATAACTCGCCACTAATTGCGCATTATTCTTGGGACAGACCAGTTCGTGGCCTATCACATCCACTGATTGGCGATCATAATTCGGAACTGCTAGGGAAGCGGCAAGACCAGCTAAGGCATCAGCTTCGATATTTCGAAGTCTGGGGACATGTTCGATAAAGAACCCCTCGAACGACGAGATGATGTCAATCGCTATTTGGTGATAAGGGATCATGTCTTCGTGGCGGACCTTATATGAGCCCCGTATCTGATTGACGATTAGTTGGGAATCGTCGTATGCTTCAAGGTATTCTACCCCCAGCTCTCTTGCAAGTTGGAGGCCAATGACCAGAGCGTTGTACTCGGCCACATTGTTAGAGCAGGGCTCTGTGAGGGAATAAGCGCGGTTAATCACCAATCCGGAAGGGAAGACCAGCACTACCCCGACTCCGACGACTATAATGCCTTTAGGTCCGGTCCTCGAAGCACCGTCGAAGAACATTCGCCATATAGCCTCGTGAGAGGTTGCATGTGAGTCGGCGACCTCATCTGGGATCTCTTCGTATATTCTGGAGGACTCCGAGCCTAGGTGGGCTGCTAAGAAGTCTGCCAGGGCTTGACCTTTGACTGCCTTTTGGAGGACGAAGATCATATGATAAGGGGACAGCAATATTGCCCATGTAGCGAGGCGAGAGCTGAGTGCCCCTGGTTTAGTCATGAGGATCCTGAGAGGGTTGACTCGTGAGATCACATGTATCGTTTGTCCGGTGACATAGTATCGCGTTTTCTGAATGGCGAATACCAGGGTGAGACATTCCTTCTCCACCGCGGTGTATCGGTGCTCTGGCCCAATCATCATTCGGCTGAGGTAATATATGGCTTGCTCATGGCCCGCGTCATTGTTTTGTGCCAGCAGAGCCCCGAGGGAATGTTCCATTGCTCGTACATAGAGCAGAAATGGTTTTCCAGAAACCGGGGCCACGAGGACTGGAGGGTTCGACAAATATTCTTTGATGCTGTCGAAGGCGCGTTGGCATTCCTCGTCCCATACGAAAGAGACTCCTTTTTTCATGAGATGGGTGAACGGTCGACATCGCCCGGAGAGGTTGGAAATGAACCTCCTGATGTAAGCTAGCCTCCCTTGAAGGCCTCTGAGTTCGCGAAGATTTTTCGGAGGACCCATCTCCATGATTGCTTTCGTCTTCTCAGGGTATACATGGATACCCTGTGCAGTAATGATGAAGCCCAAGAACTTCCCGCTGGATACACCCAGAAAGGACTTTGTAGGGTTTATTTTCAAATTATGCGCTCGCATTAGGTCGAATACCGTCCTTAGATCCTGCAGATGGTCTCCCTTGCAGCGACTCTTAACGGCGATGTCGTCAACATAGCACTCCACTGTCTTGCGTAGGTGGTCTCTGAAGATGATGCTCATGGCTCTTTGATATGTGGTGCCGGCATTCTTTAAACCGAAAGGCATGACTGTGTAGCAGTACGTGCCAATTGGTGTTCGGAATGATGTATGCTTTTCGTCATCAGGAGATATTTTGATTTGGTTGTACCCCAAGAAGCCATCCATAAATGACATACGTTCGATGTCGCAGGTATTGTCGATCATGATGTCTATGATGGGAAGGGGGAATTCATCTTTGGGGCACGCTTCGTTCAGATTGCGAAAGTCGATGCAGATTCGAATCTTCTCATTCTTCTTGAGAACGGGCACTATATTGGCGACCCAATCGGGATGTTGCTCCTCACGGATGAAGCCGCTGGCTATCAGTTTGTTGACTTCGGCTTCGATCGCGTCCATGATGCCTGGGCGGAAGCGTCGCTGTTGTTGCTTGACTGGCTTCGCATCTGGCCGAATGTTGAGTTTGTGAAGAGCAATGTCGGGATTTAACCCTGGCATGTCTTTATAGCTCCAGGCGAACACATCAATGTATTCTCTGACAAGTTCAAACAGCGACTCCCGCTCTTCGTCTGCTAGGCTTTTACTGACGAAAATTGGTTTTGGAGAAGATTCGCTACCAAGATCCACTTGTATGACCTCATCTTCAGTAGGAGGTTCTCTTTGTTCGAACCGTTTTTCCCATTGTGCGTCCAATTGCTGGGCCCACGGTTCTAGTTCGAGGATTTCGGGAATGTCTTCGTCTTCTTCGTAAGTGTCGACGAATGCCATGTTGACTGTCATGACCTGTCTGAACACGTCTCCGATGCTGGTATCCGAGTCAGAAGTTGGTGACCCGGTTGAATGCGACTGCCAGTCGCATTCTTCATCTGAACTCTCAGGGGTCGTAGTAGGCGTTACATACCCTAACCCGTATCGAGTTTTGCTATAGTAGTCCCGTGGTTTGCCCGCCGGGACTGGCGGCTTTAAAGGTAATCGTCGCCCAGTGCCGTAGTTCAAACCTGGCGTCGTCTCCAGATCATACCCCTGTTTCTGCATAAAATATTTGGATTGGGGGCTATAGAGATACAGAGGCAGTCTTCCGGCATCTGACCCGAGGTCGGCTTCCTCTATGGTGAAGGGATGCGGATCGTCTTTTCGGCCGAAGATGATTGGGTGATCCCCTCCCTCGATTATGCGATAAGCGTCTTCTGCTGGAATAAGCTGGATTATGGTGTGCACACTTGTCACCTGTGTGTGTAGGTGGGTGCCTATACCATATTCTATAGCGTACATTGTACAAAGCTTATTAAGCTCGATGTAGTTCAAAGATAGCCCTTTATTGATAAAATAAGGTATCTTTTCTAGGGGGATTACATCATCAGCGGAAGGAATATCAGTGTAGGCAGCCACATACTTGGCTAGCTTCGGTTTCTCTTCGGCTACCCCCTGTGTGAATGAGGACTGAGAGGACGTCCTGGGAAGCTTAATTGTCAGTGGTTCAGTTGATGGAGCAGAGCGTGGAGTCGTTGGCAGACTAGCGACCCCCAGTTTGGCACTTGAAGTGGAGGAAGGAGTGGCTGGTTTGCTAGAAGCGTCAGACCTTGCATCGGAGTGACGACCCTTCTTGGGAAGGCGTATCGTCAGTGGCCTATCGGAGGGAATGAGCTTCTCTGTTTGGGGTTGACCGACTCTCGGTAGTCTGATTGTCAGTAGCCCCGTTGTGGGTCTCGGCACTTGGCCGGACCTTGACAGTCGGATTATCATCTGCTCTTCCAGCGTCGAGAGGCTGATCGCGTCCTTCCGCAGAGTGGCAGTAAGGGGTGAGAACTTGCCCGGATTGCGAGCTTGGAGGTGGATCATCAGAGGTCCTTCCGATCCTGTGGCCGTTTCGGTACCAGCTTGTTCCTTTCCTTCACCAAGGTGCCTCTTCGACTTTTCGTATAGGCAGGAGTCCGAGTAGTAAGATTCGACCCCTTTGAAGGGATCGATGTCAGCAAATTCTGTCTTCACAAAGCCGTATTTGTCGACATATTTGAAGCACTGGTGTAGCGTGGATGGCACGATCATGTAATCGTGTATCCATGGGCGCCCCAAGAGGATGTTGTAAGAAGTGTCTGCATCTATGACGTAGCAGGTGACTTCGGATTGGAGGTCACCAATTTGATACTTCAGACGAATCTTTCCAATAGGGTAGCTCCTGTCCGAATTGAAACCACTGATGGCGGTACTTGTAGGCGTCAGACGATGCATTGGAATACGGAGATGATGTAGCAGACCCTTCGGTATGATGCTTATGGAAGAGCCAGGATCTATGTGCATCCGATCCACCTTTACGTCGCCGATGTATCCCGTGTAGTATAGCGGGCGATCGTGTAGGTTGGTTTTGATGAGCATGTCCTGCAAAGTGAAGACGATATTGGGCATTGCTCCCATGCAGGCACTGTCTTGGAGATCCACGGGTGAGTCCTCCCTGGTGAGGTTGGATTGAGCCAGGTAGACATCGGCATTTTGGAGCGCTTCGCTCAATGCAATACGAACGTCCTTGGAGAGCCTTAGGAGTTCGTACAGTGACAGCTTGGCCGGTGTGTTAGCCAATTGCGCTAAGATGTCAAAGTTGTAGGGCCTCTCTAGCCCTTGGGCTGCCTCTTTTCGGAGGGATTTGTCGAAGCGAGTCTCCTTCGGCCTAGGCTTGTCGGTCGTCGAAGGCTGAGCCGGTCCCGGAGCATCAGTTGTAGTGGGTAGATGATTTTTAGCTGGATTGTCAACCACAGGTTGGGATTGTGCTCCGGACCGCGTTACGACGGCTGTAGCTTCCTCATTGTCTGCCGAGGTTGTGTGGCAGGTCCTGACTTTTCCACTTTTCTTTTTATCGGTGGAAGATGGTGTGGGCCGAGTCACTTCTGATACTAAGTCTGGATGGATCCATATGACCTCCCCTCGTGATGTGGTGAGGGGTACTAGACCAGCAGCCTGATCTCGGGGAGGTAGAAGATTGGTAATCTCCATTGTCGCTAGAGGGACGGGGACCACCCCGTCTTAAGTCTCCGTCGGAGGAAAGCTGCCGAATTGTACGGACACCATATTGGCCGCCACGGTTACCTCTTCGAAATCGATGTCCAGAGCGTTTGAGTCGATGAGGTTTTGGATGTACCATTTCAGCTGGTAGCAATCGTGTGTAGCATGATGGACATAGCGATGATAATGGCAGTACTTTAGATTCTCCATCTCTGCCGGTCGTGGTTCCCGTCTCGGTGGAGGAAGCTGAATCCTGTCCCCTTGTATGAGCATGTCTAAGATGGGCTTGACGTGACCATCTTCGAAGGAGTAAGTGATTTACGGCCATTATTTATCTGCTGGCTTCGGCTCAGGTTTTTGTGCTGTATCGGCCACCATGGTCTGCTTTCCCTTGCTGTCCCGATTGTTGGAGGGGCTATCCCCATTATCGTTGTTGGGACGCTTGCTCTTGTTTTCTCCTTCCGAGATGTGCAATCCTAGTTGGCGAGCTTTCTTCAGTCGTTCTTCGGCGCTCGTGGCGCTGATGATGAACGTCTTCCAATCTTTGAATTGACTTTCGCCCATCCAGAGACTGATCGTTGGAAGCAGTCTCTTTTGGCAAATTTCAATTAAAGAGGAATCTGGATTTCCGGAGGGCAGCTTCATGGCGGTTTGGCGGAACCGCTCAATGTAGTTCCTTGTCAGCTCTTTCTCTCCTTGGACGACGTCCATGAGGGTAGACATCGTGACGTCCTGTCCTACCTCGTAGAATCTCTCCAAGAACAAGCGCTTGAAGCCAGCGAAGGAGTGGATGCAGTTGTCTGGCAGGTTGCGGTACCAGTCAAAGGCGACTCCTTCCAATGCCCCAATGAATAATCGTGTGAGGATAGCGTCATCATGGGACAGATGGTCGGTAGTGACCTCGCAGTAAGTGATGTACCGACTTGCTGAGGTCTTGCCATCATATGGGTTGATATTGAACGGCTTATATTTTGGTGGGAATGGAACATCCCTCCATTCAGCCGGGTATGGCTGCCGTATTCTGAGGTCCTGAGCATTTTCTCGGGCATGGAACATGGCTCGGAGCTCCTGAACCTCTTTTCTTACTTCTCGGGCCTCATCTGTCGCGGTAGGGGCCATTATTTCAGGAGAATTATTGCCCGGGTTCGGTGCCGCTGAATTTGAATCTACATTGATTGCGGGACCCGCGCTTGTTTGGCCAGGTGTCGCTCCCTGCAGAGTAGGAAGAGCCGCTTTGATCTCGTCTACAGACTTGACCAAGGCGTGCAGTATGGCCTCCAAAGTGTCGATGCGTTGGCGGCGATCACTGGAACCACCTTGATTGCTGTCTGTCATGAACACCGTCCTTATATGAGGAGTGATGGAAGGAGTGGTGGAGGATGTGCCCTCCGAGTCATACCCATGCACCGAGAAGTCATCGGGGTAGGTAGGAATGTCCTCTTCGGGTTCAGACTCGGAGGGAACAGTACCCCCAGCCTCGGAGCTTGCTTCGTCTTGAGAGTTATGGATGTCCTAGGGGACATCGGCGTCTGTTGTATCTGATGGGAGAGTTGTTTCCCCGGGCTCGTCTTCTTGAAACATCGAATTGTTGTGGATGTTCGGAGGAGTGCTACCCCCAGTTCCTACGACCCCCAGTGATGTGGATGATGAATCTCCCATTGCAGCAGATTTCGTTTTTGAACGGGTGTGTTGGGATACTCCGGTAGAGGACAACCGTTTAGATGACAGTTTCTTAGCTGTAGTGGTTGATATCTTGGGGCTGAAGATGCTTGTCTTCTTTCCTCTTCCCTCGGCGGGGACTTTCTGAGTGGAATTGCAGGAGACAACAGGAGGTGCCTCGTCCTCTGAGCTGGGATGCTGTAGTCTTTGGAAGACGGACGGCCGGTCTTCTGTCACTGTCGCATTGTTGCAACAGCAGTTGACGATGATCTGGGTGCAGTGACGTCCGTGTGAGGACTCTTTGTATGCCACAGCCCCTTCTCTTTCCTTGTGTTTGTGGAGGATCGCCTCGCGCAGGTCAGAGGAACCACTCTGTCCGTTTGCCGCCGGGGGCTAGGTTCGAGTAGTTCTGTACAACTTCCCGTCAGAGGCCCGCGTGATAATGAGCGGGACGCCCCGATGGTCAGAGGTTGGGGCAGCTGACTGGGCTTGGTGAGCCCGCGCTGCCCTAGACTTCCTCCTTTTAGCACTTGCGGGTGCGTAATAGGAGGAGTCCAAGTTAAATACCAAAGAGTCTGGCTTATCACCCAGAGAACCATCAGGGTCAGGACCGCATGAAAGACGGTCGAAGACTGATCGAGAGAAGCGTGGAATAGACGCTATGCGGCTAGAATTAGGTACCGTGCAGGCTGTCTGCATGCGGTTGTCTTCTGCTGTTGGATGAGTTGTTCTTGTGCGACTGGGAGCCACGACCGTGCAGACTGGCCGCATGCGGTTGGCAACTGTGGCCACATGGGTTTTCTGCAAGCGATTGACTTCAGTGACCGTATGAGTCTCATCCATGCGGTTGGCAACTGTAGCCGCATACACTATGCGGCTGACAGGCGTGGCCGCATGAGTTTTCTTCATGCGGCTGGTGGATGCAGCCATATGAGCTTTCTCCCTGCGGCTAATACCCTTATGCGGCTCGGATCGCATAGAGTTTCTCTCTGCCCCTGCAAGTCCAGTATCATAGTATTTTCTTCTGCCGGACTTGGGGACAGCAGAGTTGTCTACGGTCTGAAGTGGGGCCGCAGAAGAGTCCTTCTCGCCGTCTTGAGCAATAGAGGGTATCCCGTCGAGGGCTTGGGAAGGAGCAAATGATTTTGGCCTCCACTCTTTGCGAGCCTTCGTCGTGCGGGTGCGCTTCTGGACCGGGCCAGCGCTTCCTTCGGAGAGCATCTCTTCAAACGCCTGTTGGTTGAAGCGGACGACCATCTTTTGTTGCGTGGAGCCAAGTTTGGCTGCATCCGACTGCGTCACCAACTCCTCAGCCGTGGAGAAGTTTGTCTCCAGCAGAGTCGCCATCGTGTTTGTCATTGATTGTAAAAGTACAGAACAGTTTTATGGGAGGACTGAACTTAGACTCACAATACAAACTCGCTTGTACAAAGAAAGCCTAGGGACGAAAGCCTAGGTACAGCAGACTAAGTACAATTATTTATTTTAGATTCTGGAGGGTGACGATAGAGGCTCGGGAAGGCGACGGCAGCCCTGCCTTACTCCTTGGACGATCGGTATGCAACCTTGGCTCGGGGAAGATCTGCTTGGCGTTGACGAAAAAATGTCCTTCTCGCTCTCCTCGTGTTGCTCTTCTGGCTTCTCTCTCTCTGTGTACTTCCTCTCTGATTATTAAGGGGGGAGCTCTCTGTGTATGCGTATCTCTCTCTGATAGTGTATATGTCGCCAGGAAATGGCACCTTGCTATTTATAATAGTGGAGCATCATTCGGGTTTGGATGATTACCCATTCTCAAAGTGGCGGCGGCCTAATGTATAATCAATCTGGACCATTCGTTTAAGGCGTGAAGGATCTGAGCCATAAATGGGGATAGTATTGAATCCTGTGAATGATTAATGCTGATTGCTTTAAATCTTCATGATTGATTGTGTCAAGCTTGGTTTTCTCACCACGTGTCCCATTGGCTTGATCATGAATGATATGACCTGATCTCATTAATTATGAGGATAACGTTAAATATGGTCATTGGGATCTGCTAAATCTCTGATTGATCTGCATCCCATAATCATCCTTGCTAAGTTATGGGGACCATCGAATCTCTGCCACGTGTCTTAATGGTGGACCCTGTCAGAATCGCATGATATCCATGAACCGTAAGAGACAGCGTCTCAGTGAGCCGCATAGGTATAGTACTTGCGAGCCGCATGGGGTAGTTTCTCGGTGTGCCGCATAGGTGTAATACTTGCGAGTCGCATGGGATGGCTTCTTGGTGAGCCGCAGGAAGATGATTCTCGCCAGCCGTATGAAGCTGTTCTTCAATGGAGTCGCATGGGAATAGCCACGTGTCAATCTCGGATCGTGTCAGAGATTTTCTCCTATTCCCAAAGAGTCTGTCATTATGACAGGACCATTATGACACTTCATGTCAGAGCCATCAGCTGTCAAATCACGGCAGAGCATTGAATAGGGCCATTATTCGATGGCCAGCAGCGTGAAGGGGTCCCATGGTGACACGTGGTGTTGATCGAGCCGCATATCTCTGTTGGTCGTATGTGAGCCGCATATACTTCTGAACTGCATGCGGCTGGGGGGCTCTTTGAACCGCATAGGACTGTCCCTATGTAAGCCGCATGGACTCTCCTGCCCCGAGCCGCATGAGACTAAGAGTCTCTGAACCGCATGGGACTGCTCCTGTATGAGCCGCATGGGGTTCTCCTGTTCCGAGCCGCATAGGTCATCATTCTGATATTTTCTATGCTTCTACAATGTTAGCATGGCAAGCATGTTATTCGAATTAAAATAGGCAAGCAATCAAGCAATCTCGTATTTTGTTTTGTGGCGCGACTTACCAAGTCGACGCACTCGCCCTTGTACCGACGCAAGGTGACCACGCCCCATTCCTTCCCTGTCATGTTATAAGTGTATCTCTAAGTAGGATCTACGTGTGGGACGCATACGCGCCTACACTTTCAACCCATCGTTCCTTAGATATATGAGGGCCGTTGGCGTATCCGCGCCGGAATGGACTAAAGGAGTTCCTTTCTTTTCTCTCCTTCTTTTTTCAATATTGTCGGGCGGCCCAGCGTTTAACGGGTGGATTGCGGTCCCAACAACCGAAACGTTTCCGCTGCATACCATCATTTACGGCTTTTTCCATCTATAAGGCGAGTGCTACTCGTTTAAGGATGTGCGCCTACAAAGATTATTTGAATCCCTCCTAGGTCAAGCAGTTCCGGGGAGCTCTGTGAGCACCCTAAATTTCGGGTTAAATTTTTTCATTTTATTTTATTTTTCCTGATTATTTGGTTTTGATAAATATTTTATTCTATTTATTTATCTGTAAGTGTACTCTTTCATGCCATTGATATTTGGAGTATCAGGGATGTTCAATTCTGGAAATCTTCTTCACGAGTTTTGGAGTGGACACGATTACCTTCATGACGGTATATAGTGTCCCATCCAAACTTGTTCTCTTGTGCTCTTTCTGCTTCGCTGAACTTCGGGTCGGTTTAGACCATTTGACTGATATTTATTTTCCCACTTTTTTCCTTGATCATTTTTAGCGCGTTACCATGACATTTAAATTGGGAGCGCCAGACCAGTCATTTCCTTGAAACCAACTCCTCATTGATGATCTACTCGAGACGCTCGTCACCCATGACCTTTGTGTCCCCCTCAGACACGTCATTTTGAGCTCCATTTGATTCGCACAACTTTCCCGACACGTGACCCGATTTTATTTCACTCCACGGCGTCACATTCATTTTCCAACTTGATTTATGGGTCCCCTGCCGACCAAAACCTGTCAGCCCCAACTATGGACATGGCCCACATTGAGCCTACTATCCGTCCGTCACTTGTGTCCCATTTATTGGAATCCCCATGTGCTACTTATTTACACATGATCATCAACGTCTAATTTTAATTCGATTTTCGCACAATGTCCGATTTTTGTCCAATCCGGCTCCACCGAGTCCAGTCCAGCTCCATGTTGCCCTCCATCGGGACACCCTCATTTTTTCGTGTCCAAAATAATATTTGAATACCCAATCTATCTATTTTAATATTCGATGGAAAACTCCATTGATTTTAATTCTTAGGAATGATTCAATCCTTATTTAATCCTAGCCATAGGTTTACTCCTCATTCAATCCTATCCATTCATCTCCTCATGACAATTTCCCCATTCCTTAGCAGCCAACATGGCCGACCCTAACTCCCATGCTACTTTTCTCTCTCTTCAATTTATTACACCTTATCTCTCTTTCTCTCTCTCACTCATTTGTTCTCCTCACCATTCAAGCAAATACCAACACCAGCACCTACATCAACCCGACCACACTTTTCTCCCCGACGGCCGACCACCCCAGCTCGTCGCCGGCCACCTGGTCGGCTGGCCACCCTCTCCACAGTCCATCGACTTCCCTCCTCCATCTCCTCCACCTTCCCATGCAACCACCACCACTTCACCATGAACTCCGACGACATCCTCCCTACGAAACCAGCCCACCCCGTTCGCCGTGCGTGCCACTACTGGCTGTGCGTGGCCGCGCCCTCGTCGGCGAGGCAAGGCCGCGCAGCCACCTGCGCGTAGCTGCCATTGCAGCAGCGCCGGACAGCAGCAGCGAGCCTGCGCATGCGCGCGAACGGCGCTGCCGCGCGCCGCCGACGTCGAGGCCGACGTGGCCATGGCTCCCCCCACGGCCCACGAGCTTCGGCGACCCCCTGGGTCCGCCCTCTTCTCTTCCAGCGCGACGTATAGGCGATTCGTGCGTTTTGCACGACGTCCCGTCGTGACGCGCGCGAAATCACGTTCATTTTGGCGCTCCGTCGCAGCAACTTCGCGCACGATTTTTCGGAGATCCGACCGTTGGATCGGCGATTTCTTCGCTCCGTCGCAATCTCGGTATATCCACCTTTGCTCATGTCAATTTTCGTCCGTTAATTTTATCGTTTGATACATGAAAACCGGCCACCAAGTTGACCGTTTAAATTGTATTAAATTTGGACAGTTTTGCGGGGCCAACTTCGTCAGCTTGTATCTCCTCCACTGCAGCTCCGTTTGGCGTGCTACCAGTTCCGTTGCGAAGCTGGTATAACCCTCTTGCTACCTCTCCAGTTTCGTTTCATTGTGAGCTTGTTTGATTGGTTGAATTCGACGCCAAAGTTGGTCGTCCGAATTCGTAATTTCCAACTTGTAAAATTCTATTTTTGAACACGGGACTCCAGATTTCATTTCTGACACCACCATTAGACTTGTGGCGTCGTTCTGGCATGTTTTCATATAAAATTTGTTAGATTTGGAGAACGTGGGCCCGGGCACGTTTTTCGGTGCAAAGCGGGTCCCACATTCTGGGTCAACGGGATTTTTTGACGCCGGCTCATCGGAATCCAATTCTGGAGATACCGATGAGTTCGTATCGTCATTCTGGACTCGTTGACATATAATTTCCTAGGTTTTGATGGACATTGGGTCTGGCACGCATTTCGGTGCAAGTCAGATGCCAATATCCGGACCAACGGGTCATTTTGAGATCGGCTTATCGGAATCCAATTCCGGAGATACCGTTGAGTTCGTATCATCATTCTGGACTCGTTGACAGATAGTTTGCTGAGTTTTGAGAACTTTGGCTCCGGCACGTATTTCCGTGCAAATCGGAATTTCAAGTTCTGGTCAACGGGCCAAATTGAGATCGGGTCAACGGAATCCAATTCTGGAGATACCATTGGGTTCGTATCGACATTCTGGTTGCGTGAACATATAATTTGTTATATTTTATGGACTTGTTTTCTTGCACGTTTTTTCGGTGCAAAACGGCTCCGACACGGACACCGTTTTGACCCGAAATTACCTTTTTGCCCTTGTGTCCAAATTGGACCGTTGGGTAGGCTATCCTAGCTAATTTGACCATTCTGGACACGTTGGCGATGTTCATTTCATCGTCCGACAATGTTTGTTGATAATTTCTCTGAGTTTAACCTTTTTATAATTAATTAATAATTAATTCATATAATGTTCGTATTTCGGGATTAGTACAACGAAACTGAGATCAGTCAATTCCAGTGATCTCACATCGCTGAAATTGACAAGTTGGATACGTGGATCACTATAATAAGATTATCAACCTTACCGATAATCTTCTTATCTCGATTTGCGTGCCGTAAGTTTCGACGTACAAATAACGAAGTACACTTTAATAATTAGATTAGATTTACCCTGTTTGACCAGAGTTGACCAGTTGACCCAAAGTCAACTGTAAGTCAACACTTGACCTAGTTTGACTAGATTATTGACCGGAGTCGACCTAGAGTTAAATTGACTTAGAAGAATCTAGAATAATATAGATTGCCTGTAGGGATTTATTTATTTAACTTGAACACCTTGTAACCTGTGTTGCTTTAAATAGGACTCTGTGGCTTCAGTGGGACCTCTTATACTTATCAGCTGTTCAGGTTATCGAGGCGAGTACATTCTCTGATCATTTCATATCCTGCTTAGAATTATTTCCTGCAGTAGATTACTTTACTTGTACTGTCACGATGGTCACACGGATTGGTACTATATGGATCCTTTCTTGAGATGTTATCCTTAGGGAGCATCGGGTACTCTATGTTTTTGCGTTTCACTTACATGGCGTATCACTATGCTTCGTTGATTCTTCGATCACTTGTGACATATACTCTTATGATCACAGAGTCATCCTGGAATCCCTATCCCATTTATGGGTCTACTATGTATCACCTTCAGGGTCTACCACCTTCGGGGTTCATCACCTTCGGGGTCTACCACCTTCGGGGTCTGTTACATAGCATCATATAACATAACCTGGCTGGATCCTTGTGTATTGATTGGGGGTACGGGAGAGTATAAATGGACATGTGAATAATACACCAGTAGTGTAGTATCAGAATCATTCCGTAGTGTAGCATCAGAATCATCCCAGGCCATTTACATGTTCATAATTGTACTCTGACTCACTAGTCACTGCTAGTTCTCTATGTATAGTAAATATTTACATTACAGTTCTCTTCCTGTTTATATACTGTTTTTCTTTCAGTACTTGTATCTTACTTTACTGCATGTTTATATTTTCTAACCTGCTATGAATTGTTGAGATGTACTGTGCTCGCTCCAGTCCTGACTGGACCTGTTGAAAAATTTTACAGATAGCCTGGAGGTGCCTGCTAGCCTAGAGGAGACACATTAGAGGTTGTTTAGGTAGTTATTTTATTTTGTCTGGAGTTGTATTTACTTTGTGGATTACTGTATCTTTATTTGAGTTTTGAGATGTACTTCTGGGTTCATGTATCTTAGACACTTAGACTTTTATCTCCCGTATTTATTTTGGATTTCATGTTTTATCTATTCTTATCATGCTCTACCTTAGATGTGATTGAGTTGTATCTGCTATGTCACCCACATTCGGGGAGTATAAACTGTCTAGTCTTATACTGTTAGATGCATTGAGACCTAGGACAGCGTTCTACCGCCGGCACTGCGGCGTAGGCTGGGCGTTGTTACGTTCTCGTGCCCTAACTCTAGGGTGCGGGTCGTGACACGTTTTTAGTGGTGGCCCATGCAGGTCTAGACTAAAGTGTAGTGGTATTCGAACTAGAGTACCACTACAGCCTGCAGTAGGATTAGGATATATTTTGAAGGTACTCAATCACAGATAGGAACCCTTGAGAGATTCCCGAGACGACCCTGGAGAATCTTATTTAACTTCGATTTGAAAACTATTTTCCTTGATTTGATTATCTTTACTTTCTGTTATTGAATTTGATTTTTAGGGATTATTATTGAAATTGAGTTAGTATTTATTGGTTTTGATGAAGATTGTTGAATTTTGAATCTTGATGTTAGCTATAGCATCTGAGTTTGTAGTTATGTGATTTGAAGGATTTTTGTTCATTTTTGAATCTTGATGATTCGTTGATAAATTTGATTTTTTTTAGTAATCGTTGTTGATTTAAATTTAATTTTTGTCAAGATGAAATTATATGGGCTAGGTCATCTAAGATTTGGAATCTAGTCTTCTACAGTCATATTTGCCAGCATGGTGAGGACATATAGTTGACTTGGATATATTTCTCGGGTTTGAGAATTTAAGGTTTTCGCAGCCAAGCTAGCGGCATCGCGAAAATGTTAAATACCATGATCCTAGAGGTATGTGCCCAAGTCGAGGACTATGTGATTATCGTAGCCTTGCTTACTAGTATGACGAGGATTTAGAGTACCATGATTTTGGATAGACGCATATGATTATAAGATTGTACCTTAAATGTTTTCAAACATGTTTTCTCTACTTTGTTTCAGTCATTCAAAAAAAAAGAATTATTATTTGTTTGTTTGTCTAGTTTCCTATTATTTAACTCAGGAGTAAGTTTAGTTGGTTTTATAAACCTTGTGAAATTTCTTGCTATGAGTTTTTCATAATACAATGAATCAAAAATTTTGCTAGACTTTATCTTAAATTTGATATTTTAACTCTGGATTTTAAAATGATTTCCTCTTTTAAAACAGATAAGCAGCACAGATTTTATTACCATTTCTTCTCCTGCCAATATTTTATTTCCATCATTCCTTGTCTTATACAACTATCATGATTACATCAATTTCCTGTCTCGTATATAATTCTGTCAGCTATATCTTGAAAACTCTTGAACCTTCATACCATTTTGCTTAAGAAATGTTGAGGAAGTGACGTAAACCATCTAGTATGGAAATGACGTAATTGGTTATTATGTGATAATTTTGTAGGAATCAAAATGTTGGATGTCAAAAAAAAATTTTGAGATAGAAATGTGGTAAAGGTTTAGAATGGAATTGAGTGATAAATGTTATCAATTTAGAAATAATTGCAGAAAATTTGGTTATGAGTAATTCATGGATGTATTTCAAAACTAATGAGGATATCAGAGGTCAACCTACTTTTGAGAACTAGAAATCTTGGTTATTGATTCTTGGAACTATTACAAGTCTATGTGAAATTTAGAGATGGAAATGAGAATTTGATTGTTTTCTATGATTATGCGAAGTTGAACCAGATATTTTGAGAGGGTGACTAGAGACAAAGAGAACGCAAGGATTTTACGTTATAGAAATTATTTTGATGATTAGGAGAAATTGTAGAATTTAAAAAGGATAATATTTAAAAATAAACATGAAGGAAATATGAAGGTTGATTTATAAAACGAGAATAAATTTTGTATGACATGGTGGTATTATGGTTGAATAAATACGAGGCTTGATTTAAACAAGTACGAGGATTCCATAAGCTGGATTTGGAGGTTTCAGATCTAATTTAGAACGAGGTGAAAGAATTTGGAAACTTGATTAAATGGGTAAGTGTTGATACCTAATTAAGAGGGGTATGCTTCGTGGGAAATATTTTGGAAGTTTGGAATTTTGCCTATGGTGATTGTGGTAAAGGTTTAGATGATTGAAGGTTATATAATTTCGAGGGTAGTCATATGAAGGTTGATTTTATATTGGGATTTGTGAGAAAATATGATTTAGCAAATGACAGACTTGATGGTATTAGAGAGAGATGATTAACTTGACTCCTTATGAAATCTTCCCTTGTTTTTCCCCAAAGTGTTTTCAATATTATTGAATCCTAGTTTCCTTAATCACGACCAAATCGACTTCGATTATCTTTTCTTATCATAATTATATCTTGGTTGTACTTAATTTTGATTGTGACCCGAATCTCTATCCTTGTATGCTCGTTCTCAGACTTTGTTGAACCTGTCCTCCACATTGCCTAAATTTTGATTTTCCCAATTTGATCAACTTAGATCGTATCGAGAATAAATATTTTTAATATATATTGTGATTGGATTTTTCGTGCAAGTGACTTTCATTCTTAACTTTGATTTTGATTTTTTCTGAACCCTTTAAAGATAATTGGTAGTTACTTTTCTTTATTTTTATGATAAGTACCAGTTTTCACATAGGATGGTAGGCTGTCTTACAGTTTTGATGATTGTTATTTTTGTATCTTTTCTAAGTTTAGCACTCTGGATTGCTTGTGTGTTTTGATACCCTATGACCGCCTTGCTTAGTATGACTAGTATACCTAGATGAGAATTTCACTACCACCGTATGCCATGACCCTGGACGTTGTTCTTTTTGATGGTATGTTTTATTTAAGTTCTGGAACTTTTATTGTGGGGGTTTGACCTAGAGGGAGTATGTACATTTTAATTTCGAGGACGAAATTTTTATAAGGTGGGTAGGATGTGAGCACCCTGAATTTCGGGTTAAATTTTTTCATTTTATTTTATTTTTCCTGATTATTTGGTTTTGATAAATATTTTATTCTATTTATTTATCTGTAAGTGTACTCTTTCATGCCATTGATATTTGGAGTATCAGGGATGTTCAATTCTGGAAATCTTCTTCACGAGTTTTGGAGTGGACACGATTACCTTCATGACGGTATATAGTGTCCCATCCAAACTTGTTCTCTTGTGCTCTTTCTGCTTCGCTGAACTTCGGGTCGGTTTAGACCATTTGACTGATATTTATTTTCCCACTTTTTTCCTTGATCATTTTTAGCGCGTTACCATGACATTTAAATTGGGAGCGCCAGACCAGTCATTTCCTTGAAACCAACTCCTCATTGATGATCTACTCGAGACGCTCGTCACCCATGACCTTTGTGTCCCCCTCAGACACGTCATTTTGAGCTCCATTTGATTCGCACAACTTTCCCGACACGTGACCCGATTTTATTTCACTCCACGGCGTCACATTCATTTTCCAACTTGATTTATGGGTCCCCTGCCGACCAAACCTGTCAGCCCCAACTATGGACATGGCCCACATTGAGCCTACTATCCGTCCGTCACTTGTGTCCCATTTATTGGAATCCCCATGTGCTACTTATTTACACATGATCATCAACGTCTAATTTTAATTCGATTTTCGCACAATGTCCGATTTTCGTCCAATCCGGCTCCACCGAGTCCAGTCCAGCTCCATGTTGCCCTCCATCGGGACACCCTCATTTTTTCGTGTCCAAAATAATATTTGAATACCCAATCTACCTATTTTAATATTCGATGGAAAACTCTATTGATTTTAATTCTTAGGAATGATTCAATCATTATTTAATCCTAGCCATAGGTTTACTCCTCATTCAATCCTATCCATTCATCTCCTCATGACAATTTCCCCATTCCTTAGCAGCCAACATGGCCGGCCCTAACTCCCATGCTACTTTTCTCTCTCTTCAATTTATTACACCTTATCTCTCTTTCTCTCTCTCACTCATTTGTTCTCCTCACCATTCAAGCAAATACCAACACCAGCACCTACATCAACCCGACCGCACTTTTCTCCCCGACGGCCGACCACCCCAGCTCGTCGCCGGCCACCTGGTCGGCTGGCCACCCTCTCCACAGTCCATAGACTTTCCTCCTCCATCTCCTCCACCTTCCCATGCAACCACCACCACTTCACCATGAACTCCGGCGACATCCTCCCTACGAAACCAGCCCACCCCGTTCGCCGTGCGCGCCACCACTGGCTGCGCGTGGCCACGCCCTCGCCGGCGAGGCAAGGCCGCGCAGCCCCCTGCGCGTAGCTGCCATTGCAGCAGCGCCGGACAGCAGCAGCGAGCCTGCGCACAGCGCGCGAACGGCGCTGCCGCGCGCCGCCGACGTCGAGGCCGACGTGGCCATGGCTCCCCCCATGGCCCACGAGCTCCGGCGACCTCCTGGGTCCACCCTCTTCTCTTCCAGCGCGACGTATAGGCGATTCGTGCGTTTTGCACGACGTCCCGTCGTGACGCGCGCGAAATCACGTTCATTTTGGCGCTCCGTCGCAGCACCTTCGCGCACGATTTCTCGGAGATCCGACCGTTGGATCGGCGATTTCTTCGCTCCGTCGCAATCTCGGTATATCCACCTTCGCTCATGTCAACTTTCGTCCGTTAATTTTATCGTTTGATACATGAAAACCGGCCACCAAGTTGACCGTTTAAATTGTATTAAATTTGGACAGTTTCGCGGGGCCAACTTCGTCAGCTTGTATCTCCTCCACCGCAGCTCCGTTTGGTGTGCTACCAGTTCCGTTGCGAAGCTGGTATAACCCTCTTGCTACCCCTCCAGTTTCGTTTCATTGTGAGCTTGTTTGATTGGTTGAATTTGACGCCAAAGTTGGCCGTCCGAATTCGTAATTTCCAACTTGTAAAATTCCATTTTTGAACACGGGACTCCAGATTTCATTTCTGACACCACCATTAGACTTGTGGCGTCGTTCTGGCATGTTTTTATATAAAATTTGTTAGATTTGGAGAACGTGGGCCCGGGCACGTTTTTCGGTGCAAAGCGGGTCCCACATTCTGGGTCAACGGGACTTTTTGACGCCGGCTCATCGGAATCCAATTCTGGAGATACCGATGAGTTCGTATCGTCATTCTGGACTCGTTGACATATAATTTGCTAGATTTTGGTGGACATTGGGTCTGGCACGCATTTCGGTGCAAGTCAGATGCCAATATCCGGGCCAACGGGTCATTTTGAGATCGGCTTATCGGAATCCAATTCCGGAGATACCGTTGAGTTCGTATCATCATTCTGGACTCGTTGACAGATAGTTTGCTGAGTTTTGAGAACTTTGGCTCCGGCACGTATTTCCGTGCAAACCGGAATTTCAAGTTCTGGTCAACGGGCCAAATTGAGATCGGGTCAACGGAATCCAATTCTGGAGATACCGTTGGGTTCGTATCGACATTCTGGTTGCGTGAACATATAATTTGTTATATTTTATGGACTTATTTTCTTGCACATTTTTTGGTGCAAAACGGCTCCGACACGGACACCGTTTTGACCCGAAATTACCTTTTTACCCTTGTGTCCAAATTGGACCATTGGGTAGGCTATCCTAGCTAATTTGACCATTCTGGACACGTTGGCGATGTTCATTTCATCGTCCGACAATGTTTGTTGATAATTTCTCTGAGTTTAACCTTTTTATAATTAATTAATAATTAATTCATATAATGTTCGTATTTCGGGATTAGTACAACGAAACTGAGATCAGTCAATTCCAGTGATCTCACATCGCTGAAATTGACAAGTTGGATACGTGGATCACTATAATAAGATTATCAACCTTACCGATAATCTTCTTATCTCGATTTGCGTGCCGTAAGTTTCGACGTACAAATAACGAAGTACACTTTAATAATTAGATTAGATTTACCCTGTTTGACCAGAGTTGACCAGTTGACCCAAAGTCAACTGTAAGTCAACACTTGACCTAGTTTGACTAGATTATTGACCGGAGTCGACCTAGAGTTAAATTGACTTAGAAGAATCTAGAATAATATAGATTGCCTGTAGGGATTTATTTATTTAACTTGAACACCTTGTAACCTGTGTTGCTTTAAATAGGACTCTGTGGCTTCAGTGGGACCTCCTATACTTATCAGCTGTTCAGGTTATCGAGGCGAGTACATTCTCTGATCATTTCATATCCTGCTTAGAATTATTTCCTGCAGTAGATTACTTTACTTGTACTGTCACGATGGTCACACGGATTGGTACTATATGGATCCTTTCTTGAGATGTTATCCTTAGGGAGCATCGGGTACTCTATGTTTTTGTTTCACTTACATGGCGTATCACTATGCTTCGTTGATTCTTCGATCACTTGTGACATATACTCTTATGATCACAGAGTCATCCTGGAATCCCTATCCCATTTATGGGTCTACTATGTATCACCTTCGGGGTCTACCACCTTCGGGGTTCATCACCTTCGGGGTCTACCACCTTCGGGGTCTGTTACATAGCATCATATAACATAACCTGGCTGGATCCTTGTGTATTGATTGGGGGTACGAGGGAGTATAAATGGACATGTGAATAATACACCAGTAGTATAGTATCAGAATCATTCCGTAGTGTAGCATCAGAATCATCCCAGGCCATTTACATGTTCATGATTGTACTCTGACTCACTAGTCACTGCTAGTTCTCTATGTATAGTAGATATTTACATTACAGTTCTCTTCCTGTTTAATACTGTTTTTCTTTCAGTACTTGTATCTTACTTTACTGCATGTTTATATTTTCTAACCTGCTATGAATTGTTGAGATGTACTGTGCTCGCTCCAGTCCTGACTGGACCTGTTGAAAATTTTACAGATAGCCTGGAGGTGCCTGCTAGCCTAGAGGAGACACATTAGAGGTTGTTTAGGTAGTTATTTCATTTTGTCTGGAGTTGTATTTACTTTGTGGATTACTGTATCTTTATTTGAGTTTTGAGATGTACTTCTGGGTTCATGTATCTTAGACACTTAGACTTTTATCTCCCGTATTTATTTTGGATTTCATGTTTTATCTATTCTTATCATGCTCTACCTTAGATGTGATTGAGTTGTATCTGCTATGTCACCCACATTCGGGGAGTATAAACTGTCTAGTCTTATACTGTTAGATGCATTGAGACCTAGGACAGCGTTCTACCGCCGACACTGCGGCGTAGGCTGGGCGTTGTTACGTTCTCGTGCCCTAACTCTAGGGTGCGGATCGTGACAAGCTCCGACACTTAACCATTTGGGGGAAACACTCATGCATGAGTCATTATCATATTTAATCTCAAGTCCATCCCATTCGACCATGTAACGCCCTTATTACTCAAGCAGTCAAATTCAAATAACCAAACATAGTTTTGAGTCCGAGACTCAGACTTTATCATCTCGTATTTCTTCCGTTAACTTTCTGTGTTCTTACGTTTCATACTTCATTTCAATGATTCAATGGCATCATGCCTCAACTCAATGCTCGTCAACCGAACGACCCGAAGGTCTCGAACACCTTTCGAGGCACCATGTCATATCCGACAGTTCCGCCACATTCATGCCACAACTGTATTCTTTTGCAACGAAGCCATCTTTTGTTATCCCGTGCATGTAGGCACATTTCGACAGTATCCCATGTTCTATAACTTAGTGTTCAATGTTCGGGGCTTGCGTGCTAGGGCGCTCGTCTATTGTCTTTCAATGTTCTCGCCTTCTAACTCGTGCACGAAGGCACAGTATGGTTCGTGCACTAAGGCACTCGCCGAGTACAGTTATCCCATGTTCTTGTGGCTTGCGCATCGAGGCGCTCGCCTTTACGATTTCCAATATCCCATAGCAACTCGTGTATTTGATGCACGTTTTATTTCAATTATTCTAACTTAGTGTTCGACTCACACTACGATTTACTTTCCAATCGGACCACGCCTGTGGCATCGATAGGTTAACTTAGCTTACAATGATATATTTGACTTATCGCATGAAGGAGTAAAAAGAAGTCAATCCTTCCACCTTGAGTCGATACGCCTTTGTCGTTTCGCCGAGCCGATGCGGCTCGATTTCATAACTCCGTTGCACGGCCACTCTCTTGACTTAGCCATTTGAGCACTTCGTGCTTCATTTAATTATATGTCTAATTTGGCTTACCATGCCCAAGTCTCAGCCCGTCGTAAGGCGACGATTTAATTTCGCGGACCCCTTACTAAATATGGCAAAAGACCGACCTCTAATATTTTTACGTCAACGTATAACCAGCACACGAAACCAACTAAAATCAATACTTGCATCGATTCGGACTTGCGCCTTGGTCGATTCAATTTCTTAGAATCTTCGAGCCGATTCAACGCACTCATCCTTCGGGGCAACGCGGCGCTTCGCATCGATTCACTCGATGTATTCTTTGGGACAAGGCAACTCTTCGCATCGACTTAGTTCGATGCGTTGCTTGGGACAACGTAACTCTCGTATCGATTTGCATCGATACATTTTATTCGGTCAACGTGATTTGTTGAGTCAACGCTTCAGCGTAATGTGCCGTGCGGAGCGGGGTATTACAATACACCCTCGTCGACGTGGCAGAGCCCTTCTAACCGTCTTTCCCTTTCCGGTCGTCCGATTGTAACCGCCCAAGCTTCCCTCGGCCTATTTAAGGACCCAGCCTCCTCCTCCTTCTTCATTCATTTCGTATGGCGAAGCCCTGCCTCTCCGTTCCTTCGTCCTCCTCCCTCCACGGATCTTCTTCTTTCTTATGGAGTCGACCATGGCGATCGGTGACGACGACGACGGCGACGAGCTCGATGGGCAATCCACCGTGGCGATCGGGGATTCGATCATCTTCTACGACGTTGATCTCTAATTTCCTCGGCGTTGTTCCACCGCGACCTCGCTGTGACATCTCTGCGACGACGTGGTGAGTCTCAATCTCAACCTTCGTTCAGATCTGGAGATGATTTGTGTGTTCTTGATAACCGATCTCTTTTTCCTAGTTCGAATTGATCGGGATCGGTTCAGTCATCTTCTCCGACATCGAGTTCGACGGCATCCATTTTATTCCAGCACTCGATATCTCGGGATCAAGCCGTGGTTCTTGGTTATTAGTAAGTTTCAGTTCAATAGAACAGTCTTCTTTGTTAATCTAGTGAAGGAGTGAATGAATGCTAGATTTTTATATCGGAGGAATTGAATCGATCCCTTTTATGTCCAGATGTAATTCTGTTCAATTCGACTCAACTGTACCCCAATTGTTTGTTATAATCTTTCAAACAGGTCTTGACTTGTATCGGGACAAGTGTGGACTCTGATCGGACACAAATATTGGCGTCTTACACTGGATTGCAGTTTGGCTTCGTCCAGGTATCATTTCACCTTTCTGATGTTTATGTTTTTGTAGAGTACTTTTAGGATTGATGATGGGGTGTAGGGCAGGGATCGATCGTGATCAGGGAAATATCGAAATTAGTTCGTGTCCAACTAGTTAATGTCCATTGTTGGGGGTGTCGGGAGCTAGTGATAAGCTGGAGCTGAAGATTGGAAGAGACGGAAACCCATTTGTATAGCTTGCTGCTGAGATTTGTGTTGTGAATATTTTGTTAAGTGGTTGCTGGGTTGTATATATTTGAGTGAAGTAGCTAGACTGATTTTGTTAAACTTTAGTTCTGATGTATTTGAATTTGGTGGGAGAAAACTGAAATCAAGGGAGGCTCTGAGTTTATATTGCTGGGTTTGGGTGGCTACTAGCAGGCCATATATAGGTTGGACCAGGGTAGGAAGTTTGGTAAGTTGTGAGGCTTGCTGGGTTTAGGCTTGCTTATTTTGTATATTGGTGTGTTTTCTCCAGGGTTTTAAGCTGCGGGAAACATGAATGAGTTCAGTAAAGAATTTAAACCTTGGACTTAAGGCTGTGGGCTGGATTTCAAATCCACCATATTTTGATTATTATTTAAGTCTTATTAACTCTTCTGGTTGGGTTTCAATCCCATTGCTGGATGTTAATGATTTGGGATTTTTGAGTTTAGGCCAGTTTGATGATCATGCTGTTGGGCCAGCTTTTAATTGAGTAATATATTTGAGTATATAGGCACATGAATTTATACTGATTAAATATTCATATAGTAAATATTTTAAGTAATTTTATTAGTATATTTTAAAGCCATTTTCATTAGAGATCTATAAATATTAAATAATGTATTTTTTATAGTATAAAAGTTATCCATAAAGTTCCATGTATCTAAATAATTTTTTATCTTGATAAATATTTTCAAATAGTATATTTATGTACTATGTCATTTCTGTGATAGCAAATAATTTAGGAAATATTTTGCTCATTTTGAATACTAATTTAGCCTTATAGTTCTTAGTAATGTTTTGTTATAGATACTCTAAATATTATCATTAAAATATTTTGCTTGTATAAATGTATTAGGATAGTAATGGTAAACTATCTTAATTATATATAAATGTTGTTAAAGTTTTATACAAATATTTTGTATTGGACTAATTAATAAAGTAGTAGTTATATTTTATTTGGTTGTTAGAGATTTTATACAATATTTGTATATATGCTTTATCTAAGTAAAAGCTTTAGCTAGCTTTATATTTCAAATTAATAAATAGTTTCTAAACTTTACTTTGATAAATAGGATATCTAGGGTAACCTCTCAATGATTTGTGGTATTGCTAAGGTATATATAGCCTATTTTGCTATAAAAATCTTTTAAACTATTTTCATAATTATTAATATAAATGACTAGTTAGTTATATATATGGATATTGAAATAGTTGGTTAGATTAACTATATTGAGCTAAATGATCATTGTTTTAAATCCTAACAAATTGCAAATACCAGGTGACATACATCCATGCAGTTCTACTTCCGTGCTTCCAAAGCAAGGCAAGTACACCGACTTGAACTCTTTACTTTGTATTTCTGTCTGTCTTGCTCCATGTTCTCATATTGACACGTTGTACACACGATTGTTCATCGTTCATTATTCATAGTTCATTGTTCTTTACTTGTACATTGGGGTGGGGAAATACTACAGATATGTGACCAATCCTATATTAGCTAGGCATTGACTAATAGCTTAGGTCTCACATCGTGCACGTGGGACTCTAAGCCGTACCATTATTCATGTGCTCTTGTTCCCTGTACTACCCCAGCCGGTTACATATTCTGATAGTTATTTCAAATGCATTTTACACTGATAGTCTAGTTCATTATTCATGATCTGGTACCATAGTTTCATCGTTATTCATGTACTACAGTTTCATGTTCCCGTGCTTGTATCATAGTTCATTGTGCAGCACTTCAGTTTACTTTGTTTAGTGCTTCTTGTCGGGGTTGTACTTTGCTCTCTTCCTGAGAGGATACGTTGCAGGTGAGCTTGAGGCCCTTGAGCATTGGGACATCATGGATATTGCAGGATTTAAATTTATTTTTCTGGAGATTGTATTTTTATTTTATCATTATATTTTATTTTACCGGATCTGTCTCTGGATAAAATTGTAAAAAGACTTGGATGATTATTGGTGATCTTTCTGGGAACGATATATAGAAGCTGTGGATGTTTACATTTTATTGTGACTTGGAGTTTTTCTTAGTATTGTACAGCTTACTTCGTCGTGTCCATCGACTTAGGCTGTGCGTGTCCGACACGTACCCGATTATTCGGGAGCGGGTCGTGACAGGGGAGGGGGGAGGGATAAATACAAATAACTCGATATAAAATTAAAAATTATGACCACTCGGACCACATGCATCTCTCTTAACCACTAGACTAGAGGTCATTTGCATATATATATATATATATATATATATATATATATATATATATATTATATATATATATATATATATATATATATATAAGATTGTCAATTTTTATGCTACTGAAAGCTCATATATTCAACATGACCATACATGTTGAAATGGTATTATGTAATTTGTCAGGTGGACTTCCACAATAACATGATTAAGACTTTTTCTTAAAGTACTTTTCATCATTTTCCATTGGTTAACTAACTTATTTATTTGTCAAAGAATGTAATGTTCCTCGTCGAAGAATACTGTTGAAGGAAAGTTTACGGTAAGTAACTATATATTGTCTAGTCCCCTCTGATCTCAACAATTTTGTAAAAGGGGAACAAAGTTAATTATTTGGACAACTTGATCCTGTCCTCTATTGGTCGGGTACTTGTCATTACACGTAAACGGTTGTCAGTTAGCGTTTGCTACATACATAGAACATCAAATCAATCTCCTTCATCATCACAACTCTAATAACAGCTTGTTTTGGCCACCACACTCATTCACATAATTTGATCAATAACTATTGTCCTTTACGTGTTTTTGAATAGATTATTTATTTTCTTAGTGATTTATACAAAAAATTAATATTCATACCTGCCAATGTTACCTTACCTAATCGTTTGTATATATAATAAAATATATATATATATATATATATTATAGGAGATAGGAGAGAGAGAGAGAGAGAGAGAGGAATTAACGAATGCTTGATTTTGTTCGTGGAAGCTTGCTGGTGACTCTGATCCCACGTCGGATCGATGTGTGGCCAATTAAACTAGTCATTGAACAATTTATATATATATTCCATTAGGCTTCACCAATTGCCTAGAAATAGCAGCTCATGAGACACACCCTCATGTGCAGTAAAAAAAAAATCATAATAATAAATAAAAACTGTATTAGAAAAGACAAATGACTAGACAATAGTAATTTTAATATTATACGTAATTATACGTGTAAAATATGTGGGTATACTAGTGTCCATAAATGGTCCATAAAATAATTGGACAAAAATATTAAACAACCAAAGCTCCCATCTTAATCACATGAGTTAAAAGAAATATTTGAATATAATTGAATAAAATTCTTATTGATGGGTTTACTAGTGTCCATAAACAGTGCATAAAACAATTATGGACGTATTACTTTATTTAATATTGTTGTCAGGTGCCTTGCAGGTGGCTTTTGCCAGACATTTGACCTGTCGCTGCTTTTCCTGCAAAACTCTGTGCTTGCTTGATATCTAAACGACAAGTCCAACATCCAAACTTCCCTATAAAAAGGAACTCGATCCTCTCGAGCCGACTGCACACACCACAACCTCACCTCTCCTCTCCTCTCCTCTCCTCTCCCTCAGAATTCTGTAGCTATAGTTCAGGTCAGGTCAATGGAAAACTTTGGATTAGAGGTTTGTCAACTACTACCGGGGTTCCGATTCCACCCGACGGACCAAGAACTTATCATCCACTACTTGAGGAAGAAAGTCGCCTCTAATTCCTCCTCGACTCCGGCCACCTCTATAATTGCCGATATAGATCTCTACAAGTACAACCCTTGGGAACTTCCTGGTGAGCTAGCGACCGACCGAGCGAGTCATCTCTATTTATTATGTTCAACCATGCATCATATATGTGTAGTAAGCATCGATCTGCAGATTAACAAAATCCATCTCTATACACATGCCACGCCATGCATATTTATGAATTTGTATTCATAGTTCATACGTACGTATATAAGCTTTGGGGATTAATAGTTGTATAATTTTAATTAGTTAGTTTGATATATATATATATATATATATATATAATATATATATATATATATATATATAGCACTCCGGCGCAGTGGCACGGGTTCGAGCCCCCTTGGAGGCATGCCTCCAAGCACCAGTAAGAAGTGGACACCTTCAAAAATAAAAATAAAAAAAAATAAGCGAAAATGGTCTGTGAATGAAAGCTACACATAACCATATCCCCCAAATTTACATCACAGGCTTTGCTTGTTCTGATAGATACATGAGAATGGTGACACATAACAGAGCCTCGAAAGCACCGGAAATGAATGGAAAGTCAATGAGAATTAAGAATTACACGCACAAAGCATGCATGTATACGTCAATCAATCAAGGTCGACTATGAGGTCATGATCATATTAGTTTTGGCACATAATGATCATGCAATTAAGTTTCTAATTAATTAATTAATTTGGATCAGAATATATTTGACATGGCTAATTAATTTGTGTTTGATCTGTTTGTCAATTGTGATGATCAGACAAATCATTCTTTGGGGAAGGCGAATGGTTCTTCTTCAGTCCAAGGGATCGGAAATATCCAAACGGAGCTCGTCCTAATCGTGCGGCAGGATCTGGGTACTGGAAAGCAACAGGCACAGACAAGCCAATCCTCGCCTCTGGCGGATCCAAATGTCTCGGTGTCAAGAAGGCCCTCGTCTTCTACAAAGGCCGGCCACCCAAGGGCGTCAAGACCGACTGGGTCATGCACGAATATCGCCTCATTGACGCTACACCTTCCACTTCGTCGCATAAGCACCACAAGGGTTCCATGCGAGTACGTAATTAAGACCAACCCTAGCTAGCTAGCTGATCCTATATATATATATATATATGATATATCTAATTGGTTTTGGTTGGTTTGTTTTAGTTGGATGACTGGGTTCTCTGTCGAGTCCGGCAGAAGGGCTGCACACCTATACAATCAGATGAGAAACATGATCATCTGCATATGGGAATTAGCACAGAAAATGAACATGAAGTAGTGCCTCTTGTTAATCCCATGATCATTTCAGAAAAGCAATATTTACCAGCTGTTGCAGGGAATAGTACTAGTACAGCTGCTACTGCAGGGATTAATAGGAAGAGTGATTTTTATGAATGGAGCGACGACCAACTTCTCGCTTACTTGACGAGCTCCCAACAAGAGGAGGGAAGAGCACCAGTGATCATAACTCACGCTCGACCAATTCCTCCAGCTGCCTCAACAACAACATTTCTTTCCAGGGACAATATGCTGCTACTAATCATTATATGCAACCACCACCACCCCAACCGATTTCTTCCATGCTTGATTCCATCAAAAGAACGCTGTCGTTTGGGGCTCTGGATGAACTCATGTTGCAGCCGCCAAGCAAAAGGTTGCGCTACTACCTTGGCGACGACCAATTTTCACCAACCAGCTCCTTCTCTGTTGATCAAGGTTTTCCAGATTTTGACATGTAAACTCATGCATATAGCATAGTTTGCCCATGAAAATTCGAGTATATTCACTTGAAACCAGCAAACTAATAGAGAACTAAAGATGGTTTTACATCCAGAAAGATTCAAAACTCAGCTGGTGGCAGAAGCACTGCCAAACAAGTTCATTCAATATTACTGGGTGAACGCTTTTCTTGTAGATAGATATATACTAAATGCATGCCAACAAGAAGGATTGGTAAATGTTGAAATATATTAAATAGAAGATCACTATGCAGCACCTTGTTCATATATATCAGATTACTCCTGTCTCAAGCTATCCACGTATCCACGACAAAATAAAATGCCGGCTGCAACCCAAGTATCCACGACAAGGTACCCGGAGTTACAACACATATTGTTAGTCCCGGGGCTTGATCAAAGATGGCAGACTCGATGTCGAGATCAGAGGTTCAACAAACGTTCACCTTCTGATTATTCTCGAGATCCAAGAGGAACACTATAATATGAATCTGATTACAAAAGCTACAATAATCAGAAAGTAAATCTCACGTTCTTCCTCGCAATCGCAGTTGCTGACGGACAGAACTGAGTTACAACTCAATAAAGGAGAAGAAAGAAGAAAGAAAAAAGGTTCTTTCTGGGGTGATTAAGATCACCGTTGCTCAAAGCAAGATTCGTCCCAACACGATCTGCTTCCAGGAACCAGCAAGTTCACGAAGAACTTCTGGAATGCTCGTAAGTCAATATTTGTGACTTGAACGGGCTTCCTGGACTTTACAGACTCCCTTAACTCTCTTCTTGGTGCATCTTTCAAAGGAGGCCAAGGGGCTCTATTTATAGAGTGGAGTTGAGACTTCACCTCTTCTCCTATCCGATGTGGGACTAAAATACCAATACTCAAAAATAGAGTTTGATATTTTAGATCATCCCACAATCAGCATAGAAGTGTGCCAGTCCACGCCTACCCCCCGAACACTCCCGTGCATGCACGAGATATCCTGGAGTCCGTGTCCGAGTCCGAGTCCGCACAACAAAAATCAACTAGCATCCTTGTTGGAATTAATCATTTTTCCTTCTAGGAAAATACTCCCACATGGCACACACTTGTGCCCCACCACACCTCATGTGCACACCTCAACACAAGCAATACATTATATTAAGATACTCACCATTTGGTGTAGCCGATGTGGGACTATCTTTCCTAGTCCAAAGACAAAAACACCAACAATCCTCCACATATCTCAATATATGGGTTGAGCGTTCCCCACAGTGACTGCCCATCATGCATTAGGAGAGATGTCGCTACGACTTAAATCTTCCCGCATAGCTTAAATAACAGCATGATACAAGAATGGACTAAGCCTTGAATTCTGTACCAAAACCGTAATTCTTTCTACTCACATAATGACATCAACTGTGCTTCTGGCTGCACATTAAAAGCCTTGTGCCAGCCTGGTTTCAGTGTATAATTTTGGCGTCTACAAGCTTACCCTCAAGAGACGGCCTGATATCTCTGTTCATACACTATAGGTGAGTTCTTTATAAAGAGTCATGGCATGAAGCATTGTGCTTCTTTGCGGTGCTACGCCACTATGACATGGCTTAAAGCCGAGGCTTTACCTCACCTGGGTACCTCATCGTACTGTCATACCACTGTAGCATGATGTCACAAGCCTCTTTGTAGTGCCAAACTACCCAACATGAAGCCTTGCGCTTCCGTGCGGTGTTACGCCGCTATGACATGGCTCGCGAAGCTGAGGCTTTACCCTACCTGGTACCTCTTCGTGGTGTCATGCCTCTGTAACATGAGGATATCGTCCTCTTTGAAGTGCTGTCTACCTCTCTTTATTACGATTATCATACAGCATTAGGCTACCTGCCTATTTGCGGTGCTACTCCGCTGTGAATTGGCTTACAAAGTCGAGGCATTATCCCTACTTGGGAACCACATGGTGAAGTCACCTCACTGTAGCATGGAGTTACACTCCTTATAGTGCTGCACTACCGTGCTTCCTGTAAAGCACTCCAAGCATTCACTCTGCCTGAGAACTCATTAAGGCATTTAAGCCAACCTTTTCACAGGATCCGTTTTTGCAGAAAACAACAGTAGACAACAGTGGTTGTAGGTCCGTAACCTCTCCATGTCATGAAGGACAAGTACCTACCGTTCCTGATATTCTTCTGGTTAATAGTCCTCCCTTGAACCAAAACCTAGATGCCTAGTAGATTTTTTGTTGAACTAATAGCATAAAACTTTATGGTAGAATTGTAATAACACAATATCAGAATGCCTTCAAGCCCATTTTACAAGATGTGTCATCGACCAGCTGGTGCTTGAGGCCCTTGGTGAACGGATCCGCCAGGTTCTCCTGACTCCGAACATCAATCACTGCAATAATACCCCCTCTTGATGAGATCGTGTATTGTCCTGTGCTTCAACCGCACAGTCCTCTCTTTCCGTTGAAGAGGTCATTTGATGCCACTGCCGCAGTCGCCTGGTTGTCGCAGTATATCGGTATCCCGGTATTTATACCCCAACCACTGGAAGATCATACATGAGCTCCCGAAGCCATTCTGCTTTCTCTACTGTGGTATCAAGTACAAAGAACTCAGATTTCATGGTTGACCACGAGAGCATAGTCTGCATCTTCGATTTCCAGCTACACCCATTGTGAAAATGTATCCACCTGTGGACCTCTCGCTCTCCACTTCTGAGCACCAGCTGGCATCACTGAAGCCTTCCACTGCCGACGGATCTCCGCTGTGGTGCAGTGCATATGTCTGAGTCTTCTTGAGATATCTCATAACCCGTTTCACAGCTTTTCAGTGCTCAATGCCTGGGTTGCTCGTGAAACGACTCAGCATTCTCACAGCGAAATCTATGTCAGGCCTTGTGGCAGTAGTAGCATACATCAAACTCCCGATTACGCTTGCATACTCCAGCTGCCTGACGCTTTTCCTTGAATTAGGCTTCAGTTTCAGATCATACTTGTACGGCGTATCGATCCCTGGAAGATCCTGATACCCGTAACGAGTGATCATCTTCTCAACATAATAAGACTGTGACAGCGCTAGTCTAGTGTCTGTCCGGATGATCTTGAGTCCCAAGATAACATCATCATCCCCCAAGTCCTTCATACTGAACTTCGTCGAGAAACTTCTTTGTCTCCGTGACACAGCTTATATCTGTACCTAGGATTAGCATGTCGTCCACGTATAGACAAACGATAACTCCTCTTCCGTCAGCAAACTTCGTATAGACGCACTTGTCTGTTTCACTGACCCTGTAGCCATTTGACCTTATGACCTTTTCAAACTTCTCATGCCACATTTTGGGAGCATGCTTTAAATCGTACAGAGATTTTACCAACTTGCAGACTTTGTCTTCAAGACCTTTGACGACAAATCCTTCTGGTTGTTGCATGTAGATCTCTTCGGTCAGCTCGCCATTTAGGAATGCCGTTTTCACATCTATCTGATGTATCACCATCTTATGTATCGCTGCGAGAGCAATCAACATTCTGATGGTGGTCATCCGGGCTACTGGAGCATACGTGTCAAAGTAGTGATCCCCTGCTTCTGAGAAAACCCCTTGGCCACTAACCTGGCCTTGAACTTGTCAATAGTTCCATCTGCTTTCATCTTCTTGAAGATCCATTTGTATCCGATGGGTTTCGCTCCTTTAGGAAGATCAACCAACACCCAAGTGTTATTTGAGGTGATGGAATCAATTTCATTGTCAATCGCCTCCTTCCAGAAAATATCATCTCTGGTCTTCATCGCCTCATCATAGGTAAGCGGATCGCTTCCACATGATAGGTGATGAAGTCATCTCCGAAGTTCTTCGGCCTCCTCGCTCGCTTCGACGACGGCTCAGCGAGTTCTGGTTCAACCGTTGTTTCAACAACAACATCTTCTTGGACTACTTCTTTATTAAAAACTTCAGTTTCTTGCGCACCCTTATTGTTCTCTGATTTATCCATAAGAACAATATTCTTGTGCCTTGTAAATTGTCTTTACGAGATTCGATAATATGATTTGACTCAATATCAAGAAATCTTCGAGCATCACTCTTCTAGGCATACCCCAAGAAGATCGTCTTCATAGTCCTAGTCCCCAGCTTCTGAATCTTTAGATCTGGGAGCTTTACATAAGCCAGAGACCCCCACAATCGAATGACATTCAAGTTAGGTCTGACTTTGAACCAGAGTTCATGAGGAGTTACGTCCGAAGTTGCATACGACACTCTATTTAGAATAAAAGTGGTCGTCAATGCAGCTTCTCCCCATTAGCATTTAGGAAGACCCGTAGTTAGCAGCATTGAGTTCATCATTTCTGTCAACGTTCTGTTCTTCCTCTCCGCTACCCCGTTAGATTGAGGAGAATACGGAGCAGTAGTCTCATGATCCCATGTTCTTTGCAGAATGATGCAAATTCATGAGACCTATACTCTACATCTTGATCACTTCTAAGTAGTTGTAGACTGGTTTAACGTTCAGCTTCAGTCCTGAAGTCTCTAAACTACTCGAATGCTGCATCCTTCTACTTGAGAAGTCATGCGAACGTGCACTTCGAGAAACACTTCGAACTGGCCTCTGTGGAGAATTGATAAAAGTCACAGATATCTGAGTGTACTAACTCCAGATGATCAGTACTTTAGTTCAATCGTCTGAGCAGCTTCCCAACAGTCTTGTATCTGCACAGAACTTAAACTCCTCCACCTCCTTACCCCTACATTCCGAAGATAAGGTCCCGGTAGGACAGCTTGAGTCTGCTTCTGTCATAGAACAACTCTCAGTCCACTCAATGAAGTAACTTCATTGCCATCAGCAGAAGTTCGAACATTCCTTCAGCACCGAACATCTTTTCGAAGCATGTTCCTTGCTAAGAAATTACCATCTGGCTAGTACGAATGTCCATCTTTAAAGTCTGTATCAGATAACAGACTTTCTGAGATCAGATCGCCGAAAAATCTCTGGTACGTACAATACGTATTCCAGTGTCCTTGTCGGTGGTTAATAACCACTGTCTCGATCTTCAGAACTTCTGCTAGATATATGTTCGCCATCGAGACCTTCGTCACAACATGACTCGTCCTTGGTGAACAGCTAGCTCCTTTGAGAGCACACGTGGTCAGATGCACTAGTGTCAGACCACTAGTTAGCTACCATGCTAGATAACTCAACCTGTGCAACAATAGCAACCAAGTTAAGTAATCAAAATAACCAAGTTTAGCTATACCTGCTATTTTGGTTTGGGCTTGGATTTGCATTCACTCATGTAGTGGCCATTCTTGTCACAGTTGAAGCAAGTCACGTGGGACTTGGACATTTGTTGCTTGAACGAATGACCGTTCACTTTTAGATTAGTGGAGTCCTTCTTTTCGTGATGAGAAGCCACCTGCTTCCCCTTGAACTCTCTTGTCTGTACCAAGTTGGCCTTAACCAGTTGTTTGGACAGAGAGTCCATCTTCTGCTGAGATCGTATTTCGTCCTCAACGTAGATCTCTTGTAGAAGATCTTCCAAGCTAATGTCCAGCTTCTTCCGATGCATTCTAGCATAGAAGTTGCTCCAACCAGCAGAAAGTTTCGAGACTATCCCTCCAACGACAAACTTGTCGACGAGGGGCATCTTCTCGTCATTAACTTCTGGCGCAACTTCAGGAATTCCTTCACTTGAGGTAGCATCGCCATCTCGTCTTCCAAGAGCCACTTGTGGTACTTCTCGACGATGAAGATTTTGGATATGTTCTCATCATCTTCATATAGCTTCCCCAAAGAATCCCAGATCTCTTTGGCCTTCACCTTCTTAGAATATGACTCTGTCAGAGAGTTTTCCATAGAATTGAGAATCAGCAGTTTACATATGTTGTTTTCTCTCTTCCATTTGCTCTGCTTGACGAGTGCAGCAGCAATAGGATCGGCAGTTCCTTCTTCTGGAATTGTCGGTTCATCCTCAATCAACACATGGTCTATGTCCACGAGTTGAAGATTAAGGGTGACCTTCCTCTTCCAGATTTGGAAATGTTTTCCGTCGAATTTCTCCAACTTGTTAAAGCTGGTATCGATGAGAGAAGCACGAGAGTTCTCCATCTACAAGGATCTTGCTTTGAGATTGTTAGTCCCGAGGCTTGATCAAAGATGGCAGACTCGATGTCGAGATCAGAGGTTCAACAAACGTTCACCTTCTAATTATTCTCGAGATCCAAGAGGAACACTATAATATGAATCTGATTACAAAAGCTACAATAATCAGAAAGTAAATCTCACGTTCTTCATCGCAATCGCAGCTGCTGACGGACAGAACTGAGTTACAACTCAGATGAAGGAGAAGAAAGAAGAAAGGTTCTTGCTGGGGTGATTAAGATCACCGTTGCTCAAAGCAAGATTTGCCCCAACACGATCTGCTTCCAGGAACCAGCAAGTTCACGAAGAACTTCTGGAACGCTCGTAAGTCAATATTTGTGACTTGAACGGGCTTCCTGGACTTTACAGACTCCCTTAACTCTTTTTTTGGTGCATCTTTCAAAAGAGGCCAAGGGGCTCTATTTATAGAGTGGAGTTGAGACTTCACCTCTTCTCCTATCCGATGTGGGACTAAAATACCAATACTCAAAAATAGAGTTTAATATTTTAGATCATCCCACAATCAGCATAGAAGTGTGTCAGTCCACGCCTACCCCCCGAACACTCCCGTGCATGCACGAGATATCCTGGAGTCCGTGTCCGAGTCCGAGTCCGCACAACAAAAATTAACTTACATCCTTGTTAGAATTAATCCTTTTTTCTTCTAGGAAAATACTCCCACATGGCACACACTTGTGCCCCACCACACCTCATGTGCACACCTCAACACAAGCAATACATTATACTGAGATACTCACCATTTGGTGTAGCCGATGTGGGACTATCTTTCCTAGTCCAAAGGCAAAAACATCAACACATATAATTCTTACACTCTTATTATACTTAACTAAATTAAATTAAAATATTCGATGATTCATGAAGATTCTTACCTAAAAGTCAAGGAAATGAGGGGGACGCCTTGAAGAAATGGAACCCCGGTATTGGGTGTTCACCCTGACAAGAACAAAGAGCACGGTAGATTTTTGAGGCTCTGAACTTGATGTGTATTATTTTATCACACATTTTATAAGCAAAAGAAGAGATAACAACCTGCTCTCTACAAAAGTGGATCACCACATGTATTTCCTAGAGACTAGGTCGAGCATGGAACACCACATGTTCCCCCTTGAGACTAGGTCCCATTTTATTCCCTACAAGCAACGTAATTAGCCAACAAAACTCCCCTAATCTAGTTGCTTCTGGTGTTGACGACGCCAAGCTTCGTGTGCAGGTCCTGGAACTTGACCCGCTCGAGTGCTTTTGTCAATATGTCCGCCAGCTGTTCGTTAGTATTGGTGTAGTCGACGGCGATCTTGCCGTCTCTGATGCACTGCCTGATGAAGTGGTAGCGCATCTCGATGTGCTTATTCCGGTCATGGAATACCAGATTCTTGTACAGCTGGATAGCGGATTTGTTGTCCACGAGTAGAGTAGCACTGCTGGCCTCCTTGTCAAGCAAATCTTCGAGAAACTGTGCGAGCCAAACGCCTTGGCATGCTGCCGTGGTCGCGACAATGTACTCCGCCTCACAAGATGATAATGCAACCACCTTTTGCTTCTGTGATTGCCAGCTGATGTCAAGCCCCGATCCGTAGAGTCATTTATTCACATATTTTATCCCTTAGAATCGATTGTCCTCGCTTGGACGTGATGTCGTACAAGTCTGGTATTGCACTTATACAAGACAAAGATGGTACATAATTAAAAATCTTCAAATAGGAACACATAGCAGCGGCAGCAACAGACAAATTGAAGTTAATGAGGACAATCTTTCTTATTGAATAGAAATACATCACTTCTTTCACTACAAAAATTTGTCAGATTAGCGACGTCTAAATAGGTCGCTAATCTCATCGAAAACGTCGCTAAATCAATTTAGCGACGTTTATGGCGACGTTTCAGGAACGACGAAAAAAAATATGTCGCTAAACGAGAAAACGTCGCAAAACGTCGCTAGGGCGACGCTATTTTGCGACGTCAATGACGTCGCTAATTAGCGGCGTTATTTGCGACGTTTGTTATTTGACGCTAATCAGCGACGTAAAAGGCGACGTTATAGCGTGGTCGCCATTTAGCGACAGAGGAGACCACCATGCTGTCAGAAACCTCTCGCTCGAGCTCTACACGAAGGATGTCCAATTGAGCTCCGGGGCAAAGTTTTGGCTCAGAGCTAAAATCTGTTGACGGAGCACATCTACCATGCTGTCAGAAAAAAATAGTAACGGCGATAGACCCATCTGAGTAGGACGTACACTCTGATAATATCTCCTCCAACACTCAATCCCACTACTGATATCATTCTTGTAAAGGTGATCTCTCAGAGTATACGTCATACTCAGATGGATCTCTCAGAGTATCCTCTCCGGTTGGTTGTCCTAATTCATGTGTTTTAAGTGTGAAAACGGATGGCTCAGAACGCAACCCAAAATTCATTCTAGCATACATTAGTGTGAATCATCTATGTTCTGTACATATGGTGTAGTATACGTTCTTATCGAATCTAGTATGTAGTATCTGAAGAATGTAACAGAATCAAGATGAACTCACATAATGTAATACTAAAACGTCATCTACTACTATATAAGATATAGTGATAGGTTGTCGTATCATCATTGCCGAGGGATGAGGGTCGCAGGACAGTCAACTTTATCTACGGCTACATAGTTTCTGCCTCGCCAGTCGAATGGCTGTAGGGACTATGTTCTGATCACCATGTCGTACCATAGTTTCTGTCTCCTCAGTCGAATGGCTGCAGGGACTATATGTCCCGATCACCATGTTACCAATTAACTAACCAACAAAACTACTTGTTACAAATATCGGCACTATCGGTGCGTTCGAATCGTAGTATCACATTTTTCGGTATCGGAAAACAAATAATTATTACTAAATTATCAGATTTTTCGGCACTATCGGTGCCCCTGACCAAGCCACCCCCCTACACCACCCCTAGCCCTAACCCGAACCCTACTCCTAGCTCCCCTCCCCCAGCCGCCCTCGTCCCCCCTGCGCCGGAAAGAGTGAGAGCGCCGGAGAGAGTGAGAGAGAGGGAGGGGAAGAGTACCACGTACCGGAGAGGGAGGAGAGTCGCCGGAGAGACTGACAGCGCCGGAGAGAGTGAGAGCGCCGGAGGGGGGGAGGAGAGAGAGTGAGAGCGCCAGAGGGGGAGGAGGAGAGTCGCCGGAGAGAGTGACAGCGCCGGAGAGAGTGAGAGCGCCGAATGGGAAATGAACCCTAACCCGAACCCTAACCCTAGCTCCCCTCCCCCAGCCGCCCTCGTCCCCCCTGCCCCACCCCCCAGCCACCCCTACTCACCCCCAACCACCCGCATCCCCTCCTGCACCTCCCTCCGAGCCACCCGCACCCCCCCAAACCACCAACAACCAAAACAGACGGAGAGAGAGAGAGAGAGAGAGGGAGGGGGAGAGTCACGTACCAGAGAGGGAGGAGAGTCGCCGGAGAGAGTGAGAGTCGCCGCCGGAGAGAGTAAGAGCGCCGGAGAGGAGAGAGAGTGAGAGAGGAAAATGGGGGGAAATGAAACGTTGGGGCGGGGATATAATTAGAATTTAGCGACGCTTGAACTACCGTCGCTAAATGCGTCGCTACTAGCAACGTCCCAGCGACGTTTCGCGACGACTGGGTCATGTGCTTAATGTACGTCGTTGTTACGTCACTTAGGTCATCGCTAGTAGCGACTATGAGCGACGTTTATATAAAACGTCGCTGATGTACACAATTTAGCGACGTTAATCTAACGTTGCTAAATATATGTCGCCAATTGAACAGATTTTAGTAGTGTTTATAGCAGCGGAGATAAAAGGATAACTTGAAGTCACACAGAGATATATAGAACTTTATTCTCTTTATTGAAAATTGAAAGAGAGTACAAGACTTGTATTGAAGTACAATGGTTATAACACATCTCACTTTACTTTGAAAGCCAACCGAACAATGCTATACAGCTTCTATTTGATATTTGGATACATTGGATTACAACTCGATATATCGACTGGGCTTACAACTCACTGGTATCACTGATTACAATGTTCTATATATTATGCCCTTTATAAACAGAAGACATCATCTTGAACAAGGAGAGCTTCTGTATACCCAACAAATCTTCGATGCCGCGGGACCAATCAAGCTAATCTTCGTGTGCAGAACATCCCAAGCACGAGCACCTGCTCACAAAAATGTGGGTCAGCACATCATCTATGTACTAGCGAGCAGAATCCAACCCACTCGCCTAAACCAACATATAGTGATCGATTTTAGCAAACATTTAATAGATGATCTTTCTAGTTGGGGCCTAGCATCAGTTTACAGTTCAAGGGTAATAATCAATAGTGAAGCATGTAAACATATTCTTAGTAGCGTTCATATGAAGGCATCATTAAAGCATACTGGGTGTTATCATGAAAAGGCATCATTGAGGCATCATTGGTTCTAACATCTTGAATATGTTATAACAATTCTCATAGAAGGCATCACTTAGCAGGTATGTTATGTTTGAGCAATGTTTATAGCAAGGCATTTTTCTAGCATACTGAATATAACATGTTAAGCAGGTTCTCATATTGAAAGACTACGCATAGCATCATTTACTTGGCACGTTAAGCACGCAAGTTAAACCAACACAGATATTGAGTATATCACATTTAAGTAATTTTTTACCGATAGCCAACTCCCTCGTACCTGCATCAAATACAGGTTATCAGATATACTTAATCTGCCTGCACAAAATATTCATTAGCGTGCATCCTGACTACATGGTCACTGGTGTTGTTAAACCATATGGACACTTTTTATTTATTTTATTTCAAGATAATGCGGTCAGCATAGTAGGTGACGAGCCTCTATGCCACCCCGTATTACCCGTACTCCCACAACACTCATCATTATTTCCTCCTAGGCCGAATCGGTCCCGGCGCCCCGGTACCGTTCGAGGAAATTAAAACTCAAACCTTGTATACAAGTTGTCCATGACCATATGAATGCGTGTCCGACTCGATTGTGAACATAATCGCATGGTTAAATATATTAAAGAAAGTAAAGACAACAGTGCATCATTAGTCACATTCAATGACTTATTCATTTCATCATTATCATCATTCATTTGGTGATCTCAACGATCCCATGCTTTATCATTTCTCATTCATTACTTTATTGCAATGTTTCTCGTATCGTTCCATTCGACAAGGAATATAACATTCATTCATTTCATAGGGACATTTATTCATTCATTCATTTCTTATAAGGGACATGCAACATTTCATATTCTTGCAACAGTTATACAGAGTGTACACGATTCAAGTATCTTATTCAGTTCTTATAGCCAGAATCAGTACATTGTCTATTCTATCATTCACAAGAAATCTCATTATTTAAGTGTTTTACTGTTTCAGCAGCATTAAACATAAGGGACAATGTTATAAATTCATTTTCAGGCATCAATTCACATTAGCAGTTCAATGTTCATGTGTTGTACATTTCAATAATTCTCAGCATAAGCATCTCTATTATTCAGCAACTAAAACATGGGACATTTAGGGACAATTCATAGCATTTCAATACTTCATTTTATTAAGCATGAAGGAGTAAGGAGGAGGAAGGACAGTTCCACTCACTTGTATAAAAGGGTCTTCCTGTTTCGATCACACACAATTCTACTAAGCGTAGCTCCACCAGCGAGCCACGTTCCAATACCCATTCCGTCTAGCCAGCTAAGAGAGACTGCATCAGTCTCAATTCTCCTGATTCTCAATATAAGTCACGGTCCAACATCCTGATAGCATCCAACAAGCCAACCAAATGCCTCGTACGGAGCGGGACATTACATAATATACCACTCAGAAAAAGTTTCGTCCTCGAAACTTAAGAGAACAACTCATCTTACTAAATTACTTAGCCACAACAAGTTACTCATTCAGCTCCAATTCAATATTCTTTTCAGCTTCAAATTCAATATTCAGTTCATCATACTCGGCCATTTCGAAATAGCTATCCAACTGTACCATTTTAATCCATCAACGATTCGATCTGCCTTTATCTTTTTTAATTACTTGTAACTTTCTATTGATTCACCAACATTTTCCTTGCATTTCTATCTTGGTCGTAACATATCACTTCGTTTGGATCCATACACATATTTTAGGCGTCCCCAAAATATATGTATTTCAGCCAAAGTCCGCACTAGTGCGATAAACTCTTTCCATAATATTATCTCAGTCGCAACCTATCACTTCAGCTGGATCCATACAAATATTTTAGGCGTCCCCAAAACATATGTACTTCAGCCAACTTCCATGTTAGTGCGATTCGATCAGCTACGATATAACTCTCTTTTCTAAATCTGACTTAGCATCCTTTCAATTGACTTATTACTTTATTCACTTGCCAAAATCACTATATTCCAGGCCACAACACTTAGCATCAGGGACAACTCGGGTGAGCTCTCTATCCAAACAAAATATTTCCAACATTTGGTCAAGGGTCTAACTTAGAGCCAATCATATCAAGAGTTCACAACATACAATCATATTCCTTCCCAAATCCAACAATATTTCTCACCGAGGCAATTTATCTTTTTATAAAAGATTCAATCCGACGTCACCCACTATCGATTACCCGAGTCAGGGTATAATTCTATGCAACAGTCAAGGTTAACCCAGCTACCCGACTATAGATACCGGTCAAACATCTCCGAGGCACAAGTTGAAGCATACATTTCCTTAGGTCAATACTCATCATCACCATCTCTCGTTCAATGCCACAAGGTCATCCTATGGGTCTCCAATGGTCACCTATTATTCAGTCCATCTCTAAGGTTAGCTACACTGACAGCTAAACTTAATCATTCAGGTGACCTCCCTAGAGTGGACGGCTACTAGGGTTATACTAGTTCCTTACTCTCAGGCCAACAAGCAACCGACAGTTCTAATGAACTCTATCCAAACCTATGGGTATCAACTCAGTCTGAATACTAATCGCCATTGTCGGCTATGCCAACAATTGGTAAGTCATAAGCTGTCGCTAAGGTCAAGTCTATCTATCCAGGGTCATCCTCAAGGAATTAATTCCTACAGAGGCTCATTCTTAGACTTACCCAACGATCGAGTAAGATCGATCTAGCAACATTACGGTCAAATCCTGACCCGACATACGATTCTCATCATTCTAATAATCCATCAAGTAAAATATCCAATGATCCAATTTCTAATCCCATTCCTTTGTATTCACACGAACCCATAAGCCAAGCCTAACTATTCAAGGGTCATCGGTTCCGATAGTCTTAACATAGCTATGGAATCATACTATTCAGTTTGCATGACAGAGTCACACCACTAAGTCATAAGCCAGCAAACTATACCTCAACCGACAGCCAACTATACATCACACCATCTACCGACACTATCCAATATATTTCGTGATTCTAAATCTCATTCATTTCTCAGCCATCAAAATCTCATACGGACATTCTTAAAATTCCCTACCTCAAGGGTCGAGTAGTTTATTTCATTCAATCCGACAATTTATGTATCAAATAACCATCCTCTATGCAACACAATATTCAGGATTGCTACCTGTTACTTTTCTAGTATAATTCAATTTCTCAACATTCATGCACATATGCAATAACTATCATTTGGTGATCAAGATGGATTAACATCTATTACACCTTAGGGTCAAGGCACAGATTCTAATATTCCTTTGGTTCACCGACAATATTCCCAAAACTTCTAGCTTAGCAACCAACTTTGTATTAGCCACATATGATTTGCATCCAACCAATCGAAGTCAACATTCAGATGTTCTAAGCCACAACATTCTTTAGGCAAATCTATTTACCCGTAGCATACTGTCTTACTAGTCTGAGTCATCACTCGACTAAATAATTTCTAACCAAACCACCTGTTACAATTTTCGACAATCTCGCTACCCAGCATAACATCACCGTCAAGGGACACCCGAGTCATCTAGCAACAAGATATGACTCCCAGCTAAGTCTCGGCACTATCCAGTGTTTCACTTAACAAAATGCCCTTAAAAGGCTTTTGAAAGAAAACAAGAAAAAAGTACAAAAGTACAAGTAGATTCTGGAAAGTATTGCTATGGAAGTCTGATCTGAGAGCGATCACTTTGTTCCTTGAACCACACGATGATGATGAAAAGAATTGCTTGAAGAAGAACAACCGGAAGAACTAAGTCACCAGAAAGGTATCGACACAATTGGCACTGATGGCACAGTCGAATGCTTTCCTGCTTTGCTTCACTCTGTTCTCGAGAAAAAGTTGAAGAAAAACACTCTGGAAAATCACTTTGCTCTGAAAGTCTCTGGGCTCCAAAATCTTGTACCTCTTTCTTAAAAAAGAAGTCTTTATATAGGTTTATCTTCTGCACGTAAAAAATATCAATATTGAGTCTCTACGCATGCTATTAGGATAATTGTCACCCACGTACAGAAATTAGCCTCTATGCATGTTGACATGTGTCCCATTACTTCAACAAAACAAGGAAAACACGTTCCCACATCCTCGAAAAATGTGGCATGAAAGCCACGTATACAAGCCACGTTCACACATAATCAGGAAAAGCCGAACGTAAAATAGCTCAAAGTAAGCTTCCTGCGTAAAGTGGCTAAGAAATAGCCTTGAGCGTATAGTTAGCTCAAATAAACTCTACGCACACAAAAAAAGTAGCTAAGATATCTTTGAGCGTAAAAAGCTCAAATAACTTTCATACATAAAGGAAGTTGTTTCTTGAGCGTAAAGTAGCCCATTTACACAAATAATCCTGGGTTAGTGTGAAACAGTCTTCTTGGCTTCTGTGTAAATCTTTGTCAGAAAATCAATCTGTCAGAGCATTTAATGCGATGTAGACAGCCTGTCTTCTGCGTAAAGTCTGAGGATGACTCTTGCGTAGAGCAACTTGTGTAGAGTCTGAGGATGGCTCTTGCGTAGAATTTGAATTAGATTCCATTTGACCTCTGCGTAGAGCTTGAGTTTGACTCTTGCGTAGAATTTGAACTTCTTTGATTTGGTCTTTTTTATAAAATATGATAAAAATATATCATAATTTATTTTTGCTTCTACAAGACCCCCTTCAAAGTTTTCAAATTTTTTCTAAGATTTGAAATACTTTGAACAGAAGCGTAAAATCTAGGATATCCAACAGTCATCCGCGTAGACTTCGGGATACCCAACACACACTTTTGAGAATTCAAAACGATTTTAAGTTTTCTATAAATAGAATCTCGATGGTAGAGAGAACTTTACTCATTTCTTTCATTCTCAATCCTTTCTACTCTCATCTTCGAAATCTCAGTTCAAGTAAATGGCCCCCAAGAGCAAGACCACCGCCGGTGCGAAGGACAAGAAGCCCGTTGTTGCTTCGTCGACGGTTGAACGTACGGAGACCACCGTTCCATCATCGGAGGCGACCCCGAAGACTAATCCCGCTGTGGCTCCGGCCATGATAGGTAGAGACCCTATCTATTTTGGATGAGGGTTCGTCGGAGAAGAAGAAGAAGATAAACCGAACAAAAAACCCCAAATCTTACGCCCGCGTTATACGTGTCAGCATAAAGAAGGGTCAACAAAATACGCCCACATCTATACGTGTTAGCGTAGAATATTAATCACCAAATATGCCCATGTCTATACGTGCGAGCGTAAAAACTCAAAATACGCCCACGTTACGTGCGAGCGTAAAATTTGAAAATACGTCCACGTTATACGTGCGAGCGTAAAATACACAAGTCAAAAGACTATATATTTTTTATATATAAAATTTTACAGTTTTGAACAGAAGCGTAAAAATACGCAAGACTGTATCTTTCACACGTAAAACTTTATTCTTTTGAACAGAAAAAATACGCATAAAAAATTTCATATTTTAGACTGCGTAAAACCCTCGTATAAAACAAATTCTCTAAAAACAGCAAACTTTTTACGCGTAAAACTTATGTATAGATCGTTTGCGTAAAATTTTGAATTTGCATAGAGTTCATATTTGAATTTTTTTACTAACTTAATTTTTCTTTATTGAACTTTTTTTGCAGTGAACTTATGGGCCCATCCTCTCTCTGAGGTGTTTGGCTCACCAGCTGGCATTCTGGGATCAAATTATCTGGAGAATTTATCCCATGTCGAATTCCCACAAACTGACAAGCAGTATCCCCATGAAAGACAACAATTGATAGCTGCTCAAGGAGATAGAATGCTGTTGTCTCTGATGAACGGCGAACTGTTGACATCACTGGATGGTCAGCATTATCTGAAGCCCGCATTTATGTTCGGGGATACGATCGACTTCAAATCTCAGACGACCCCCAAGAAGGAGTCTTGGATATTCAAATTTGGAGAAAGGGTGATGTATCTCCCAGAAATGCCAAGAGATTATCCCCTTTCCTCTTTTGTTCATGCTACTCATCCGAGACGGATGATTTGGAATCTGACTCCCAACAGTTATGGAAGATCGGGGAGAATCATATTCAAGAGGGATGAGAACCAGATGGGCTACCACTTAAGTACTCCCAGTGGTGGTGTCGTTCCTTTCTCCGGCTTATTGCCTGGATTTACACCGAGCGAGGGCTCAGCTATGATCCAACCGGTGCAGATACCGATGTTCGTAAACAAGTTTATGAAAGTCTTAGTATTATATCCCCAGGTCAACCCTAGGTTGCCAGGGTGGATGACCCCTCATAATAAGAACTGGATTCAACTTAGTGCTTGGATCATGAAGAACTTCGAAACGGAACTGCGAGCCATTGGGTTGTTTGAAGCAGTAGCCTCCACAAGTCAGGGCATACCAATGAACAATAACTTGTTCTTAACTTTGATGGAGTTATATATTAGTTCAACAGGGACTTTTGCAACCCCGATAGGTGAAATAGATTTTGTACTGCATGATATGCAATTCATCTCCAAGCTGCCAATGGGGGAAGCTCCATATGAAGAGTACGTTCCCTCCAACCGGGAACTAGCAGAAATTAGGGAGAAAAATCTTCAGTTAGTTGAGGTATACCAAGAGTTGATGTGCCATTATCTGATTTGCACCACTATATATGAAAGTGGATTGTATTTGGCATACATCAATAAATGGACAACATATCTATTCTTCCATAAGAATATGATATCCAAGGATGACAATGAGAGATTTTAAGATAACAAGGCTCAACCCATCAACCCTTATTCAATAATTTCTGCTGATTCGATAACCACTTGGATGATCACATATAAGTCTCCGGACAAGTATTTGACCACCTAGACTGGAGAATTCCCTGCAGGAACTGAAGCATTGAGCTTTCTGAGACATGGCAGTCGAAAGCTCTCAAAGGAAGCCTTGCTGGAGGGCTTTCTTTCCCTGTGACTGCGAAGATGGGTCATACCAGGGACTGGTACAGTCAACAGGATTTACCGAAACGTACTATGGCCAGCAGTACGTTTGGTATTCAAGGCCAGACTCAACCTATTATCGGCAATGGTATGTCGGATAAATGCAGGTTTGCGAGCATTTGGTGATGAACTGATCAATAATGCTCCTTACCGAAAAAATTTCCCTAGGGTACTGGAGATGCCCTACACTTGTTTAATGGGCTGGTTATTGCATCACAACTGCAACCTATTGCCGCCAGGCCCTGAAAATAATGCAAAGGTATTTCTCTAAAAGTTTAGTAAAGTACGTGGACGGCGACTTCAGTGGCGGATACCCGGGCAACACTAAACTTCTCCCATGGGTGGAACTTTTTCTGCACAAGACCACCAGTTCCAGCTGACTGTTTCGATGTACAATTTGAAGATGTAGGTCAAGAGAGGACTGGGATACCTGCACCAGTCTTTAAATGGCTAATATGTATCAGACCCTCGCATCTGATGTATAGAACTGAAGAAAACTGTATGTTCGAACCGTATCTACCGAGTCGGTTCGTTCGTCAGTTCGGGTATGACCAACTTCACGTTGGTAATCCCTCCACTAGCTTCAATTATTACGAAAAATTAGTTGATGGTGCAAGGGCATGGAGGTATTTCAGCGCTGGATATACCGGTGCTAGATTCCGTGTGTCAACTGCTACAAGTACAACTGAGCTATGAATGCTTCATTCGTATGCTCATTTTTATGCCTCTATTCGTTTCTTCGTAAATGACTACAGCATGAAGGGGAGTCTTCGATGGGACAAGGAAGGAAATGTCGAAGAACCAGTTATGGTACCTTCGGACATACCTGATGATGCTGCTATTCCGGATGAATATCTGGAAGCACTCCTTATGGGAATGGGGAAAATAGCTGCAGGACCCATTACCATCACTACAACCCGAAAGCGAAAAGCAGATACAGCTGTTATTCTTCGAGAAAAGAAGAAGAACACTACCAAAATAAGTGGTTTTAGCGACGCCCAAAAAAGTCGCTAAAACAATAAAATCCGTCGCTAATATGAAGCACCGACGCAATTACCGACGTTTAAGTTTTGTCGCCGTTTCCTTAGTCGCTGATTACAAAAACGTCGCTGAACGTCGCAATTACCGACATCCAGCGACGTAACTGTACGTCGGTGAGTTCTCGACGTCTACCGTCGTGTCGTCGGTATATTAGCGACGTATATGTAGTCGCTACACGTCGGTGAAGTCCTGGAATAATTTCCGACGTCTACCATCGTTTCGTCGGTAATATAGCGACGTGAATGTAGTCGCTAGACGTCGGTAAAGGTCCTGGATAATACCGACACTCACCGACGTTTAAACGTCGGAAAAATGTCGGAGACCTGTACATTTTTTTGCAGCTAGTCGTCGGTAAACGTCGGAAAAGCGTCGGAGACCTGTACTTTTTTTGCAGTTAGTCGTCGGTAAATGTCGGAAAAACGTCGGAAAAATATATTTTTTGCAGCTTGTCGTCGGTAAACGTCGAAAAATGACGTCGATAAACGTCAGTAAGCGTCGCTAAACGTCGCTAAAATTGTAAAAAAAATAAAAAAATAAAACACAGATTCTATATTACCACTCACAATTCAAGATGCTACACATATAGGTACACATTCAAATCCCCACTCACAATTCCAAATCACAGCGCATTCAAACTCCCACTCACAATTCAAGATGCTACACATATAGCTTTAATCTAAGTTAATTAACATCCAATCCAAACACAATTAACATTTATCGACGAAGGAATTAACATCCAATCCAAACATCCAATCCAAACAAGTCACAAGTCAAATCGATACAAACACAATTAACATCCAAATCCAAACATCCAATCATAAGTCACAAATATATGATGATACAAACACAAACAAAAAGACCTAACTAGGACTACTAGTGATCTGGTGCAGGAGGGGCACCGCCGCGACGAAGGGATAACAACTCCTCATACTCCGCAAGTGAAATCGATACAGATGGAGCGCCAGGCTGTGACGTCGGTGGAGTCGGTGTCGAAGAAGAAGGCGGTGGAGGCGGCGGAGTCGACGACGATGAAGGCGCACCCAGAGTACCAGCATGCTCTAACGCTGTAAGTCGCTGGTTGTATGAATCCATGATAGATAATATTCTACCACTGCTCTGGACCATCGAATCCTGCGCCAATCTCACCGTCTCGGCCATGGTCACCTGTCCTGTCTGCAACTCCGTCACCGTGCGCTCTAACCCTCCAACGGTGCGCTCTGTCCTCTCAGTCGTCTCCACGAGCCCCATAATGCCGCGGTCGAGCGCATCCAATCGTGCTATCAGTGCAGGATCGTCCGTAGGGTGCTGAGACTGCTGCTCGATCCGTCGTAGCAGGTCGTCACGGAGAGACTCTATCATCTGGTGGACTCGGGCAGACTCCTGGGACGGCTGTGGACCATGCACACTAGCAGGAGATGTCCTAGAGGACTGGGTCGCAACTAGGGCGCCATAGGATCCCGTACCGTAGTACGTACCCCTATGGAGGCCACCAGCGGCGGTCATCCACAGCTCGTCCGCCGACGGAGCTTGAGTGGGCTGCGAGGAAGTACCGGCCACTCCTGCATCAGGTGCACTAGCAGTCGCCCGTTCCCGCAGCCTCTGATACTCGGCCTAGAAAGTATGGATAGTACTCTATGATTTCTAATTTCTAATTAATGTACTTATTTTTACTAACTTCATGAATATTTATTTGCATCATATTTACTAAGTTATATTAAAATTGACACGAAGTATTAAATTAAGATAACGTATTGTAATACTTACATAGGTCTGCTCGGCCCTCTCGTCAATAAGGACTCCGCCCTTCCGATGGGTGGCCAGGAAGACGGTCACCATGTCGGCGTTACCGACCTTCCTTACCTGTAATTAAATATATTATCTTAGTAATAATTTATCGGATTTGCATTAAAATAATATTTCTAAAAGAGAAAGACATACCAGACGACAAAAATGTTCCGTCATCGGAATCGACCCACCACACCACTTCGAGGCATGTTGCCTAGCCGCCTTAGCCTTCTCCGACTTCTCCTTGTACCTTGGCTCGTTGAATCGAGCCTTCATCGCATTCCACTGATCAGGGGTGATCCAACCTTTGATCGGCTTTCCGGCACGATCACGTTCCTTCTGATCATTAATAGAGTCGCGGATCAGCTTAGCAGCGACGGAAGGAAACATCCCCTCGATCAGCTCGGCCCGGTGCGGTGGATAGTAAAACATATCCTAGAACAGTACGAAACCAAATATTTATCAGTTATATATAATATGCATAAATTAAATGATTCATGTTAAAAACAAATCTATTTTAACCTTGAAGCGCGTAAACCAGTAGTTCTTCCTTTCGTCTGGAGCATCAGAGTAGTTAATCCAGGGACCACCATAATTATGCCTCAGCATATCGCCTAGGCGTCTCTGTACCCCTGGAGGACGATATCTATACAGACATATTATATTCATGAAAAAAGTTAATTTATGATAAAAACAGAAAAAAAAATCATAAACCAAAATACCTACTTTGTACCGTCGGCCCAGATCTCCGTCCTCCCCTCCTCCGGAGGTGCGCACGCATCATCTTCATGATGCTGGTCGGCCGTCGGCGCATCCTCCTCCATCGGCTCATCGGTCATCTCCATCGTCGTATTAGCAGTAGGAACGCTAGACGGGTGAGCACTCTCATTAGGCCTGGAACTACTCGTCCCAGGAGACAATCCATGTGGCATCGTCCCAGGAGGCCCAGCTACTGGCCGATACGGCGGAGTAATCGGCGACGAGGATCCAGAGCCGGTACCAGTAGGTGGTACCGAAGGAGGACCTCTACCAGTACCTATAGGAGGACCTCGCCGTCCTCCTGGTCGGTACCCTCCGCGACGACCTGCCATACCTGATAACAACATTGGATAATACAACAAATTAATAATAGAGACTAGAAATATGAAAGTACAACAAAGACAAGATAATAACCAAGACAACATATGATGATACATTCTACAAGAATCATCTAAGTCCAGATAAGTACATCTCTCTCAATCATCTTCAGAATAATCATCTTGTTCGTCTTCCTCGACCTCATCTTCCTCTTCCTCCTCATCTTCACTTTCGTCTTCACCTTCGTCGGCTTCGTCTTCCTCTTCGGATAATTCTACATCTTCTATATTATGTGTCGTGTAATGCGTAACTTCCGTGGAGTCCACATCGACAATATTGGTTACAGGAGGTAGCTCGTCCTCCTGGTAAGCTTTTTCATCAACATCAAAAGTATCTCTAGCTTTAGTCTTGCATACTGCCCACCAGTCAGACTTTGTTGCTCCCCGTCTCGGATAAGCTGTGAAGTACACGAGCTGAGCCTGAGTTGCTAGGACAAACGGTTCGTAGCCTTGATATCTACGCTTGTAGTTTATATCCACAAGACCATGCTTGTCAATTTTCCAGCCTTGATTTTCAATCGGATCGAACCATTCACACTTGAACAACACGATCTTTGCAGGTTCTCTGCCATAATTATATGACAACTCCACAATCTCTCGCAAGATGCCAAAGAAATCATTTCCTGGATCGACGTCTTTGTAGTTCGAAGACTTGATACACAAACAACTGTTCTTCGTGGAATCAAGATCCAGGAAGCTGTCTCTGATCAGAGCATTTGTCGACTTGAACCGAAAGCCATTGACACAATAACTTGGCCATGTTTTAACAAAAGTAATTGGTCCCTTGGCAAGAGTTCTAATTAATTCAATCTCGGGTGAAATTAGACGATCGACCTGAATATCAAAGAAGAGATAATAAGTTATTTATTGCGCAGTTGCATTAGAAGAGGCCAGTAAATATTACCGAGCTGCTTACATATTCGCTCAACCAAGAAGGAAAATGACGTCTCATTTCTTGTTCTAATGCTTCGTCTGTTAGGTAGGGTCTAACCAGCCTCAACTCATCATTATATGTGCTGGAAAACAACGAAGCATTAGAACGATTAGTACAATAATATTAGCTTATACTATTACATTGAGATGACGTAAACTCATCATTCCTTACTTACCCCTCTAGCTTCTCCACTTCATCCTCGTCGCAATTGAGTAATACATACAACTGAGCAGCCCTTAGCTCTTCGTCATTCAAATATCTCTTCTTCATTTTCCCCGAAGGCTTTCCGGACGCATTGAATACTTTCAGTATTCCATCATTAAATTCTTGATATCCGTCGTCGTTTCTCGGAGCCCTCGTTCTATTCGTAGCAACATGAGGTTTGAAATAGGAGGAGCAGAAATTTGTAATCTTCTCGAGAATATAGGCTTCACAAATAGAACCCTCGACCCGAGCCTTATTTTTTACCTTTCTTTTTAGGTGATTCAAATGTCGCTCGAACGGGTACATCCATCGATATTCGACGGGTCCACCAACACGTGCCTCGTAGGAAAGATGAATCGGCAAATGCTCCATAGAGTCGAAGAATCCAGGAGGAAACACCCTCTCTAGCTTGCACAGTGTTACTGCAATGTCCTTCTCTTGCTTTTCTAGACGATCAACGAGCAATTTCTTAGAACAAAGGTCCCTGAAGAATATGCTAAGCTCCGTCAATGGATCCCAAACTGCCTACGGTAAGAATTCCCGAAATGCAATCGGAATTAACCGCTCCATGAATACGTGACAATCATGGCTCTTCATACTTGTCAGTTTGTTCTCCTTGAGGTCGACGCATCTTCTCAAGTTTGAAACATACCCATCTGGAAATTTCAGACCTTGAATCCACCTACAAAGCCTCACTTTATCCTCCTTCTCCAGTGAGAAAATTGCCTTAGGCTGCTTCAACTTTCCATTCCCGTCCTCTATCAAATGCAATGCAGGACGTCTACATATTTCTTTCAAGTCCAATCTAGCCTTAGGATTGTCTTTCGTCTTCCCCTTTACGTCCATTAGAGTATTAATTATGTTGTCAAACACATTCTTCTCGATATGCATGACATCAAGGTTATGTCTAATCAGATTGGTGTTCCAGTATGGTAGATCACAGAATATACTCCTCTTCGTCCAGTTATGAGTGCGACCAAATCCGTCACACTTGTAGCCCGTAGCAGGCTGCTCAATTGCACTTGGTAAATCTCTAACCTCCTCCCATATCGTGGCTCCGCACCACCTTGTCGGTGGATCACCCTTCTCCACAACGCCAGCACGAAAAGCATTCCTGTTCCTCCGGTACGGATGATCCTTCGGCAGGAATTGTCGATGACAATCGAAGAAGCACGGTTTGCCTCTGTGTTTCAAACGGAAAGCCTTAGTGTCGTCCATGCAACACGGACATGAAAGACGACCATGCGTGCTCCATCCAGGTAACATTCCATAGGCCGAAAAGTCGTTGATGGTCCACATAAGTGCTGCCCGCATCTGGAAATTTTGTTTTCTAGATACATCGTACGTGTTGGAACCTACTTCCCACAGCTGATTCAACTCATCAATCAATGGCTGTAAATAAACATCGATGTTCCTTTTCGGATTGTTCGGACCTGGGATAATAACGGTGAGGAACATATATGGAGTCTTCATGCACATCCAAGGCGGTAGATTGTACGGGGTGACGATCACAGGCCAACACGAATACTGGGATCCCGAAAGTCCGAATGGGGTAAAACCGTCAGAACAGAGACCCAATCTAACATTACGCGGATCAGAAGCAAAATCTGGATACTCTCGATCAAAGTGCTTCCATGCTTCTCCATCAGATGGGTGATCCAACACTCCTTCGGTATGTTCCCGCTTATGCCAACTCATGTTTTCTGCAGTTTCCTTCACCATAAACAACCGCTGCAAACCCGGCGTCAACGGCAAGTAGTGCATCGAAGAGGTAGGCTTCCTGGCACCGACAGACTTTCCTCTACCACAGGCCTTGTAGCGATCGACACCACAAAATCTGCAGGCGTCTTCATCCTTGTCGTCTTTGTAGTACAACATGCACCCGTTGCGACAGGCATCGATTTTTTCATATCCCATCCAGAGCGATCTAACCATCCTCTTAGACCGGTAGAAGTCTTTAGGCAACTTCGCACCCTCAGGCAATATTTCTATAAGCAACTCCATAATACGGTTGTAGCAATCTTGCGACATGTTAAAATTGGACTTGATGCTCAACAATCTTGTAACCACCTCCAACGGTGAATGATCCTCACAACCAGGATATAATGGAGTCCTTGCATTCTCCAGCAACTCCATGAACTGTGCAGCATCGGGGTTCGGTGCCTCCTCAGGTGCATCATGATCATCCGGATCGAAACTAGGCCCGGCCGCGTCGAAAACCATGTTCACCAACCCATCGTCGTAAGGAGCGTTGTTGTGGACATCCACATAAGGCTCGTACTCCGATGCTAAAGACACAAGTTCTCCGTGCTCGCTCCACTGATAGTAATTCAGCGTGAAACCCTTCGAGTACAAATGATACGTGACATCCACTTCTGGATGATATTTCAAGTTGCGACATCTCACACACGGACACTTAATTTTGGTACCGTCCATGTACTGAGGGAACGCCTTGGCAAACTGCAGGAACTGGTGTACACCCTCTATGAATTCATCCCGCACACCGTACATGTCATCAGGATGACGGTTGTACATCCAAGTACGATTCCGCAGATAGTAATTCAGCTCCATAATTCTGTAAGATAGATACATCAAGGTAGTGAATGATATGCAAGTGTCAAAACTTTTTCGATGGATTGCATTTATATTTTCATCCATTCATTCATGCATTGCATTTATCTTTTCAGTTTTGCATATCATTACCTACTATTATACATGCATTTATCTTTTCATCCATTCATTCATGCATTGCATTTATCTTTTCGACCAACAATCTAGTAAAACAAGGCTAAACTAGGTCAATAAGACAACATCTTGGGTTACATTGGTCAACTGGATTACATTGGATGTGAAAATCTGTATCGTAAGACAAACTAAACATAATTAGTATATAATCATGTAACTGGTGGATCCGCTAGCTAGTAAGCCGGATGTACTTAATATCAGAGAGTATCAGATTAGTATCAGTATATAGGTTAGGTAGACCGTATCAAACGTATATCAGAATAGTAGGCCGAATAGAAGGCCGAGATAGTCGAATGAGAAGAAGGGAAGAAGGGAGGAGCAGATGGGTCCAGAGCCATGGTGGAGGAGTGTAGCTCCCCTTCCCGAAAAATTAGAAATAGTTTATTTTTTTAATTATTTTATTCGAATGGTGATTTTTAGATTTTTTTTGTAAATAAATATTGTTTCGTGTACACAATTTTACGTGAAAGACCTACTTTAGAAATGATGATTTTATTAAGTTCATTGAGAAGTTACAAATAGAAATGTTTATAGGTTATATATATATATATATTGGATTATATATATATGCGGATGTGGGGACATACGCTTAGTGTATATATATATATATATCTATAATATGTGAAGAGGAATATAATATTTTATTGATGAATATATATATAGGAAAATATAGGGGTATATAATTGGTGTGGATATTTATATATGTGTGTGTATAAATATTAATTGGCGAATATATACGTATATATGTGTATATATTATATATGGAGATATGTATATATATATTGATATGTATATATATTTAATATTGTTTTCTTTAAATACTATAAATAAGTATAAGTAACTATAAATGATTATATATATAGATATATATAAATGTACGTGCATATATGTATAAAATATACATTGTATATAGGTAAGTGTGTATATATGTATATACAGAAATATAGGTATATAAATATATATATATGCGTGTATTGATATATATAAATGAATACGTATTTGTGTATAAGATGTATATATGTATATATGTATGGAAGTATATATATACATGTGTAAAGTATATATATAAATATATACATGTAACTAGTATAAAAAGAAAAAGAGAATGAATGAATAGAAATCCCAGCCAAGCTACTAATCCTAAACACCCCAAACCAGCCCACGTTGGCTCATCCTTCCCAAGTGGCGTTCAACAAGCCCCAGCAGAGAATTCAAACCGAGGCAAACCGACCCGAGAGCTTGGCCCAAGCAGGGGCTCAGCTCGAGCAGCCTTCCCAAACCGAACGCCTACAACCCCAGACCCGAGCTCCCTTTGAAACCCGTACACAACAGGTTATATATCGAGAGAGAGCGAGTAAGAAGGGAAACAAAACTCCCAAACCCTAACTCGAACACACACCTGTCACCAACGCCGCCACCACCCTGCGCACCTTCCCCAGGGCCGCACGCCGCGATGGGCCACCGCGCGCCACCGCGCGGGTCGCCGGAGGCGCGGACACGCGCGCGCGAGACGAAGATGGCAACAGCAGCAGTAGCTGCGGGAAGCCGACTTCACGGGCAGATTTCCGCCTCCGTGTTCGACCGTTTTGCGTGCCGATTCCTCTGGTATGTTCACAACATGACCCTCTTTAATCCCTATTAGATAGTTTAATTTCTAATGATCCGAGGCTCGAGAGAAATCGAGTGAAAGTTGACGAAAAACCTGTTAAAACAGGACACTGGTTTCAGTCCCAAACACCCAACTTCACGTCGATTTTTCCACCAATGTATCCTTCGAATCAGAAAACTTTCTAAACAGAAGTTAAACCCAACACATAGGGCTAGAAATTTCCAGTAGGAAGTTTGTAGAAATTTACTTTGTACAGAGAAATAAACATATGTAAACTTCGTCAAAAACCTGTTTTAAAAACTAGAAAATCGCTCCACATGATGTGCGTCACGCCAATCCGGACGACGTGGTCGTGCACCGAAAGTATCGAAAGCTGCGTAACAGCTTCGTGGTCGTGTGGGCTTTGACGGAATTCAAATTGGTTGCGTGTGCGCGACGAATTTGATGCGTATCCGTCGAAATTCTTCGTATCGTGCACGTTGCAAATTTCTTAATTACGTTGTGCACGTTCGTCGGATCGAGACGAAACTTACGCCAACAGGACCGTATCGTTTTTCTGGTCCTGTATGCCAAGTTTGGTCCAATTCTGAGCCTGTTGACAAAATTACCGTTTTGCGGGCCCCACGGTCCCACTCAACGGGCGATTTTGTGCACGGCCCGCCGGAATCCAACTATGGACATACGGTTGGGTTCGTATCGGAAAACCGGATCCGTAGACATATAGTTTGACGACTTTAGAGACCGTTGACTCTGGCACGCTTTTCGGTGCAAAGCGGGTACAACGGCGGACATCGTTTTTGCCCGAAATTACCGTTTTGCCCCGTGTCCAGAATTGGACGTAAGGACAGGCAATCCTAGCTAATTGGACTATTCTGAGATCATTGGTATTGTTTATTTCAGCTTTCGGGGACTGTTGTACGGGTTTTGACTATAGTGGCACATTGAGTAGTTCAGATTGTCGGTTACACCAGCACAGGACCACAGGCGAGTACAGTTTATTGTTTGCATTTCGATATTGATCTTTACTATATTTCATTGATTAGTCATTAGTTATGTGATTATTTTCTATTATAAATTGTTGAGTCGGGAATGAGAAGTACCAAGGATGTGTGATCTGACCTTAGACCGTGTAGACCGTGTAGACCGTGTTGCATTTATTTCTTGTAGATCGTGTAGACAGTGTTTTATTTATTTCTTGTAGACAGTGTAGACAGTGTTTTATTTATTGCATTTAAACTGTGTAGTTAATGATTATTATTCTGTAGATAGTGTTTCTTTACTGCAATATTAACTGTAGACCGTGTAACTTTAGACCGTGTAACTGTAGACCGTGTAACTTTAGACCGTGTAGACCGTGTCGCATAATTGTCCCGAGACTGATCACATATCAAAGGTACTTCTAACAGTCGGGGAGAGTATTTTGTGTCTATTTACGTACTATTGATTTTTATATTTCATGTTTATTTTCAAACCCATGATTGATGTCTAACCTTTGTTTTATAGTCATTTTCTTTATTTGAAATTGCATTCAGTGGATTGTGCTCGTTCCATTCCTGACTGGAAACCAACATTTTCAGGTTAGCCGTGGATTCACTTAGCTTGGGGAGTGACGGGATCACTTGCAGACAAAGCCTAGAAACTAGCTAGATAGCGGAGTTGTAGTCATTCCAATAGTTGTACAAGTTTATATTTTTCCGCAAATGTAAATCTTGTGATTATTGTAAGTTAAATTAATTTTTGTGATTGAGCAGTATTTGTGATTTTGATCTTCATGGCCGTGACAGCGTTCTACCGCCGACACTGCGGCGTAGGCTGGCTTGGACACGTCTCGTATCCGTTTAAAAAAAAAAAAACGGGTGCGGGTCGTGACAAGTTTTTGTGGTGGCCCATGCAGGTCAGTCTTCGTAAATCACGCAAACTCGTGATGGTACTTAAGTTAGTTGTACTATTGCGAGCCTGCGGCAAGGAAATGCTCATTCACGAATTAAGATTAATTTAATTTAAGTGAATGACTAGGACTAGGAGTCCCTTATACAAAATTACCGATGGGTAGTCTAGGCCATGCAATTTAGGATGAGGGTCATTAATTTTGATACCATGTCAGATCCCCATAGTTACACTATTACCTCTTGATAGGACGATATGATCCAATGTGGATAGATTATTCACTTGGTGAGGCAGAGTTTCCTAGAGTAATGATCTAACCTTGATGAATTATTCAATTCATTCTCCTTGCCTCTAAGATATCATCCCCATATCCTAGCCGAATTATCTATATAATTGCTAGTTGCCCTAAGAATCATTATTTTACAAAGTTCTGATTTTGTTATCCATATACGGACCTTGAGTTAGTTTCGATTCAAGTTTGTCCCTCAGAGGCTTGAATACACATAGAAGAGTTAGAATATTTGTATTTTATCACGCCCCAGAACCAGAATACTGGAGAGCGGGGGCAGACACAGCCAGCTACGTATATTGAAATAGAATACATCTCAACTATACGGTCACGGCTGTCTAGATATGAGGGTTTACTACAAGCCAACAGTCTCTTAAGGTCAAGCCTATTGTCTCAATCTCAAGCAATTAACAGAGTTACAAGATATTAGAGCATCAAATATATATATATAAGGCGTCCCAAATATTACATATTGGATGATCATGAAGCTAGTCGTACAAAATGATAGGACTAGCAAGAGTTCAGTCATACATGATCAACCCTAGGATTTGTTAATCATGTTTACAGCCCGTAGGCAGACAGTAAGTAAATGTGCATCGAGCTAACAGGTGCTCGTCGGCTAAACGCCTCAAAAGAATAAATTTACATATAAGTGGGTGAATCAAAAGGAAAACCCACTCTTGGCCCGGGTTCCGTCTAGTTGTCACCATTGGGCTGGAAGCTTGGTAGATCCTCGGGAGCTGCTCCGAAATCTGGCCACACAAAACCAGCTGGGTCAAACCCCAGAAAGAGCAAGTGCCACAAAGGAGGCCACAAATAAGAACAAAAGCCAGCATATCAGAACATAAAGAATAAAAGAAAAGTACAAGTAGTAAAAGTACACAGAGCGATAAACGACTAGGGACGTGGAACCATTCCGGGAGCCAGGTTACAATCCTTAAACCAAACAAGGACCGGGATTGTACCCCTTCGCCTGAATAGTTCACTGTCTCTACCCATTTATCGTTAGAGATAAGTAAAACAATCATGATCAAGAGTTCCAGGTACAAGGGCTAGAGAAGACTTAGACAGAGCTGGACACCATTCATTCACAATCGGCCAAGCAAGTACTACGGCTTACTACTTTAACTAACTAGGGTTATCACAAGCCTAATTACTAACAAGATGCAAGTGAGAAACTCCCAGTCCCAAGCCCTGCAGACCATCCAGTTATCCTTCCGCGGGTTGAGAGTTATAGGTGGGTACATCGCCCGGGAGACAAATATACCCTTAGGTGACTTAGAGGGTGCAACACATGACAGTGTGCTGGAAATGTGCTCTACTCGTCGGCAAGCTACAAGTCCATTAAAGCGCCCAGATAACGAGATTGCCTGTGACCGGGAATTCTCCATGTTCTAGTTTGATCTAATCATTAGCCTAGTCCAATTTAGCGCGAGTCCCTGGCCGTGGTACCCAGGAAGTCACGTCCTAGACATGATGCAAGACAAGACAAGTGGATTGTACAAGCAAGCAAGCAGGAACACCCACGGTGTCAAGGCAAGTCAAGTTAAGTTATCAAGTCAAGTCAAGTTAAGAGTGCGCCGCCACGGCCACTATCAAGTTATCAGGTTACCAGTTACAAGTCAAGTCAAGAGTGCGCCACCACGGGCCACTATCAAGTCAGGTTAGTCAGGTCAGAAGTGTACCACCATGGGTCACTTATCAAGTCATGCTAGTTCCTTGCCATACCAGGCCATATACAATAGTTATTCCAAATATACAAGTAAAATCAAGTTCATGACAAAAGGCGTAAGGATATAAAATGGGCGTAAAATACCTGATACAATACCAATATATATAGGATCATAAAAGAGCCAAGACCAAGAAATAACAAATTCATCATAAACAAGTAGGTAGCACAAGGGGGGTCAAAGGTTGGGCTACGCAGGGTATAGACTGCGCATACAAGGCTGCGCAAGAGTTGTCTTGCGCAAGGGTTATATTGCGCAAGGGTTACATTGCGCAAGGTGAGCAGTACGCAAGCAATACGCAATGCACAGTACGCAAGCCACTACGCAATGCACAGTACGCAGGCCAGCATACGCAGGGGCTACGCAAGTCACTACGCAATGCACAGTACGCAGCAATACGCAGGCCAGCATACACAGGGGCTACGCAAGCCACTACGCAATGCACAGTACGCAGGCCAGCATACGCAGGGGCTACGCAAGCCACTACGCAAGCAATACGCAATGCACACTACGCAAGCAATACGCAATGCACAGTACGCAGGCCAGCATACGCAGGGGCTACGCAAGCCACTACGCAATGCACAGTACGCAGGCCAGCATACGCAGGGGCTACGCAAGCCACTACGCAAGCAATACGCAATGCACACTACGCAAGCAATACGCAATGCACAGTACGCAGGCCAGAATACGCAGGGTGCAATACGCAGGGTGCAATACGCAGAAGACCCTAAGCAAGGGTTCTACGCAAGCAACACTACGCAGGAGCTCTACGCGGAGGCCGTACGCGGGAGCCGCGTGGCCAACAAGAGGGAAAGGCTATGTTCTTCACCTACCTCTGTCCGAGAGGAAGAACACCCAACCCAAAAATTTCAATTCTTCATAACTTTGCCAAATCAAAACCAAATTTAGATTTTCAAGGTTCTAACTTGAGTAAAATTGAATTCTCTTCCATATGGAAGCATCAAAAACCCATAAAATCCAACTAAAATAGATCAAAGCCATGTAAATCCGAAAATAATTAAAACCTAGATCTAGAACAATGGAGACTCCAAATCACAAAATTCCAAGTTCTAATGTTGTTCTCCATGTCCTAATCTAGCTAATGAACAAATAAAAGAGGTGCTTATTTAATGGCAAGATGCACTTGCCTATGGGTGTTGGTGGAGGAAGAAGAAGAAGAAGAAGAAATTAATGGAGAAATTATGGAGGAGAGAGAAAGTAGGTGGGTTATAATGAGGGTGTTGTGGTGTAATGGAGGTGGTGTGTAGGCTATGGTGTTCCATCATGACAAACCAAACCAAACCAATCCCCAAAATAAAACCAAGCCATGGTTTAAAACCCAACTACAAGAATTCAAAAATCCGCAAGTCGAGAATAATAAAATACGTGCCAAAATCCAAATACGAGCATAATACAAAATACGGAAAATGAGGGTGACAACTCTACCCACCTTCAAAGAATTCCGTCCTCGGAATTAAATCAAGGAGCTAGAGATTGCCACGACAAGCTATACTAAGCACAGACAAGCTACACTAAGCAGTTCAATCATACAATCATACAATGCAAGCAAGGAAGGGAAAGCGTAAGGTATAAGAAAGACATTATACCTCACGAGTCAAACAGGTAGGGATATCGCGATCGGATGTCGTCCTCACGCTCCCATGTTGACTCACCTAGAGAGTGATGACCCCAAGCAACACGGACTAAGTTAATAGTCTTGTTCTTGAGCGTCTTTTCTCTCCGGTCCAATATAGACACGGGCCTCTCCTCATACGAAAGGTTGGTACCAACAACCAATTCCGAATGATCTAGGATATGGCTCGGGTCCGGGATGTACCGTCTTAATTGGGATACATGGAATACATCATGTACCTCACTTAGCGACGGCGGAAGAGCGAGACGATAGGACACGTCACCTACTCGCTCTAGAATATCGAACGGCCCTATATACCTAGGACTAAGCTTTCCCCGTACGCCAAAACGAATGACGCCGCGGGTAGGCGAGATCCTAAGGAATACATGGTCGCCGACGGCAAATTCTAAGGGACGCCGATGAGCATCGGCCCAATGGCGCTGGCGATCCTGAGCAACTCGGAGGTGATCTCTGGCTTTCCTGACCACTTCAACCGTCTGAGAAATCAGTTCTGGACCAAGCATCTGCCTCTCTCCGACATCGTCCCATGCTAACGGAGATCTGCACTTCCTGCCATACAGAGCCTCGAAGGGTGCCATCTGGATACTGGCCTGGAAACTATTGTTGTACGAGAATTCTACCAGGTGCAGGTGATCCTCCCATGAACCACCGAAGTCAAGGGTACATGACCGCAACATATCTTCGAGAGTTTGTATAGTACGCTCTGATTGCCCATCTGTCTGCGGATGATACGCTGAGCTGAACTTGAGACGAGTCCCCAAACTTTGATGAAGACTACGCCAGAAGTGCGATGTGAATCTCGTATCCCTGTCTGATACTATGCTGACTGGCACTCCATGAAGTCGGACGATCTGCCTGAGATACATTTCTGCTAGCTGCGCCGTCGACTGTCCAACTCTAAATGGAAGAAAATGTGCCACCTTGGTAAGCCTGTCCACAATGACCCAAATAGCATCTCTGCCTGCCGGAGACCTGGGTAATCCAGTCACGAAATCCATGGTAATGTGTTCCCATTTCCATTCTGGGATCGGTAAAGGTTGTAGAAGTCCAGCTGGCCTCTGATGTTCAGCCTTGACCTGTTGGCAAACCAAACATCGAGAGACATACCGGGCCATCTCCCTCTTCATACCGTTCCACCAAAAGTGCTGACGAATATCTCGGTACATCTTCGTGCTGCCTGGGTGAATGGAGTACTGCGAACTGTGAGCCTCTGCCATGACTTCCTGTCTGATATCTCCACTGGGTACACAAAGACGCGTGCCGTGTCGAAGTGTACCATCTTTATGAATACATAACTCTGGCCTTCTTCCTGCCTCGCACTCTGCTCTGAGCCGCTGAATCTTGGAATCTGTTAACTGTGATGTCCGAATCCTCTCAACTATGGTGGACTGAATCTGTAGGCTGGCCATCAAGGCCACATTGGAAGGAAGAATCACTTCAATTCCCATCTTCTGAAGATCTGACAATAGCTCTGGTTGCGCTGTTAGGAGGTAGACTCCGGCTCTCCTGCTCAATGCATCTGCTACCACGTTGGCCTTCCCTGGGTGATACTGCAAGTCCACATCATAGTCCACAAGTAGCTCGAGCCATCTTCTCTGCCGCATATTAAAATCCTTCTGGGTGAAAACATACTTCAGGCTCTTATGATCAGTAAATATCTCCACTCTGAAGGCGCCATTCTGTAGACTCGCTCTGATACTGGTGCTGTTCCGGGAATCAAGTCGATGGTGAACTCGATCTCCCGCTCTGGTGGCATCCCTGGAAGTTCCTCTGGGAAGACATCTGGAAACTCTTCAACTATTCGGGGCAACTGCATTGCTGCTACTGCCATCCGCAATACTGGAGGAGAAGGCTCTACTGTGCCTCTGGAAAATGAAAACTCTGGCTCTCCGGGAATACTAAAGACAACTCTGCCAACATGGCAGTCTATCCTAGCATAATGGTTCCTCAACCAATCCATGCCTAGGACTACATCATAGTCTGCCATAGGAAACTCTATGAATCTAGCGGGGAACTCTCTACCGCTAACTACGATCCGACACGAGGAAAACACTCGATCCACTCCCACAAGACCATTACCAGTAAGTATATTGAGCCTCACTGATAATGACTCGGGCTCCAATCCTATCCGTGTCGCAAATCGTGCAGACATGAATGAATGCGATGCACCAGAATCAAATAATACAGATGCTGGAAAGGTGTTGACGAGAATAGTACCTGCCACTACCTCACCTGGTGCAACTTCTTCTTCCATGGTCATCATCATAGCCTGACCTCTAGCTGCGGGTCCCCTCTGCTGGAAACCCCTCTGTCGGTTCTGCGCTGGAGCCTGGGTGAACTGCTGCTGGTTCTGTTGCTGAAAGGCCTGGGCCTGAGGCAACAATGGCCTAGGGTACTGCTGCTGCTGCTGCTGGACTGGAACTGGGGCTGGTCCCCTCACTGAAGAACTAGAAAGGTTGGATGATGATGGACCTCCCCTATTCGGGCAGGTCCCTATCTGGTGGTCTGCTCCTCCACAAGCCAGGCACAATCCCTGTGCCCTACGACACTCTGCCACTACATGGCCCGGCTTCCCGCAATGAGAACATCCCACCGCGGAAGACTGCTTCTGCTTCTGCTGCTGCGGGTACGTCGGGGTCGAATGCTGAACCGACGTCACTGAGGCCACCCGTCTCGGAGTTCCAATGGTTAATCCCCTAGCTGCCGGGGCTGGAGCTGAAGATTGGTGCATCTGGTTGTGGGACCGTTTCCTGCCTCCGGTCCTGTCCACAATTCTCCGGGAGGTATACTCATGCCTCCTTGCTGCCTTCAACACTGCATCGAACGTCTGGTGTTCGAACTGCTCCACAGCCAATAATATCTCTAAGTGCAGCCCTTGCTGGAACCGCTGAGCCCTATCGAACTCGGTTGCCACCAAGGTGGGGGCGAACCTACTCAGCCTGGAAAACTCGGTCGCATAGCCATCGACCGTCCTGCCTCCTTGCTTCAAGTTGGTAAATCTGGTCTGCAGGTCGTACCGTGCCACCGCATCGAAGTACTTCGTCTGGAATCTTTCTCTGAACGTCACCCAAGTGACTGGTGCCGCTAATCCCATGGTCTGAGCTGCCCACCAATCGCGAGCCAAGTCTAACAACTGTAGGCGTACCACCGCCACCTTCTCATTTTCAGGTGTCCTAGCCGCTTCTAGAACCACCTCGGTATCCTGAAGCCAAGCGTCCGCGGCAACCGCATCTTCACTGCCATCAAAGAAGGGAGGGTTCAAGCGCTTGAAACTGTTGGCCGCTTGATTTCCTTGGGGACCTCCTCGGTTTAGTGCATCATGAACTTCCTGGTGCAAGGCGTCGCCTCGACGATCTTGGGATGCAAGCAGTTCTCTGATAAGCCCTACCAAAGGTCCCTCATCCTGTCTAGCTGGTTGAACGGGCGGAGCTTCCTGAACTAGAGGTTCTGAGCCTCCGGGAAGCATAACTCGGGAGGCTACTCCAGAGTGCTGAACTTGATCTTCCTGGCGCTGGGGTGCTTGTCGAGCTTCCTCTGGCTGGTTGGCAGGTCCGGGAGTAATGCCGCTAAAGAAGACGACATAGGGAACAATAAGGAAAGGACCAGGACAGATCAATGATACAAGCATGTGATCAGGTCAAGAATCTCAGGGATTTGAAAATACGGGTAGAGATCAAGGGCGAATATTGATTGAGACATCTATGGGTAAACCCTCACATTTCTTGATTGACAAGACCTGCATGGGCCACCACTTAAACCGTGTCATGCCCCAGAACCAGAATACTGGAGAGCGGGGGCAGACACAGCCAGCTACGTATATTGAAATAGAATACATCTCAACTATACGGTCACGGCTGTCTAGATATGAGGGTTTACTACAAGCCAGCAGTCTCTTAAGGTCAAGCCTATTGTCTCAATCTCAAGCAATTAACAGAGTTACAAGATATTAGAGCATCAAATATATATATATAAGGCGTCCCAAATATTACATATTGGATGATCATGAAGCTAGTCGTACAAAATGATAGGACTAGCAAGAGTTCAGTCATACATGATCAACCCTAGGATTTGTTAATCATGTTTACAGCCCGTAGGCAGACAGTAAGTAAATGTGCATCGAGCTAACAGGTGCTCGTCGGCTAAACGCCTCAAAAGAATAAATTTACATATAAGTGGGTGAATCAAAAGGAAAACCCACTCTTGGCCCGGATTCCGTCTAGTTGTCACCATTGGGCTGGAAGCTTGGTAGATCCTCGGGAGCTGCTCCGAAATCTGGCCACACAAAACCAGCTGGGTCAAACCCCATAAAGAGCAAGTGCCACAAAGGAGGCCACAAATAAGAACAAAAGCCAGCATATCAGAACATAAAGAATAAAAGAAAAGTACAAGTAGTAAAAGTACACAGAGCGATAAACGACTAGGGACGTGGAACCATTCCGGGAGCCAGGTTACAATCCTTAAACCAAACAAGGACCGGGATTGTACCCCTTCGCCTGAATAGTTCACTGTCTCTACCCATTTATCGTTAGAGATAAGTAAAACAATCATGATCAAGAGTTCCAGGTACAAGGGCTAGAGAAGACTTAGACAGAGCTGGACACCATTCATTCACAATCGGCCAAGCAAGTACTACGGCTTACTACTTTAACTAACTAGGGTTATCACAAGCCTAATTACTAACAAGATGCAAGTGAGAAACTCCCAGTCCCAAGCCCTGCAGACCATCCAGTTATCCTTCCGCGGGTTGAGAGTTATAGGTGGGTACATCGCCCGGGAGACAAATGTACCCTTAGGTGACTTAGAGGGTGCAACACATGACAGTGTGCTGGAAATGTGCTCTACTCGTCGACAAGCTACAAGTCCATTAAAGCGCCCAGATAACGAGATTGCCTGTGACCGGGAATTCTCCATGTTCTAGTTTGATCTAATCATTAGCCTAGTCCAATTTAGCGCGAGTCCCTGGCCGTGGTACCCAGGAAGTCACGTCCTAGACATGATGCAAGACAAGACAAGTGGATTGTACAAGCAAGCAAGCAGGAACACCCACGGTGTCAAGGCAAGTCAAGTTAAGTTATCAAGTCAAGTCAAGTTAAGAGTGCGCCGCCACGGCCACTATCAAGTTATCAGGTTACCAGTTACAAGTCAAGTCAAGAGTGCGCCACCACGGGCCACTATCAAGTCAGGTTAGTCAGGTCAGAAGTGTACCACCATGGGTCACTTATCAAGTCATGCTAGTTCCTTGCCATACCAGGCCATATACAATAGTTATTCCAAATATACAAGTAAAATCAAGTTCATGACAAAAGGCGTAAGGATATAAAATGGGCGTAAAATACCTGATACAATACCAATATATATAGGATCATAAAAGAGCCAAGACCAAGAAATAACAAATTCATCATAAACAAGTAGGTAGCACAAGGGGGGTCAAAGGTTGGGCTACGCAGGGTATAGACTGCGCATACAAGGCTGCGCAAGAGTTGTCTTGCGCAAGGGTTATATTGCGCAAGGGTTACATTGCGCAAGGTGAGCAGTACGCAAGCAATACGCAATGCACAGTACGCAAGCCACTACGCAATGCACAGTACGCAGGCCAGCATACGCAGGGGCTACGCAAGTCACTACGCAATGCACAGTACGCAGCAATACGCAGGCCAGCATACACAGGGGCTACGCAAGCCACTACGCAATGCACAGTACGCAGGCCAGCATACGCAGGGGCTACGCAAGCCACTACGCAAGCAATACGCAATGCACACTACGCAAGCAATACGCAATGCACAGTACGCAGGCCAGCATACGCAGGGGCTACGCAAGCCACTACGCAATGCACAGTACGCAGGCCAGCATACGTAGGGGCTACGCAAGCCACTACGCAAGCAATACGCAATGCACACTACGCAAGCAATACGTAATGCACAGTACGCAGGCCAGAATACGCAGGGTGCAATACGCAGGGTGCAATACGCAGGGTACAATACGCAGGGTGCAATACGCAGAAGACCCTAAGCAAGGGTTCTACGCAAGCAACACTACGCAGGAGCTCTACGCGGAGGCCGTACGCGGGAGCCGCGTGGCCAACAAGAGGGAAAGGCTATGTTCTTCACCTACCTCTGTCCGAGAGGAAGAACACCCAACCCAAAAATTTCAATTCTTCATAACTTTGCCAAATCAAAACCAAATTTAGATTTTCAAGGTTCTAACTTGAGTAAAATTGAATTCTCTTCCATATGGAAGCATCAAAAACCCATAAAATCCAACTAAAATAGATCAAAACCATGTAAATCCGAAAATAATTAAAACCTAGATCTAGAACAATGGAGACTCCAAATCACAAAATTCTAAGTTCTAATGTTGTTCTCCATGTCCTAATCTAGCTAATGAACAAATAAAAGAGGTGCTTATTTAATGGCAAGATGCACTTGCCTATGGGTGTTGGTGGAGGAAGAAGAAGAAGAAGAAGAAATTAATGGAGAAATTATGGAGGAGAGAGAAAGTAGGTGGGTTATAATGAGGGTGTTGTGGTGTAATGGAGGTGGTGTGTAGGCTATGGTGTTCCATCATGACAAACCAAACCAAACCAATCCCCAAAATAAAACCAAGCCATGGTTTAAAACCCAACTACAAGAATTCAAAAATCCGCAAGTCGAGAATAATAAAATACGTGCCAAAATCCAAATACGAGCATAATACAAAATACGGAAAATGAGGGTGACATATTTCTTTTGTCCTCAGTTATTTCCCCATGTGCAATCTTTTATCTTAAGGGTTGTGACTGGTAGGACAAATGCTTACGCTTTATTTCATAGGCAATTTGTTTGAATCTCTAGGAGCTCATAGTTTTTTTTTTACGGATGTAGTTAAGAGAATATTAGTTGACTCATGATGGCAGGACAGCAGCGCACTGTCGCCATTATTTGAATTATAGAGACCATAGATTTACTGCAGCCAGCAGCGCACTGGCGAGACACGACTCCTAGAATTGAAATTAGTCTAAGAAAATATAGGATTATAGAATATTTCTAAAACTATGGCTAGTGGTCCTCTTTGATCGTAGTTACCCTTGTGACAGGTAGAGTATCTGATAGGATATCACATCTGAGCCACGGAACCAAGGGTTTACCATCGTACGATTTTACGGACGAGGCGTAGTCCTCGGTGAAACAACTTCAGACGTGATTACAAATTAGGGATACCATAGAGGATATAGGACAGTGCCCTGTATGTTCTATAAGACCCGAAGCCAATAGTAGTGGAAGTTTTGTAAGTTGGGTAGCATGTCTCCCTACCTAGCGTCCTGAAGTCCTTGTGACTTATTGACGAGGAAATTGATTAACGCTAATAGGTTTACCTGGAAAATAGAAAATAAAGGTCCATAACCCATTAGTCAACCAAGTCTTTGTGGATAAGAAGATAGTAGGAAGACCGTATAAGCAAGACCACCGGGTAAGGTTTGATTCTCACAAAACTCGAAATACTTGTGACTTCTTTCAAAAATCTCGCATAATTGTATTCGACTAACTTAACAAACGCTACTGTTACAGCTTAGTTTTGCAAGCTTACTCTTTTATCGAGCTTGATCCAAGACATATGTTTATTGGGGACGCCCACTAACATATCGTCTAATCAGAATTGATATATTACGGTCTGATCAGCCGTAGTACACTCAGTTCGCTCTCCCTCTTATTAACCTACGTAGATTGAGATGTAGATGTCTATAGGATCTCATCCGCGACTGCTTTGACAATTCCTCTTGAATTATACATTCGCCTTTGAATCACGAATTTGTATTCAGTGATATCTTTATTGAACTCTTTATTCGTTTTTGTCTTTCACTAATTTGGAAAGACGGAAGCTCGTGAGTGGCAGAAAGATACCGAGTATCCCCATGGCTATGGTAGTTGTATATACAAGGGTAGTTATCGTCAGCCAGCCATATGATCGAGTTACTCGTTCTCCTCTCGACCCCAAACTGTTATCGGGACTTTCTAGCTACCTGAATTTGAGAATGATTAGGGTTTTACCCTTAGTCAAAATGCCAACCCAAGAGACCATCTATCCTCAAGGAACCAATTGTTGTGAGCCTCTAACTATTTGCTGGAAGCTTGCACTAACTAGCAATCCTTAAACCTTAACCCAACCTTTCCTCGACCAAGCCCACAGTTTAGACATAAGATGAATAGACAAGAATAGGGACAATTATTTACCGTGACTATGGTAGATGCTCATCCCGAGATTGGATTCCAACAAATATTACCCTAGTTATGTAAAAAATTTTATTAAGACCTAACTAGTGTTGGAACACCACAGTCACTAGCTTAGCCAATACCATGGCTTATATACCCTATCATAGTATGATCTAGCAGTGGTCAACAGCCCATACCACTAGAACCCTTGTGAAAATAGTCTGACAGGCTTGACACAGATAGAAATTCACGACTCAGTCGATAGAATTCCCTTCATGCGACGTGACTTAGAGTTGGTTACCCCGTCGACAACTCTTGTACACTGTGGACAAGCATGTCATTCTATTTTCCCGACCATGTGTCATTGTGTACACTCATTTTCCAATTATTGAGAAAGGATCTTCGACTTGATTTATATCTACCATATTCCGTTACGTCGTACCTTATTCTTTATTACCGAGAATCGATGTACGATATCCTGACATTGAAATCCTTCTAACCTCATTATACCTAAAACTATATCCTAGCTTCTAAGGTGGGTAGACTGTAAGCCTCCTAAAATTTTTGGGATATACAAGGATTACCGATGGATTTGAATAACTTCCATTAGGATGATGATTAGTGCTCTTGGACTCCCACTTTCCATCTAGATCATATTATGTTCTCGACCGTGTCACTAACAATCGGAGCACGAGACCAGCTGTTACCTTCCAACAAAGTTCATATGTAAGATCTAGACGAGTCCACCTTCATCTAGGCATATCATGTCCCACTCAAGCATGTCCCTTTGTACCCTATTTTTATGGTACGACTTTCAGGTTAAAAAGGACTAGCGGTAACCCTTACCCTAGCACCTACCCGTTATACTTTTCGACTTTAATTAGAGACTCAACCTTGACTCGAATCTTTCGACTCAATATATGTTGGTGATCGACTCGAAGCCCACTACGCACCTGTCACCAGTATGCCACTCAATCGTGCCTTCTCGTGCTACTTAAACACAAAAGACACTGAAGACGCATCTTGGACTGACTGACCCACTAGTTCAACCACTTGGGTAGAAACCTACTCTAGGTTACCCTAACCTAGTAGAAGTAGTTTAATATTAGGATCTTGTCCAGTCCATGTAGATTGAAGTCCAAGGTTCATCCAACCGCCGATTGAGGTACAATTGAGGAACCCAATAAGACCCAGTAAAATCCATCCATACGTACCACTATTTTTGGACTGTAAGCCGAACTATTTAAAATAGGATCCCATACCTATTATGTAGTCTCCACCTCTTAGAATGCGAAGTCATCTGTAACATTTATTTTCAACTACCTGGAAATTGCGATCCGATCTTGTATTGCAGTTATATCCCTTGCTCGTGTGTTTAATTAAGCACGAAAAAGGTCATAATCTTGATTTCTTAAATTCTATTCCATTATAAAATCTTGTGCAGATAAAATTTTGAGAACGAAATTTATGTATTACATGGATTGCAAGCCCTCTAAGAGCGAAGGGTTCTTCGATGTAGCAAGTGACTGGACTAGAGTAGCCCAATCTAGCGAATAAGACTATAGGTTCATAAATACTCTTTCTACCTGTGTTATTGTATATTCTCTACCGTCCTTTAAACTTCATAATTGCTCTTGATTATTCTTCCTTATCCTCCTGTCCTCTCTTTTGCAGATAGACGAAGGTCATACTTATTAGAATTCACCAATATTTCTTAGCTACTTGTGTAAATTACTGCTTGCTAAGTTCGGGTTGCTTGATAGATACGAGAGGATTATAGATACCATATGCCTAGATATTTGTTGGTAGGATTATTAGCAACCAGTTAGAAGATTGTAATATTCTAGTATGAGGGAGTAGTGTGACCCAAAGTGGGTAGAAGTCCTCAAGGACTCGTAGTTACGAAATGGCTAGGAGGAGGTTATAAAAATTTTGGGGAATTAAATTGGAGGAGATTAAGGGAATCCTAGACCTTGAAATCTTAAGGAATGGTTACAAATTAGAATTTCGAGGACGAAATTATTTTAAGGTGGGTAGATTTGTAGCTCCCCTTCCCGAAAAATTAGAAATAGTTTATTTTTTTAATTATTTTATTCGAATGGTGATTTTTAGATTTTTTTGTAAATAAATATTGTTTCGTGTACACAATTTTACGTGAAAGACCTACTTTAGAAATGATGATTTTATTAAGTTCATTGAGAAGTTACAAATAGAAATGTTTATAGGTTATATATATATATATTGGATTATATATATGCGGATGTGGGGACATACGCTTAGTGTATATATATATATATCTATAATATGTGAAGAGGAATATAATATTTTATTGATGAATATATATATAGGAAAATATAGGGGTATATAATTGGTGTGGATATTTATATATGTGTGTGTATAAATATTAATTGGCGAATATATACGTATATATGTGTATATATTATATATGGAGATATGTATATATATATTGATATGTATATATATTTAATATTGTTTTCTTTAAATACTATAAATAAGTATAAGTAACTATAAATGATTATATATATAGATATATATAAATGTACGTGCATATATGTATAAAATATACATTGTATATAGGTAAGTGTGTATATATGTATATACAGAAATATAGGTATATAAATATATATATATGCGTGTATTGATATATATAAATGAATACGTATTTGTGTATAAGATGTATATATGTATATATGTATGGAAGTATATATATACATGTGTAAAGTATATATATACATGTGTAAAGTATATATATAAATATATACATGTAACTAGTATAAAAAGAAAAAGAGAATGAATGAATAGAAATCCCAGCCAAGCTACTAATCCTAAACACCCCAAACCAGCCCACGTTGGCTCATCCTTCCCAAGTGGCGTTCAACAAGCCCCAGCAGAGAATTCAAACCGAGGCAAACCGACCCGAGAGCTTGGCCCAAGCAGGGGCTCAGCTCGAGCAGCCTTCCCAAACCGAACGCCTACAACCCCAGACCCGAGCTCCCTTTGAAACCCGTACACAACAGGTTATATATCGAGAGAGAGCGAGTAAGAAGGGAAACAAAACTCCCAAACCCTAACTCGAACACACACCTGTCACCAACGCCGCCACCACCCTGTGCACCTTCCCCAGGGCCGCGCGCCGCGATGGGCCACCGCGCGCCACCGCGCGGGTCGCCGGAGGCGCGGACACGCGCACGCGAGACGAAGATGGCAACAGCAGCAGTAGCTGCGGGAAGCCGACTTCACGGGCAGATTTCCGCCTCCGTGTTCGACCGTTTTGCGTGCCGATTCCTCTGGTATGTTCACAACATGACCCTCTTTAATCCCTATTAGATAGTTTAATTTCTAATGATCCGAGGCTCGAGAGAAATCGAGTGAAAGTTGACGAAAAACCTGTTAAAACAGGACACTGGTTTCAGTCCCAAACACCCAACTTCACGTCGATTTTTCCACCAATGTATCCTTCGAATCAGAAAACTTTCTAAACAGAAGTTAAACCCAACACATAGGGCTAGAAATTTCCAGTAGGAAGTTTGTAGAAATTTACTTTGTACAGAGAAATAAACATATGTAAACTTCGTCAAAAACCTGTTTTAAAAACTAGAAAATCGCTCCACATGATGTGCGTCACGCCAATCCGGACGACGTGGTCGCGCACCGAAAGTATCGAAAGCTTCGTAACAGCTTCGTGGTCGTGTGGGCTTTGACAGAATTCAAATTGGTTGCGTGTGCGCGACGAATTTGATGCGTATCCGTCGAAATTCTCCGTGTCGTGCACGTTACAAATTTCTCAATTACGTTGTGCACGTTCGTCGGATCGAGACGAAACTTACGCCAACAGGACCGTATCGTTTTTCTGGTCCTGTATGCCAAGTTTGGTCCAATTCTGAGCCTGTTGACAAAATTACCGTTTTGCGGGCCCCACGGTCCCACTCAACGGGCGATTTTGTGCACGGCCCGCCGGAATCCAACTATGGACATACGGTTGGGTTCGTATCGGAAAACCGGATCCGTAGACATATAGTTTGACGACTTTAGAGACCGTTGACTCTGGCACGCTTTTCGGTGCAAAGCGGGTCCAACGGCGGACATCGTTTTTGCCCGAAATTACCGTTTTGCCCCGTGTCCAGAATTGGACGTAAGGACAGGCAATCCTAGCTAATTGGACTATTCTGAGATCATTGGTATTGTTTATTTCAGCTTTCGGGGAATGTTGTACGGGTTTTGACTATAGTGGCACATTGAGTAGTTCAGATTGTCGGTTACACCAGCACAGGACCACAGGCGAGTACAGTTTATTGTTTGCATTTCGATATTGATCTTTACTATATTTCATTGATTAGTCATTAGTTATGTGATTATTTTCTATTATAAATTGTTGAGTCGGGAATGAGAAGTACCAAGGATGTGTGATCTGACCTTAGACCGTGTAGACCGTGTAGACCGTGTTGCATTTATTTCTTGTAGACCGTGTAGACAGTGTTTTATTTATTTCTTGTAGACAGTATAGACAGTGTTTTATTTATTGCATTTAAACTGTGTAGTTAATGATTATTATTCTGTAGATAGTGTTTCTTTACTGTAATATTAACTGTAGACCGTGTAACTTTAGACCGTGTAACTGTAGACCGTGTAACTTTAGACCGTGTAGACCGTGTCGCATAATTGTCCCGAGACCGATCACATATCAAAGGTACTTCTAACAGTCGGGGAGAGTATTTTGTGTCTATTTACGTACTATTGATTTTTATATTTCATGTTTATTTTCAAACCCATGATTGATGTCTAACCTTTGTTTTATAGTCATTTTCTTTATTTGAAATTGCATTCAGTGGATTGTGCTCGTTCCATTCCTGACTGGAAACCAACATTTTCAGGTTAGCCGTGGATTCACTTAGCTTGGGGAGTGACGGGATCACTTGCAGACAAAGCCTAGAAACTAGCTAGATAGCGGAGTTGTAGTCATTCCAATAGTTGTACAAGTTTATATTTTTCCGCAAATGTAAATCTTGTGATTATTGTAAGTTAAATTAATTTTTGTGATTGAGCAGTATTTGTGATTTTGATCTTCATGGCCGTGACAGCGTTCTACCGCCGACACTGCGGCGTAGGCTGGCTTGGACACGTCTCGTATCCGTTTAAAAAAAAAAACGGGTGCGGGTCGTGACAAGGAGGAGAAGTAACATGAGAGCAGTTTCTGCCGTAACATCTCCTGGCTCTGCTGGCAACTGAAGTCCAGATGCTACAAAGGACGATCCTTCGCTGAAATCGACTACAACACCCATCAGTTCAAGTTCATTCCTAGATGAGTATATTCCAATGCCATAGAGGAAGGTCAACAAACTGATGGCTTCTATGGCATTGGAATCTACTCATATAGGAATGAACTTGAACTGATGGGTGTTGTAGTCGATTTCAGCGAAGGATCGTCCTTTGTAGCATCTGGACTTCAGTTGCCAGCAGAGCCACAGGAGATGTTACGACGGAAACTGCTCTCATATTACTTCTCCTCCTCCACCATGGCTCTGGACCCATCTGCTCCTCCCTTCTTCCCTTCTTCTCATTCGACTATCTTGGCCTCCTATTCGGCCTACTATTCCGATACCGATACTTTGAACCTTGATCTTAACACAAACCTATATACTGATCGATACTAATCCACTACGCCCGATACTAAGTATATACGGTCGATACTGATAGCGATAGTCCGATACCGATAGCGATAGTCCGATACCGATAGTTCGATCGATACCGATAGTTCGATACCGATAGCGATAGTCCGATACCGATAGCGATAGTTCGATACCGATAGCGATAGTCCGATACAGATACACATGGACCTACATATCTATATATCACTAGTAGCCATACTCCTCTACATACTACTCTACACTAGGATCTAGTAACCATATACTAAGTCAAAATCTAGGGTTTGACTGAATATGGGTTAACTTTCTGGTCAAACTAAGTCAAAATCTAGGGTTTGGTCAAACCTAGACTAGTCAACAAGGTCACTTAGACTATTAAGTCAATTCTATGATATACTAACTCATAACTAACTATAGGCCAATATAACTAGGATATCCTAGGATACCATAATACTATATCATATACATATCAAGGTATATATACCCAATGTCTATAGTCTAAACATATATCCCTTACAAGGACTCTCAAACACATTACATAGTGTAGCATCTCATTAGCCATATACCTATACTCTAATCCATTACCTACTCTATAACTCAACTTTTACCCACCATACTCTAAGAGCATCTCCAACCCTATTGTCTTGTTATATGTTGTGAATCATATGTGGCATTAGGCACAAGACAATGTCTTGTCTAGGTGGCAAGATTATATTGACAAATGACAATGAAGTAAGAAAATCTTCTCCAATGCAAAATGTTTACTTTTTTCAACTTGGAAGATAAAGTATTAAGATATTTACTTCTTTTCCAACTTTCAAGACAACTACTCATATTCTTTCTTTTTCCTAATATTTTTTATTCATAATTGATGACATGGAGAACAAGACATTGTCAAGTGCATTATCTAGAACTAGACAACCAACTTCACAATGTCTTGTTTAATTTTTGCCACATAAGCTTCACAATTGACTTGACAATTGCATTGGAGAAGAACTTTTGAATAAAATTTTGTCATTCCTATGTGGCAACAACTTTTTTCCAAAGTCACAATAGGGTTGGAGATGCTCTAACTATCTACTTGCATTCACACACATTTATAGCAATATGTATAATATACTCACTAACATCTAACCCTCTCTTCCATTTGTTCCTTTAAATCAACACATATCTATATATAGATAGCCCAAATCTGTAAGGTATACAACCGGTTAGGGTTAGGGTTTACCTGACCGTCACGGCGAGGGGGAGCGACGACGGCGAAGGGGAGCGGCGATGGAGGTGGCTGCCGGGAAGGAGTAGGAGGAGGAACGGCGGTGGAGGTGCTCTGGCGAACGGCGGCGGTAGGGGGTCGGGTTCGGCGGGGGCTGCCGGGAAGGAGGAGGAGGAGGAGGAGGTGCTCTGGCGAACGGCGGCGGTAGGGGGTCGGGTTCGGCGGGGGCTGCTGGGAAGGAGGAGGAGGAGGAGGAGGAGGTGGAGGAGGAGGAGGAGGTCGGAGAGGCGGTGGAGGAGGAGGCTGGGCGGTGGAGGAGGAGGCTGGACGGGGTCGGTGCTCGCGGCGGTCGGTGGGGGTCGCCGAGGGCGTGATCGGACGGGGGTCGAGGGGACAGGGGTGCTCGGGGTCGGGAAATAATGGGGGGGAAGGAAAATATTGGGGGGGGAATGGGGGGAAGTGAAATCGAAACTGACCCATATTCGCACATTAGCGACGTAACATAAGCGCGTCGGTAACCGTCGCAACTTTATTGATATTAACGACGCCATAGTAAAAACGTCGCCAAACGTCGCTAATATCAATGATATTAGCGACGTTCACCGACATATCCGCGACGTGAGTTTTTCAATACGCAAACGTAGTTACTATACGACGCTGAACGTCGCTGAACGTCGCTAGTAGTGACGTCTTGCGACGTCATAAGAAAACGTCGGTAAATTGTTTTTTATCTGCGACGTTTTCGGAAAACGTCGCAAATTACGTCGGTAATATGACTTATTTTGGTAGTGGAAGACTACTGTTAAAGGGCCTTCCAGACAAAGAGCCTTTACTCCAGAAAGCGAAACTCCTGTTGAAGAGCCTCAAAATATTACATCTTCTTCAGCTCATCCTGGAGAAGGGTCTTCAGCATCCCAGCCAGCAGCAGCAACAGAAGTTATAGGAGTCCTATCTTCTGGATGCCTCAGCACTTCACTACATCTAACTTCGCCACAAAAGGCGAAAGCTGTTGAAGACACCGCCACCACTCATACTGTTGATCCGGAACCCATCCCCTCGGATGAACCGGCTCTTGAATTAGAAGATGATGACTGGAATATGGATTATGACGCACTCTTGTCGCATCCTGCACCCGCTCCAGGTAAAGATAAATTACACAAAATTTATACAAAAATATGTATTATGATTTTGTATATTAACTATTTTGCTTAATCTTTGTAGGTATCATCAATGTAGCAAAATCCGTTGCTCATCCTCCTTCTCAAGAGCCTATCCATGAAGAGGGAATAGAGTCTGAAGAAGAAAGCTCTTCTTCAAAAGAAGATTCTGCTTCTAAAGAATGTTCTTCATCTATAGAGATACAACCAGAGCCTGAAGTAGAGGCACACCAGGAATTGCCTTCTCTTGCCGAAGGAAGAGAAAAAGAACCAGCAGTAGAAGAAGAACCAGTTGCAGTCGAAGAACCAGCTGCTAATGAATCAATTGCTGTTCAAGAACAAATTGCTGAGGCAACATCAATTGCTGCTACCAGTGCAGATCAAGTTCCTGAGACAGCTGTGTTCGAGTCTGAGTCGAACATAGGAAGCAGCACCTCTATGATACAATCTTCTACCACCGGAGCTCATCCTCCTGAGGTAGCAGAAAAAGTTGCTGAAGATACAGTCCCGAAACTCCCTGAAAATCAATTGGCTATATTAACGATAACAAATAGATAGTTGACTCAGCTTGCTACCACAGCAACGACAGCATCTGTCTCCAGCTTTCAAGAAAAGAGATTAATAGATATCGTTGATACACCAAGCTCCAATGCTGATATGAATCTGTTAGTAGAGATTCATACTGAAACTTTTAATAAAACTTTAGCAGCATTGATCAAGATGGTTTTGAAGAAGGGCCTCAATTATGAGAGCTTGAAAAGTGTTGTTTCTACTACCATAGACAACATAGCGATGTTCAATGATACTGAAAGGGCAGACGCTTTGCGAAAAATAGTCCAGGGACTTGAACAACCCATCAAAGATTATCTGAGGTTGTCAAGTGGGACTATAGAAAGCCTCATCCAATTCGAGTATGATGCTCTCACCAATGAGTACACAACTCGAGAAACCATCTTCAAGGAATCTCTTCAAGATTACAGCAATAAGGTTGCCGTGGAGAGGACTTTCTTGAAAGAAAATAAACCCTTATTGAAGCAGCATCAGCGAGCTTATGACTCCATGAATATCAAAATTTATGAGCAAAATGATAAAATTCATAAAGTTGAGGCTGAGCTGGCACGTTTAAAGGAGGAGCAAAACCGGATGACGGCAGATAGAGATTAATTCTTAAGGCAAAGTTCCATTTTGGAGGAACAGATCTTTGGTTCTGAAACAAAAATAAAAACCCTTGAAGATGCCAAAGACAAAATGATATCTGCCTTTGCCGAACTCTCTCACCTCTGTACTGCAGAAGCCCGAAGATATATAGCATACACAACTGTAGTGGGCTCTCGTGAAAAATATTTGGCAGAGTTACAGAAGATGATTGAAGATCTGTCTACTCCACCTTAGGAATTTTTTGTAATCAATAAAGAAAATTTTTATCTTCTGTCATTTCTTTCATTTTACTGATGTACTATTTCCAATCATGAAATAAATGAAATATATTTTAAAATATGTGTGAGATAGAAAACAATTATCAGAGGTAATATGGACATGATAAGTCTTCCAAACTCAACGAAGTAGATTATATCTATCCAGAGGTAACGTGGACATGATAGATAATAAATTTTGTTTTCTTTTTAGAGTATACAATACTATTAGAGGTAATATGAACATAATAGATCGTAATGACTCAAAGAAAATAGATTAATATCTATTCAGAGGTAATATGGACATGATAGAAAATAATGAAAAGAAGTAGATTTAATATTTATTCAAAGGTAATGAGAATATGATAAATAAAAAATCTTTTTCTTTCTGAAATCAGCTGGTAAGACAGAAAATCAAAAATTCTCTTTTAGGAGAATAAATAATCAGCTTAACCAAACCTTGGTAGCTGGAGAATAAAGAAAAAATTCAAACGTAGTATTTTTTCAAGAATTTACCGTTAATTGGCATCATGAACAAATCTCCATTAGGTTTAGATAACCTATAAGCACCATTGGAGAATACGGTTTCGACTACATATGGACCCTCCCATTTAGCTTAGAACTCGCCTTTACTCTTATGAGTCATAACCATAGGTCTTCGGACAGCTAGAACTAGCTCTCCTACTTTAAACACCCTTTCTTTAACTTTGTGATTGAAAGCTCGAGATATGCGGACTTGATACAGCTCAATGTGCTGTTGTGCTTGAAGACACTTCTCATCCAAACCTTCAAGTTCTTGGAGTCTTAAGTGGTCATTATTCTCTGTAGTTAGCTCATTAGCAATGGCTATTCTAAGAGATGGTATCTGGATCTCCAGTGGAAGAACAACTTCACATCCGTAAACGAATAAAAATGGTGTAAAACCAGTTGGAGTTCGGACTATTGTTCGATAAGCCCATAAACATTTTCCAAGTTTCTCGTTCCAATCACGTTTATTAGAGGAGATAAACTTTTTGAGAAGTTTAATAATTATTTTGTTGAAAGCTTCTGCTAAACCATTAGCAGCTAGATTGTAAGCTGTAGAAGCTAAGTTCTGGATCCGATTCTTGTCACAAAATCGATAAAACGTCTGACTGGCAAATTGAGGCCCGTTATCATGGATTATCCTTCGGAGAATCCCAAAACGATAAATGATATGATGTTTGATGAAGTTAATCACATTAGACGTTTTTACTTCAACAAGAGGAATTGCTTCTGCCTATTTAGAAAAATAATCAGATATAGCCAGGATAAACCGATGTCCTTTGACAGAAGGGGGATTAATCGGACCAATAATATCCATATCCTAAGATTCGAAAGGCCAAGAAGCTGCTGTAGGATATAAAAATTTAGAAGGTTGGTGAATAAAATCAGCATGAATCTGGCATGATTTACACCGTCTGGCATAATCCATAGCGTCTGCTATCATAGAAGGCCAATAATAATCCATTCTTCGAATACGGTCTTGTAATTTCGGACCTGGTTGATGCGCACCACAAACTCCATCATGAGCTTTACGAAGTGTTTGCTTGGCTTCACTTTCTGAAAGACAACGCAATAAAAGTCCGTCATAAGAACGACGATACAACATATGCATTGACGAATCATAATAGAATCGAAATGATCGTCTTTTGATTGATGCAGCTTCTTTTAGATCTTCAGGTAAAATCCCATAAATCGCATAATCAATAAATGAACTTCTCCAATCCCTTTGCTAAGAATTTGATTCGGTAGCATAACTTTGTTCAATATGCAAATTATTCTTGACACAGAATAGATCTCTATCCAACAAAGTGATGGTATTTTGTCTTCTGATGGGAACTGCTAAGTCTGCAGCTAGACTAGCGAGAGCGTCGGCTTCCAAATTTTAATAACGTGGTACGAATTCAATGAAGAACCCTTTGAATGAAAGAGCCAATTCGATTACCACTTGATGATAGAGAATGAGGTCAGGATTTCTGACTTCATATGTCCCTCTGACCTAATTGACAATCAATTGAGAGTCTCCATAAACTTCCAAAAACTCAATGTCCAATTGTTTTGCTACTTGAAGACCAATTAACAGAGCATTATATTCTGCCACATTATTGGAACATGGTTTATTGAGAGAATAAGCACGGTATATGACCATTTTATCAGGAGAAACCAAGACAATACCTACTCCAGAGACAATATTGCCTTTAGGCCCAACTCGTAATGCTCCATCAAAGTATAATTGCCAAATGTCATCCTTCAAAGTCATGTTGTAATCTATGACTTCATCTGGAATGTCATCATATAGCTTGGAACTTTCAGATATAGGGTGAGCTGCTAAGAAGTCAGCTAATGCTTGACCCTTTACTAATTTTTGAGGTATGTAGACCATATCAGAAGGGGTAAGTAACATTGCCCAGGTAGCTAACCGGGAGTTAAGAATACTCGGATTTTTCACTAATACCAGAATAAGATTTATTCTGGATATGACATGAATAGTCTGTCCCGATACATAATATCGCGTCTTTTGAATGGCAAAAACCAAGGCTAAACATTCTTTTTCCACAGGAGTATACCTGTGTTCAGCCCCAACCATCATCCGGCTAAGATAGTAAATTGCCTGTTCATGACCCTTATCACTTTTTTGTGCAAGAAGAGCACCAAGAGAATGATCTAATGCTCGAACATACAGCAAAAATGGTCTTTCCACCACTGGAGGTACTAAAATAGGTGGATTTGTAAGGTATTGCTTAATGTCATTGAATGCTTTTTGACATGCTTCATCCCAAACAAATGACACACCCTTCTTCAATAAACGAGAGAAAGGTTGACATATCCCAGAAAGATTGGATATAAATCTCCTGATATAGGCAATGCGACCTTAAAAGCCACGGAGTTCTTTCAGATTACGGAAAGGACGTATTTCAAGAATTGATTTGACCTTATCAGGATCAACATGAATACCTTGAGAAGTAATGACAAATCCCAAAAACTTGCCACTGGAAACCCCTAAGAAAGACTTTGTGGGATTCATCTTTAATTGATGTCGACACATCAACTCAAACACTGTCTTTAAATCTTGAATGTGATCATCCTTTAATCGACTTTTGACAGCAATATCATCCACATAATATTCAACTATTTTTCGTAGATATTTTTGAAAGATATTGCTCATGGCCCTTTGATATGTAGCACCGACATTTTTCAAACCAAAAGGCATAACTGTGTAACAATAAACTCCAAGAGGTGTACGGAAAGCAGTATACTTTTCATCTCCTGGATGCATCTTAATTTAGTTATATCCTGAAAATCCGTCCATGAAAGACATGCGTTCAAAACCACATGTATTGTCTATCATGGCTTCAGTGATCGGAAGTAGAAATTCATCTTTTGGACAAGCTGCATTAAGATCTCGAAAATCTATGCAAACTCGAACTTTTCCATTCTTCTTCATGACAGGAACAATATTGGCAACCCAATCTGGGTGTTGTTCTTCACGAAAAAAATCACATGTGATCAGCTTCTTAACTTCTGCTTCAATTGCATCCATCATATCCGATCGAAAATGTCGCTGCTGTTGTTTTACAGGTTTGGCATTAGGAAGGATATTGAGCTTATGGATAGCTATTTTAGGATCCAAACCTGGAATATCCTCAAAGCTCCATGCAAAGATATCAATATATTCTTTTATCAGCTTTATTAACTCTTCTTTTTCATCTTCGTAGAGATTTTTGCTGATAAATATGGGTTTTGATGTGGTTTTATCTCCAACATCAATCTGGACGATTTCATATTCTGTGGGTGGCTGTCGCTGTTCAAACCGAAGCTCCCACTGAGTGTCCATTTGTTGTGCCCATGGGTCATTTTCAAATAGTTCAGACTCATCATCGGTTTGAACCATATTAACTGAAAAGACGTGCTCAGATTCAACATACTGGACTCCTTCAGAATATGAGGATTGTAAAGAACTGAAGAAATTTTTTCTTCCATATCTTTATTAAACATGTGGGATGGATCGTATCCCAAACCATGACGAGTTCGTTGATAAAACGGATCACCACATAACGGTAATCGTCTACCTTTGCCTTGATTAAGACCTAGCATGGTTTTCAAATCATATCCCATATTTTGGATAATCTTAAGAGATTGTTGACTATATTTGTCAATTCTAATTTTTCCTTTATCTTTCTCTTCGAGATTATCTGTCTGAATAGTAGGGATATTTCTAGCCAAGCCAAACACAATTTGACGCTTATTTTTCTTATTAGACGGGATCACAAAATAAGATTCTTCGTGACGTCTATAAGTTACACAAGCTTGTGATGATGAGGTTACAGGTAAAAAATAAGGAGAAGATGTTAGGAACCTCTGAGCATAGGGTCCAACATCGACATGAGGAGGAAAATAATTCTCTTTATGATTAATATATAAGGTTTCCTCTGTATTTATATTAGTTTTATGTTGATGACTTTGATTATCAGCAGATAAAGTCATTCTTTCAATAAATTTGACAGCCATATACTCCAAAAGGAAATCTTCATTAAAATGAGAGAATACAGAGTGATCAATATTTACATCATTGACAGACTGACTACTACTCTTTGGATTAATCATTAATGGACCATCATCCGTCTTCAGCGTAGACTTACCAAGGTTGATAACCAGTGGTTCTGGATCAGTTGGACGAGAAGTACGTCCTTTGACCTTGATCATAAGAGGCTGATCATTAGAGTTGGCTTGAACTCGACTTCTGACTGGAACCCTCATAGCTTCATCAGACATAACTTGAGTTTTTCCTTTGACTTTAATCATCAAAGGTTCATCATTGACAGGTTGGGGTTGAATTCGACCTTTAACCTTAATCATCAAAGGTTGATCTTCTGAAGGCGATTGATCTTCTGCCGACGATCGATCTTCAGCCATATCAAATATTTCCTTCACATGCTCCTGTGTATAAAGTATTGAATCCGAGAAATAAGCTTTAACACCTTTAAAAGGATTGAGATCTGCAAATTCAGTCTTTACAGTCCCCTGAGAATCTATACACTTGAAGCATTGATGGAGAGTTGAAGGTACAATGTTATGCTCATGTATCCATGGTCTTCCGAGGAGGATGTTATAAGATACATCTGAGTTGATAACATAAAAGTTCGTCATAGTTCGAAGATCACCTATTTGAATTTTTAGACGAATTTTTTCCAATGGTTTACTTCTTCCAGAATTGAAACCAACAATTGTCGTACTAGTGTAAGTCAACTCACTAGTAGGAATCCTCAAGGGTCTTAGCATACTCTGAAGAATAATGCTAATAGAAGACCCAGGATCAATATAAATCCTGTCAATTTCAGTAGAGTCAATATACCATGTATAACACAAAGGCATGTCATGTCGATTATGCTTCAACAGCATATCTTCCTGTGTGAAAGTAATGTTAAGAATTGATTCCATCACACTGTGGCATTGGAGACATGACACCGGTGTATTGTCGGGACTTTTGAGCTGAGCTAAGTATGAATCTGCCTGTAGTAATGCTTCACTCAAAGTTTCTCGACTTTCTTTAGAAAGACGGAGCACCTCAAAGATAGAAAGCCTAGCCGAAGTATTGGCTAATTGGGCTAGAATGTCAAACTTATAGGGTTTCATCAACCCTTGATTTGAACTAGACTTCAGCGGAACGTCAAAATGTACTGCCTTCTGTTTCCCTTTTTCAACCACTAGTGGTTTAGAAGGTCTTACTTCGATAGGAATAGAAGATGATTGAGTCGGCAGTGTTTCAACGGCATCATCCGTTTCTTTGAAAGTTTTCTTATAATCTTTGTGATAGTCTTTTCTAGATCTTGTACCAGCAAAAGACTCTTCCTCAGGCTCGGAAGAATGAAGTACCATATTACAGGATTTAATCTTATTTCCCTTAGTCTTCTTCTTATGGGGATTTTTATGAGGAACCTCAAAGCCCAATCCAACGGAGGATTTTTTACCTTGAATTTGTAAAGGAACTCGCATACCTTTACCATTGTTCAAGCCTTCCACTTTTTGAAAGTCATAGCCCATCTTTTTCATGAGATGGACTGATTGTTGACTGTACATGTGAGTAGGTAGCGGACTTTCAATACTCGATTCAACAGATGAGGAAGGAATAGAGACCTCTGTATTAATAAGGATGGAAACTTTCGGTGCAGGAGGTAAAATCCCAACCAGAGCTTTCTCGTAGGCAGCAAAAACTTGTTGTGCTCTCTACAAAGGGATACTATTCATTGCTAACCACTGCTGATGAGTGAGCTTTAGTTTGGTAGGAGGAGCAAAACTCGGAGGGCATATGTTCAGACCTCTTAGCCTATCTTCCAAAGGGATGTCACCCCACAAATGATCAGAATTATCATAATCTGAGGTAACAACATGAGTAATTATATTGCAGGTTCTGACTTTTTGACCTTTCTTGGATTTTGAAATTTTACTTCTATGTTCCATTTCAGGTACTAAATCAGGGTGTGCCCACATGATTTCGCCATTTTTCAAGGTGAGAGGCACTAATTCTTCACTTTGATCTCTGGATGGTGGAAGATTCACAATCTTCATTGTCGCCTTCGAAATTAGGACAATCCCATCAGGAACTTGCTGTGGAGGAAAAACTTCAAATTGAAGAGAAATCATATTGGTTGTAACTGTATGCTCATCATTAGTTAAAGCGATGGCTTTAGCATTTATCTACTCTTGAATTTTCTTCTTCAAGATATAGCAAGCTTTCGTGGGATGATTTATGTATCTATGATAGATACAATACTTGGGATTATCAACCAAATCCACTTTATTATGTCATTTTGGCTCTGGAATCTGGAGTTTACCACTCTTCACGAGACATTGAAATATCCCAGGAATATCACTGTCGTCGAAAGAGTATTCTTCTTTCGGCTTAGAAGATTCCGGATTACTTGGGGTAGTTTTAGATTTCGAAAGGTTCACCACTAGGGTTTCCTTTCCTTTCCCATTGCGATTACCAGAGTTGTTACCTGAAGAGGCTTTCTTTCCTTAATCTTCTGAGGCGAAGATCATTCTATGTTCACGAGCCAATCTTCCATTGGTCTCAACTGAAACTGCTGCTATAATAAACGAAGCCCAATCTGTGAATTGAGAGCCTTTAAAAACAGCGATGGTTGGTCGCAGATTCATTTTGCATGTATCAATCAATGCTGAATCTGGCATACCAGGAGGCATTTTCAAAGTAGCCTGTCGGAAACGTTCTATAAACGTCCGAGTATCCACTTTCTCTTTTTGTTTAATTTATATTAAGGAAGACATATTCATGTCCATCCCTCCTTCATAGAAACGAGAGAGAAACATTGCTTTGAATTCATTAAAAGACGATATGCAATTATCGGGTAGACTACGATACCAATCGTATGCTGTACCCGTCAAACACCCAATGAAGACTCGGGTGAGAAGAGCATCATTCTTCTGTAGATGCATAGTCATAATATCAAAATAATTGATATATTAACTTGGAGAAGCCTTTCCATCAAATAATACCATTGGTTGTGGCTTAAATTTGGGAGAAAAGGGTACATCATTCCAGTGGGGAGGAAAAGGTTGCTTAATCCCCAACTTCTGAAGCTGATCTTTGTGCTTGAGGACTTCAAATTGTGCTCTTAACTCCCGAACTGCTTGAATAGCTTCATTAGTTTGAGGGAGTATGTTTGATTGAATAGTGGTTGGATGTACCGTAACCCCCACTGGAGGTGATACATCTTCTGGAATGAGAGGATCAGGAGACGCGGAGTTTTGATTGATAACAGGCTCTTGACTCAGATTATTCAAAGGTATATCAACCCCTTGACTATCTTGAGTTTGTGCAGCTGCCTGTATTGGTGTTATCACTGCAGGTTGGACTGTTTGCTGAGTCGTTATTATCTGATGCACATTTTGAATCATTGCAAGCATATCCTTTATTGATTGTTCTACCGCAGAAAGACGCTGTTCTGTATGAGAAGTAGACGTCTCTTGTTCTTCTCCGATAACATAAGATTCAACTTCTCTTGAACACACAGAGGGACCGGTGTAGAGATAAGAATCAATGCTATCAATTTCTGACTCCTAATACTGGGTACCCCCAGCTTCTGAATCTGAAGAATACATACTTAAAGGTTGTTGACTTCTTGATCGAGTATGCTGATACACTCCTTCAAAAGTGTCAAGAATTCGGTTGGACCGTTGTTGACTTGGAGTTCGGGATGAGTTGCATTTTGGATGTCGTCCACTATTAATATGAGATGCCATGTTGACAGATGCATAAGACAACTCATGTTCTTGATCATCAATTTGTTGCTGATGTACATTATAGCTTAATCGGTCAAAAACTGACCATTTAGTAGCAGAACAGCAACATTTGATCACAATTTGGTGACACTCATAATGATGATTTTCTTGAGAGAATATCACAAGAGATTTTCTATTTTTACGCTTTTGTACAAGTAACTCACGTAAATCAGAAGAATTGGAAGGTAATATCTTCTTTTTTATATTTGGGACAGAGAAATATCCAGTCCCTTGCGTAAAAAGAATATTACTAGCTTCATTGGCAGAAGAAAGTTGTACGCTTTTACGTGCTTGAAGTTGTGTGCGTAAATCCTGAGTTGATTTTTGTGCACTGAGAATTCCATCAGCATTGCGCGTAATCCTAAGATTAGGCATTTTGCGTAAAGCAGCATTAGAAGATTGTTGGCGTAAAACAGAAGCTTTGCCAAAAAATTTATTCTCCTTGGATAAACCAAAGGAATTGTCTGTTATAGTAACAGAAGACTTATTTTTACGCTGCACGCGTGTAGGAAAGTTCACTTTAGGTGCAAAAGCACCATTGTGACATAATTGTCTACCACGTCACAGACGGGAGACTAAATTTTACGCCCTGGGCGCAAAACTGAAGTAGGAACTGCCTCGTCACCGAACAACAGGAGTGGGAAGAATTCTCTTGCCTTCAGAGAGCAGAGGGATCAGAGGGTGCTTTGGACTTAGGAATCCAAACTTTTTGCACCTTTCGTAATTTTTGCACATTGGAGCAGCGAGCACTACCCCCAGTTCGGAGCATTTCTTCATAAGCAGTCTGGTCGAATTGAACGACCGGAGTCTTCTTCGTCGATCCAATCGACACATTATCGTATTGAGCAATTGCCTTTTCGTCAGAGGAGAAAGTCGTCCCCAGCAGAGTCGCCATTTTGTTTTACTTAACAAAATGCCCTTAAAAGGCTTTTGAAAGAAAACGAGAAAAAAGTACAAAAGTACAAGTAGATTCTGGGAAGTATTGCTATAGAAGTCTGATCTGAGAGCGATCACTTTGTTTCTTGGACCACGATGGTGATGAAGAGAACTGCTTGAAGAAGAACAACCGGAAGAACTAAGTCACCAGAAAGGTATCGACACAATTGGCACTGATGGCACAGTCGAATGCTTTTCTGCTTTGCTTCACTCTGTTCTTGAAAAAAAGTTGAAGAGAAACACTCTGGAAAATCACTTTGCTCTGAAAGTCTCTGGGCTCCAAAATCTTGTACCTCTTTCTTAAAAAAGAAGTCTTTATATAGGCTTATCTTCTGTGCGTAAAAAACATCAATATTGAGTCTCTACGCAAGCTATTAGGATAACTGTCACCCACGTACAGAAATTAGCCTCTACGTATGTTGACACGTGTCCCATTACTTCAACAAAACAAGGAAAACACGTTCCCACATCCTCGAAAAATATTGCATGAAAGCCGCGTATACAAGCCACGTTCACACATAATCAGAAAAAGCCGAGCGTAAAATAGCTCAAAGTAAGCTTCCTACGTAAAGTGGCTAAGAAATAGCCTTGAGCGTATAGTTAGCTCAAATAAACTCTACGCATACAAAAAAAGTAGCTAAGACAGCCTTGAGCGTAAAAAGCTCAAATAACTTTTATGCGTAAAGGAAGTTGTTTCTCGAGCGTAAAGTAGCCCGTTTACACAAATAATCCTGGGTTAGTGTGAAACAGTCTTCTTGGCTTCTGTGCAAATCTTTGTCAGAAAATTAATCTGTCAGAGCATTTAATGCGATGTAGACAACCTGTCTTCTGCGTAAAGTCTGAGGATGACTCTTGCGTAGACCAACTTGCGTAGAGTCTGAGGATGGCTCTTGCGTAGAATTTGAATTAGATTCTATTTGACCACTGCGTAGAGCTTGAGTTTGACTCTTGCGTAGAATTTGAACTTCTTTGACTTGGTCTTTTTTATAAAATATGATAAAAATATATCATAATTTATTTTTGCTTCTACACCCAGTACCCACAGATAGTCTCATTGCTATCCTATGGAAAGGGTCAACATACATCTCGTTCTGAGGTAGTAGAGGCAATATACCACTCAGAAACGAAGCCATCCTTAAACAATACCAACCCAAATCTATTCCGAATATCCGTGATTTATAATGATTACAACACTTAGCCAACATCTCGGGTCTCAATATTAGAAGCCAACATTCTTAGGGTCTCGAAAGCACTAGCCAGCACACATGAGTCAATTCACCAGTTCCGTTGAACTCATCCATCAATTACCCCATTCACAATTTCTTCCCAACATCTTATTCAATTCTCACATAGCCACTTTTCTTTATTCCCACAATTCCAAACAGCATTCACAATATAGCATACTATGGCATCGAGTCATTATTGGGTTATTTGTGTCCAAACCAACAACAATCATTCATTCAGGGGCATCACAATGTATATAGACTTATTGTGTGGAACATCCAGTGAGCAGCCAAGAGGGTCAATGAACTTTCAGACACGAACAACATAATATGATTACAGAACAACAACAGCATAATCGCGGAAGCAATCTTTTATTTACTCGTGGAAGCAACGTTGAGTGATCACTGAAGCAACTTTGGTTAATCGTTGATGCAACTTTGATTTGAAACGAATCAAAGAAAAGGCCAAGTACGTAAAGCCGTGTTCTAATACCAATTTGTCATGCCCCAATTCGTAGAGTCATTTATTCATATATTTTATCCCTTGGAATCGATCGTCCTCGCTTGGGCGTGATACCGTACAAGTCTGGTATTGCACTTGTACAAGGCAAAGATGGTACATAATTAAAAATCTTCAAATATGAACACATCGCAGCGGCAGAAACAGACAAATTGAAGTTAATGAGGACAATCTTTCTTATTAAATAGAAATACATCACTTCTTTATAGCAGCGGAGATAAAAAGATAACTTGAAGTCACACAGAGATATATAGAACTTTATTCTCTTTATTAAAAATTGAAAGAGAGTACAAGACTTGTATTGAAGTACAATGGTTACAACACATCTCACTTTACATTGAAAGCCAACTGAACAATGCTATACGGCTTACATTTGATATTTGGATACATTAGATTACAACTTCGATGCCGTGGGACCAATCAAGCCAATCTTCGTGTGCAGAACATCCCAAGCACGAGCACCTGCCCACAAAAACGTGGATCAGCACATCATCTATGTACTAGCGAGCAGAATCCAACCCACTCGCCTAAACCAACATATAGTGATCGATTTTAGCAAATATTTAATAGATGATCTTTCTAGTTGGGGCCTAGCATCAGTTTACAGTTCAAGGGTAATAATCAATAGTGAAGCATGTAAACATATTCTTAGTAGCGTTCATGTGAACGCATCATTAAAGCATACTGGGTGTTATCATGAAAAGGCATCATTGAGGCATCATTGGTTCTAACATCTTGAACATGTCATAAGAATTCTTATAGAAGGCATCACTTAGCAGGTATGTTATGTTTGAGCAATATTTATAGCAAGGCATCTTTCTAGCATACTGAATATAACATGTTAAGCAGTTTCTCATTTTGAAAGACTACGCATAGCATCATTTACTTGGCACGTTAAGCACGCAAGTTAAACCAACACAGATATTGAGTATATCACATTTAAGTGATTTCTTACCGATAGCCAACTCCCTCGTACCTGCATCAAATACAGGTTATCAGATATACTTACACTGTCTGCACAAAATATTCATTAGCGTACATCCTGACTACATGGTCACTGGTGTTGTTAAACCATATGGACTCTTTTTGTTTCATTTCATTTCAAGATAATGCGGTCAACATAGTAGGTGACGAGCCTCTATGCCATCCCGCATTACCCATGCTCCCACAACACTCATCATTATTTCCTCCTAGGCCGAATCGGTCCCGGCGCCCTGGTACCGTTCGAGGAAATTAAAACCCAAACCTTGTATACAAGTTGTCCATGACCATACGAATGCGTGTCCGACTCGATTGTTAACATAATCGCATGGTAAAATATATTAAAGAAAGTAAAGGCAACAGTGCATCATTAGTCACATTCAATGACTTATTCATTTCATCATTTCCATCATTCATTTGGTGATCTCAACGATCCCATGCTTTATCATTTCTCATTCATTGCTTCATTGCAATGTTTCTCGTATCGTTCCATTCGACAAAGAATATAACATTCATTCATTTTATAGGGACATTTATTCATTCGTTCATTTCTTATAAGGGACATGCAACATTTCATATTCTTGTAACAGTTATACAGAGTGTACACGATTCAAGTATCTCATTCAGTTCTCATAGCCAGAACCAGTACATTGTCTATTCTATCATTCACAAGACATCTCATTATTCAAGTGTTTTACTGTTTCAGCAGCATTAAACATAAGGGACAATGTTATAAATTCATTCTCAGGCATCAATTCACATTAGCAGTTCAATGTTCATGTATTGTACATTTCAATAATTCTCAGCATAAGCATCTCTATTATTCAGCAACTAAAATATAGGACATTTAGGGACAATTCATAGCATTTCAATACTTCATTTTATTAAGCATGAAGGAGTAAGGAGGAGGAAGGACAGTTCTACTCACTTGCATATAAAAGGGTCTTCCTGTTCCGATCACACACAATTCTACTAAGCGTAGCTCCACTAGCGAGCCACGTTCCAATACTCATTCCGTCTAGCCAGCTAAGAGAGACTGCATCAGTCTCAATTCTCCTGATTCCCAACATAAGTCACGGTCCAACATCCTGATAGCATCCAACAAGCCAACCAAATGTATCGTACGGAGCGGGGCATTACAGCTAACGGGGCTTCTCCCGAGAAAGAACAAGCCGGTGGTGCTCTTCCTGTCATCGATGTCACCGACTATGTCAGCGTCACTGTACTCGACAAGCTTGGCCTCTACAGTGTCCCTGATGTAACGACACCCATAGCTCAATGTGCCGGCAATATATCTGAGTATGTGCTTAACGACGCTCCAGTGCTCGGTAGTCGGTGAGTCCATGAATCGGCTGACATAGCCGACGGCGAACATGATATCCGGTCGAGTGTGCACCAAGTAGCAGAGAATCCCGACGATGCTTCAGTATAGGGACATATCCACCGGCAGATTTGGACTCACTTTGCTCAGTTTCAGCCGTGGCTCCATCGACACATGAACCGGATTGCATTCGGTCATGCCGGCCTTCTCCAGTACCTTGGCCGCGCACGTGCTCTGGCGCAAAGTGATCTCGCCGGCACCCTGCTGAACTTCTATACCGAGGTAGTAGTTCAATTTCCCGAGGTTGCTCATCTGGAACTGAGCCTTCATCTCGTCCTTGAACTGATTAATAGTCCTAGTGTGCGCACCTGTGACGATGAGATCGTCCACGTATATGCCGAGTAGCAGCCGCTCGTCGCCGTTGCCCCGAATATACACTACGTGCTCTGACTCGTTCTTATGAAACCAAAGCGATAACAGAGTGTCATCCAGCTTAGCATTCCACGCACGAGGAGCATGATGAAGTCCGTACAGTGCCTTATGTAGGCGAAGCACTTTGTGTTCGTGCCCGTTGCACATGAATCCAGGTGGTTGCAGAACGTACACTTCTTCGTCCAGGTTGCCGTTTAAGAACGTCGATTTTACGTCGAGGTGGTGTACCTCCCAGCCGGCGTGTGCCGCGACCGCCAGCAGCATTCTGACGGAGTCCAGGCGAGCCACGGGTGCAAAAACTTCGTCGAAGTCGATCCCTGCACGCTGGACGTAGCCCTTTGCCACGAGCCTGGCCTTGTGTTTGATAACCTCACCGGCACTATTTTTCTTCACCTTGAAGACCCACTTCACCCCAATCGGCTTCTTTCCTACAGGCAACTCGGTCAGTTTCCAAGTGTGGTTATTGACGATCGAGTCCAACTCTTCGAGCATCGCCTTCCGCCAACAAGCATGCGGTTCGACCTCGTAGAACGTCATCGGCTTATCACCGGCTGCGAGCAGGAGCTCCTATGGGTCTAGCACCTGCTTGCTGGTTGTGGCATTCACGTTGCTAATAGTGCGGTAGCATCGTAGCGCTTCATTGTCGCCAATCATAGCCGTAGGTGTTTCATCAGGTGGTGGAGACACAAACTCCACATCGTTCGGCTCAAAGGTCTATATACATGGTGTGGCCGGCTCGGATGCAGGCGGTGAGGCCACTTTCTTTTGTGTCAGCATGGTGCGGCCCTCGTACGCTGTCGCGACTGGCGGTGTGTACTCCACAGTGAACGAAGATGAATCCTCGTTGGAGCCGCCCCAGTCCCAGCATACTGCCTCATCGAAGACAGCATCGCGCGTCACACAGACGCATTTGTTCGTCGGATCGTACACCCGGTAAGCCTTGGACTCGACATCGTAGCCGATCAACACCATGGGAATGCTGCGATCATCCAGTTTCTTCAGATTATGGCACATTACTTTAACGTGCACGACGCAGCCGAATGTCCTGAAGAAGTGCACCGTCGGCTTTCTTCCGTGCCAAGCCTCGTATAGCGTCATATCGGACAAGATCTGGGTCGGGGAACAGTTTAGAATAAACACGGCAGTGCTTACTGCCTCCCCCCAGAACGAACCGGGCGTCTTCTTCGTCTTGAGCAGGCACCGTGCCATGGACACGATCGTCTGATTTTTTTGCTCGACGATGCCGTTTTGCTGAGGCGAATAAGGTGCTGTGAGCTGTCGCTGCACACCGCGGTTTGCACAGTACTCACCGAACTCTACAGAGGTGAACTCGTCGCCCCGATCGGTACGGAGTGTGCGCAGCTTCCTTCCCGTCTCCACTTCCACGCCGGCCTGAAACTTCTTGATTGTTGCTGCCGCTTCTTCCTTGGAACGGAGCAGCACCGCCCACATGTACCGGCTCATGTCGTCGACGAACAAGAGAAAGTATCTTTTCCCACCGTGAATGGTCGATGTGATGGGCCCGCACAAGTCCTCGTGCACAAGGATGATGCGATCCTTGGTACGGTACTTGGTCGCTTACGGGAACGGTGCGCGTCTCTGCTTCCCGACAAGGCAGCCGTCACATAGCTGATCCAGGTGTTCGATGCACGGAAGGCCGCACACCATGCCGATCCTCGCCATCCTGTGTAGTACGTCGAAGTTCAAGTGGCCGAAATGGGCGTGCCATCGCCAGGCTTCATCATGGTCGATTGCCACCGCCATGCATACGGGTTACGTGATATTTAATGACACCGTGTATAATCGGTTTCACGTGCGCATCACCTTGTCCAGAAGTCGTCGCTAACGGTCCCATAGCTGCATGATGCCACTGCTTATCAACACCTCACACCCTGACTCGTCCAACTGCCCGAACGAAACGATATTGCTCAGCAGCTTGGGGATGTAGTAGACGTTTGAGAGGATTCGATATCTGCCATCATGTGCAGTGAAGAAGATGGTGCCTCGGCCATAAATTTCCACGACAGAGCCGTCCCCAAACTTCAGCGTGCCGCGGAGGCCGGTGTCGAGCTCGAAGAATGAAGTGCCATGTCCTATCATGTGATTCAAAGCACCAGTGTCTAGGTACCACATTGCGTACTTCGCATCACCTTCACTCCCGAGGTGGACCTCGGCGCACTCCTCGTTGAGGTGGATGAGCTCACCAGCCTGCACCAGCGTACCTTGCTCCTGCTCGGCGACCAGAGATGGGGATGTCACTGTAGCCATGAGCAGAGCAGGCTCCTCGTCTTCCGCAACTTGTGTGAGGTTTGTCGCCTCGTCCCTCTTCTTCTTCCTACAATCACGGGCCCAGTGTCCTGGTTTATCACAGTATTGGCACTTGTTGGAGTAGACGTCCTTTTTGATGTCGCGGTCGGCGCTCGCCATCTTGCTGCTCCCGTCGTGTACGTTCTGGGACTTGCCCCGGCGCTTGGTGGAGTCGATGTTGGAGTAGCCGTCCTACTCGCGCCCTCGCATACGCGCGAGCCATTACTCCTCTGTCAATAGAAGCTTTCCACCACCGTCGTCTTCGTCAGTCGCCTCTGCCTCGAACCGCTCCTCGACCGCCTTGAACCGTTCGGTCAAGTCTTCCAACGAGAGTGTGTTCAGGTCAAGCAGGCTATCGACGGCCATAACCATCTGCGAGAAATGCTTGGTGACGACGCACAAAAACTTCTGCATGATATGCTTCTCCTTGATCTCATCGCCGAGCAGGGAGAGCTTGCTCACGATGCAGGTCAAGCGCAGAGACAAATCATCAATGGACTCACCCGGCTTGTGCTTGAGTTCCTCGAACTCGGACCTGAGCGTCTGAGCCTTTGCATCGTGGATGCGCTCCGACCCCATGCGTAGCGTCTTGATTGCCTCCTACGAATCCTTTGCGGTGGGTTTCACCGCCATAGTTGCCAACATCTCTGGTGGAACAGCTCGGAGAATTGCCTCCAGCGCCTGCGATCTTTGCAAAAATTGACGTCGTCCTCGACGTCCTCGCCGACGTTGACTGCCTGCCACAGGGCTCTCGCCTGCAAAATGACCCTCATCAAGAGGACCCAATCGCCGTAGTTTGATCGAGTCATGATGGGGTAGGTTGTCGACCCGACTGGCTCCTTCATCTCCTACGGTAACGCAAGCTCATGTCCCGTGTCGCTTGCCGCTGGAACGGTGGAGATTCGTGCTCGTGGTGACCTGGTGTCGTCATTACCCTCCGTTTCTGACATCGTAATGTACCGAGGGATAGAACGTGGCTCTGATACCAAATGTTCACCCTGACAAGAACAAAAAACACGGTGGATTTTGAGGCTCTGAACTTGATGTGTATTATTCATTTATCAAGTAACCTTTTATAAGCAAAAGAAGAGATAACAACCTGCTCTCTACAAAATTGGATCACCACAAGTATTTCCTAGAGACTAGGTCGAGCATGGAACACCACATGTTCCCCTTGAGACTAGGTCCCATTTTATTCCCTACAAGCAACATAATTAGCCAACATTGGGTATGTCCAAAACCTTGAATGGAGCTCTGTTGCCCTGTCATCATATGGCATGTTGTAGTACCCACCAATGTCTATACTCACAAGAGGTACGTGTAGCAAACTTCTTTATTAGATGCAAACTTCTTTATTAGATGCACCGACTCTGTGCACCCCCTCACCCCGGATAGTTGCATCTGCGTGCTCCTACCTATGATCATTCACCACGGCATTAGTCTAGAATTGCCATGAATGACCTTGGACAAGGAGGCAAACTCAAATGGCCCTTCAATGGAAGCAGTTTCAAAGTCGACAATGTCATGTCCTGACAGGACCGAAAGTCATCACTAGCATAATGTCCTACAAGTCTAAATTGCACTTGTACAAGGCAAGCACCAAAACGGTCGATTGAATAACTAAGTAACAGGGTCATCGCAGCAGCAATACCAAACAGAAAAGTCGAATCGATACTATAAGTACAAAAGAATGATTATCTTTATTGATATTGGCAACAAGATTTACAATGGCTCAAAGCTAAGATACAACTCGATCACAAATCGCTTTATCTCTTTCTCTCAATACAGTGCATCATGCCACACGGCTTACAACTCATGGAACTATCTAGACAAGTAGCAAAATTTAATAAAAGACGATACAAATTTCTAGATATCTACATAGGATTCTGATGCCATAAGACTTCCATGTCAATCTTTTCTCATAATAGAAGCATCGAACATGAATTGCATTCGAGAGTCTGTGGATCATAAGACAACTCTAGAGGATGGGGGGTTAATAGAGTGTAGCGGAATATATACCTAAATTAAAAAAATAAGGTAAGGCAGTTATAAACTAGCAATAATGCAGCAATATAGTAAGTCTATAAGACAAGTAAAAGAGTATGGAAGAACAATATGCAAACACCGAGATTTATATTGGTTTTCCTTGTGGAGGGCTAGTCCAATCCCGAGAACTCTTGCTCGGCATTAAATCCACTAGCAGTGAAAATACAAACTTTGATTTGGTCACGACCCGCACCCGCTTTTCGGATACGAGACGTGTCCAAGTCCAGCCTACGCTGCAGTGTCGGCAGTAGAACGCTGTCTAGTACATAAATAAGTCACAGAGGCAGTCTAGATCTCATCCACAAGATATGATACAATCCACTAACACAAATGAAACTGAATAATGAATGATAATATAAATAGAGTATCCAGTTTTATCAAGAATTTCCAATTACGTCCGGTGGACACAAATCCACTACCAATAGATGATAATAAAATAGAAACATGGAAATGAAATAACTGAGTCAAAGCTGCTAATCATCAAAGTACCCTTGTCTGCAGTGGTACCGTGGTCCATTGCTGGCTCAAACCTGCTCGCGTGCACCTGGCTCAACACTCGGCTAAACCTGAAGAGATCATCAGGTCTTCAGAGGACTAGCAAGATACATAATATACAAGCCTTTCTAACAGTTTAACATGCATGAGAGAAAATCCAAGATATAAGCAGGAAAACTAAACAATCGCGAGACATGAATGTAGGAATAGCTACGTATAAATGAACTTCTGGAAACAAGTAAACAAGAAAATCAAGGTAATACTAACCCTCGCCCCAAATGTGGACTCGCAGGTCAGTTTCAAGACAAGTCACCCTCGCCCCGTGTGTGGACTCGCAGGTTGAAAAGAAACAAAATAAAAAAAATAGCAGTTCAATCTATAACGTGATCGTCCTACGCTACAACGCAAACCAGTACAAGTGAAAAGCATATCCAATAAAGCTACAAGGCTAACTGTGAGCAATGGTAAAGCACATGTCAGCAGTCAACTTAATGATGAAGCAGAGAAGCATGTAATAAAACTGTAACGAAAGGCAAGGTATACTTGCCTTAGGTCCTGAGCTGCTGTCACGGATTGCAACCCGTATCACGGTCCAAGTAACCTGTTTATACCATGTACATGATGTCAAATACACAACTAATAGTGATAAGTAGCCTATCTATTTATTGGTTAGGTTTCTAGGTCAATTACTAGGACTCTTTGTACACTTACTAGTAGGGTATCTTTCTAGTCTTACTTAGAGTTAACTAACTTACTAGCACTACCAAAATACACAGATTTACCGACGGCCATATTCGTCGGTAGTCCGTCGCCAAAAATAAATACCAACGGATTACCGACGGATATTTTGGTAAAACAGCCGTCGGGAATAACCTCGTCGCTAAAACATATCCGTCGCTACTCCGTCGCTCAGCGACGACTTAGCGACGGAATACCGTCGGCGCATTTAAATATATATAGCGACGGATTACCGACTAGCTTTCGTCGAAACATGTATCAGGATATAGGGTTAGCGACGGAAACCTCCGTCGCTAAAGAGTCGGCAAAACCGTATCAGTGATTTTCTGATACGCAATATCCGTCGCTAATCCGTCGTAAATTTGTCGGTAAAAGCGTATCAGAGATTTTTCCATACGGCAGGTCGTCGTTATGCCGTCGCTAATCCGCCGAGGTGTACGACGGATTAGCGTCGTATTAGCGACAAAACATCCGTCGCTAACTGCAAAATTTATGGACATCAAACAGAACCATGTCGACGGATATTCCGTTGCTAAACCGTCGCTAACTGTAAAATTCTCCAGGTAGCGACGGATATTCCGTCGGGACTTTGTCGCCAGTCCGCCGTAAGTTAGTCCCCAATCCGTCGCTAACTGCAAAATTTATGGACATCAAAACAGAACCAGGTCGACGGACATTCCGTCGCTAAACCGTCGCTCAAAGTAAAATTCTCCAGGTAGCGACGGATATTCCGTCGCCAATCCGTCGAAAAATTGAATTCCTATATTTAGCGACGGATAGTCCGTCGGGACTTTGTCGCCAGTCCGCCGTAAGTTAGTCGCCAATCCGTCGCTAACTGTAAAATTTATTGATATCAAACAGAACCAGGTCGACGGATATTTCGTCGCTAAACCGTCGCTCAATGTAAAATTCTCCAGTTAGCGACGGTTTTTTTCGTCGCCAATCCGTCGCTAACCTCAGTTTCTCCAGTTAGCGACGGGCTATCCGTCGCTGAGGGGTCGCCTGTCCGTCGCTAACTTCTAATTTTTGAAAAAAAATACTGCAAACAGACTCTTTCCTGTTTATACAACACATCCAACACAATATCAAACATGCCAAATATCCATATACAACACCATATATCCATATCCAACACGAATATCCAACGTAGCCAATATCGAACACCATATATCCATATGCAAAATATCCATATCCGACACCAATATCCAACGTATCCAATATCCAACAAAATATTACCAACACAATACATCCAATATCCAACATTAAATTATCCAAAAATAAAAAAAATATCCGATCATACAATGTATCCAAATGTCTACAAAACCAACAACATAAATAAAATCAAACTCCGTCCGTCGGATCGTCTCGTGCTCGTGCCGTCGCATCCGCTTTACGTATGTACTCCTCCACCGTGTGTGCCGGCACTTGGGACAAGACATGGTCTGGAAGCGCGCGTAGCTGCTGTGGCAACAACATGTCAAGGAACGTCAAGATGGTGTTATCCGATACGATACGGGCGTCCGCAGAGCGGTTAAACGAAAGCCGTCCGGGGGAAGAAGGACCAGGTCGATCCGAAGCACCGGCAGCAGCAGTAGACGGACCGGAAGCAGACGGATAGCGCCCCAACACTATCGCCCGCAAATCTGACACCGCGGAGGTCAGAGTCGTAAGCTGCGCCCTCACATCGTCAACCGGGGGCGCTGGGGGAGGCGGAGGTGGTGGATATCTCGGGGACGGCTGCAACGAGGGCGCCATGGAACCTAAGCCGTAGACGCGCCCTTTCCTAACGCCGCCGACGGATTCTACGAACACGTCGTCGTAGCGAACGGCCATAGAAGAGTGCGTCTGGGTAGGCGTCATTTCGTCGACATTCTCGGAAGGGGGCTCGATCTCAAGCCGACTAAGTGCCTCACGATACGCAGCCTATCCAATGAATGTGTTTGTACTATAAGTTTTCCTAAGTTATAATATAAATCCTATGTTTCCCTAAGTTATAGTCTGAATCCTAAGTTTATCTAATTAACTTAACAATAATTATATTTCTAACATAAATCTCATAAACGTAAGTACTTACATCAGTCTCCTCGGCCCTCGCGTCGACGAAGCTTCCGTCCTTCTGCCTCTTGTGCGTATGCACGAATACATCGTGAGCGGTGACCGTCTCCGCCTCTTTCCCCTGCTTCACCGCCCGTCGGACCTGCATACGTAGAATTTAATTAACTTCGTATATTAACAGTACGAAATTAAATAATAGAATGAATTTGAATTTGCGCTATCTCACCAAATCTGCACGCGTCGATGCGTGGGGCCTTGATCCCCCCGTATGCAGACCCGCGCCCTGTCGATTAGCCTTAGCTTTCTCCGATTTCAGCTTGAACTGCGGAGTATCCATCTTCTCCAACATCTGCTCATAGTACTCTGCCCGGATCCAGTCCTTTCTCGTATGCGCCGTACGAAGGTCGTACACTGCATCCCGTATCTTCTTCCCGGCGGCGGCTTTGTAGGTCCTGCGGATCGCCTCCTCGCGATGGGGGGGCCACCAGAACGTCCTCTGACATACAAATTCAAATATCACGTAATAAAAAATTTAATGATTTAAAGAATAATTAATAATTCACCGACGGATTTATACCCTCATCTCGTCGAGCCAGACGTACTTCATGTCCTGAGGCACCTCAGAAAAATTGATGTAGGGGCCATGGTAGTTATCCCGGATAATGCGCCCTAGAATTCGGGCAGCATCCCACGGGAAAAACCTATAAAGAAGCAACGACTGGATTATTAACTTGAATAAATGAAACAAATTTAATAAATTAACTTAAATTTACTTACGATTCACCAGCGGGCCATAGCTCTCGTCGGAACTCGCCCACCAGCCTCTCTGGTGGCGTCGGGGGATCCGCGGGTCCGCGAATGTACTCCCCGGTATCAGGATGAAACTGAATCCCGGGGTACTCCGAGGCCCACCCTGCAGTAACTGCTGGGCCCCCTGCTGCATCTGCTGCTGCATCCGCTGGTACATCCGGTGGCGGAACGGATCCGCTAGCGGATGGAGTCACAGGCCTCGACGACGATGTCGGTAGCACCGAGGAAGAATGACGGCGGGAAGAGCCTGTGATCGGGCTCTCCAAGTCGGGCTCGGAGGTCACATCCGGGGAATGCGGCTGGCGACCACGACCGCTACCACCACGCCCACGCCCACGCCCACGACCACCACCACCACCGCCGCCGCCGCCGCCACCGCCACGACCACGGCCAGCACCACCAGTACGGGTGCTCGCAACCATGTCCTGTAAATAGAACACATAAACAAAATACCGACAACATAGATTTATAAATGAATATAAACCTAAACATATCCATACCAGCAGCAGGGCGATGAGTGCCGCCCAGACGAGTAGGCCTAGGAGTGCCATCTGCAAAAAGAAACTCATACAATAATACGCAAATATCCCAAACTGAAATAAATATTACAATCAGAAGTGAAGTACGAATAAAAGCTAGATACACAAAATCTGATAAAATCATGCACCAATACAACAAAGTACAATTCTTGTAACTTTTGATGAAAGGGCATCTTGTGTTCCACTAGACTTGTAATTGTAAATCCAAATGTAATAGGGTAATTTAGGATTCGAGACTAGATATTGGGTGCTTCAAGATACAACTGAAATATAGCGATATTTAATCATCGTCATCGTCCTCTTCCTCGGCCTCGGCCTCATCATCATCATCATCCTCATCGTCGAATTCATCTGTATCCTCATCCTCATCCTCATAAAGTTCTTCTTCTTCTTCTTCTTCTTCTTCTTCTTCTTCTTCTTCTTCAGTCTCAATACTTGGGACAAGACGCCTCTTTCTCCCCTGGTTGACATCTAAGTCTTGTATATCAACCTCTTCCTCCCCTCTATTTTCATCAGCAAGAGGTATATCAACCTCTAATTCAACATCCATGTCACAAGACTGTTGGCCCAAATATTGGGGCTTTTCGATCTGGTCCTCTTGGTATGCTGGGTCTCCAACGTTGAATGTATTTCTAGATTTAATCTTGCATACTGCCCACCAGTCAAAGCGATCTCTACGACGCCTTGGGTAGCTTGTATAGTAGACTTGAACAGCCTGACTTGCTATCGCAAACGTGTCGGACCCTCTATACCTCCTGCGATGATTTATATCGACGAATCCAAATTGTTTATCGATTCTCCAACCGATATTTGGTGTCGTATCAAACCACTCACATTTGAACATAACAATATGCATATCAAATGGGGCACTATATTGTAATTCTACAATATCCCGAAGCACTCCATAATAGTCAAAGTCCGGCTCGTCGTCATAGATTGTGCCTCTTATGCAAACACCAGAATGCTTCGTACTGAAGTCTTTATTGAGAAATTCTGCATTTATAGGATGTTGAGTTGTCTTAAACTTGAAGCCATTAACGACATAGCCGGGCCAAGTCTTTGCATGCTTCTTCGGTCCCAATGACAAATAACGGATGCTCTCATTTGTGAGTATACTTGGTTCAGCTAATAAAACCTGTAAACTTTAAATGTATTAGTGGCATATATATATTTAAATGGTAGCCGCATAACATATTATCTCAGTTACTTACGTAATCTCGAAACCATGACGGAAAGGTAAAATCAACCTCTCTTTGAAGTCCCTCATCGGTAATATCGGGTGTCCTTATTTTGACTTCATCTCTAAATACACTGTTAGAGAGAATAAAAATTAGTGTAGTCACTTACCTCACCAAATTAGAGATTATAACGAGGTGTAGTCACTTACTTCTCCAAATCTCTCACTTCTTGTATGTCACAATTTAACAAGACATATCGGTGAGCGGCATCATACTCATCGTCACTCAACCACCGTTTCTTACTAGCCCCAATAGGCTTGCCCCTTAAATTGAATATACCTCCTTCCTCAACGTCTTCGTCATTCCTTTGAGGTCTATTTCGATTTGTCTCAACATGAGTATCGAAATAAATGGAGCAAAAGTTTGACACCTCCTCGATAAGATATACTTCGTATATCGAAGCCTCTATATGAGCCTTGTTGCCAACTTTCTTCTTTAGATGATGTAGATACCTAGAGAGACAAATTATCTTGAGAATTAACAATGAATTATAAAATCCACTTAAATTATATCGATTTTTATTTACCTTTCAAAGGGGTACATCCATCGATAATGAACATATGCACCGACACGGGCTTCGTATGCTAGATGAATCGGTAGATGCTCCATACTGTCGAAGAAACCCGGTGGAAATATTTTCTCTAACTTGCAAATTGTTAAGACAATCTTCTCCTCAAGTTGTATCATATGTTGCACCGTGAGCTTAGTTGAACAGATATCCCTGAAGAATGTAGACAGCTCGGCCAACGGAACCCATACAGCAGAAGGCAACAACTCTCTCAACGCAATGGGCAGTAATCTTTCCATAAACACGTGGCAGTCGTGACTCTTCATTCCTGTTAGCTTGCGTTCATTGAGATCAATGCATCTAGACAAATTCGACACATAGCCGTCGGGAAATCTTAAAGTAGATATCCACTTGCAGATTATTAATCTATCTTCCTTGCTCAATGCGTATGGCGCTATCGGCTTAGTTACTTGTCTACCAGCTCCCCTTTGTATCAAGTTTAGATTATGACGTTTGTATATCTCGGCCATGTCTTGTCTTGCTTTTGGATTGTCCTTCGTCTTTCCTTTAATATCCATAACGGTATTGAAGACATTATCGAACACATTCTTTTCGATATGCATGACATCAAGATTATGCCTAATAAGATTATCTTTCCAATAAGGCAAGTCCCAGAAGATACTCCGTTTGGTCCAGTTATGGCTTTGTCCGAACCCCTCGACACGATTGTTCGATGGATCTTCCATTACGGTGGGCAATTCCTTTACATCTTTCCAAATATCGTATCCCGACAATCTGGCAGGAGGTTCAGAAAATTCTTGTTTTCCATATCTGAACGCGTCCTTGTTCTTTCGCCAAGGATGTCTCGTTGGCAGAAATTGACGGTGACAGTCAAAGAAAGAAGTTTTTCCTCCATGTCTAAGGCGGAACGCTTTACTATTTTTCATACATATCGGACAAGACATGTTGCCGTGCGTACTCCATCCCTCCAGCATACCGTATGCTGGAAAATCATTGATTGTCCACATGAGTGAAGCTCTCATCTGAAAGTTTTGTTTTCTGGAAATATCATAGGTCGTGACGCCGATCTCCCACAACTGTTTCAGCTCATCCACCAACGGCTGTAAATATATATCGATGTTCTTTGTCGGATTTTTGGGACCGGGTATGATAGCTGTCAAGAACATATAAGGAGTCTTCATACACATCCATGGTGGCAGATTGTAAGGGGTAAGAATGACCGGCCAGCATGAGTATTGAGATCCCGACTGTCCGAAAGGGGCGAAGCCATCAGAACATAGCGCCAGGCGTACATTTCTAGGCTCTGCAGCAAAATCTGGATGACACAAATCAAAATATTTCCACGCCTCCCCATCCGAAGGATGTGACAATTCTCCTTCGTCCTTTATGCGATCTTCACTGTGCCACGTCATGTGTTCTGCTGTATTCAGAGACATATACATCCTCTGTAAGCGCTTCGTGATCGACAAGTAATGCATATACTTGTAAGGACGTCATTTTCTAGTTGACTTTTTTTTCCTGTACTGTCTTGTAACGATCCGCATTACAGAACCAACAACTTTCTAATACGCAATTCTCTTTGTAATACAACATGCATCTGTTGCGACAGCAATCTATCTTCTCGTACCCCAGTCCCAGTTGTCGGACCATCATCTTTGACTTGTAGAAGTTTCTTGGGAGCTCTTTTGATTCCTTCGGTAACACCTCATTAGTTAATTGTGTGATCCGATCATAGCAAGCTTGTGGCAAGTTAAAATCAGACTTTATGTTCAACAACCGCATCGTCACTGACAGTGCGGAATGAGTCTCACAACCAGGATATAGAGGAGTATCTGCGTCCTTAAACATATCATAGAACTCCTTTGCCTCGGGATTAGGATCCTCCGGATCAAAATTAGGCCCTGCCGCAGCATACACCATATCTCGTGCAAGGTTCTGCATGTCTCCATAATCCACAGAGCATCCGTCGTCTTCGAGGACATCCGTTGCAGCATTATCATCAAAAGCATAAGTACCAGCTTCTGCAGCCTGTCTTTCTGAATATAATTCACCTTGCGATGACCACAGGCCGTAATCACGTACGAAACCCTTACGGGTCAAATGATCTCTCACAGTCATCACTTCTTCGAAACATCTATTGTGACAATTAACACATGGACACTTGATTTTGTTATCGTCTATGTACTGAGTTTTGCTCATGGCATACTTAAAAAATACTTCCACACCTGCCTGAAAATCGTCACTCACACCAATTCTGCTCTCGTGTTGTCGTTTGTACATCCATGTACGATCAACAAAGTAACGATTCATGCTCGATTTGTGTCACGACCCGTTACCCAAATTGTTGGGCCGGGCCGAGCCATGTCCAGCCTACGCTTAAGATAAAGCGCAGTAAGCTGTTCTAGAGATAACAAGATAAGACTAAATTGCTAACAGTTCTATAAGTGAAGAAAAATCATAAATGCTCCAAACACAAAAGTCGTCGTATATAGTGAAATATCCAAGTACAAGTAAACTGAAATGTAAAACTGGATACATGTCCAGTTACAAAATGGTATAGTCTAATACATGACTACACTAAGTATCCCAAGCAGCTAAGCAAACTAGACGAGTCTTCCCGCAGGAACATCCTCGTATGGCAAAACCGGGTCCTCGGCAGTGACTCCATAATACGAATCACAGAGCAACTCCTCCTCATTAAGTATACCTACAACGTTATCCTGTCAGGACGGGAGCAAGTACAACCTCTACAACTAAAGTACTGAACATATAATGAAAGAGATGTACAACAAGAAACATGGTGTGATAAGTCTATAAACAGGAAATACTGGAAACATGGCCTCATGGTACAACTGGGATTATAGTATCATAGTAACATAGGGAACATGGCATATCATGGTTTAATTGGTCATTTCTACAAATGACCACATATAGTTTAAAAGTTTAAAACCGTAGCATGTACGTGAATCGGTCAATAGGTGATTCAGGATGTACTGTGGTACATATCAAGTTTTTTTGGTGTGCCCACACGTGCACGAACGGCATCGGTGTATATCCATACACAAACGCAAGATTCAGAAACATACGGCAAGGTCGCATATAGAATGTCCCCGAGCGCGGTAAGTACATACGGAGAAGGGGGTCATGTTCACGTACACTACTAACAGTTTCCCCTTAACCCGTTATTTAACATGTGAGAGATACGAGAGCAGTAAAAACATGTGAGAGATACTGGGAGCAGTATAAGCATGACAGGTACTGGGAGCAGTATAAAACATGTGAATACTCAGAGCAGTCTAAGGCATAGTAAAACTTGTACTGAGAACCCGTAAGAAGCATATGAAGATATAAGAGCTGTACTAAACATGGCCGGTACTGAAAGTGATACAACATGTGAAGACATAACTTGCTACCTCAAGGATCAGTCTTTTAACAGGGTTAATACATGTTCTAGCATTAAAAGACAGTAAATGAGTATGTAGATGTACTTGCCTCTAGCAAAACAAGCTGCGATAAAAGTGCTATGGATGTCTGGTAACTCGTCACTATAGAAATAAATGCAATAACTTAGCTTTTACACTAAGCTAAAACACTAGGACACTAATTGGTGCGACACGACTTGTGATTGGGCACCTAGCCAAAACGATGATGACTTGGCATAGGAGACCAATGTGGGGTGACACACTATGTTAACTAACTTTCTAGGGTCTTTACACTAGTGAGGGATGGGGTTCAACACGACTAAAACTCCAAATAACACAAAAAGCTACAAGTCGTAATTAATCAATAAATAAATCAAAAGATCATTGTGTTCTAACAATTTTAGAGATAGGCAAAAAGCATAGTTTTTCTTAAAGTAAAGTATCAAAGTGATCCTTGTTAATCACAGAAATTATTTATAATTTTTCTGGAATTTATTATCCAGTACAAATATTTTATAAAAATCAGTTTTCCTAAGTATACAGAAAGTGAGTTTTGGTTTCATATGCCAAACTAGTGGCAAAACAGTAAATTAAATACTACAAAAATTATACTAAATTAGCTAACTTAACAAAGTATCTAAAAACTATTTTTCCATAATTTTAGCAATACTTTAAGTATTTTTAGAAAATCAAAAATAGCAATGCACACAATAATTAATTATCTGCGTATTTTGTCCATGTATATAATTTGAACCAAAGTTCAAATACAGGACCCAAGGCCATGAATCAAGTCCAATATGACTTGTACAGGTCTTGAATGTGTGAAAACACATTTGAGCCCAAATACCCATGCTAGGCTTGGACACCAAATGGTTGCAGTAATTTAAATACAATAAAATACAATTTAAAAATAGTTAAAATAATATTATTATTTTAATAAGACAAATTTATACAAAAGAATATATACATACCTATGCTAAAAGGATGTATATAGTTATATAAGGAAAAATACTTAATTTATAAAGTATATATATATATATACAAATATATATATATATATATATATAAGAATACACTTAATAATATAGTGTATATATATATATAATATATATATACATAGGAAAATATATATATATAAACATATATATATATATAAATTACTAACTAATAAATATATACCTATATATTAAATACTGTTAAAATACAGTATACACACACATATATATATATATACTAATATATATATACATATATATATAAATATATATATATAACTGAAGAAAAGAAAAAGAAAAAGAAAAGAAAAAGGAAACTGAAAAGGGGGGGCTCGAACTCAGCCCAGCACAGCGCGGAGGGGGGGGGGGTTTAATTCGTTCGGGCTGGCCAGTGGGCCAGTTGGCCCACTATGTTAGAGATAGGATTAGGTTAGTTATATTCTGATTAGGTTAGATTATACATAAAAAAAAATATAAATTTCGTCCTGTGTCCAGACAGTTCAGGACACAGGTATCCACGTGTCTTCGCCTAGCACGACACGCACGAGCGTCCAACAACGTGTCCGAGTATGGGACGAGGGTCCCCGTGTCCTGGCGAACCACATACGTGGGTTCGAGACACGAAATGACACGAAAAGCGACTGACACGTACGTGTCCGATGTCGAGCGGGCTACTGTGGTTGCTGCCGGCGGCTAGGGGCGTCGGCGTCGGAGCGCTTGGGTGGCGCTGTGGTCGGCTCGGCAAGGCGCGTCGAATGGTGGTGGTGGCTGGCGACGGCGACGGCTGTGGATGTGGCGTAGGGGATCGTCGGAATTAGTGTTTAGGCGAGGGTTTAATTGGGGAAGACGGGCGGAGCTGGGCGGAGACGGGTCGGGGCTGGTCGTGGTTGGGTTGGGGGAAGAGAGGGGGTCTTTTTATAGGGTTTTAGGTCGGTCGAAGTCGGTCGGGACGTGGGGGGAGCAGCTGGCCGGTCGTCGGCAGCTGTCCGGTCGTCGGGGGTAGGTTAGGGTTTTTGCACTAGAGTCCCTAGGTTTTAGGTAATTGCATTTAGGTCCCAACCCTAACTGAATGCAAATTATAATTTGCATAAACAATTCATAATTTGCAAACAGCTATGAAAACAATTATAAAAATTACAAAACCATATTAAAACAATTTTAAAAATTGCAAATTGATATAAAAACAATTCTACTTATTACAAAACAGTATTAAAACAATTCTAATAATTGCAATTTGATATTAAAACATTTAAATAAATTACAAATTGATATTTTTTATATATAAAACTTATTTAAAAATCATTTAAAAATTCTAGAAAAATTTCTAAAAATCTAAATAATTATTTTAAGGCTAATTTGTCACAAAAAAATAATTAACACTAATTAAAAATGAATTTTGAAAATCAGGGGCTTACAAGCCTTCCCTCCTTGAAAAATTTCGTCCTCGAAATTCACAGGGATTGAAGACCCGACAAATTTCTAACATAGCAAGCAATACAACAAATGACTAAGACTACGGTCAAAACTAACCTCCCGAAACCTGTTCCGGCTCCGGCTCAAGGACTAGGCTATAAGTCTTCCCCTGGGGTCCCTTGGCTACTGGGTAGTCCCGAATCTGATGGATGGCAGACCCACAAGCTAAACACTGACCCAACCTCTTCCTACAGACGAGAGAGTCATGGCCTTGCCTCTTGCAGTATACACAAAAAGCTCCCTTCTGCTGCTGCTGTCGGGGTCCCGGGGCTCTAACTGGCGAGGTCTGATGATGTGGTGTAGGGGGATGGTAAGTCTGCTGGGGTGGCGTCGGCGCTCTCTGCTGGAAAGCCTGACGCTTGGACGGTCCCTCATGGTGTACAGAAGCCGGCCTCTTGCTAGACAGAAGACGCTCCTCAATGCTCCGGACCAACTCTAGGCTCTGGTAATAGTCAGTCGTACCGTTTGCCACTATAAGAATGCCAATGTCTGGAACTAGACCATGGCAAAACCTACGGGTCATCTCCTCTGGATCAGCAACCAGACTAGGAGCAAAACGGCTCAAGCGACTAAACTCTCCCGCATAGTCATCAACAGAACGGTTTCTCTGCTGGATGTTCTAGAATCGTAGCCCCATGGCTACTCTAGCAGCGGTCGAGAAGAACTTCTTGAACTGGGTCTTGAACTGGTCCCAGGTGGCTCTACCTCTCGCAAACAACGGCTCATTCCTGAACCAGACTCCGGCTAAGTCTATCAGCAGAAATCCTGCTGCCTCGACCTGAAGGTCATCCGGCATCCTAACTCCCAGAAGCTTCCTCTCTACAGAATCTAGCCAGTCATCAGCTACCACTATGCCCTCAGTCCCTGAGAACTCCTTGGGATTCAGACCCATGAAGTCCTTGACCGTCCCCGCTCTCTGTCGTGGCTCTACATGTGGTGGGACCACGGGACGTCCCTCAGAACGCTCCTTGCTCTGGCGGAGTAGGGTAGTCTGCTCCTGATGGGTTGTTAGGAACCCCTGGATCAGTGTGAGCAGCTGGGACCCGTCGAGAGTGACGGAAGCCTGGGTGGGTATAGTGATAGGGGGTGGTGGAGGTATCGGGTCCTGCTGGGACTGGGATGTGGAAGGTGGTATCTGGGTCTGTGGATCTGTGGAGTGGGGGAAAGTGGTAGGTGGAGATGCATCAGTCAACTGGTCAGCTGACTGGATATGGAGGGCCCCATTCTCGGGGGTAAAATGCTGGGATGAACGAGTAAGCACCATCTAAAATAAAGGTAACAAGGACGTATAAGGGTTTGTTTAAAGTAAGTAATCATATGCAAGGAAATCTAATTATAATGGCAAACATGTGATGTATTTCCTATGTTGCAATCCTAGCATTCCTCTAGGTGTTCTAAGCGTCTTTCCTAATGTTGTCTAATTACCTTAAGTTCCTAATTGCAGGCATGCTTGGTACAATAACGTAACCAAACAGTTTAGTCAGGACCTTGCATGGGCCGCCACTAAAAACATGTCACGACCCGTTACCCAAATGGTTGGGCCGGGCCGAGCCATGTCCAGCCTACGCTTAAGATAAAGTGCAGTAAGCTGTTCTAGAGATAACAAGATAAGACTAAATGTGCTAATAGTTCTATAAGTGAAGAAAAATCATAAATGCTCCAAACACAAAAGTCATCGTATATAGTGAAATATCCAAGTACAAGTAAACTGAAATGTAAAACTGGATACATGTCCAGTTACAAAATGGTATAGTCTAATACATGACTACACTAAGTATCCCAAGCAGCTAAGCAAACTAGACGAGTCTCCCCGCAGGAACATCCTCGTATGGCAAAACCGGGTCCTCGACAGTGACTCCATAATACGAATCACAGAGCAACTCCTCCTCAGTAAGTATACCTACAACGTTATCCTGTCAGGACGGGAGCAAGTACAACCTCTACAACTAAAGTACTGAACATATAATAAAAGAGATGTACAACAAGAAACATGGTGTGATAAGTCTATAAACAGGAAATACTGGAAACATGGCCTCATGGTACAACTGGGATCATAGTATCATAGTAACATAGGGAACATGGCATATCATGGTTTAATTGGTCATTTCTACAAATGACCACATATAGTTTAAAAGTTTAAAACCGTAGCATGTACGTGAATCGGTCAATAGGTGATTCAGGATGTACTGTGGTACATATCAAGTTTTCTGGTGTGCCCACACGTGCACGAACGGCATCGGTGTATATCCATACACAAACGCGAGATTCAGAAACATACGACAAGGTCGCATATAGAATGTCCCCGAGCGCGGTAAGTACATACGGAGAAGGGGGTCATGTTCACGTACACTACTAACAGTTTTCCCTTAACCCGTTATTTAACATGTGGGAGATACGAGAGCAGTAAAAACATGTGAGAGATACTGGGAAGCAGTATAATCATGACAGGTACTGGGAGCAGTATAAAACATGTGAATACTCAGAGCAGTCTAAGGCATAGTGAAACTTGTACTGAGAACCCGTAAGAAGCATGTGAAGATATAAGAGCTGTACTAAACATGGCCGGTACTGAAAGTGATACAACATGTGAAGACATAACTTGCTACCTCAAGGATCAGTCTTTTAACAGGGTTAATACATGTTCTAGCATTAAAAGACAGTAAATGAGTATGTAGATGTACTTGCCTCTAGCAAAACAAGCTGCGATAAAAGTGCTATGGATGTCTGGTAACTCGTCACTGTAGAAATAAATGCAATAACTTAGCTTTTACACTAAGCTAAAACACTAGGACACTAATTGGTGCGACACGACTTGTGATTGGGCACCTAGCCAAAACGATGATGACTTGGCATAGGAGACCAATGTGGGATGACACACTATGTTAACTAACTTTCTAGGGTCTTTACACTAGTGAGGGATAGGGTTCAACACGACTAAAACTCCAAATAACACAAAAAGCTACAAGTCGTAATTAATCAATAAATAAATCAAAAGATCATTGTGTTCTAACAATTTTAGAGATAGGCAAAATGCCTAGTTTTTCTTAAAGTAAAGTATCAAAGTGATCCTTGTTAATCATAGAAATTAATTATAATTTTTCTGGAATTTATTATCCAGTACAAATATTTTATAAAAATCAGTTTTCCTAAGTATACAGAAAGTGAGTTTTGGTTTCATATGCCAAACTAGTGGCAAAACAGTAAATTAAATACTACAAAAATTATACTAAATTAGCTAACTTAACAAAGTATCTAAAAACTATTTTTCTATAATTTTAGCAATACTTTAAGTATTTTTAGAAAATCAAAAACAGCAATGCACACAATAATTAATTATCTGCGTATTTTGTCCATGTATATAATTTGAACCAAAGTTCAAATACAGGACCCAAGGCCATGAATCAAGTCCAATATGACTTGTACAGGTCTTGAATGTGTGAAAACACATTTGAGCCCAAATACCCATGCAAGGCTTGGACACCAAATGGTTGCAGTAATTTAAATACAATAAAATACAATTTGAAAATAGTCAAAATAATATTATTATTTTAATAAGGCAAATTTATACAAAAGAATATATACATACCTATGCTAAAAGGATGTATATAGTTATATAAGGAAAAATACTTAATTTATAAAGTATATATATATATACAAATATATATATATATATAAGAATACACTTAATAATATAGTGTATATATATAATATATATATACATAGGAAAATATATATATATAAACATATATATATATATATATATATATAATTACTAACTAATAAATATATACCTATATATTAAATACTGTTAAAATACAGTATACACACATATATATATATATACTAATATATATATATACATATATATATAAATATATATATAAAACTGAAGAAAAGAAAAAGAAAAAGAAAAGAAAAAGGAAACTGAAAAGGGGGGGGGCTCGAACTCAGCCCAGCACAGCGCTGGAAGGGGGTTTTAATTTGTTCGGGCTGGCCAGTGGGCCAGTTGGCCCGCTATGTTAGAGATAGGATTAGGTTAGTTATATTTTGATTAGGTTAGATTATACATAAAAAAAAATATAAATTTCGTCCTGTGTCCAGACAGTTCAGGACACAGGTATCCACGTGTCTTCGCCTAGCACGACACGCACGAGCGTCCAACAACGTGTCCGAGTATGGGACGAGGGTCCCCGTGTCCTGGCGAACCACATACGTGGGTTCGAGACACGAAATGACACGAAAAGCGACTGACACGTACGTGTCCGATGTCGAGCGGGCTACTGTGGTTGCTGCCGGCGGCTAGGGGCGTCGGCGTCGGGGCGCTTGGGTGGCGCTGTGGTCGGCTCGGCAAGGCGCGTCGAATGGTGGTGGTGGCTGGCGACGGCGACGGCTGTGGAGGTGGCGTAGGGGATCGTCGGAGTTAGGGTTTAGGCGAGGGTTTAATTGGGGAAGACGGGCGAAGCTGGGCGGAGACGGGTCGGGGCTGGTCGTGGTTGGGTTGGGGGAAGAGAGGGGGTCTTTTTATAGGGTTTTAGGTCGGTCGAAGTCGGTCGGGACGTGGGGGGGAGCAGCTGGCCGGTCGTCGGCAGCTGTCCGGTCGTCGGGGGTAGGTTAGGGTTTTTGCACTAGAGTCCCTAGGTTTTAGGTAATTGCATTTAGGTCCCAACCCTAACTGAATGCAAATTATAATTTGCATAAACAATTCATAATTTGCAAACAGCTACGAAAACAATTGTAAAAATTACAAAACCACATTAAAACAATTTTAAAAATTGTAAATTGATATAAAAACAATTCTACTTATTACAAAACAGTATTAAAACAATTCTAATAATTGCAATTTGATATTAAAACATTTAAATAAATTACAAATTGATATTTTTTTATATATAAAACTTATTTAAAAATCATTTAAAAATTCTAGAAAAATTCCTAAAAATCTAAATAATTATTTTAAGGCTAATTTGTCACAAAAAAATAATTAACACTAATTAAAAATGAATTTTGAAAATCAGGGGCTTACAATTTGATGTGAATATCTGTATCGTAAGACAAACTAAACATAAGAATTAATAGCCCGATACCGATACTCATATCGTAAGAAAAACTAAACTTGTGGATAACACGCTAGGCCTACGACGAGGCTACTTAGTATCACAATCTAACATAATTAGTATATAATATGTAACTGGTGGATCCGCTAGCTAGTAAGCCGGATGTACTTAATATCAGAGAGTATCAGATTAGTATCAGTATATAGGTTAGGTAGACCGTATCAAACGCATATCGGAATAGTAGGCCGAATAGGAGGCCGAGATAGTCGAAAAGAAGGGAAGAAAGGAGGAGCAGATGTGTCCAGAGCCATGGTGGAGAAGGAGAAGTAACATGAGAGCAGTTTCCGCCGTAATATCTCCTGGCTCTGCTGGCAACTGAAGTCCAGATGCTACAAAGGACGATCCTTCGCTGAAATCGACTACAACACCCATCAGTTCAAGTTCATTCCTATATGAGTAGATTCCAATGCCATAGAAGTCATCAGTTTGTTGACCTTCCTCTATGGCATTGGAATATACTCATATTGGAATGAACTTGAACTGATGGGTGTTGTAGTCGATTTCAGCGAAGGATCGTCCTTTGTAGCATCTGGACTTCAGTTGCCAGCAGAGCCAGGAGATGTTATGGCGGAAACTGCTCTCATGTTACTTCTCCTCCTCCACCATGGCTCTGAACCCATCTGCTCCTCCCTTCTTCCCTTCTTCACATTCGACTATCTCGGCCTCCTATTCGGCCTACTATTCTGATACCGATACTTTGAACCTTGATCTTAACCCAAACCTATATACTGATCGATACTAATCTGCTACGCCCGATACTAAGTATATACGGTCGATACTGATAGCGATAGTCCGATACCGATAGCGATAGTTCGATACCGATAGCGATAGTCCGATACAGATACACATGGACCTACATATCTATATATCACTAGTAGCCATACTCCTCTACATACTACTCTACACTAGGATCTAGTAACCATATACTACTCTACACACTAGCTACGTAGTCATACTCTAAAATAAGGTAAACTAATTATGCCTATATATAGATATATATATAGGCATAATTAGTTTACCATAATTAGTTTACCTTATATATATAAGATAAACTAATTAAGCATCTTAAAATTATGCCTATATATATATATATATATATATATATATATATATATATATATATATATATATATATATATATGTCTGTGTGTGTGTGTGTATCCGTGTGTCTGTGTCCGTGTGTGTCCGTGTGTGTGTGTGTGTGTGTGTCTGTGTGTGTGTGTGTGTCTGTGTGTCCGTGTGTCCGTGTGTGTGTGTGTCCGTGTGTGTGTGTGTCCGGCCAGCCCCCCTCCACACATACCCCCCCCCCGCACCCCGCGGCCAACCCCCGCCCCCATCGTACCCCCCCAACGCTGCCCGCCCCCATCGTACCCCCCCCAACGCTGCCCGCCCCCTCGATCCCACCGCCCCCTCCACACCCCCCGCCCCCCGCGCACGGCCAACCCCCCTCCGCAACCCCCCGCACCCCGCGGCCAGCCCCCGCGCGCCCCCATCCCTCCAACGCTTCCCGCCCCCTCCCACCGCCCCCTCCACACCCCCCGCCACCGCCGCCACCGCCGCCCCCACAGTCGACGCCGCCCCCGCAGCCCCCGACGCCCCCGGCCCGCTGCACCCACGACCACCGCACGCGCGCGCGAGAGAGAGAGAGAGAGAGAGAGAGAGAGAGGGAGGGAGAGGGAGAGGGGATTACCTTTGGAAGAGAGAGAGGAGAGGGGGTCGCCGATCACCGCCGCGGGAGAGAGAGGAGAGGGGGTCGCCGATCGATCACCGCGGGAGAGAGAGAGAGAGAGAGGAGAGAGAGTGAAATTTGGAGGGAATGAAAAAGTTCCCCCCGTCGTTTCAATTTAAGTCTGGAACGTAAATTTAGCGACGGAGTAGCGACGGATTATTCCGTCGCTAATGCGTCAGTAAATCTCGCGCGAGTAGCGACGGATTATTCCGTCGCTAAGTCGTCAGTAAATCTCGTGCCAATATTTTAGGCTTTTGCCGCCAAAATATGCGACGTTCTAGCGACGGATATAAAACCGTCGCTACTTGGCCGACTACCTATCGACGGCATAGCGACGGATATGGACATAAAAAAATAAAAAAAATTGTCCACTGCTTTCCGTCGGTATTCCGTCACAAATTCGTCGGTGATCCGACGGTGATAGCGACGAAAAATGTCCGTCGCTAAACAGCCGTCGCTAATTGACTGTATTTTGGTAGTGTAGATATAACTTAAAGGTAAACATCAATCCCATAAATCTTTCATTAGGCTACCAAGTTAGTCCTAGGCCCATACAGTAATATGAAGCTGCTATATAAGGGAGGACACCATGTGCCAGTTTCAGCAGGGTACATGAACCTTTCCTGTGTTAGCATCAACTAAATTTCAGAAACTCACATGTCATTTATCCATACGATACAAGGGAATCCATTATAGCAGATCAGAAGAAGACAGGACAGAACCTCTACATGTACATTCACTTGTATGGCAGGTCAACTAGATATAGGACCATATTTAGTGGAACATGACTAATGAATAAGGGCTGAGCCTATATTCAGGGTGAGGCTAACATGTTCTTCTGAATGGGGACAGGCACTTACCCAGGTCCTATCGATAGCCTGGTCAGAGTCTCTTGGTTAGCCCATGTTCCCCTTGGCTAGTGCACACTGATACCAACACTTAGTCCCACATCAGACCTTAGCTCGAGCTATTCAAAGAGATTAACTTAATGCACCAACCTCACAGAACCTTAGGACTTGGTATAGGTTTGTACCAATTTCATGATACACTCACCTCCCTGTAAATGAATATATGCATTGGGTGCCTAGGCTACTAGGTTATATCTAGGCTAAGACTAAATAAATAGGAAGAGAATGGACTATACAATTAGTGTAGGATAGAACACTAAAGGGTTAGACTGATATCTATTTTAACGAGGGACTGACCATATAGATTAAATGTGACAGATCCTGTAGGGATAAATGAACTACTGCAAAAAAATAGGACTTATCCATAAAGGTGGAGACTGCATATCAGGAAACTGGACTACACAGTCCAATTTAGGACTGAACAGAAAAGAAGATAGGACAAATACATTAATTGAACCTAAACTGATACAAATGAAATGGAAGACTGGACATTAGGCTAACAGAACACAGGTAGATAATATAGGACTAAACAAGATGTTAGCATAGGATTTAAGTTCAAAAGAGGACTGAACAATACAATATAGGGGACTGAGCAATTGTCCTAGGACCAACACTTCAAGTCTAAAATAAGACTGCTATCAAGTCCACTAGGGACTGATACAGTGTATATTCTCTTACTCCACCACCTTCACTGCTAAAGGAAAAGTAAATCAACATATGTATGACTGAACAGAAGTGAATATGAAGACTGATCGATTGCAGGCAACCTATTACACCAAGACTGAACATTACATACAGTAGATTGAACCCATTAACATAAGGTAGGTAATAACTGATACAAGAGGGCTGAACATTGACATCCCTCTCACAGATACCTAAACAAGGTACTGATCAATCAAAAGGACTGAATAGTGGCTGGGAATGGGACTGGCCTTCAAACCACTGGAACATGGATGCAATCTTGACAGTGCATACATCAAGGCAAGATGCAGGACAGATTAGGAGTGATGCAGTGAATTAGTTTTACTGTAAAACTCTGAACATGGGAAGGTCCAACAAATAGGGATATTGCCATATTGATTTGGGTCTGAACAGTAGATATAGACAGGTAATTTGAGTGAAGGATAACACAGTAAAGGAAGCCATGTAATGTGATACAAAAGACATAATGAGTGTTAAAGGAGTGTTGCCTAACGACTGAACATGTGATATCTGAAACATGAACATACAATAGTGTAGGCATGAATGGAGAGGACTGAATATGTGGTCTCAGATTCAACCATCAAGGTGTACTATGCTGTGGGGTATAGTGCCATGACGTATCAGTGAATGATGCATGGCATGGGAAAGTATGCAGTCTAATACCAGTTTGGTTGTAGGTAATGGACTGACAAGGATCTGAATATATGGTAGGTGCAAGGACTGATTAATAGATGAGCTAATACAACCAGTCAATAGAAAATGATCAGTTGTAGGTGAATTGGTTCATTGAACCATACTGTAATTTACCAACCCTCTCATGACCTGATACTTACTAAGGCCTGAAAACAGAATTCAAATGGACCCATATATGAAGATACAGGGGTAACATAAATGGAATTGAAACATCAATGTGACTCTCGTTCATATTTCAATCTATAATTTCCTCCTTCCCTTCTATCTCGCTTCCTGAGTCAAACGAACCCAACACTCCAAACTACTCAATTGTGGACTGATTAACCAATATCAGTTGGTAAATACTACATCAATTAATAACTGATACTAAGCGTCTATTGGGATGTAACTGATATCTGACTGTATCAGTGCAATGATACTAATATATCGATGTCACAATGGCCTGAATTTGAGCTATTGGCCATACTCTCAGGCTCCCAAACAGAGAATAATCATGAAGAGAATTCAAGAGTATGTATCATGATTCAATATCATAAAATAGAAAAGATGAATCCTAGGACCAGAGAGAGAATAGATAACGTGTGTTCCTGAATTAACCCTCTGCTCCAGTTCAGGAAACCGTGATTCTACATAGACTGGTGGCTACAACCGAGTTATCTAACAGGCATTTTAACTGATTTGGTACTAGCATATAACTATCGATCTTCCCTCAACTTCTTATTTACTGTTTAACATATGGGGATATGCAGGCAGTAGGCACCCCTGATACACAATGCACTTGGGAAATAATACAAACACTTAGATTACTATTAATTCTGTTGAGCTAACTAAGTTCTTGGAAATCACAGAGATGGATCGAAGGAAAGGAAAGGTACCTGCTTTGAGGGAACAAAAGCTCTGTTTTCCTGAGTCCTCTTGGCGGCAGATTTCAAGAACTGGAGGAGAATTAGCCGCTAGGGCTTTGCGGGGGTTGGGTCGGCTACCAATCCCTCGAGATGTATATATATACCAAGCTTGATCAAATCAGGAGAGATAGAGAGGAAATCAATTTGTTCCTATCTAAGGTTTTGGTGAAAATAAATTTGAATTCGTAATGAATTCAAATACAGAGATGTGTGGGTTTATCAGGGGGATTTGATTTGGACGTTGGGATTTAAAAGGAAGTTTAGCAATTAGCCCCCTCTTTTAACCCAGTTTGCAAAAAGCCCCCTTCTCTCTATTATTGCAAAAACCTATCTTCTATTTAACATTCATCACAAAAGAAATATTTAGAGGAGAAAAAATATTAATAAAAAAAATGTATGGGAAAAAATTGGGCCAAGGGCTCACAGATTTGAAGGGCTTATGACTTCATACAATTTCGTGCTTTGATCCAAAGTACACGTAAACTTTAAACACTGGAGAAAATAGCTTTGAATAACCAAGCTTGTACAACTTGAATACTTCTAATTAAAATAGCACTGGCATTTAGAAGAATGAGAGTAGTCTTGGAGATTAAAAATGTTTAAAGCTCTTTAATGAATGGAGAAGATGATGAGAGAATGAATTGATGTGTAGAAATGGAAAATTCTTCTCCATTTATAGATTTTTTTGGAGCAGAGTTCGGACAGAACTCGGTTCCTCAACGTTCAAAAATTTAAACGCTGGAGCCATGAGAATATGTCTATCTCTCTGATTCAGGAGTCGGTTTTAGGTGACCAACACTACTAAAATATCATCAAATAGCGACGTAATGTAGCGACGGCAAGAAATTACGTCGCCAGTAGCGACGTCGTTTTAAACACGTCGCAAAACGTCGCTGTCTAGCGACGTTCTGCGACAGGAGTGTACTACGTCGCCGAATAGCGACGTTCAGCGACATATTTTATGTATATGTCGCCAAGTTTGCGACGGTTAGCGACGTCAAAACGTGACGTCGCTAAGTTATTTTACTTAGGGCACGCCGCTGCCTTCTTTCCCCCTCATTCTCACTCGAAAAACCAAAAATTTCATTTCCCCCCCACCCCACCCCGACGACTCCCTCCCCCTCTGTCAGTGCCCCCCCCCCCCCGGCGACCCCCTCCCCCCCGGCGACTCCCTCCCCCTCCGGCGAGCCCCTCCTTCTCGAGATCCTCCTCCTCGAGCTCCTCCTCCCCCAATCCGACCTCCTCCTCCTCTTCCTCAGGTAAACCCTAACCTAACTCCTCTCCTTCCTCCTCCTCCTCTTCCTCAGGTAAACCCTAACCTAACTCCTCTCCTTCCTCCTCCTCCTCTCCCACGAACACACACACACGTACACGGACACACACGGACACGGACACATACATACACACACACGGACACACACACACACACACACACACATATATATCATTACCAACCACGCGTGAACACGTGCACGAGACTGCACTGTGTTATTTGTGTTCGTGTGTGTTAAAAAATAATTTGGACACGATTGTGTCCTGTTTTGGTGGACACTTGACACGTGTGACTCTATGACACATACACATATCATTACCAACCATTAGATTTTGCTATTAATTGAATTTGGATTTCGAATTTGGTTTATCCCTAATTTTCTGATACGTAGTTCACTATATATTAAATTTCTGAGATTAACATTTGTTTAAACTGATTTTGAATGATTAAACCATTATGATTAATCCCATATCTTCTCTGAGAATTAATGTGCATGTTAGGGTTCACATTGATTGGGGATTCTTGGGTTTTCGTATGCCATTGACTATCAAAACTGAGAACAGTTTTTATACACTATTTTCACATATTGGCACACACACATTACACTGAATTTTCTCGAGAAATTATGCACTGTTTACACCTATCTACACACACACATAAGTGTAACCTGAGAATATAAACACACACTACTGCTATCTACTGATTTTCCTGAGATTGATACACTGTTTGTGTATACTGTTTCTCTTATAGCTCACTCACATTACACTCAAAACCGAGAATAGCTAATTCACTCACACTATTGATTCCTATGTACACACACACATTGAGACACCTAGCCCATGTTATGTACACACACATGGCACACTTTACCCTATATACACACACCCTATTGTACACACACACTGTTAGCACACCACACACATGACACACACACATATATATACGTGTCAATCTGAAAACAGTTTGTGCATTGTTTCCTCATATTTTATATATATATATATATATATATATATATATATATATATATATATATATATATATATATATATATATATATATTATAGTCCATATTATCTCTTCATATCAGTCCAGACATTTATTTAGTTCCAGTCCTATTATTTGTCTTGTATTCAGTTGTTCAGTCCCATGACTGACATATAGATTAGGTATTGTTTGGCTGAAGGATTACCTTTTTAGTTCATTCCACCCTTGCACATCGACATTAGTTATCAACTTAGATGTCCAGCCTGTCCTTAAATCAGTTTTGAATTAATTATTCAGCCCCCAAATTGTTTATTGGTTAGTTCAGTCTCCTATTGAATATGAGTTCAGTTCCTGAGGTCACTTGACTAAATACTTGAGTATCAGTCCCTAACATCAAGTGTCTAGTCACCTACCTACCATGCATCAGTCCATGCCACACAGGTTCAGTCCTATTTTCACAAATAGGTCAATGTTTGGAGTGTGGCTCGAGTTTGGGGCTTTTAATGATAGGTATTCTTGTATCAGTCAACAGGTGGTCTATTTGAGTAACAGTCCTTGTAGATTTTATTTTCCTTAAACTGTAAATAGGACTGAGATTGGTTTTCCTATTCCTGAGATAAATCCACTGAATGTGTCAACTGATTCCCTTGAATAACTGAAATTGAATTGACTGTTAACCAATAACGATAAGATAAAGGGTACCAATAGCGATAAGGTAAAGGGTACCAACTTAAGGTATTGGTATTGGGATACCAATAGCGATAAGGTAAACGGTACCTTGGTAGGTAATGACTAGAAATAGGATATTTGACTTAGATTGGACTAAGAGTTGACAAAGTCAACTATAGGTCAACCCTTGACCTACTTTGACCTTGTTTGACTTTGTTTGACTTAGGTTGACCTTGTTTGACTTTGTTTGACTTAGTACAATCTAGTTTGACCTAGATTGCATATCATTGATATTAGTAACCGTCCGCTACTAATGTGTCCCTAATAAGACATAATATACGAATTTGTGCCTGTTGGATAATGTGTGTCCATCTTTGCAGAATTATTTCCAAATGGATATGAATTACTACTTGCGAAATCGTTCATGGATGTACAATCGTCGTCCTGATGATATGTGTGGTGTGCGGAATGAATACATAGCGGGAGTAGAGCAGTTCCTGCAGTTTGCTAAGGCGTTCCCTCAGTACATGGACGGCACCAAAATTAAGTATCCGTGTGTGAAATATCATAACGTGAAATATTATTCAGAAGTGGAAGTGACATATCATTTGTACTCGAGGGGTTTCATGCCAAATTACTATCAGTGGACCGCACACGGAGAACTTGTGTCTTTAGCATCAGAGCCGGAGCCTTATGTTGAGCCATATATGCATGCGGGACCTAATTTTGTTTCAGATAATCATGCATACGACGACGGGTGCGTGAACATGGTTTTCGACGCTGCGGAGCCTAGTTTCGTTCATGATGCACCTGAGGAGGCACCGAACGTCGATGCTGTACAGTTCATGGAGTTGCTGGAGAATGCAAGGACTCCATTGTATCCTGGTTGTGAGGATCATTCACCGTTGGAGGTGGTTACAAGACTGTTGAGCATTAAGTCAGATTTTAACATGTCGCAAGAATGCTACAACCGAGTGTTGGAGTTGATTATAGAGATCTTGCCGGCGGGTGCTAAGTTGCCTAAAGACTTCTACCGGTCTAAGAGGATGGTGAGATCGCTCTGGATGGGATACGAGAAAATTGATTCCTGTCGCAATGGGTGCATGTTGTACTACAAAGACGATAAGGACGCAGATGTGTGCAGATTTTGTGGTGCTGATCGCTATAAGACAACTATTACAGGAAGGTCTACCGGTGCAAGAAGACCGACCGATTCAATGCACTACTTGCCTTTAATGCCGCGGTTGCAAAGATTATTTATGGTGAAAGAGACGGCCGAAAATATGAGTTGGCACATGCGAGAACAGATTGAAGGAGTGTTGGATCACCCATCCGATGGAGAAGCGTGGAAGCACTTTGATCGAGTGTATCCAGATTTTGCTTCAGATCCGCGAAATATCAGGTTGGGACTATCTTCTGACGGTTTTACTCCTTTTGGTCTTTCGGGATCCCAGTATTCGTGCTGGCCTGTGATTGTCACTCCGTATAACCTACCGCCTTGGATGTGCATGAAGACTCAGTACATGTTTCTAAACGTTATAATTTCTGGTCCGAACAATCCCAAGAGGAACATTGACGTGTACTTACAGCCTTTGATAGATGAGTTGAATCAGTTATGGGAAGTAGGCGCTAACACGTACGATGTTTCCAGGAAGCATAATTTTCAGATGAAGGCAACCCTTATGTGGACCATCAACGACTTTCCGGCCTATTGAATATTATCTGGATGGAGCACTCATGGCCGTCTCTCATGTCCGTATTGCATGGACCGTAGTAAGGCTTTCTGCTTAAAACCCGGAGGAAAACCGTGCTTCTTTGATTGTCATCGGCAATTTCTGCCAAAAGATCATCCGTTCAGAAGGAACAGGAATGCTTTCCGTGCCGGCGTTGTAGAGAAGGGTGATCCACCGCCAAGGTGGTACGGAGCCACGATATGGGAGGAGGTTAAAGATTTTCTAAGTGCCATCGAAGATCCTACAACTGGGTACAAGTGCGATGGATTTGGTAGAGTTCATAACTGGACAAAGAGGAGCATATTCTGGGATCTGCCATACTGGAGTACCAATCTGATCAGACATAATCTTGATGTCATGCATATTGAGAAGAATGTATTTGATAACATAATTAATACTGTGATGGACGTAAAGGAAAAAACGAAAGACAATCCCAAGGCTAGGTTGGACTTAGAAGAAATATGCAAACGCCCTGCGTTGCATTTGATACAGCAGAATGGAAAACAGTTCCTGCCGAAGTCAATTTTCTCGCTGGACAAGGAGGATAGAGTGAGACTTTGTCGGTGGATCCAGGGCCTAAAATTTCCTGACGGATGTGTCAAATCTGAGAAGATGTGTCGATCCGAAGGAAAACAAATTGACGGGTATGAAGAGCCACGATTGTCACGTATTCATGGAGAGGTTAATTCCGATTGCATTTCGGGAATTCTTACCGCAGGCAGTTTGGGATCCATTGACGGAGCTTAGCATATTCTTCAGGGATCTTTGTTCTAAGAAATTGCTCATTGATCGTCTAGAAAAGCAAGAAAAGGACATTACGATAATACTATGCAAGCTAGAGAGGGTGTTTCCTCCTGGATTCTTCGACTCTATAGAGCATTTGTCGATTCATCTATCCTATGAGGCATGTGTTGGTGGACCCGTCGAATATCGATGGATGTACCCGTTCGAGCGACATTTGAATCACCTAAAAAGAAAGGTGAAAAATAAGGCACGGGTCGAGGGTTCTATTTGTGAAGCCTATGTTCTCGAGGAGATTACAAACTTTTGTTCGATGTATTTCAAGCCTCATGTTGCAACTAATAGAACGAGAGCTTCCAGAAACGACGAAGGAGATCATGAAAGTTATGATACAATACTGAAGGTATTCAATGCTCCAGGAAAGCCATCGGGTAAGATGAAAAAGAGATATCTGAACGATGATGAGCTAAGGGCTGCTCAGGTGTATGTATTACTCAACTGCGACGAGGAGGAAGTAGAGAAACTGGAGGGGTAAGTAATTAATACGTCTATATTATTTTAATAGTGTTAATTATTATACCATTACATTAATTGAACGATGTTATTTTCAGCATATTTAATGATGGTGTGAGGTCGGGTAGGCCACACATAACAGAAGAAGAACTAGAACAAGAAATGAGGCATTATTTTCTATCATGGTTGAGTGCATATGTAAGACTTGAGAACTCTGTAATTACCTTTTTGTATATGCACTTGATTGAGAATGAGCTTAATTGCTTCTTTCGTGGTATTTAGGTCGATCGTCCATACGCAAGACTTGAGAATGAGTCTATTAGAACGCTAGCCAAGGGACCAATTTATGCTGCAAAAATATGGCCAAGCTACTGTGTTAATGGGTTTAGGTTCAAGTCAACAACTTGCCCGATCAGAGACAACTTTGTGGATCTCGATTCCACCAAAAATAGCTGTTTGTGTATCAGATCTTCTAACTACAAAGATGTTGATGCGGGCAACGATTTCTATGGCGTGCTACGGAAGATCGTGGAGCTGACATATAGTTATGGAATAGAGCCTGCTAAGATTGTGTTATTCAGGTGTGATTGGTTCGATCCGATTGAAGGTCAAGGTTGGAAAGTAGACAAGCACGGTCTTGTTGATATAAACTATCGGCGTCGATATCAAAGCCTATGAACCATTTGTCCTATCAAGTCAGGCTCAGCTCGTGTACTTCACAAGTTATCCTAAATGGGGAACAACAAGGTCGGACTGGTGGGCAGTATGCAAGACCAAAGCTAGAAATACCTTTGAGGTTGACGATATAGCTTATCAACAGGATGAACTACCTCTTGTAACAAATATTATAGAAGTGGACACGACGGAAGTTCCCTATTACACATCTAATTGTGTAGAAGAAGTAGAATTATCTGAAGAGAAAGATGCAGATGAAAGTGAAGATGTAGAGGAGGAAGAAGAAGAAGAAGAAGAAGAAGTAGTAGTAGTAGATGAGCTAAATGAACTAGATGAATTTTCAGAAGAGGATTAAATCTGTACGTTTGTTTTATCATCATATTTGACACTTTAGTGACACTTCTATCATATAAATCTGTGACACTTCAGTGACACTTCAGTGACACTTTATGACTATAATATTTTTCAAAAATCTGTGATATCTATCATATAAATATGTTTTTTTGTTTTATTGTCATATGTTTTATTGTCAGGTATGACTAGACCATCTGGACGACGCGGAGGATTTTATATTAGGCAGTCCCGTCAGCCTCGGGCTAGGGATGGAGAGGGCAGTTCCGTACCCTCATCCTCATCTCCGAGTACGCCAGTGTACCGTTCTGTTCCCGGTCCATTACCGGGACAGGCCAGTGTCACGCCCCGATTCGGGAATCGTTCGCCTCCGCTTAGATTTACGCCGAATCGTTCGTCCTCGCTAAGGCGTAATGCCGTACAAGTCTGGAATTGCACTTGTACAAGGCGTGCTCGTGTTCCTTTTTATAAAAGAGACATTTTTGAATAGAGATTCGCAGCGGATGATAAAGAAGTTTTGGCAACACAGATATGATCTGAAATAAGTTCTTTATTGATATCTTTGAAATTACAGTGCATAAACATAAGGCTCTCAAACAGCCGAGATGAAAGGCCAAACTTGGCTACAACTTGCAGAAATATTGAAATGAGATACAACTTGTTCCATACATCATATTCCTTTATTAATAATGCGGCAATAACCACCTTCAGCAAAATGCCTTCTTCTTCAAGTGGAAACTTCAAGATGTACGAAGCTTCTAAAGAGTCGGACAGCACGCCTTCAGCGTCTATGATTATCTACTAGGTTTCCGGCACCTGTGGAGACGAGGGTCAGTACATTGCCACATATGTACTGGTGAGCGACCGTAACCAATCTCACCATAAATCAATAGTAGTAAAATTACATGAATGTTCACTATTGATTTGTATTCTTTCTATCTTGCCTTAGGGTCCATTAACAATTCATATATTTGATGAGAAATATAAGGAGCATACAGTGATGTTAGAAACATAAGCAATTCATGTTGATCTAACATAAGCAGTTCATATTGATCACCAATTTGGTGAATCTTACCCACGGTCGATAGCCATCCCTGTACATATTTATGAATACCACTTACTCTGTCTGCATAAGACAATGTTAGCTATGCCACCTGTCTATATGAAGGTCACTGACTACACGCCACCTGGGACATCTTGGTCGGACGGCTCCCCTTCATCGGTGGGTAGCTAGCCCATCCGTAAGGTTCCTGAAAGATCGTGCTACTACTTCAGCACTGTGCTACTACTTCAGCACGGCGTTCCTCCTAGGCCGAATCGGTTCCGTGGCCTTGGAGTACCGTTCGAGGAACTACCTTGTATACAAGTTGTCCATGACCATGCATGCAATGCAACTTAACTAATAAGGGACATGACATGCATGATAATAGCATCTTCCACACATAGTCGTAGTTCTTATTTTATCTTGCCATTTTCCCATCTTTCCAACTTGCCATCTTACCATCTTACTTTGAGCCATAGGCTCGTATATTCGTTCATCCAACCAAGGGACTATTCATGTTTAACTCATTCTTTCGAACCGAAGTCCGATATACTTACCGCCCAATACTTGGGTCTTTGCATCACCTGTTAAACAATTCATATAGCATACGAGCATCATTCGATTTACAACATAAGCCTAGCCATGTGATAATTTATCTTTCATTATCTTTCCCATATTATTACTAGGCATCTTTTATTAAGCACCGAACACAATAACAAGTCTACCATTGTTATGCGCGAAGATCAAGGATCGTCGAAGGATCAAAACCACTCACTTGTTGGTGAATTGCCGAGAGAAAGAGGTCTTCCACGCAACGTCACCCTAGGTTCACCGCGTTAGCACCTGCATTGGCACCAACATCTGGTCAGCATACTTCTTCTCTCTCTCAGTTATTCGATATGAAATGCGTAGACGGTGAAAGTAAATCCATGAAAACATTCATCGAAAACAATCACGAAAACGCACAAAAAAGCCAACAGCAAAAGCGACATCGAAAACTAGCAGGGCAACGGTCTCGGGGAAAGCGACTCTTATATAGAACTCTTCCCCCAAGACGTGCGCCACTGCATCTTGGGCATCATTTCAAAAGAGTCCGATCCATAACGAGGAAAGGATCTCAATTTATTATCCCGCGATCCTGGTAAAGTTTCCCCAATTCTCATCCGACTCAGCCATTCGGCCGCTAGCCCGCACCGTGCTCCGCAACGGATTCAGGGCATTACATATTAATACACTAACAAAAAGTTTCGTCCTCGAAACTTAAACACAAACCCACCTAGGTCAAACAACGAAGGAAACTTTTCCTTCACCTCTGCCTCAAGTTCCCATGTCGACTCTTCGACGGAATAATTTCGCCAAAGCACTCGAACCAAAGAAACAACTCGGTTCCGCAAGATTTTATCCTTCCTATCCAAGATCTGCACGGGTTCCTCCACATAAGACAAGTCAGCTCTTAGCCCTAGCGGACCGAAGTCTACCACATGGCTTGGATCGTGTACATACTTCCGTAGTTGGGAAACATGGAAGATATCGTGCACTCCATCCAATGCCGGTGGCAACGCGATCAGATAGGCGACAGGGCCGACTCGCTTAAGAATTTCAAACGGGCCAACAAATCTCGGACTTAGCTTCCCCTTCGCACCGAATCGCATAACTCCGCGCATCGGTGACACCTTCAGAAATATGTGATCGCCCACCATAAATTCCAATGGTCGTCGATGAGTATCCGCATAACTCTTCTGCCGACTTTGTGCCACACGTAACTTCTCCCGAATCATGCGGACCTTCTCGACGGCCTGTTCCACCATCTCCGGACCAAGTACCTGTCGTTCACCGACTTCATCCCAACAAATCGGAGACCGACACCTTCGCCCGTACAATGCTTCATACGGAGCCATTTGTATACTTGACTGGTAACTGTTGTTGTAGGCAAATTCTGCTAGCGGCAAGTGAGTATCCCAACTAGTTTTTAGATCAATAGCACAAAGCCGTAGCATGTCTTCAAGTATCTGATTCACCCTCTCGGTTTGGCCATCGGTTTGAGGATGGTATGCAGAACTAAATTTCAATTGTGTTCCCATGGCAGCTTGTAAACTGACCCAGAAACGCGATATAAATCGCCCATCCCGATCCGACACTATTGATGCCGGCACTCCATGCAGTCGGACAATTTCAACCAAGTATAGCTGAGCCAACCGGTCGACGCTCCATGTGGTTTTTATTGCGAGAAAATGTGCAGATTTGGTTAATCGATCAACGATGACCCAAATTGCATCATTCCCCCGCTGCGTCTTCGGTAAGCCAACTATAAAATCCATGGTTATATGATCCCATTTCCATTCTGGGATCGCGAGGTTCTGCATCTCCCCGCCGGGCCTCTGGTGTTCCACCTTGACTCGTTGACACGCTAAGCATCGCGAGACAAAGAGGGCCACATCTCGTTTCATGCCATGCCACCAGAAGGTCGTGCGCAAATCTTTATACATTTTTGTACTTCCCGGATGCAAGGAATACTTGGCATAGTGGGCCTCTGTCAAGATTTCTTTCCGGAGTTCTTCATCCTTCGGGATACATAGCCTCCCCTTGAGTCGCAATGATCCGTCCTCGTGCCTGGTGAAGTCGCTGGCTTCACCCTTTTCCACTATTCTGCCAATCTTAATCAAGAACTCATCTGTCCTCTGTGCCGTCTTTATCTTTTCTAACAAACTCGGCTCAAGTTGAAGTTGAGCCAATTGTGCATTTCGGCCACGAATCTGGAGCTCAATTCCCATGCTTTCTAATTCCTCCAGTATTCGTTTGTCAACACTGAGTGATCCCATAAAGTTTCGACTCAACGCGTCCGCCACCACATTGCCTTTTCCTGGGGTGTACGCGATCGCCAAGTCGTAATCTTTTATAAGCTCCAACCAACGTCTTTGCCGCAAATTTAAATCTTTTTGAGTAAAGATATACTTCAGGCTTTTATGGTCGGTGAAGATCTCGCAAGCCACTCCATACAAGTAGTGCCTCCACAATTTTAATGCAAACACTATCGCTGCCAGTTCCAAATCATGCGTTGGATAATTTTTCTCGTACGGCTTAAGCTGTCTCGAGGCATAAGATATCACTTTCCCTCTCTGAGTCAACACACATCCCAAACCCAATTCGGACGCATCGCTGTATATCTGGAATCCCTCGACGCCGTCTGGAAGTGTAAGGATTGGAGCTGATACGAGACGTTGCTTCATATTTTGAAAGCAAGACTCGCACTCATCAGTCCAATCGAATGCCACTCCCTTCTGGGTTAGCCGAGTTAAAGGCGCTGCCACTTTTGAAAAATCTTTGACAAACTTCCTGTAGTAGCCTGCCAAGCCGAGGAAACTTCAGATCTCGCTCGCCGACGTGGGTTGCTTCCAATCCACTACGGCTTCAATTTTCTTTGGGTCAACGGACACACCTTCCGCCGAGATAACGTACCCTAGGAACGACACGCTACTCATCCAAAACTCACACTTGCTCAGCTTGGCATAGAGCTGATTGTCCCGTAGAGTCTGTAACACTGTCCTCAAATGTTCTGCATGGTCTTCTCTGTTCTTCGAGTAGATTAGGATGTCGTCGATGAACACGACCGCAAATTTATCCAAAAAGGGCCGGAAGACTCTGTTCATCATATCCATGAAAGCGGCAGGGGCGTTGGTCAGTCCGAAGGGCATGACCAAGAATTCATAGTGTCCGTATCTGGTTCGAAATGCGGACTTAGAAATGTCATCTGGTTTAATCTTTAACTGATGGTAGCCTGAGCGAAGATCAATCTTTGAAAATACAGACGCCCCTTGCAACTGATCGAAGAGGTCGTCTATTCGAGGCAACGGGTACTGGTTTCGAATTGTAACTTTATTTAGCTCGCGGTAGTCGATGCACAGCCGCATCGATCCATCTTTCTTCTTCACAAATAGCACCGGAGCACCCCATGGTGAGACACTGGGTCTGATGTATCCCCTGTCTAACAATTCTTGTAGTTGCACTTTGAGTTCCTTCAATTCAGCAGGCGCCATCCTGTATGGTGCCCTTAAGATCGGACGAGCGTCTGGAAATGTATCGATAGTGAATTCAATCTCTCGGTCCGGAGGCATTCCGGGTATCTCGTCAGGAAACACATCAGGAAATTCTGCCACGACTTCAGTGTTAGCTGAGTCTGCACCATTCTTGCGTGTGTCTCGAACAGAAGCAAGGTACCCTTCGCAGCCCGAATGAAGCAATCGCCGGGCCGTAGTAGCTGAAATCACCATCGAAGCCTTCGCCGACGAACTGGGCGAGTAAGAGAATTCTGTTCCCCCAGGTAGGCGAAACATAACTCGCTTCTTCGTACAGTCAATCGTCGCACAACATGCACTTAACCAGTCCATTCCCAGAATGATATCAAAATCTTTCATATCAAGCTCGACTACATCTAATGGTAGCTTTCTCTCTCCGATACATATGTAACCATCCCTACATATCATGTTAGTAGGCATCTCCACTCCTGATGGAGTACTAACACTAAGATATACATCCAACATTGTCATTTTTATTTCATGTTCTTTAACATAGTCTTTAGATATAAAACTATGTGAAGCACCAGAATCAAATAAAGTACGTGCAGGAATGCCATTAAATAACAATATACCTGTCACTACAGTATCTGATGCAAATGCTTCATCCTGAGTCAATGCAAAGACTCGGCCCTGGGCACCGGGCCTCTGATTCTGTTGTGGCTGAGGAGGTCGTGGTGCCTGTCCATGATTCTGTTGGTACTGTTGGTGATGCTGCTGCCTTGGAGGGTTCTGGTGGCCCCTCCCTGGACAGTCTCTGAATCCGTGGCCTATGCGACCACATTTGAAGCATCCACCCTCTAGCACCTGACATTCGTTAGCGAAGTGCCCTTTGTTGCGGCACTTGTTGCAGAATGGTCCACCCTGGTTGGGTCGTTGAAAGCCACCGTGGTTCTGACGCTTAGGCGCCTCATATCTGCCCCCGTTGTTCGGTCTCTTGTTATGCAGATTCTGTACCGACGCTTGTACTGGCGCCGTCGCAGGATAGTGTGGGTCCAATTCCTTCGCGTGCTCATAAGACTCCTAAAAAGTCTTATATTTCTGAACCACAACTTGAGCCTTCAGAGCAGGCCTCAAGCCCTGCTCAAACCGACGAGCCTTAGATGCTTCGTCAGTAAACTTCGTGATCGCATACTGAGACAGTCTAGAAAACTCTGCCTCATACTCCTTCACCGTCATGTTCCCCTGTTCGAGCTTCTGGAACTCCAATTCCTTAGCTCGCTGCTCAGTCGAAGAGAAGTACTGAGCCAGAAATGCCTCGCGGAACATCAGCCAAGTAATTTTCGTTGTTCCATTCACTCCCGCTAGAATTCTTTTCTGACTTTGCCACCAGTAGTGTGCGTTGGAAACCAGCAGTAGTTTCACACACGAGACCCTCTTGGATCCAACAATACCCAAAGCTTCCAGGTGATCTTCCACTTCAACTAGCCAATCCATAGCAATGGTGGCTTCTTCTGTCCCTTTGAATTCTTTGTTACAGATCTTCTTAAACTTTATAATGTCGGCCACAGCAGTGGTTTTCTTAGCTGCCGGGGGTTCCTCTGCCTCCACCAGTTCGCTCTCTCGTGAGACTGGAGTGCCTTGAGCCCCATTGTTCACCACTGATCGGACCAACTGTTGCAGGGTATCTAGCTGCTTTTGTTGGGCCTCGAATTGCTTCGCGTTCTGCCTCTGCTGGCTCTCCATCATAGCCAGCATCCTCTCCATAGGGTCGGTTGAGGCTACCACCCTTGAGCTACTCGCGTTGTTTGTCGCACCCGCCTTTGTCATCTCTGCAAAACAGAGGAGCTTGTTAGTCTCATAATATATTTATGGACTTATTGTATGGAACATCTTATTTCGGGACATTTAAAACCAAAGTTGTTCGAGAAGCAATAAAGCTTGTGTCATTTTCGAAATCTTAAAAACCAAGAAATTCCCAAGGACGTAAAGCCGTGCTCTGATACCAAACTGTCACGCCCCGATTCGGGAATCGTTTGCCTCCGCTTAGATTCACGCTGAATCGTTCGTCCTCGCTAAGGCGCGATGCCGTATAAGTCTGGAATTACACTTGTACAAGGCGTGCTCGTGTTCCTTTTTATAAAAGAGACATTTTTGAATAGAGATTCGCAGCGGATGATAAAGAAGTTTTGGCAACACAGATATGATCTGAAATAAGTTCTTTATTGATATCTTTGAAATTACATTGCATAAACATAAGGCTCTCAAACAGCCGCGATGAAAGGCCAAACTTGGCTACAACTTGCAGAAATATTGAAATGAGATACAACTTGTTCCATACATCATATCCCTTTATTAATAATGCGGCAATAACCACCTTCAGCAAAATGCCTTCTTCTTCAAGTGGAAACTTCAAGATGTACGAAGCTTCTAAAGAGTCGGACAGCAAGCCTTCAGCGTCTATGATTATCCACTAGGTTCCCGGCACCTGTGGAGACGAGGGTCAGTACATTACCACATATGTACTGGTGATCGGCCGTAACCAATCTCACCATAAATTAACAGAAGTAAAATTACATGAATGTTCACTATTGATTTATATTCTTTCTATCTTGCCTTAGGGTCCATTAACAATTCATATATTTGATGAGAAATATAAGGAGCATATAGTGATGTTAGAAACATAAGCAATTCATGTTGATCTAACATAAGCAGTTCATATTGATCACCAATTTGGTGAATCTTACCCACAGTCGATAGCCATCCCTGTACATATTTATGAATACCACTTACTCTGTCTGCATAAGACAATGTTAGCTATGCCACCTGTCTATATGAAGGTCACTGACTACACGCCATCTGGGACATCTTGGTCGGACGGCTCCCCTTCATCGGTGGGTAGCTAGCCCATCCGGAAGGTTCCCGAAAGACCGTGCTACTACTTCAGCACTGTGCTACTACTTCAGCACGGCGTTCCTCCTAGGCCGAATCGATTCCGTGGCCTCGGAGTACCGTTCGAGGAACTACCTTGTATACAAGTTGTCCATGACCATGCATGCAATGCAACTTAACTAATAAGGGACATGACATGCATGATAATAGCATCTTCCACACATAGTCGTAGTTCTCATTTTATCTTGCCATTTTTCCATCTTTCTAACTTGCCATCTTACCATCTTACTTTGAGCCATAGGCTCGTATATTCGTTCATCTAACCAAGGGACTAATCATGTTTAACTCATTCTTTCGAACCGAAGTCCGATATACTTACCGCCCAATACTTGGGTCTTTGCATCACCTGTTAAACAATTCATATAGCATACGAGCATCATTCGATTTACAACATAAGCCTAACCATGTGATAATTTATCTTTCTTTACCTTTTCCATATTATTACTAGGCATCTTTTATTAAGCACCGAACGCAATAACAAGTCTACCATTATTATGCGCGAAGATCAAGGATCGTCGAAGGATCAAAGCCACTCACTTGTTGGTGAATTGCCGAGAGAAAGAGGTCTTCCACGCAACGTCACCCTAGGTTCACCACGTTAGCACCTGCATTGGCACCAACATCTGGTCAGCATACTTCTTCTCTTTCTCTCAGTTATTCGATATAAAATGCGTAGACGGTGAAAGTAAATCCATGAAAACATTCATCGAAAACAATCACGAAAACGCACACAAAAGCCAACAGCAAAAGCGACATCGAAAACCAGCAGGGCAACGGTCTAGGGGCAAGCGACTCTTATATAGAACTCTTCCCCCAAGACGCGCGCCACTGCATCTTGGGCATCATTTCAAAAGAGTCCAATCCATAACGAGGAAAGGATCTCAATTTATTATCCCGCGATCCTGGTAAAGTTTCCCTAATTCTCATCCGACTCAGCCATTCGGCCGCTAGCCCGCACCGTGTTCCGCAACGGATTCAGGGCATTACAGCCAGTTCCAGCAGGTTGGCGACTCCTCCCTCGTCGTCCAGCCTTCCTGATCCCGCGTCCAGCATCCCTGATCCCCCGTCCAGCATTCCTACTGTCGACGGCTCTATGGAGGGAGCCCACGTCGAGCATATGGAGGACGGCGATCAGACTGATCCTGCCCAGGCAGGAGGTGAGAGCGACCCTCCATGCGCTCCCCCGGACGAGACGCGTATGGAGATTTGGATGGACGGACCTATGAAGTAAGTTAATTAATTATTATATATTTCTCAAATGATTATATGTACATATATATTCATGAAAAATTATTATTGTATAGATATCGGCCTTCTGTAGTACAGAGACAACTAGGGACATTTCTGAGGCAGAACTATGGTGGGCCTTGGATTAACTACTCAGATGCTCTCGCAGATAGGAAGGCCTTTTGGTTCGCCCACTTCAAGGTAAAAAATTTGTTTATTTTTAAATTTTAATAATCATTTGTGTATATTATACAACTTTTATATTTTACTTCTTGTAGAGGACCTATTTCTATCCACCACACCGGGCGGCGAGGATCGAGGGCCAATTTTCTACCGTCGCAGCCAAGCTCATCCGTGATGCGATCGACGACCAGAAGCGTCGTGATCGCTCCGGACAGCCGATCCAGGGTTGGATTACGCCAGAGCAGTGGACTGCGATGAAGGCTAGATTCAGCGAGCGCAGGTACCAGGAGCGGTCTGAGAATGCCAAGGTGGCGCGGTCGAGCGCCGGTAAGTGGTGTGGTGGCTCCATTCCGATGACGGAGCATTTTCGTCGTCTGGTACATTTCCTATGACGGACATTAATTTATATGTAGTTCTATAGAATGTTTAATACTAATAATAGATAATATATTTTAACAGGTAAAAAAGGGTGAGGACCCGAACATGGTGACCGTCTTCCTGGTCACCATCGGAGGGCTGGGGAGTTCATTGACGAGCGAGCGACGCATGCATATGTACGTTCTATCCTTTATATTAATTTAATATAAATTAGAAAATAAGAAAATATATATCAATATAGACTTTAGCAAACACTTACACGTTAGCAAACATGTTCTAGGCCGAGTTTGTTCGGCTACAGGAGGAGGCGGCTGCTGCTGCTGCTGCTAGTGCGCAAGCAGAGGGAGGGGCTGGTACTTCCTCCCAGCCGCCTACAGCTCCATCGCCGGATGAGCTCTGGATGACCGCCGTTGGCGGTCTTCAGAAGGGTACGTACTACGGTACGGGATCCTACGGTACGTATTTGGCTTCGGAGTTATCCCGGGCCCCCTCTGTCAGTACGCAGTCTCCGGCAACGCAGACGTCGTCACGAGCTGAGGATGTTCGTCGTCAGATCGAGGAGCTGCATCGCGAGTAGAAGCAGCAGATTTCTGATGCGGTCGAGCGACGATCCTACCCTCCGATCGTCACCAGACGATTTGATGCGGTCGAGCGCAGTATACATGAGTTGATGAGTTTGCATCAGGCTACAGCTGCCAGCTTGTAGACGCTCACCGAGTCTACGCAGCGCACAGAGCGTAGACAGGTCGAGCTGGAGGGATCACAGAGGAGCATATCTGCCTCACTCGCTCAGTATACTGAGAAGGTGGTGAGTACCCTTGCTGCGCATGGTGAGCGACTGCGAGAGCTGGAGCAGGTACGTCCTCCCGGTCCATCGACGGCACCGACTCCAGACATTCCACTGCCTCCTACTGCCCCTACGGTGCAGCTCACCCAGGAGCAGTATGAGTACATGCTATCCCAGATGCGCGGCAGGAGTCCTCAGTGATCCAGTAGATATTTTTTATTATCTTTGTATGTATTGGCCCTATGGGCCTATTGACCGTTCTGTACACTGATTTTCATTCTTATTTGCCCTCCATTGTGGACATGTATGTTTGTTGGATATTTACTTTATGATATTTACTTTGTTGGTATTTTTATTGTGATATTTACTTTGTGATATTTACTTTGTGATATCTGCGATGGGGATGACAAATATACCTACGCTGGGTTATAAGCGATGATCTGATATACAAAGGAGGTGCTGCCGAAATTTTAAAAAAATATATTGTGTATTTTTGTTATGATGTGTGTCTGTGTTTACAGTGAATGTGAAATGCAGTGTTCGGAAACCATCGACAGTTTCGATTACTGTTGTATGTGTTATCTTGGATAGAAATAGCAACAGTTCATGGTGCACTTCTGAGAGCTTCATTTTCACGTCCTTCACTTTCTTGGACGTCGTAAAGGTTCCCGAGAAGGTGAAGGACGTGAAGAGGAAGCTCTGAGAAGTGCACCCTGAACTGTTGCTCTTTCTATCCAAGATAAAACATAGAACAGTAAGCGAAACTGTCGATGGTTCGAACACTGCACTTCACACACACTGTAAACACAGAAACACAGCATAACAAAATATCAATTATATTTTTTAAAAAAAAAATTTTAACATCTGCGACGTTCTGCGACGTACTGCGACGGCAGATAGACGTCGCTATACGTCGCTATATAACGACGTTACGTCGCTAGACGTCACTAATATGCTGACGTGGGCTGAGGGTGTACGTCGCTAAATCTGTCGGTATGCGTCGCTAAGTTGCCCACGTGGCTGTCATGCCATGTCATCATATATAAATTACAGAGCGTCGCAAGTGGTCGCTTTACGTCGTCATTTTGGCGACGTAATGGTACGTCGCTATATGTCGCAATTTTTGCGACGGCTAGCGACAATTAATTACGCGTCGCCAATAGTGACGTTCGGCGACTAAAGTGCCATCTGCGACTTGCCTTTAAGCGACGTCCCATTTTCGTCGCTAAATACGTCGCTAATTGATTTTAGCGACGTAATTTCCTTATTTAGCGACGTTTCCTAACGTCGCTAAAATGAGTTATTTTAGTAGTGCGAGTTCGTGACGAGTTCGGGGCAAATTCGGACTGAGGTCGGTTGACCCAATTCCAAAATGGTCATGGTCAGGTTTGGTTCAAGTGACTTTTGATGTTTTAGTAGGATATGAAAGTAGGAATTGGTTCTGGTTTAAGTAGGCTTGTTTTAAGTGAAATTTGGGTTAGGATTCAACTAATGCCAAAGTGCGATCCGACTCACATAAGTCTTAGACTCGTAAAAAATCAAAATACATAATAAGTGGCAAAAAAAATCAAAATGAAATCCAATGATGAAGCAGCTTCCATGCAGTGATTGATGATGGTGCAATCTTTTGTCGTATTGCATTTCTATGTATCTACTCGTAGTTTAGGTTAATTATCAAAATTCAGTTGACTGTACTAGATAGGACAACAAACTTCCCCATTTTAAAAATTTACAAAACTACGACTGATACGGTAAGGTTGTTTTATAGTGGCAAAAGCTCATAGTAGCTGACAGATAGTGGCGGAAGCTTGCAGATGCTCCCCCGTAATACGAATAACAAGTAACAACAAGTATCAATGTCGTTTCTCCCCTGTTGTCACTTCATCGAAATGGAGTTGTTCCCCCGTAAAGTATGGAGTAGAGAAAACATTAAATACACGAAAATTGAAGTGAAAAAAAACACAAAATAAAATATCATCAACATCAGAAGAAACAGTCTATATAAATAATTCAAATCAACATAGTTGTGAGCTAACATAAACTTTCTCAACTACAAACTCATAAATTGAATCTAGTACAAAACAAATAAGTAGAACATCTCATCAAATCTAACCACTAAAAACTAAGCATCAAATCTATACATCGCTTCTGATCATCATCATCATCTCGAGCAGAGGGTTCACATGTCTCAGCAGAACGGTTCGGATCATAGCGAGCAACAGCAGGATCGAAAAATTACTGAGCATCTCGATCATCGATGCGATAGCCAGTAGTAGAAGGGTCACAAATGTAGTGTCCAATCCCAACATCGTCCATATTCCTCGTTGTGATGCAGGGAGCACGGTTAAGAAACATTGTTGCTGTCGATTGGTCGGGATCGATTGAATCAAGATCATTTCCTCGTTATGGATCAGCTTCTTCGGAATCAAGTCATATATTTAGCGGGTTGCATTTCAAGGAAAGACTATGCGCGGCTGAGTCGAAGAGACCTCCCACTGCTCTTTTTTTTCTGTCGCAATTGCTTCTTTGCGTTGGCTTTCTTGAATGCATTTTCGAGAATATTTTTGATGAATTTTATTACTTGCGTTCTTTGGACGTCGTACTTTGTAGTGCCCCATCCCAACTTCGTGCCTCGTTTTTCGTTTGCGATACCAAAAATGTGGTTAAAAAATGTTGTCGCTATCGATTTGTCGGGACTGATTGAATCAAGATCCTTTCCTCCTTATGGATTAGCTTCTTTGGAATCAAGTCCTATATTCAGCGGGTTGTGTCTCGAGGATATGCTCTGTGGCTGAGTCGGAAGAGATCTTCCGTTGCTCTGTTTTTTATGCCACACTTGTTTCTTTGGCTTTGGTTTACTAAATGCGTTTTCGTGAACATTTTTGATGGATTTGATTTGCTTGCTTTCTTAGAACTTCGCATTTTATATCAAACTCAGAATAGAAGGGTAATGTGTTGATCTGTTGTTTATGCGATTTCAGGTGATCGCATATACGCCGTCTAAGCGTAATCGACCTCTTTTCCTTGCCTCAATCAAATCTAGGTGAGTGGCTAACCCTTCTCTCCCTTGACCATCTTGCTTTCTAAACTAATCGGTGACACAACATAGTATAATGCTTGGGTCTTTACAGAATTCAATCAATGAACTGTTGCACGATTTTTCACGTGCAATAGAACTGTTATGACAAGATTACTACATGCTTACTTGTTATGTCTGATATAGAACCGTGTTAACAAATGAATCAATCAATGAATGAATATTGCCACGATAATGTGGAACACAATATAAATGGCTAAGTTTCTTATGAATTTATAGACCATGCGCATGAATAACTAGTTTAGTTTAGAGTGGTCATTGGACAACTTGTGCACAAGGAATTAGTTCCTCGAACGGTTGCCTAGGTCAAGGAACCGATTCAACCTAGGAGGAAAGGGGATAGCAGTGCTGGCTTAACCGACACGGATGATTCGAAAACTTTTAAATAGGGCTCGTTACCTGCCTTGAAAGGATCGTCATCTAACCCAGCTATAGTCCAAGATGGCTTGACATTGTCAGTGACCTTCACACATATATACACATTATTTAGAGTTATTGATATATGCTGAACAGGAAAGAACATAGTAAGTTTATTCAAAGGTGGCCGACACTGTCGCGGGTAAGTAACAACGTATATTATGTTAAGATGCATGTCGAATGTCATATGTAATCTACTAGGATGGCTAGAAAGATCACCAAATATCCTGCATGCTTTACTTAATATTCTTGAACAAATGAGAGCATAAAATTTAATTAGCCACCCACCAGTACATGTCAATGTACTGATCCTCGCTCTCCACAAGTACTATAAATCAGGAGGAGCGTGCCACATAAGAAGGCGATGCTTGAGTATTTTTGAACACTTACTCGTGTGCTCGAATGCTTGAGGCTGCTCTATTGAAGACTCTTCTACATCAATCCAAGAAATATGGCTCGACTTCTCTCGATACCAGGTGGTTTGAATATTTTGTTGTAAAAAAAGAATTGTAATATATGGAACGACTATCTCATTAGCGTTCATTTTGTAATCAAGTCAAGTTATAAGCCCATGCGATAACCATAGTAATAGAGTCTTGTAAATGATGTCCATTATCAATGAAATAAATTTTCTTCTATTCCTAATGTATTGTTTCAATTTTTCTGCGTACTCTATGTAATGTTGTGTTTCGGATAACCTTATGAAATCGTTTTGTGCGAGCACAACTTAGACTCGCACAATAACACGTCCGGGGGACGACTCTCGATTCTTCGGAATCGGGACGTGCATACTTCATATCGAATCCTACAAGAAAACGAAGAGTATTGATCGTTTGCTTATGCAATTGCATATGATCGGGTAAGCGCTGAGTAGTACGAAGCCTCTTTGCTTTAGTTAATTGAATCAACGGTGAGTGTCTCGAGCTTTCTCTTCTTGACCCTCTTGTTCTCCAATCAATCCACGATACCAAAAACTTGTACAGCAAATTGTAACATTAGCATGTAGTCCTTATGATATGCCTGTTATAGCACTGCTAGTCGTAGAACTATTGTATGCTTAATATTGAGTACCTATTATAGAACTATATTATTTTAGACCTGCTACATGCTTACTATGTTATGCCTGTTATGGAACTGTGTTAAGCGGAGCTTGAATCAATCAACGAATGCTGCTACGATAAGGCGAAATACGATAAAAATACGATAAAAATGGTTAAGTTTCGTTTGAATTCGTAGATCATGCTTGAGTAACTAATTTAGTCTAAGCACGGTTATGGACAACTTGTGCATAAGGCGACGTTTCTTCGAACGGTATCCCGGGACCACGTACGGGTCCGAGGGAAAACACGATAAACACGAATAATTCAGGAATTCTTCAGTGGAGCTAGCTACTTGCGTTGAAAGGACCTCATCTAACCAGCTATGTCCAGGATGGCTTATTATGCTAGTAACCTTCATATGTATACATTGCTTTAGATAATGTTAACTGATTGAACATGGAAGAACATGATAAGTTTATACTGTAATGGCACGCTCTGCCGTGGTAATTAGTTCTATTGTAGTTTGCAGTATTTATGATTTATCAACTGTTACATGAAATTGACTATGATGCTAGAAAGATCACCAATTATATTACATGTTTCACATAATTTCTTGAACTAATGAGAGCGTGATATTTGTCCTTCACCAGTACACGACAATGTACGTACTGATCCTCGCTCTCCACAGATATTGTAGACCAGGAGGGACGTGTCATATATATGAAGGTGACACCTGGAACATTTTGAAGCCTCGTCGTGTGCCAAAGGCTTGAATCAATTCTTTTGAAGACTCTGTGCCAGTCCAACGGAAATGACTCAACTCTCTCTGATCCAAGGTGTTTTGAATGTTTTGGTTGACTTAACTTAGGCTCGCACGGCATTACGTCCGGAGGAGGATGACTATTGATTTTGTCGAATCGGGACGTGACAAGTACCACTCTAAAGCTATTACATATCCAAGCAAAGTTGCTACAACTTCTCAAGAACTATTATAATTCCTCTTGAAAGGCACTCACCAGACTACTAAACTTGAAAGATCGACCCTTACCAAACTATTAAAAAAGACGGGTTAAATTGAAAGAGAGAAGGAAAAAAAATAAAAAATGGGATGAAGAGAAACATATAAAGATGTGCGGGATGCGTGTTTTCATTATCGGTAGTCAACAAATTGGGCGGATAAAGAAACTGCATTAGTTAGAAGGGTTCACCTAGCTAGTCAAAACAGTTGAAGGAGCTAGAGATTTATGTATTAATTTGCTTGCGTGCGTGCGCTCATGCTCTTGGGTCCATGGAGGGAGCTGCCCGAGAGTGACGGATTGCAGCAGCCTTGTCAGTTTGCACAGGATAGGAAAATTAGCAAGCCCTGCATGCTGCCGGGTCTCAGGAGGATAGCCATTCTCTTGTTCCTCTTATTGCAAACACTCTTCTTCTTTTTTTGTTACACTTGCACACATAGCATTTGATAAACTAGCTAGCTTCCAATCACTACTTCCGCAGAAGGTAGCTATAAATGTTGGAAGTTGTACAAAATCAGCCAGCTGTGAAAACGAGGTCCTGGCCGGTTGAAGCTGACATTGACAATGACTTTGTTATAGACATGGTAGAATATTTAGTAACTTACAAGTATGTAGGACATTTATAATTTCTTTCACTTGTTCTGTTCAGACTTGGCTTTTCACGTACGTACGGTGGGAATACCGTAACTTTCTAATAGATTAGGTTACACAAATCTATGTATATATGTCATGTGTGATTGTTCACCTTGCTGCATACAAGCTGAAAAGCACATGCATGCATAATATAAAATACACGATTAGTTTGGAGAAAATAGGCAATTAATTAATAATACTTGTTTTGCGGATCGACCAATGGCATGCGGCACGTACGTTGTAATTTAAGAAGATTAAAATATTGCAAAAGTGGGGGTGAATTCATTATGAAGAAATTTCTATATGGAGTTGGTATTAGCCGTATCCATGAAATTAATCCAAAATAGTATGTCATTTTACTGGTGGAATGGAATGGCTTTGATTCTCTCCAATTACTATGCATCTTGAAAATGGCTTGTGCAATTAGTTGGCTTGGTTTGTCACAGCTATTTCCGACATGTCTTGCTCCGCATCTAAGCGACATAACCAACATCAAACTCTCCTATAAATTACCAAACATCTTCTAGCTTCTTATTTGCATCGATCACAGCTAGCATCCCAAGTTAATTTTCTGCTAGCTACTTGAATGCTTAACCATGCATCCATCCTCTTCTTCCACGATCTCCTAGCTAGCTACTAATCTTCTTTTTCTTCTTCTTGGATCCATCTTTCTTTCATAATTAATTCTATTCAATTAATCAGTCGGGGTTCTGTTGTTCGTTGTTGTTGTTGTAATGGAAGGTATGGCTGGGTCATCAGCTGGATTCCCACCGGGTTTCCGATTCCATCCCACTGACCAAGAGCTCATAATTCACTACTTGAGAAACAAGGTCATCTCATCCAACACTATGGTGACTGCTATAATTGCTGATGTCGACATCTACAAGTTCAACCCTTGGGATCTTCCTGGTGCGTGCAGTGGCCTGTCTAGCTCGCTCTTTCTTTCTTTCTTTCAACAATACACTCATTAATTAAATTAATTATGCATACATGCATGCATGCATGCATGCTTTGATCGATCGATCGATCGATTGATGTTTCACGTTTGTAAGCTGGGAATAATTAATTAATTAATTAATAAACTAGCTAGCTATAGTTGCATGACGTATATACGTACTGTCTTGTTTGATCAGACAAAGCATTCTTCGGGGAAGGCGAGTGGTTCTTCTTCAGTCCAAGGGACAGGAAATATCCAAACGGAGCTCGTCCTAATCGCGCGGCAGGATCTGGGTACTGGAAAGCAACAGGCACAGACAAGCCAATCCTCGCCTCTGGCGGATCCAAATGTCTCGGAGTCAAGAAGGCCCTCGTCTTCTACAAAGGCAGGCCGCCCAAGGGCATCAAGACCGACTGGGTCATGCACGAGTACCGCCTACTAGATGATGCCACCACCTCTTCTTCTCCGCCAGCTCTGAAGAACAAGGGTTCCATGAGAGTAAGCCAGCTCCCCAATAATGCTAGAAACTACTTCTTCCTCAAGTACATACATAGTTTGCCTTAATTAATTCATTCCTTGTGCATCTAAACATGCATGTAATTAACACACTTGCTTGTGTTGGTTGCATTAACAGCTGGATGACTGGGTTCTTTGTCGAGTGCGACAGAAGGGCATAGCTCAATCGGACGAGAAAGTTGAAGCAAATATTAATATTATTCCATGCAGCACGACCAATCGAAACAGAGAGCAGCTGCAGCAAGCTACTACGAGAGTAAAGAGTACTAGTAGTTACAACAACAACAACAACAGGTTTTGCGACTGGAGCGATAACCCTGCTTCTAGATATCCTCCTTGCAGGCGACTCCCAGGAGGTAGAGGTAGAGGTAGAGGTAGCAGCGTCCGGGGGACAGCTGCCACTCCGGCCTATGTTCTCCTCAATCCCCCATGCCAGTACCGCTGCTGCTGCCGCCGGAACAGATTTCTTCCATGTTTGATTCCATCAAACGAAACTTGTCTTTCGGAGCATTGGATGAGGAGCTGATGCTGCAGCAGCCACCACCAAGTAAAAGATTGCACTACTCCATTAGCTACGTCGGAGACCAATCATCATCGCCAGCAGAATCACTCTCTTGTGTCGACCAAGCATTAGGATTTTCCCAGTTTTGGATGTGAAGGAGGGACGGATCCATCAGACCCGACTTGTATTCATTAATTTGTGCCACATCCATATCCATAATGCTATATATAGGGTCCTCCTACAATACATGAAATGTATCAATACATCTCAAATAATTGTATTGAAAATGCATTGAAAATTGTGAAAGATGTTTACTTTGACTTTGACTTTACCTTTTACTTTGACTTCGACTTTAATCTGAACCATTGGATCAACATCCAATGATTCAGATTTGGATTTTACATGAGATGTATTCAAGAATTATATATATATATATATATATATAGTCCGAGCTCTCTAGCCTAGTGGTATTAGAGCGGACACCCGGAGGGACCGGCAAGGTTCGAGTCCCCCAATTGTGTTGTGTGCGTGGGATTTCAAAAAAAAAAAAAGAATTATATATATATATATATATATATATATATATTATATATATATATATATATATATATATATATATATATATCATTGGATATATATATATATATATATATATAATATATATATATATATATATATATATATATAATATATATATAATTCTTGAATACATCTCATGTAAAAATCCAAATCTGAATCATTGGATATATATAATATATTATATATAATATCTATATATATATATATATATATATATATATATATATATATATATAGGTCCGGCGCTCGTGGCACGAGGGGGGGGGGGGGGGGGGGGGGGGGGGGTGGGGGGGGGGGGCTCTCGGCGGGAGACCCGGGATCGAGCCCCCCCTCCCGCATCCACCCGGCTGGGTGGCAGTGGCCACGGGGTGGATGGGGATGCGCGGACACCAATATATATATATATATATATATATATATATATATATATATATATATATATATATTATATATATTTTTACAGTATATATATATATATATATATATATATATATATATATATATTATATATATATATATATATATATATATATATATATATATTTATATATATATATATATATATATATATATATTATATATGTGTGTGTGTGTGTGTGAACATCCATATATACTGTACAAGTTTGTTAGTATTAAGATTAATTATTTAGTATCTATCTTAAGCTCAAATTAATACCAGTCGTGAAGTCTAATTTTGATCACAAATGTAAGGCGGTGTTTGCGTCAAAGGTTTTGATAATCTATGAAGGATTTCTCCATTTGTTTTTGTTAAAAGGGTCTATTTGTTTGTTGTGTGAATGTTTAAATCTTATTTTTGTTTTATTAAGAAGCTCTCTCTCTCTCTCATATATATATAATATATATATATATATATATATATATATATATATATATATATTATATATATATATATATATATATATATATATTTTGGTGTCCGCGCATCCCCATCAATTCCGTGGCCACTGCCACCCAGCCGTGTTGATGCGGGAGGGGGGCTCGATCCCGGGTCTCCCCACCGAGAGCCACCCCCCCTCTCATGTCACTTGCGATACGAGCGCCGGACTCTCTCTCTATCTCTCTCTCCTCTCTCCTCTCTCTCTCTTCTCTCTCTCTCTCTCTCTCTCTCTCTCTCTCTCTCTCTCTCTCTATATATATATATATATAATATATATATTATATTTTTACAAAATATATATATATATATATATATTATATATAATCTTGTAAAATATATATATATATATCTATATATATTATATTTTTGTAAATATATATATATATATAATATATATTATATATATATATATATAATATATATATATATCTATATATATATATATCTATATATATATATATATATATATATATAGTCTTGTAAAGATACTCTTGTATCTATTTGTTAAGCCATCATCCTATTATAAATAAAGCATATGGTGAACTACAACATTTTATAAACACGTAGCTTTACCACGTAAAAGATCACGATCGTGTTATCATCCTCAAACAATACAAGTATGATCTAATATTTTTTAAAAAAAATTCCATAGCAACCAAGAGAAGATTATAAATCTAAGAAGACCAAAAAGAAAATAGCAAAAGAAAGATATTGTATATAGATGGAGGAAAAAAAAATTGTAGTGTCTCGTCCCGTTCAGTTCAATCGGAGGAATCAAAACGCGACGACGTTTGGACTTAGTTGTCACGACCCGCACCCTGTATAGGGGCACGAGAAGTGGTTACGTCCAGCCTACGCCGCAGTGTCGACGGTAGTAAGTTCTAGGTTGCTAACTAATCTCATGCAGTGAATATAAAAAGTACTTGTCCAGATATCAGCTCCAAATGGAGGACAAGTAAAGGGTATGATCTACTCAAACACAGTCTAAACACGAAAAGATAACACAGAAGTTATACCTAAGGAATTAAAGACAACAACAACTAACTACTAAAATAATACACCAATATCTCAAACCAACTTAATACAGACTCAATATCTTAACTTTAATACAACAAGCCAAAACATGAAAGCTAAAGTAGTCTACTAGCTAATCTCCTGAATCACTCCTGAGAGTCAGAACCAAAGGTAGCTAATCCCTCGCCAGGTCCATGGTAAGCAGGGCATGTGTCCTCAGGATTATCATCTGTAATATTTTTAACAGGTCCAATCAGGACGGGAACGAGCACAACTCATCAAGAAAAATCCAAGTAAATGACAAAGAACTATAAAGCAGTTATAGACAGTTTTATTGATGAGCATGGCAGTTCTATGCAGGTAATGATGGCACAGAGACACAGTAAGATACAAGAAAAGAAGGTAACTAAAACAAGAGAAGAATCATGGCAATGAAGACTGTAATAAAAGCTAACTGAACTAGAATATCATGTGTGAGTCCAGACAGTACGATATAAGTCTAATATAATCCCAGTGTGAGTCCAGTCCATATAATCTGATACCAGATAATTTCCAGTACAAGATGAGTCCAACAGTGATCAATGAAACCAGGGTGAGTCCAACTATGATCTAACAGTATGTTTTAAAATACCGAGGTCGACATGCAAACGGCTGTAGGTATCAGGCACATCTCTTACGGATCAGGCAAGAGATGGCTATGCTTCCAGAAGATTCCAGTTGGAGATTCCAGATTTGGGGTATGTCTATATGTCTTACTCAATATTTTCCCGCCCAGCAAGTGAATCCAAAATCGACAAAAGAATCGAGATGAGTCTGGCCAATACGTGATGATTCCAGAAATGATTCCAGAATGATACTAATGACTCCAGTAATAGAGGCCAGCAAGTAAGGTATGTGTCGATACATGAATCCAGAAATATCCATACGTGTTGATACAGAGAATCATATAGAACTAACTAGAACTGAAATACAGTAATCGACAAATAAATAGAATTATCAGAGAATGTACTCGCCTGTTACTCTGGAAAGAGTGTAATATCAGATGTCTGTACCAGGGTCACAATGTCCTAAAATAGAGCAATACAGTTATGACATGTCCAAAATAAGGTAAATGAAATCTACAATGCAATCTATATGAATTCTAAGCCAATCTAGGTCAAAGTCAAACTTGGTCAACTCTACAGTCAATCTAAGTCAAATCAAGTCATATTAGGTCACAGGAATCAAACTAAGTCAAATAGAGTCAAACAAGGTCAAACAAGTCAAGATTAGTCAAATCTAGGTTAAAGTCAACTCCTGGTCAACACTCTAATCAAACTAGTCAAATACTAGTCAACATGATCAATCTGGGTCAAGTCTAGGTCAAACTTAGACCAACTAAGGTTTTGGTCAAACAAAGACTAGTCAGTCAGGTAATTAGGTTATCTTGACTAATGGTCAACATCCAGTCAAACCCTATAAGGCTAATTCAAAACCAAACATAGGCTAACCTGTCTTAGAATACCTAAGATACTATAATACTAGGCTAAGGTATAACCAACTTCCTATACAAGGTATATCACTCACAAATACATATAGTACAAACCAAACTTAACCCTATAATCAAGCAAATCCATACTCTAACTCAAATCAAGACAACTCCTATTATCTCACTTAACCCCATACATATCTTCATCTACATGGGACTACCCATATAACTCAAGTTACAATAATACCCTTATAGGTCAAAACCCTAACCAACTAGTTTACAGTCTAGGGTTTAGTCAAACCTTAGTCACCAAGTCATTTAGAGTCCATCTAAGTCCATTCTAGGTCAATTAGGTCAAGGTTTGACCTATAGTTGACTTTGGTCAACTTTGGTCAACACTAAAAGTCAAACTGGTCAAACTAGTCCAAGTTAGGTCAAACAATGTTAAACTAGTTAGGGTTAGTCAAACTAGTCATTCTAGGTTAGTTTAAGTCAAAACTAGGTTAAGCTAGTTCAAATTTGACCTAAGGTTGACCTTGGTCAACACTTAGTCAAATTGGGGTCAAACTAGCTAAGTCTTGGTTTACTAGTCAATTAGGGCTAGCCCTAATGGCCATAGGCTAATAGCTATAGCCCATAGGCTAGTAGCTTAGGTCAACTAGTTCTAGGTTTACCTATATAGAATATATATATATATATATCTATATATATATATATATACATACACTATATAATGTAAAACCTATATATATAGCCACTATATATAAATACCCATATACCCCACATATATATATAACCATATACACACTACAATATATATATATAACATATATACATACATAATGTATATGTATAATATACCTAATATATATTATATACAATATATAGAGAGAGATAAGTAATGAGAGTGTAGAGAGGGGGAATCTTAGAGAGAGAGTGAGGGAAACTGGTCTGGGGGGGTCCCTGTTCAGTCACTTAACAGTGACTGAACACTCCAAAGAAACACACACACACAGGAACACACACACAACTCACCACACACTCACATGTGTATATATACATGTATATACACCCAATGAACCCCAAATTTCACCCACCACACACTAACATATACACAACATGTTAACCTAATAATAACATAGCATTATATGTAAAATCATAAATTAAAAACATTCAAAATTCGATTTTAAAGAATTGGGAAATAACAGGAGACTGGGTTTAGGACTGTAAACCCTGATCTTAGGTTAAACCAAACTCCAACTAAACCGAGCTAAGACAACCTAATCTTGGTTGGTAATTGAAGCCCCTAGGTTAGTCTAGGATCCTAATGGCCTGACACGGTGTCACGACACGACACGGCGTGTCCACGAGGGTCTAAAGTCACTCGGGTAAACTGGAAATACACTGATACGCTGTGTATCAGTGAAAAACCTAAATCGATCTAGGACACGACACGATGCGACACAGGCCTCGTGCTCGTGCCCCAAGGTGCGCCTAGGTCTAGGGTACGTGTCCATGGGCCTGATACGCGTCCACGTGTCGTGTAGAGTGGACACGACACGCGTATCAGAAGCCCTAAAATATGTGTTCAGACTGCGTGTCAGTGTTTTCGCGTGTCTCGTGTTCGCGACACGGGACACGTGACACCATGTGGTTGTGTCCAATGTGTTCGCCTATGGATAGGCTTCGTGTCCATGACACTATGAAGTGTCCACGTGTCGTGTACAGTGGTCACGACACGCTCAAAGTCGAGTGTCTGTGTGTGTATACTGTGCACTGAACGACCCTTTGAGAGTCGATTTCGTGTCCGACACGACACGAGGTCATCCCAAACTTGGGGATGACCTGTCAGTCAATGCCCCAAGGTGGGTGTCAAGTTTGACGTGTCCAAGTGACGTGTCCAGTGAGAACTGACACAGTGGTAGCAGGGCACATTTTCAGTGTACTGTGCACTGTGTCCAGTGTGTGAAACTGAGAGCTTCGTGTCCAAATTTTGGACACGACACAACCCAATTTGTGCTCAGTGTTTTAGGGTTAGGTTTAGGGTTAGCTAGGCTAGGTTTCTGATCAAAACATTTGAAAAACAGTGAGTATATATCAATGTGACAGTGAGCTAAAAACATTAAAATACAATGAAATTCAATTAGGATACGTGTCCGATACGGACACCAAACCGACTCTAATCCTACCAAACTTGACCCACAGTCCCATGGTACCTAGATGCATGCAAATATGAAGAGAAATACAAAATTAACATGGTTTATAGGTATTTACCTATGAGTGCAAAACTCAAGGAAAATAAGGTTTTGGGGGGGGGGTCCTCTTCAACTTAGGGATGCCCAAAGCTCACGAAATCCTTGATAGCAGGCCCTAGATAGTATCCTCTAGTGTAGGGGAGTCCAATGCAAGAAACTAGAGGTGATTTGGATCAAAATTGATCAAGTTGTGGTCTTGTGTAGGAAATAGATTTTCTAAGGTTAAATTTCATGTAAAATGATCATGAATAATATGTGAGGGGTTATATAGGAAGGGGGGTAGTATTGGGCTGCCATGGGGGGGGGGGGGGGGTAGGGGTAGGCTATAGGGCCCCTTTCCACCTTGCAAAGCTTAGCCCCTAAGTCTTTGACTAAGGGGTTAGATATTTAGGTTCTAAATATCTAAAAAAAAAGAATATCTAGATATTTATCATAAAGATAATATCTAACATTAGTCTTCTAGGTTAGTTGCTAACCTCTAGATTAGTGCTAAACTAGGTTAGAAGCTAACATGACACTAATCCACTAATTAAATAATAATAAACTACATAAATCCAAATAAATTCTAATAAATTACCAAAATACCCTTTTGACTAAAAAGCCCTAATTTGATGTTCTAAACCTATGGCTAGGCTCACATGATCATGGTTAGTTTCTAGGTTATGAAATCTCTAGGGTTTACACTAGGGTTACACTAGTAAAATCACAAAGTCATAAGCCATGACTTAGAAAATAATTTTAAATTAACTAAAATCACCAAAAATCATATCATGATTAAAACACCATTAATAAATAATAAAAATAATAATTTTTCAAAAATACCCCAATTTCAGAAAACTGGGTCTTACAAGTCTACCCTCCTTAGAGAAATTTCGTCCTCGAAATTAAGATAGTCGTACTCCTTCTAGGTCAAACCCCAGTCAATCAGAGTCAAAAGATAACATGCAATCATAGTCCTACTGGTCGTGATTCCACAGTCTTGAACAGGGTAACTACACTATCTAGCATATCACAAGCATATCCTGACAGGTACTAATGGAATCATACAACAAGATGGGAAAGGAAGGACAGAAAAGACAAACCTGCTAACCCGTCACCTGCAGCGTTGGTCTCCTCGACCGTCATCGCAAAAGCTTCACCCCTCTGGTGCTGAGCTACAGGTGGCCTAGCCCCCATATAAGGAGGTGCAACGGGACAATCCATCTTCTGGTGAGTATCAGACCCACAGTTATAGCAAACCTTCAGCCTCTTTCTACACTGCTCCCTGACGTGTCCCTGCTTCCTGCAGTATGAACAACTGATCGTCTTCGGGTCCTGACCCCGATACTGATGCTGTACCTGCTGAAATGGCCTCTGCTGCCGGGGTCCCGGGGCTCTAACTGGCGGGGTCGAATGATGTGGTGTGGGAGGATGATATGTCTGCTGGTGTAGCGTCGGCACTTTCTGCTGGAAAGCCTGACGCTTGGAGGATCCCTCAATGTGTATAGAAGCCGGCCTCTTGCAAGACAGAAGACGGTCCTCGATACTCCGGGCTAACTCTAAGCTCTGGTAGTAGTCAGTCATACCGTTTGCCACTATAAGAATGCCAATGTCTGGAACTAGACCACGGCAAAACCTACGCGTCATCTCCTCAGGGTCAGCAACTAGGCTAGGAGCGAAACGGCTCAGGCGACTAAACTCTGCCACATACTTGTCAATAGAACGGTTCCCCTGCTGGATGTTCTGGAATCGTAGCCCCATGGCTACTCTAGCAGTGGTCGAGAAGAATTTCTTTTTGAACTGGGTCTTGAACTGATCCCAAGTGGCTCTCCCTCTCGCGAATAACGGCTCATTCCGGAACCAAACTCCTGCCAAGTCTATCAGCAAAAATCTCGCTGCCATCGACCTGGAGGTCATCCGGCATCCTAACTCCAATGAGCTTCCTCTCTACCGAGTCTAACCAGTCATCTGCTACTACTATGCCCTCAGTCCCTAAGAACTCCTTGGGATTCAGACCCATGAAGTCCTTGATCGTTCCTGCTCTCTGCCGCAGCTCTACAGGTGGTGGGACCACGGTACGTCCCTCAGAATGCTCCATGCTCTGGCGGAGTAGGGTGGTCTGCTCCTGATGGGTTGCTAGGAACCCCTGGATCAGAATGAGCAGTTGGTTCCCGTCGAGTGTGACGGAAGCCTGGGTAGGTATAGTGATAGGGGGTGGTGGAAGTATTGGGTCCTGCTGGGCCTGTGATGTGGAAGGTGGTTGTGGTATCTGGGTTTGTGGATCTGTGGAGTGGAAGAATGTGGTAGGTGGAGGTGTATCAGTCAACTGGTCAGCTGACTGGATGGGGAGCGTGCCATCCTCAGGTGAGACATACCGGGATGAACGAGTAAGCACCATCTAATTTACAAAAATAAAAGGACTTATAAGGACTTATTTAAAGTAAGCAATCATATGCAAGGAAATCTAATTATAATAGCAAACATGTGATGTATTTCCTATATTGCAATCCTAGTATTCCTCTAAGTGTTCTAAGCGTCATTCCTAATGTTGTCTAATTACCTTAAGTTCCTAATTGCAGGCATGCTTGGTACAATAACGTAACCAAACAATTTAGTCGACAGACCTGCATGGGCCACCACTAAAAATGTGTCACGACCCGCACCCTGTATAGGGGCACGAGAAGTGGTTACGTCCAGCCTACGCCGCAGTGTCGACGGTAGTAAGCTGTTCTAGGTTGCTAACTAATCTCATGCAGTGAATATAAAAAGTACTTGTCCAGATATCAGCTCCAAATGGAGGACAAGTAAAGGGTATGATCTACTCAAACACAGTCTAAACACGAAAAGATAACACAGAAGTTATACCTAAGGAATTAAAGACAACAACAACTAACTACTAAAATAATACACCAATATCTCAAACCAACTTAATACAGACTCAATATCTTAACTTTAATACAACAAGCCAAAACATGAAAGCTAAAGTAGTCTACTAGCTAATCTCCTGAATCACTCCTGAGAGTCAGAACCAAAGGTAGCTAATCCCTCGCCAGGTCCATGGTAAGCAGGGCAAGTGTCCTCAGGATTATCATCTGTAATATTTTTAACAGGTCCAATCAGGACGGGAACGAGCACAACTCATCAAGAAAAACCCAAGTAAATGACAAAGAACTATAAAGCAGTTATAGACAGTTTTATTGATGAGCATGGCAGTTCTATGCAGGTAATGATGGCACAGAGACACAGTAAGATACAAAGAAAAGAAAGGTAACTAAAACAAGAGAAGAATTATGGCAATGAAGACTGTAATAAAAGCTAACTGAACTAGAATATCATGTGTGAGTCCAGACAGTACGATATAAGTCTAATATAATCCCAGTGTGAGTCCAGTCCATATAATCTGATACCAGATAATTTCCAGTACAAGATGAGTCCAACAGTGATCAATGAAACCAGGGTGAGTCCAACTATGATCTAACAGTGTGTTTTAAAATACCGAGGTCGACATGCAAACGGCTGTAGGTATCAGGCACATCTCTTACGGATCAGGCAAGAGATGGCTATGCTTCCAGAAGATTCCAGTTGGAGATTCCAGATTTGGGGTATGTCTACATGTCTTACTCAATATTTCTCCGCCCAGCAAGTGAATCCAAAATCGACAAAAAGAATCGAGATGAGTCTGGCCAATACGTGATGATTCCAGAAATGATTCCAGAATGATACTAATGACTCCAGTAATAGAGGCCAGCAAGTAAGGTATGTGTCGATACATGAATCCAGAAATATCCATACGTGTTGATACAGAGAATCATATAGAACTAACTAGAACTGAAATACAGTAATCGACAAATAAATGAGAGAATTATCAGAGAATGTACTCGTCTGTTACTCTGGAAAGAGTAGTGTAATATCAGATGTCTGTACCAGGGTCACAATGTCCTAAAATAGAGCAATACAGTTATGACATGTCCAAAATGAAGGTAAATGAAATCTACAATGCAATCTATATGAATTCTAAGCCAATCTAGGTCAAAGTCAAACTTGGTCAACTCTACAGTCAATCTAAGTCAAATCAAGTTATATTAGGTCACAGGGAATCAAACTAAGTCAAATAGAGTCAAACAAGGTCAAACAAGTCAAGATTAGTCAAATCTAGGTTAAAGTCAACTCCTGGTCAACACTCTAATCAAACTAGTCAAATACTAGTCAACATGATCAATCTGGGTCAAGTCTAGGTCAAACTTAGACCAACTAAGGTTTTGGTCAAACAAAGACTAGTCAGTCAGGTAATTAGGTTAATCTTGACTAATGGTCAACATCCAGTCAAACCCTATAAGGCTAATTCAAAACCAAACATAGGCTAACCTGTCTTAGAATACCTAAGATACTATAATACTAGGCTAAGGTATAACCAACTTCCTATACAAGGTATATCACTCACAAATACATATAGTACAAACCAAACTTAACCCTATAATCAAGCAAATCCATACTCTAACTCAAATCAAGACTCAACTCCTATTATCTCACTTAACCCCATACATATCTTCATCTACATGGGACTACCCATATAACTCAAGTTACAATAATACCCTTATATAGGTCAAAACCCTAACCAACTAGTTTACAGTCTAGGGTTTAGTCAAACCTTAGTCACCAAGTCATTTAGAGTCCATCTAAGTCCATTCTAGGTCAATTAGGTCAAGGTTTGACCTATAGTTGACTTTGGTCAACTTTGGTCAACACTAAAAGTCAAACTGGTCAAACTAGTCCAAGTTAGGTCAAACAATGTTAAACTAGTTAGGGTTAGTCAAACTAGTCATTCTAGGTTAGTTTAAGTCAAAACTAGGTTAAGCTAGTTCAAATTTGACCTAAGGTTGACCTTGGTCAACACTTAGTCAAATTGGGGTCAAACTAGCTAAGTCTTGGTTTACTAGTCAATTAGGGTTAGCCCTAATGGCCATAGGCTAATAGCTATAGCCCATAGGCTAGTAGCTTAGGTCAACTAGTTCTAGGTTTACCTATATAGATATATATATATATATACATACACTATATAATGTAAAACCTATATATATAGCCACTATATATAAATACCCATATACCCCACATATATATATAACCATATATACACACTACAATATATATATATAACATATATACATACATAATGTATATGTATAATATACCTAATATATATATTATATACAATATATATATAGAGAGATAAGTAATGAGAGTGTAGAGAGGGGGAATCTTAGAGAGAGAGTGAGGGAAAACTGGTCTGGGGGGGGGTCCCTGTTCAGTCACTTAACAGTGACTGAACACTCCAAAGAAACACACACACACACAGGAACACACACACACAACTCACCACACACTCACATGTGTATATATACATGTATATACACCCAATGAACCCCAAATTTCACCCACACACACACTAACATATACACAACATGTTAACCTAATAATAACATAGCATTATATGTAAAATCATAAATTAAAAACATTCAAAATTCGATTTTAAAGAATTGGGAAATAACAGGAGACTGGGTTTAGGACTGTAAACCCTGATCTTAGGTTAAACCAAACTCCAACTAAATCGAGCTAAGATAACCTAATCTTGGTTGGTAATTGAAGCCCCTAGGTTAGTCTAGGATCCTAATGGCCTGACACGGTGTCACGACACGACACGGCGTGTCCACGAGGGTCTAAAGTCACTCGGGTAAACTGGAAATACACTGATACGCTGTGTATCAGTGAAAAACCTAAATCGATCTAGGACAAGACACGACGCGACACAGGCCTCGTGCTCGTGCCCCAAGGTGCGCCTAGGTCTAGGGTACGTGTCCATGGGCCTGATACACGTCCACGTGTCGTGTAGAGTGGACACGACACGCGTATCAGAAGCCCTAAAATATGTGTTCAGACTGCGTGTCAGTGTTTTCGCGTGTCTCGTGTTCGCGACACGGGACACGTGACACCACGTGGTTGTGTCCAATGTGTTCGCCTATGGATAGGCTTCGTGTCCATGACACTATGAAGTGTCCACGTGTCGTGTACAGTGGTCACGACACGCTCAAAGTCGAGTGTCTGTGTGTGTATACTGTGCACTGAACGACCCTTTGAGGGTCGATTTCGTGTCCGACACGACACGAGGTCATCCCAAACTTTGGGGATGACCTGTCAGTCAATGCCCCAAGGTGGGTATCAAGTTTGACGTGTCCAAGTGACGTGTCCAGTGAGAACTGACACAGTGGTAGCAGGGCACATTTTCAGTGTACTGTGCACTGTGTCCAGTGTGTGAAACTGAGAGCTTCGTGTCCAGATTTTGGACACGACACAACCCAATTTGTGCTCAGTGTTTTAGGGTTAGGTTTAGGGTTAGCTAGGCTAGGTTTCTGATCAAAACATTTGAAAAACAGTGAGTATATATCAATGTGACAGTGAGCTAAAAACATTAAAATACAATAAAATTCAATTAGGATACGTGTCCGATACGGACACCAAACCGACTCTAAATCCTACCAAACTTGACCCACAGTCCCATGGTACCTAGATGCATGCAAATATGAAAAGAAAATACAAAATTAACATGGTTTATAGGTATTTACCTATGAGTGCAAAACTCAAGAAAAATAAGGTTTTGGGGGGGGGTGTCCTCTTCAACTTAGGGATGCCCAAAGCTCACGAAATCCTTGATAGCAGGCCCTAGATAGTATCCTCTAGTGTAGGGGAGTCCAATACAAGAAACTAGAGGTGATTTGGATCAAAATTGATCAAGTTGTGGTCTTGTGTAGGAAATGGATTTTCTAAGGTTAAATTTCATGTAAAATGATCATGAATAATATGTGAGGGGTTATATAGGAAGGGGGGGTAGTGTTGGGCTGCCATGGGGGGGGGGGGTAGGGGTAGGCTATAGGGCCCCTTTCCACCTTGCAAAGCTTAGCCCCTAAGTCTTTGACTAAGGGGTTAGATATTTAGGTTCTAAATATCTAAAAAAAAGAATATCTAGATATTTATCATAAAGATAATATCTAACATTAGTCTTCTAGGTTAGTTGCTAACCTCTAGATTAGTGCTAAACTAGGTTAGAAGCTAACATGACACTAATCCACTAATTAAATAATAATAAACTACATAAATCCAAATAAATTCTAATAAATTACCAAAATACCCTTTTGACTAAAAAGCCCTAATTTGATGTTCTAAACCTATGGCTAGGCTCACATGATCATGGTTAGTTTCTAGGTTATGAAATCTCTAGGGTTTACACTAGGGTTACACTAGTAAAATCACAAAGTCATAAGCCATGACTTAGAAAATAATTTTAAATTAACTAAAATCACCAAAAATCATATCATGATTAAAACACCATTAATAAATAATAAAAATAATAATTTTTCAAAAATACCCCAATTTCAGAAAACTGGGTCTTACATTAGTCATGCAACGGCTTGCTCGAAGTCCCACTCGGCCGAGACAACTCCTCACTCAGGTGGGTGGCTTCTAGGGGTGTGCATATTTGAACCAAACCGACCAAATCGAACCAAACCAAACCGAATCAGTCAGTTTTTAACCGAACCGATGGTCCGGTCGGATTGGTTCGACTTGACCATTTAAAAAACCGACCGATTTGGTTCGGTTCATAGTTTGGTCATTCCAAAAAAACCGCTTAAAACCGAACCTAGTTAGTAACAACCTAAAGTTAGGTTTATATCCGGTCCAACCTATCCATCTCATTGTTTGTTTATTTTCCATCTTCAATTCATAGATGTATTAGGATTATAGTTTCTTTTCGAGAATTATTTTGGATTTGTGGAAGAAATTCATTATGCAAGTGATATACTTAGAAGATTATTGTCCATTTTGGAATCTCATACAAACATCTTCCAAACAAAAGATGGTTAGAATTTACTTTTGTGTGAATTTGCTTTGTGAAACACTTTTATATACTAGAAATTTTTTGTCTGATCAAAACCGATCAGCCGAACCGATCCAAACCGAACCAAGTCGGTCGGTTTCAAAACCGAACCGACCAATTGGTTGGTTTGGTTCGGCTGTGATTATTTTCAAAACCGATTAACTTCGTTTCGACTTCGGTTGTGACCAAATAGGTCGACCACCGATCGATGCACACCCCTAGTGGCTTCGATGAACTTGCCTCAGCTTGGCCTTCACACTAATAAAAATAATTTTTTTACATACACTAAGCTAATAAAAAGAGATGAACCCACATAGCTAAGGAAATAATCTCATTGAGTCAAGTATGCGTGTAGAACATGGAAAGAGTGTCATAATGTTGCTTAGATATTTTTTATGATATTTTTCAAAGTTGGCACTGGATCTTTTGACCGCACGATTGAGTTAAGTAGAGTTCTGCCACGGACTATCGACTTCATCGATGTCATAGCATGCACGATCCTACGGTTACTTGGCTTATTATAGCCATACAGTCCCACGTTTTGCAAAGCTCGTCATATAGAGTATGACTTGGTTAGTAGTGTTGCACGAAACATGGTTGGATTATGCCACGGAGCACGGTTTGGTTCAAGTTGAGTATGCATGAGGACTATCAAATAGTCATTCTTGAGTTTGAGTAAGAAGATTATGATAACATAGAAAGTTCTCGGGACCAGTAGTCACCGAGGCAGTCTCCGAACCTGGAAGATGCGTTAAGATGAAAAGATGAGATGAGAATTGGTCTTATAAGTACGTTAGATCAAGTAGAGTCTTGCATGGTCATGAACAACTTGTGCACAATGAGTAGTTTTTTCGAACGGTTGCCTAGGCCAAGGTACCGATTCGGCCTAGGAGAAACGATGTAATACCCCGCAACACAAGGTGCATTATGCTCAGTCGTTGACTCGAAGAGTTGTATTGACCCGAAATATGTATCGATGCGAATCGATGCAAGAGTTACGTTGACCCGAAGAATGTATCGAGTAAGATTGATACAAGTGTTAAGTTGCCCTGAGGGAAAGCATTGAGTTGGTTCGAAGATTCTAAGAAATTGAATCGATGCAACGCACAAGTCCGATTCGAACGAATATTAATTTTAGTTGGTTTCATGTACAGGCTATGCTTTTAAGTTGAAATATAAGAGGTCGATATTTTGCTTTGTTTGCAACGAAGTAACGTCGCTGACAGACGTCGCTACAGCGACGAATAGCAACGTTTTTGGTGTCAGCGACCATGGATTACGCGTCACCACAAATTCGTCGCTAAAAACGTCGCTAAACTTTTTTAGCGACGTTCTTTTTGCATATAGCGACGTTTTTCGGCGTCGCTAATATGTCTTATTCTGGTAAGGAGAAGAGGTTCTATAAATATTTTTACATGTAGAAACTCTCATATAGATTCTCCAACTCTCATACTAATTAATATTGGGTCACGCCTCATTCTGTTGATCCTTTTATTTGTTGGCAGGTATGTTAGAAATGAAGAACCCATTGGAGAGTTTTTTTTTTTTTTTTTGTGTATGCAATTTTATGTAAAACTCTACCAATTAGGATAAAAATTTCTTTAAAATACAATGCCAAGTAGTAAAGGAGCTCAATTTTGGGCTTCTATCCTACTTGTTATTGTACTTTACAAAAATTTCTATCATAGTTGATATAGTTTCTATATAGAAACTGTACAAACAAACAAACACTCTCCAATGATTCTCCATTTCTATCATACGTGACAACAATTGAAATGATCAATTTAATGTTGTAGGATCCAATATTAATTGGTATGAAAGATGAAATTTTTGTATGTGAGTTTCTACATATAGAAATTCAAACCCACATACAAACTCTCCAACATACATCACTGTCACATAGGATATTAATTGTTATAGAAATCTCCATTGAATTTTTTTTTCTTCCTAAAATGGATTTGTACTATAGAAATATCAGAAATGGGCGTTTCATTTCTTATATTTCCACAGTAGAAACTCACTTTAGAAGGAAAAAAAAACTCAATGGCAAAATGTAATATTACAAATGTTATGTACCGAAACAATTGTCCATTGATTGGCAAAATAATACTATTTCAATCATAAATAAATAAATAATACTATTTTGCAAAATTAATACTATCAAGGTTGTGAAAAGCACTAGGCGCTAGTCGGACGGGCACTTGCTGCCTAACGCCTAACTCGCCTAGGTGGGTGCCTACGTGTTCGCTGAGATTTAGGCGGTTCAAAAAAAAAATCCAAAAAAATCTACTAATAATTGCAAAAAAAAAAAAAAAATCATATAATCCCAAAACATGCATAGTCAGACGTTGGGAGGACTAGACAGACTGCTAAGCGGACATCGGATGGACACCAAGCACCTAGGCGGCCTAGGCGGATACCTTTTAGAATAGAGAATACTACACTGAATTATTGTGGTAGAATTTGGACAAGTTAATATATAATCTTTATTAGTTTGATATGCTATGGTGGTAATCTTACACATACCGAATTAGGTAACCATATCACTTCTCAACATTCATTTTCATTATTAACTACTCTACTATCTACTCTCAAGGAAAAAACCAACAAAACATTAAACACAATCGAATTTTGAATTTGAGCACGTCGAGAACAAAAATTTTATGTATCCAATTAGATTTTAAAAACTCAAAATTACAGATTTTGAAAACTCAAAAGAAATACACGTACGGTGAAGAATCATTTTAGTTCCGCACCTTCCTTCCCACTTCATCAGCTCACTTACAAACAGCTTCTAATGATATTAGTGGCTATTGATTTGATTAGCGAGCGGCCCCTTCATTTAAAACAAGAAGAAAAAGTAGATGGATCATGTCTTTAATATGTTTGTTTGTTTGTCTGGACTTCTTCCATCTCTCCTCTTCTCTATACAATATATGCAGAGGAAGAGGAAGAAGAGTTATTATGATGGATTCTTCTTCTTCTTCTTCAGATGCTGATGGTGGTATTTATTCATTGGAATCTACACCAGCGTGGGCTGTTGCTGCCGTCTGTTCTGTCTTGATCGCATTAGCTCTCCTGATAGAACACGCTCTCCATCTACTCCCCCTCGTATGTTTTTCTATTCTTTATCTAATGTACCTATTAATTTCTTCTTTGAGAAAACCTATCGATCGATTGATTTGGTAATTCTTGATCAGCTCTTTGAGAGAAGAAAGAGGAAAACCCTAAATCAAGCACTCTACCACATTGAGTCAGGTAATTAAATTACTGGACTGACGGACTGCTGCCCTGCCCTGCCCTGCCCCCTCATCCTTCCTAATTCTTTTTTATATTATTTATTTAACCAAGAATTCCAATTAGGTCAAGAATTTTAATTTGTTTGTTTTGTTGTGGAACTATTGTTGATGTAGAACTGAGAAAGTTGGGTTTTATGTCATTGTTGCTGACCGTGGCCAAGAATCCAATTTCTAAGATATGCATACCTAGAAGCTTAGCTGAACAACTACTTCCTTGTAAGAAGATCAATCTTCCAGTCGATGAGATCCAATCTTGCAGAGACAAGGTATGTATGTGTGTGTGTATATATATATCGCCCATTCAAATCCACCATTACTACATTACTAGTACATATCTATGTATCTATGTGTGTATGTTACCAAACACAAATCAACAACATCAAAAAGAAAAAAAGAAAAAAAAAAAGGAAAAAGAAGGGAATAACAGAGTGGCAAGAGAAATCACCAATCACAATACATCGAGCAAGGATAATGATGGCTCATGAGTCGAAAATCCTCTCAAATGCTGCAACCAAATAATGCATCCTCTCTCTCCAAATCTCGAAGCCCTTTGCTCTAGGGGTGAGCATTATTCTCTTTTAGACCGAAAACCGAACCTAACCGAACCAAATCGAATGAGAGATTTGGTTCGGTTTAAAAAAATTCAGTTTGGTTCGGTCTTGAAAATACTAAAATTTCTTATTCGGTTTCGGTTTCTGTCCAAAACCGAAAACCGAATAAGACTTATGCAATTTATGTAAATCCTCTCATTTTTATGCATATTTTGTGATTAAAAATTTCTATATTTTGAAAACAATAATTCTATGTATATGTTTTGAAGCCCAACTTTGATAATTTAACAACTAGTCCAACTTTGGGCTCAACTTTGAAATACAACAAATGAATGTATAAAAATGATCATTTTAATATAAATTATCCACAATTCCAACTTTTGGTTTGATCCATTAAACAACAGAAATATTCCAACCGAACAAACTGAATAAACCAAATTGATTATTTGGTTCGGTTTCAGTTTTGGCTAATTTCGGTTTTGGATTTCTAGAATTTTGGTTTATTTGGCTTTGACTATTTAGGTTCGGTTAAAACCGAATAAACCGAACGCTCACCCCTACTTTGCTCCCACCACTAACTTCTACAAATTTTCGTCATTTAAAGTAGCCGGAATAATCTGCCCAAGCAGCATGTCATGAGAACAGGACAAGGGAATTCGAGATACAGAAAATAGATGTAATTAGCAAAACACCCATTTGTTTGCTTACAAATAAAAATAACATATAAATAAATGCAAATAATAATAAGAATACAAAACCCATTCATGCATCTTCCTGCCTAAAAGTTGAACAAAAAAAAATCCAAGCATGTGTCTTTCATTTTATCTTATGAAGTTTTAACTTTAGGAATTACACTCTGGCATGCAGGGGAAGGTCTCTCTTATATCCACAGAGAGTACTGAGCAAGTGCAGACACTAATCTTTGTTTTGGCTGTGTTCCATGTTATATCATGCCTAATGACCTTTCTTCTTGGCGATGCCAAGGTAAGTATTTTTTTGCAAGTATATTCTCAAGGAAAACAAATTGACTATATGAAATAATTAAATTGCAACTATGAAGCTGTATATGCATATGCTTGTAATTTTTTGACCCCATACTACATTCATCTCTTAATGCAACAGATGAACAGATGGAAGTCATGGGAGGAACATACTCATACTACGGACTTCCAGTTATCCTATGGTAAGTTTTACAATTCTATAACATATGGATATGAAATTATTCCATTCCATGCATAACGTTGAATCTTTGAACTAGGAGAACATTCTGATTGAGGCTAGGCACTGTTTGATGATAAGTTATTAATGAGAACATTTTCTATTGAAGTTTGGAACACTACAGATTACAAATTATCATAGATATAACTTTCTATTATTCATACAAACGACAAATGAGTCATCTACTATGATTGGTAGTGCAAACACAAATTATCATCCTTCGAGAAATCAAGTGTAGATAAGTACATAAGTAACTCGAGCTAGCTACCCATTAAAGAGAAAACATGGTGGGTCTTAAGAGAGATTACCATAGGAGAGCCCATTAAATGTTGGAAACGAAACACGGATACCGTCCCCCCCCCCCCCCCCCCCCCCCCCCCCCCCCCCCCCCCCCAAACCAAAGAGACTGCGAGAGAACCGAAGAAAAGCACACAAAACCAAATCGCTAAAATCACAAAGAAAGCCAAACGCAGACACAATCAATTTTTGATGTGAAAAACCCTTGACACGGGACGATCGGAGTCCAATCCTGAAACGTCTCCACTAATGGAATAAGAAATACACCGACTCCTTACAAACTCCTCACCAATCCAAACGGATCACCACAACTCCTTGAAGAAGAAAACACGATTACAAGCACACGAAGAACGAAGATGACGAGAAAGAATTATCCGAAACGATCTCCTCTTCGATGTAGCCGTCAATCCCCTCTTTCTCTCTCCAATAGTTGTAAAGCACTCTTGCCTCCTTTTGCAATGTTTAGAGATATATTTTAGGGTTAGGAAATACCTAATATATATTGCCTCAAACCTACAACTAATCTGAATCATTAAGGTATTCCTATTATATGTAGGAATATTCAATCCAAATCATTGATGTAGTCCTATTACATATAGGAATACCCAATCCGACTTCATTGAGGTATTGCTATTATATATATGAATACCCAATCCGACTCCGGGGTGTTCTCCATATAGGTTGGGAACCCCACCCACTCCAACACTAATTGGTGAAGAGATCCTGCATGATACCTGGATCTCTAGTTTTGGCTTGTCCAGAACATATATAAAGGAATTTTTTTCCAGTGGAGGAAGTGAAATCGCCCCTTCCACTATTCATTTATTTTATTCTTTCTGATTATTGCATATTATGTGAAAGAGAAAGTATATAACTGAACGTTAGGAAGACACTACTTAAATCTCCTGACGCCATATGATAACAAGGGCGGAGCCAACATTGTATCGTGGGGTGCGGGGGGGGGGGGGGGGGTGTTATACCAAATAATCAAAGCAAAATAAAATATTTTGCTGCAAAAACTTAACAAACTTGTGATCATGTGGTCTGTCACAGTTCAAAAATTACTTGTATCTTTAGCCTAATATTTGTATGTTTAATCATAAAGTGCATTGGGATGTACTTAAAGATGTATTGGAGATCGTACATGACTTTTTTGTGAATGGACGTCTACTGCGGCAACTAAATCATACGTTTTTGACACTTATTCCAAAGGGAGCTACTTCATTGTTGGATTTTAGGCCGATAGCTTGCTGAACTATCTGTATAAGCTGATAACACATCTAATGTGTCGGCGTATGGAGAACATCTTGCGAGAGCTAGTTTCACGCAATCAAGCAACTTTCATTAAAGGGAGAGCGATAGCGGACAATAATTTATTGACACATGAGATGGTCCGTAGCTTCAACAAAGTTGGTGGGAAGAATAGCATGCATTAAGTTGGATCTGCGGAAGGCTTATGATACAGTCAACATGGATTTCTGTCATATTATGACTGTTATGGGATTTGAACATAGGTGGGTGGAGATGGTTCGAGAGTGTATCACGACAACGACATTCTCTATATTGATCAGAGGCCAACCACATGGGTTTATTCATAGCAACAAAGGTCTTCAGTAGCGGTAGGAGGACCCTTGTCCTCGTATTTGTTCACTATTGTGAAGGAATATCTCACATGTCTTCTGGATGTGGCGGTTCATCAACAGCGTATCCATCCAATTCACTTGAAGGTGAGACCACATGTCTCTTATTTGATATATGAGATGACTTATTAGTATTTATGAATCCATCGTTGGCTGGGTTGCATGCTCTGGAGGAGGTCTTGTAGACGTTTGCAAGGAATACCGGGCTACATCTCAACAGGAAAAAGAGTATGGTGTACTTCAACTTGCATTGTCCAGACAAGGAAGAGAGGGCCAATGTGCTGGAAGTGGAGATGGGGGTATTGCCTGTGAAATACTTGGGGATACCCCTATCGATCAATTATGCCAAAGATACATAATGCTAGAATTTGGTAGACTACGCCAGACGAAGGGTGGAGGGCTGGCATGCTCAAAGTCTGTCATCTGGTGGACGTATTGAGTTAGTGCGATCGGTGATTACAGTGATTACAGCTATTGCGAGGTACTGGATGCAAGTGATTATGATTTCCTATACTACTATCAAGAAAATAGAGAGGATTTATGCTAATTTTGTCTGGCACGGAGGAATTCATGCTATTAGTTGAGAAGACATGTGCAGGCCAAGGAATGAAGGAGGTGTTGGGCTTCAATCTCTGAGAGCTTTGCGGGTCATCGCAGGGATAAAGCTAACCTGAAAATTTATATCTCAAAAGTCTCTTTGGTCTGAATGGATGGAATGCAGGTACTTGAAGGGGGGCAAACTTCTGGGTGCACCGTGGTAATAGTAATGATTCGGTGACTTTTAAAACAATATTACTTCACAGGCAGGCAATACAACGGTAGGTGCTTAGATCCTTTAAAGATGGGTCAACTACGAACTTGTGGTTTGACCCATGGGTTAAGCATCAAATTCTGGCTGATCGTCGTGGTCGGTTGGTATGTGGTCCAGTAACTGGACAACAGAGAGTCGACAGTCTCATTGTGGATGGTGTTTGGCATCCTAAGGGCCATGTGTGGACGAGGCAGTTTGAAGGTCTGATCAGATCATTACACATAGACGAGAGCTTGCATGCAGACATCTGGTTGTGGAAAGACGCTCCGAGTGGTAAATACGAGCATAGCAGAGTTTACAAGGCTGTACGTGGTCAGCAGGAACCCATGGCAGACTCGAAGTTCATATGGGTGAAGGGGGCGACTAAGAAGATGCAGTTATGCATATACAAGGTGCGGTTGGGTCGCCTTTTAACTCTGGATTGGTTGGCGAGATTCAGTGTGCAGGTGGATGGCCAATGATGTATCTTATATCAGAATGCCAATGAGTCCTTGCTGCATTTGTTTTTCAATAGTCCGATCTCCGCACAGATATTACTTTAGCAGGGTCGAAAGATAAACCTGACATTTGACGACGTATGGGATATTATTGGGGTGATTGTTGAGTTGAAGCAGGTGCGAAGTAGAGGTGCAGAGTGGTTTAAGGAAGCATTGATTCGTTTGTCTGCAGCGGTCTGGCACTTATGGAAGGAACGAAATCGGCAAATTTTTGAGGGACTTGAGACTTCTATCTTGGGATTATACATAATGTAGAGCATGATGTGGGTGTGTTGATGGCTAAACCACCATCTAATTAGTTGGATTGTAAAATTTTGATGAATAAATACAATTACCTTTATATATATATATATATATATATATATATATATATATATATAATCAGCAAGTGGAGACATAGCGCGTCCTTCCCTATGAGACACCCAGCAAGGACGCGCTATGTCTCCACTTGCTGATTATATATATATATATATATATATATATATATATATATATATATTGGAAAAAAATATATATATATTGGAAAAGGGTAAATTTTATTCCAAAATCAGTCAATACTCATACAACATACAGACATGATGGTCGCCCACCCGTCAGTCGACTATTTCTTTTACATCAAACTCCAAATTATGGAGGATACCAACCGGAGGGGTGATAAGTCCCTCGAATATGCGCTGATTCCTCTCCCGCCAAACATGCCAGACAGCGGCTGCTAGCCGAATCCTAGCAGTCTTGAATCAGACCATGCCTCGCCCTCTGCAATCTCGAATACCCGTGATGATTGCTCCAATCGACCTGCCAGAAATACCTCCGTCCAGCATACGGTTTTGCTCAGATCATATGGACCAAGAAACTTCACAGTCAAAAAATAGATGGGTCATCGATTCCTCCTCCAAATCACAGAGTGCACACTTCGGATTGGGGACCTGGATCCCAAAAGAGATGAGTCTGTCCCTGGTTAGAAGACGACCAAGGATCAGGCGATACATACATAGTTGCATTTTTCTGGCCAGATCCTTGCACCAAATGAAGTCATAATCACCAATTGGGGAATTGGCACTACGCATAAGTTGTAGCCACTTTGGAAGGTGAACTCCCCCGAGGTAGTACCTTCAATCACGCCAGGCGGTTCCCAGACCCATATATCCTCAGGCTGTGATGGGTCAATCTCGATCCCGCGAATAATCTCACCAAGCTTCTCAGTATGGCGGTAGGACTCCGGACTCCAAGCTCCATTCCTGATGATGTGCTGACAAGACAGACCTCTGCCCGCCTCTATGTAAGCTCGATCGCCCATAATGTCCACCAGAGACTAGTGCTCTATCCAAGGATCCAGCCATAGATCAGTTCCAGCCCCATCACACATGATCCTCCTGACAGGCAATTGAAGAACAGCTCTGTGCCTCAAAATTTGTTTGAAGGTCACAGAGTGGTTGTTGTCAATATCACACCTCCAGAAGTTGCCATTCCTCACATAGCGAGACTGCATCCACTCCGTCCAGAGGGATCTCCCTTTGATGAACCGCCATGCCAGTTTCAAGGCCGAGGCTTCCCTGATAGCCAACAGAGGACGGAGACCCACACCTCCCTCCTTCTTTGGCCGACAGAGCTGTTCCCAAGAGATCGCATGTAGGCCCCCCCTCCAGATGAAATCAGCACAGATCCTTTCAACTTTCTTGGTGGTAGCCACGGATCTCAAAATAGACTGCAGCCAGAACTGGACCAGGACAGAGATAACTGATCGGATTAACTCGATACGTCCCCCAAAAGATAGTCCGGCAGCTTGCCAACCTTCAACTCTCCGCTGGACATACTCCACCAGGCTATAGCAATCCTGGTGTCGGGCATAATTGACTGTCAAAGGAACTTCCAGGTATTTCACCGGGAGCTCACTTCTCTCCACGCCCAGTGCATCAGCGCGCTCCTCCTTCTGAAGGCAAAGTGAACTGAAGTAGACCCTGCTCTTCTCTCTGTTCATCTGAAGCTCTGAGTGTGATTCCAGCTCACCCATAATCTCAGATAACGTGTTCATACCCTCCAACGAAGGCTGTATGAACACCAGCAGGTCGTCGACATAGATGAGGTGGGTAATCGGAGGTTCGACTCTCCTGTACAACGGGACAATCCTCCCAAAATGGACCGCCCTCTCCATCAAGCAGGTAAAGTACTCCATGACAAGAGTGAACATGTAAGACGACAGGGGGTCACCTTGCCGGAGTCCATGGTTGCTTTTGAAGAACCCATGCGGAATACCCTGGATAAGGACCGAAAAGGTGGGAGACGATATGCATTCCCGAATCAATGCAACCCAACGATCATCAAACCCCATAGCAGACAGAAGGTGGCATAAGAACTCCCTTGTTGACCATGTCGTAGGCCTTCCTCAGATCCAGCTTTACACATGTCTTCTCCCCACCAGGTTTGTTGAAGCCCCTCACCATCTCATGAGCTAGAAGGCTATGCTCATCTATAGATCGCCCCTTGATGAACGCCGCCTGGTTCGGAGAGACAAGGTCCTGTATGATCCCCTCCATGTGCCGGCACATGAGGTGCGTAATTATTTTATAAAGATAATTACAGCACGCATTAGGCCTAAAGTCCGCCAGCGAGGTCGTCCCCTCCTTCTTTGGTACCAGAGTCAAGAAAGTGTGGTTCAGCTCCTTCAGCAGCTTCCCCTCAGAGAAGAACTCCTGGACCGTCTCGAGAACCGGGGCCTTCAGAATATTCCAGTGGCGTTTGTAGAACGCACTGCTAAATTCATCCGGACCTGGAGCTTTGTTGGGGTCCGCTTTCTTGATAATGGCCTCCACCTCCTCTATAGTGACAGGGGCAAGCATGAGGCTATTCCCATATGGAGTCACCAATCTCTTCGTGACTACATCTGGGAACACATATAGATAGTCAGTCTGAAAGTATAACTCAGAGTAGTACCTGACAGTCTCTCCTGAGATCTTGGACGGCTCTCCAATCAGATTACCCTCGGTATCAAGAAGCTAAGAGATGGTGTTCCGATGCTGTCTGGTGCGAATGACATCATAGAAGAACTTGATACATCGGTCGCCATTCTTAAGCCAGGAGCATTTAGCACGCTGAGCCGCACTAATCTCCTTCTGAAACCGCAGAGTATTGACTTCCCCAATCAGCTCCTTCTCTCTAGCCGTAAGGTCCCCATTTAACATGTTAGATTGCATGGAATGCTGGATGGCCCGAAGCTCCGTCTCCTTATCTTCAAGAGAGGACTTGGGCAAACTCTTCACCCAAGTCTGAAGCGCCTTCTGTACTTGAGCCGGTGTACCATCTGATACTGAGCAGTCCCCACAACCTGATGAGCAACACCCTCCGTAATCGTCTCTGAGTAACCCTCTGAGAGAAACCAGCTGCTGTTGTACCGGAAGGGACGAGGCCGCACTGAGGGGCTGGAAGTGAATCCAACCCTGATAGGAGAATGATCACTCGTCCCAGCGGCCAACCCCTCAGCTAGAGAACCACTCCCCGTTGCCCAGGGTCCTATCCAACTGACAAGCAACCCTGTTCCTGACTACTTTGTTGTGCCAGGTCCAGATATAACCCGAGCGCGATAGACTCCGAAGGCTCGACTGGAGAAGACAACTCTGGAAATCATGCAAGATCGGATCTGGAACCGGTCTGCCACCCATCTTCTCCCTTCTGTGCAGAAGAGCGTTGAAGTCACCCATCAGAATGAGGGGGAGGTGAGAGGAAGCAGCAGCGGTCGCCACTCTAGCAATGTCACTCCATAAGGCTTCCCGACGTCTCCTGTCGTTGTGGCCGTATACCGCTCCCAATAAGAACCGAAAGCCACCTTTGTTCGTGAAAACGACGGCAATCAACTGCTACGACATCAAGATCAAGTCCCCATCCCAACACTTCGAGCTCCATCTGACCCAGATCCTCGCCATGTCGCAGAGAGCCAAGTTGTGTATCTGGCCCCAATGATTGGGTGTCCGACGGGCAATAGTCTTATCCCCTTTAATCTTGGTTTCCAGCAGAACAGAGATATCACATTTCTCCCCGTGTAAAACTCCACAAATCTCCCTAGTGAGCACGCACCCCTCACATTCCAGACTATAATCGTCATTAATTATTAAGTGAGGGGTCCCCCTGTAAGTCACCTGAACTGGTACCCGAGGGAGGTACCACTTCCGTATCTGTCATATCCTCCTCCATCTCAACAGTAGGGACATGCTGGGTGGAAAACTGAGTAAGCATCCGGGCTCAGGCTGGATTGTCAACACAAAGCTCCTCCCCCGTAACATGGGAGTGACCTCCCCGCTAGGGGGACCATCCCGCAGAGGGCCCGCACGCCTCTTCCTGCTGTAAACTTGCTCACTAGCCGATCCGCCAACTCCACGTTCCTCTATTTCCGAAGTCACCATGCCTCTGGTGACCATGCTCCTCTGCGCCGAGAAGACGACCATAGCGCCACCTGGAGGAGCCGCCGCAGGCAAGATAGGTAGGCTCTGACCCCTAGCCGCCTCCATCGGTTGGTCTCCCTCCCGCATAAGCTCTCCCTCTATGTCATCCCCGGGTGTAGACGTCATCACCCGAGGGGTGCCAGGAGTATCAGTAGTAGTTGTGGCAGACCCCCTCTGCAATCCTCCAGACGGACAGGAACTATCAAGGTGCCCGAAGCAGGCACAAAGTGAACAGGTAGGGGACACACATTCGTACTTCACTCTCTGAGGTAGGACCTCACCTGAAGGAACCTCATACTCTACTATGCTCGGCAGCTCCCTTCCAGTCCGGATCTCTACGAACATCTTCGCATACATCAACCTCGAACGGAAGGCTGTAGCATCATCCGCCTTAATCGGCCTGTCCGAGCAATGGAATACTCCAATATTGCACCGAAAACTCCGGAAAGCGGATCCAGACCGGGATAGCATTGAGGACTTCTCACATTTCAGGTCCGGAGTCTACTCTTTCAGGATAATAAGCCTCCCGTCGAACGTCCATGGCCCACCCTGGAGGATTCTGGTTACATCGTCTGCTAGCCCGAACTTCACGTAGAAGAAGCCGTTCAACCTGGCAAAGAACTCCATGCTCCCCTTCGGCTGCCATACCCGCGCCGCATACGTCCGTATCTGTCCGTAGAAGGGTTTGTTCCCCAGAACATAGAGGATCAACGTATTCTCCCAGAAAGCCGTCACCTGAGCAATCTCCTCCGCAGGGAACGTGGCCCTGAAACCACTTCCCACCTTCTTAGGGGGGACAAACTCCATGGTTGTGGGACTTTTCGACCCCCCAGGCTTACATATGTCCACCCACGACTTGTCCACAGGGCGTGGGATCGTCCCCTGAGCCCGCTGGGAGACCGATGTTGGAGAAGGCCTAGCCCCCTGACCTCCCAAGTCCACCGCCTTGTTCTTCCCTTTATCCGCCACAGCCAGTTTAGGTCGCCACCCAGCTGTTCTCCCGCCACCACCAGACGCCCCCCGGGAGGGGATCCCAGACGCATTCACCGATTTTCGCGGTCTCATCACCTCCCCTGCCCTCCTATAGAGGGGGTACGTGGCCTCAAGGAGGTCTGAACGTTACCCTTCTTTCCTCCTGAGTTTTCGCTTCGGCGACGTGTAACCGTCGTCCATCCCCCTCCATCCATCTGTCCGTCTTGAGGTCGAGATCCAAATTCAGGTTAGAAGATTCGAGCTCCAGAGGATCCGCCCGGGGCCAGCCCACACCCTTGGGCCACGGAACTTCTCGCCGTCCCGCCGCCGCTGCTGGGTCCGCCGTCGCCGAGGCCGTCGCCGCGTTCGCCACTGACCCCCGACGTCCTCCTTGTCTTAGCGAAGCCGCCCGCACCTGCGGTGCCCGCGCCTCCTCCAGGCGGGCCGCCCAAGGCCGGCCCACCCGCCGCCTGGCCGGCGCCAACCGCCTGCTGCGCCTGCACTGGCTTAGCCCCCTCGCCACTGCCGGCTGTCCCTCCCGCGCCGGGGTCCCAAGGCTGGGACCCCCTAGGGCTCCGTTCGCACGCTTCAGAGGGAACACGATCGCCCGGTGCCATCTCTTTATATATATATATATATATATATATATATATATATATATATATATAAAAGCAAGGCAATACATAGAAGAAGTTAAAGGATAGGGAGAGTATGAATCGTACATCAAATCGGTTTTTAACTGGGATGCCTATTTATTCAATTGATTCTATTGAATCTTGTTTCTGTTTTGATTCTCTATGTTGAATCATTATATTCCGCCTAATATATATTTTTAGTTCAGTTCAAGGAGATGCTCCCCCCCCCCCTCCCCAATGCCATACTACCCCATACTTCAACGCCTCTAATGACAGAGTTTGCTTTTGAACGGAGTGAAACCTATCAAGTACATGAATGGAAAAGGTGGAATTGGAAGTCTTTGCGGTAAAGGGGGGGGGGGGGGGGGGGGGAACCACTTTTTTACCCCCATTGTCTCCGTCATTGAATAACAATGAGCCTCCATGTAGAGGGATTCACATCCATGCTTCACAAAACTTCAGTTATAGTGTAATGAGTCACACGATGGTGCATCTCTGTTTATTTGTGTCTAAAGTCTCCTTAATAATGCTTATGAACAATCCGATTCTAGACCTTATGTTCATGCCTTAAGTACTTCAATTATCTGTCAGTGCTATTACTAATGCACTTTTGGCTCTATTTGTTGCAGTACTTTTTTTTCTTCTACTCGTTACTTCTTTTAGATGACTACATGTTCCTGATCCTAAGATCACTAAAATTTTCTCTTTCTTAGATCCACGCAGGTTCGTAATGGCTCGCAAAACATCATTTGGGAAACGCCACCTCAACTTATGGAGTGACAATCCTTTATTTCTCTGGCTTGTTAGTTTCTCCCTTCTTTTGAGAATTTCTATTGCTTTCTTGCTAACATAGATGATTGTGTTTCTGTATTGAACGAGTTAATGGAGATATCTGGTTTAAGTGATTTACTAGAATTTCATGCCAATGTTTTGACTTAAAACAATTAAAAAAACTTTACTAGTTTTTGGTTGAATGCAAGTTAGAACTGTCCATCTTAGTGGGGATGGGATGCACATGTATTCGCTGCTTATTGGGTGATATGGTTAGAGCTTAATAGTAGTCTAGACTTGAGATTGTCCATCTCAATGAAGTATTTGAGTGAAACAATGTGCAAGTTACTTACTACTTATGTGACCGGGACACTCTCTAGACCCAAATTATCCACCATTGATCACTTTGTGGGGTACACTCACTATCAACGTTTTGGATAGAAGGGCTAGGGAAATCGCTCGTCCTCGCAAGATTTCATCCGAATCATCGTCCTCGCTGGGGCGTGATGCCACACGAGCCTGGAGTTGCGCTCGTGCAAGGTAAGATAACAGGTTCACATATGTTTATCTCAAATTGATAGGATAAGCAGCGAAAAAAAATAGAGTATACAATAAGAATCTCTTTTATTAATGATGAACTAAAGATTACAAAGGCTTGAATAGCCCAACTGAATATGCCAACCGCTACAACGCTCATGATCTCTCTAGCTCACAAAGGATTACATTGTTCCATATATTATGCCTCTTTATAGCCAACAAGTAGTCTTCGGCCGAACATCTCCATGTTGCAAGTCCGATCGCCAATGTGGTAGCTCCTCTTGAAACGCTAAGGACTCCATGCCTCGGCGCGTCCAAGCCAAGCCCCGCCTCGAGCCGAACATATCTTGAACCTGCAAGCAAACTAGTGGGGGATTAGTGTTTTCGTCCTCGCTGCACTGATCAAGACCCACTCGCATCCAACCAACACTAAGTACATTTAGTGAAACATGCATCATTATTTGGTGATATTTCTATTTAGCCTTAGGATCGGTTTCATGGCAATATTCAAGCATAGCAACTTATCATAAATGTGTCCAATATCGTGTCCCTGCGGCAGATACAGTTAGACATAATATGAACATAAACATAGTGATCGTGCTCATCTCCGTCCCATTTTGCCTAGCCTGCAATGGTTAGAACTTTACATAACCAATCATACAATTCACGCAACCAACCAACCATACCTAGACATATGCATAAGGGTGGCAGGCCCTGCGCTTGCACCCAACTCTAATCTCAGTCCACCGGCCCTATCTATATGAAGGTCACGGTGTTTCGTACCGTAATGGACTTGGCATCCTTATGTGTAAGCCTATGATCGCTCTAGTACGGGTTGCTAGCCTAGTACCTGAAGGATCCCAAACTTACTGATATCATAGCTTATCACAACACTGGCAGGTCGCAACCCGTCCTAATAATGTGCACCATAAATACCATACATAATTTTCTCCTAGGCCGAACGGTCCCGGTGCCCCGGTCGTAACCGTTCGAGGGAAGACGCACCCGTGCACGGGCCATCCGAGTCCATTGACCATGCAATACGTGCCATAGCAAACAAGTCATATCATTCCAACCAATCTCACGTTCCATAAACATATTCACGTTCCATAAACATATTCCATTATCTCTATCTCAAGTTCCATCGGCATTATGCCCCAACACATCCGTATTGATGCACGACGCCCAATGGCTTAGACTTCTCGTACTTATACTAAATGCGTTCCATTTATAAGTTATTCACATAACAGCAGTTCCGTAGTTACTTAGTCATTTCGTAGCTTTCGTGCACGAGGGCACGTTTAACGCCATAATCAGTATTCTAGGCCTAGTGTTTAATGTTCTCGGAGTCGTGCACGTGATGCACATCTCGATATTATCTTTCAATGTTCTACCATCACCGTCCTACTGCGACCCGTACACTTGATGCACGTCGCTTCAATTGTTCAATGTTCAATGTTCTATCTTAATGTTCGACACATACTAAGACCTTTAATCGCCCGAGCCACGCTCGCTAACTCAATAGCAACTTACGCATACAAGGATATATTTTATTAGACGTGAAGGAGTAGGGAAAGAGAGTCAAGAACCTGTCCACCTTTAGTCGATACGCCTTGTCGTTTCCGTCGAGCTGAAGCAGCTCGATTCCATAACTTGGTTGCACGGCTAACTCTCCTGACTTAGCCATTCTGTTGAACTATTCGACTGATTCGGCCTATCGTGCCCATGCCACTGTCCGTTGCAAGACGACGATTTGGTTTTACGGACACCTTAGTGAACAAGGCAAAATGTCGACCCCTTATGATTCAACATAAAAGCGTAGCTTGCACACCAGATCAATCGAAGTCAATGCCTTGTTCAAACCGAACTTATGCTTTGCATCGATTCACTTCGATACTTCATCGGGTCAATGCAACTCTTCGAGTCAACGACTCATCATAATGCACCGTGCGGAGCGGGACATTACATAATATACCACTCAAAACAAGGTTCGTCCTCGAACCGAAACCACACTCAATCCAAATGTTCCTCTAGATCGTTTTACGATCTCGTGCCACTATCCTTTGAATCATACAACTTAGTTTGGATCATACACATAGTTTAGACGTCCCATCAATATATACATTTCAGCCAAGCTCAGTTGTAGGATATTGGGACAAAGCTAACAGGCTAGACTTAAATCCTCAAGCACCAATCAGTCCGTACTCGACTTGGTCAAATCTTAGCGCCTATTCCCAGAATGCTTCTCGTATGTTTATTCCATAACACATGATCATCTTCCAAACATCTCTGCATATAACTTGATTCAAAATCGTAACTTCGATCCCATTAGTTTCTAAACGGCCACCTAACGCGTGCATTGCATTAAGTCGTTGCGCATCCGATCGCAACAATTCTCCGCAACGCCTATTCGCCCAATCGTTTCCCATCTCTCGCACAACTCAAGTCTTTCACCTAATCGTTCATAACATTTGGCCTCAACGACATGGACTAAGTCCAACATGTCCAAACTTTCCTTGCCTACAATCCGTACTATGCATCGTACGCAACTATCCCAACACGATTCACGTTCTTGAAACTATCTACGCATCGCGTTTGGGCTACCCCCGCTAGGTAACTTATCCAGACATCGTGCTTAATCTCTCCCGACACAAGAGGTCAACTTGAGTCTACAATGCTCAAAAGCAATAATCTTTCCGACCCAAGGTCTCTTACGATACGTCCATCTCTGATTCTTGATCGAATATGAATCCCTTACTCAATATTCGAATCAATCCCAACTAGTTCGTTTCATAACCTAAATTGTGCGCTTAAACACACATAGCCTAACCGTTACTCAAACTGATCTACGACACAACACTTAGGGTCATTCTACTATTCGTCACTCTCGCGCATTGCAGAATTCTTGCAATCGTCTTTCCGCATCACTATGCTAAGTACGTTCTTCAACATCTATTTGACCATCGACCAACCAAGTCTATTTACGTACTTATTCGATCGATCATAAATTTCCTTTTCTGACCAGATCGTTCTAGTCGAAGGCTACTCGCTAACTTCCGAAACACGATACCCACTCGCTTAGACTTACCCTCAACATGCGCTACATTATCATTCATCATCGACGTAATTTCTCATACGACTTCCTTAAGGTCGTCCTACGGTCTCCAACATTCACTTGATTTGTCGGTCAAGTCTTCTAGGATCATCTTTCCCGAAACTTCGCTCGATAATTGAAGATCATTAACGAGGGACAGTTACTACGAACCATGCTATATCCTGTCGTGGAGCCAAATCAATTTCCGACAATTCCTATTGGATTTTACCCAATCCGACATAATTTATCAATTCACGGTTTATCTACCCACTCACGCAACTAATGCGCCATTTACTACTCGAATTACTTATGCACATTACATGCCATTACTACTCGAATCATTCATGCACTACCGTTAACAATATCGCAACCGGACAATATTTGTTCGCCTCGGGTACTAGTCTATTTACCCACGATCAATATCCGATACACTCTAGGCTTATCGCAACAATCCTCAAATTCACCTTCGCATCAAACCACAAGTCGAATCATACAAATTGCCACGTCCTGATTTTTCGAGTCCGATTATTCCCGCGACATGAATCACCATGTCAGCGCTCACGCGGAACGATCACCCCAAATCCGACGTAACGCATGTGCGAGGCTGGTGTTGCGCTCGCACAAAACAAGAACGTCAACGTTGTGGTTATCAACGAAACAATCCAGGCACTTTCGTTTTCATCCAAGTAATATCCATCCACTCTGAGATTTTTCGAAGCATTCCTATCATTGTCATCCAAACTGACATCAACTTAACTTGCATCTTATTCATCCAACAACAATGCTCAACATAATTTTCGTTCATTCGATCAGAGTATCCCCGAGTTATTGCATATCGCCTTTGATACGCCTCAATACCATCGTCGATATGCATAACTTGAACATCTTCCTCTCTCATAAGCTCAAATTCGTTGCAATCATTGCCATTATCCGAACTCGAATACGAATCAAGTCTTGCACGCACCAAGATCCATTCAGTTGTAACTAACTACCATCACCGAGACACGATTTCCAATTCATATATCCATTCTCATATTCCTAACTCGCACTTCCAAATCGTGCTGCCGACTCATCGCGCTAACTCAAATTCGTTTCGCATGATTACTTCGTACCTACTCAACTCGTTCCAAACAGTTTTCGCACCGACTTAACTCAATTCTGACTGAGTCAAGTATTTCCTCAACGCAACATTCCCTCGCTATGCTTAGCCTATCGTTCGACTTACACTTAACGAATCCTCATCCGATGTATCATCCATGGATACGACTTCGCGCATAATCATTCAACTCAATTCATCGAAGCATACTTGCATCGACTTCTATCGAGTCATTCCCACTCGAATCTCGACACTACTCCGTCCGTTGAGGAGAAACATATTGTAACCGACACAATCGTCTCGATGCATTCTATTGCAAGTCACCAAACGGCTTAACATAGCTATCGCTAAGTGGTATTGCATATACCACTCAGAAATCGAGCCTATCGTTATCGATACAATGCTTCGCTGCACAAGTGGTATTGCATATACCACTCGAAATCGAGTCAATACTCAACTTTACACTCCACATAGGTCCGACATCTATTTCAAGTTAACTATCCCATGGCGATCTTTTCCGATCCCAGCCCTAGCGTTCGCTTACTCGAGATGACACAACAACTGGACCAACATGATAGTCGTTTGCTCAAGTTTGACATTCATTCAAATCTAACCGTGTCTTGGCGATCATATCGATCACACACGCAACATTCGCTAACTCAAGGCTCAACACGACATACGGCCAACATAAACGTTCACCTACTTCGAAACTCGATTCACTGCGGCCAACTTTCAAGTTCGCCTACTCAAGTTCGACTTAGCGACCCACTTGACTCGTTACTATCGCATCCACGATCTTCCAATCTCACTCGTTGCAACTCGTACAACGATTTATTCTCGATACTTAAGGTCATTACTCAATCTTGTTCAACATATCGCTATCCATCCGCATAGCCATACAACATGTATCATACCATGTCGACTCGTTCCACCGATGCAACGAACGATTCACGACTTGCTGTACTTCGTGCAACCAACAATACATAACCATTCGCACTTCGTGCAACCAATAACACATAACTCCTCGCACTTCATGCGATCAACAATACATATCTCATTGCACTTCATGCAACCAACATCACCATATTTGTTGCACTTCGTGCAAACTAATGACTCGCAACTTTGTTGCACTTCGGGAAACCAACATTTCATAACTCGTTGTACTTCGTGCAACCAACATTCTCTGATGACACTCGGAGATAGCGTGATAGTAACGACATACTTGTGGCAGACGTACGCACTTAATACAGACTTATTGTATGGAACATCCAATGTAGCATCGAGCAGATCCATGAGCCATGCGGTTGCGAAAACAACTTAGAGTAACTGATTTTCCATATCGAAGCAACTGAGGGTCAAAGAGATTCGTTCACGGTCCAGAGGATGGAACCACTCTGATACCAACTTGTCACGCCCCGACCCGGGAAATCGCTCGTCCTCGCTAGATTTTACCCGAATCATCGTCCTCGCTGGAGCGTAATGCCGCACGAGCCAGGAGTTGCGCTCGTGCAAGGTAAGATAACAGGTTAACATATGTTTATCTCAAATTGATAGCATAATCAGCGGAAGAAACAGAGTATACAATAAGAATCTCTTTTATTAATGATTAACTAAAGATTACAAAGGCTTGAATAGCCCAACTGAATCTGCCAACCGGCTACAACGCTCATGATCTCTCTAGCACACAAAGGATTACATTGTTTCATACATTATGCCTCTTTATAGCCAACAAGTAGTCTTCGGCCGAACATCTCCATGTTGCAAATCTGAACGCCAATGTGGTAGCTCCTCTTGAAACGCTAAGGCTCCTTGCCTCGGCGCGTCCAAGCCAAGCCCCGCCTCGAGTCGAACATATCTTGAACCTGCAAGCAAACTAGTGGGGGATTATTGCTTTCGTCCTCGCTGCACTGATCAAGACCCACTCGCACCCAACCAACACTAAGTACATTTGGTGAAACATGCATCATTATTTGGTGATCTTTCTATTTAGCCTTATGATCGGTTTCATGGCAATATTCAAGCATAGCAACTTATCATAAATGTGTCCAATATCGTGTCCCTGCGGCAGATACAGTTAGACATAATATGAACATAAATATAGTGATCGTGCTCATCTCCGTCCCATTTTGCCTAGCCTGCAATTGTTAGAACTTTACATAACCAATCTTACAATTCACGCGACCAACCAACCATACCTAGACATATGCGTAAGGGTGGCAGGCCCTGCGCTTGCACCCAACTCTAATCTCAGCCCACCGGCCCTATCTATATGAAGGTCACGGTGTTTCGCACCGTAATGGACTTGGCATCCTTATGTGTAAGCCTATGATCGCTCCAGTACGGGTTGCTAGCCCAATACCTGAAGGATTCCAAACTTACTGATATCATAGCTTATCACAACACTGGCCGGTCGCAACCCGTCCTAATAATATGCACCATAAATACCATATATAATTCCCTCCTAGGCCGAACGGTCTCGGTGCCTCGGTCGTAACCGTTCGAGGGAAGTCGCACCCGTGTACGGGCCATCTGAGTCCATTGACCATGCAATATGCGCCATAGCAAACAAGTTATATCATTCCAACCAATCTCACGTTCCATAAACATATTCACGTTCCATAAACATATTCCATTATCTCTATCTCAAGTTCCATCGGCATTATGTCCCAACACATCCGTATTGATGTACAACGCCCAACGGCTTAGACTTCTTGTACTTATACTAAACGCGTTCCATTCATAAGTTATTCACATAACAGCAGTTCCGTAGTTACTTAGTCGTTTCGTAGCTTTCGTGCACGAGGGCACGCTTAACGCCATAGTCAGTATTCTAGGCCTAGTGTTCAATGTTCTCGGAGTCGTGCACGTGATCCACATCTCGATATTATCTTTCAATGTCCTACCATCACCGCCCTACCGCGACCCGTACACTTGATGCATGTCGCTTCAATTGTTCAATGTTCAATGTTCTATCTTAATGTTCGACACATACTAAGACCTTTAATCGTCCGAGCCACGCTTGCTAACTCAATAGCAACTTACGCATACAAGGATATATTTTATTAGACGTGAAGGAGTAGGGCGAGAGAGTCAAGAACCCGCCCACCTTAAGTCGATACGCCTTGTCGTTTCCGTCGAGCTGAAGCGGCTCGATTCCATAACTTGGTTGCACGGCTAACTCTCCTGACTTAGCCATTCTGTTGAACTATTCGACTGATTCGGCCTACCGTGCCCATGCCACTGTCCGTTGCAAGGCGACGATTTGGTTTTACGGACACCTTAGTGAACAAGGCAAAATGTCGACCCCTTATGATTCAACATAAAAGCGTAGCTTGCACACCAGATCAATCGAAGTCAATACCTTGTTCAAACCGAACTTATGCTTTGCATCGATTCGTATCGATACTTCATCGGGTCAACGCAACTCTTCGAGTCAACGACTCATCATAATGCACCGTGCGGAGCGGGACATTACATAATATACCACTCAAAACAAGGTTCGTCCTCGAACCGAAACCAATACTCAATCCAAGTGTTCCTTTAGATCGTTTCACGATCTCGTGCCACTATCGTTTGGATCATACAACTTAGTTTGGATCATACACATATTTTAGGCGTCCCATCAATATATGCATTTCAGCCAAGCTCAGTTGTAGGATATTGGGACAAAGCTAACAGGCTAGACTTAAATCCTCAAGCACCAATCAGTCCGTACTCGACTTGGTCAAATCTTAGCGCCTATTCCCAGAATGCTTCTCGTATGTTTATTCCATAACACGTGATCATCTTCCAAACATCTCTGCATATAACTTGATTCAAAACCGTAACTTCGATCCCATAAATTTCTAGACGGCCACCTAACGCATGCATTGCATTAAGTCGTTGCGCATCCGATCGCAACAATTCTCCGCAACGCCTATTCGCCCAATCGTTTCCCATCTCTCGCACAACTCAAGTCTTTCACCTAATCGTTCATAACATTTGGCCTCAACGACATGGACTAAGTCCAACATGTCTAAACTTTCCTTGCCTACAATCCGTACTATGCATCGTACGCAACTATCCCAACACGATTCACGTTCTTGAAACTATCTACGCATCGCGTTTGGGCTACCCCCGCTAGGTAACTTATCCAGACATCGTGCTTAATCTCTCCCGACACAAGAGGTCAACTTGAGTCTACAATGCTCAAAAGCAATAATCTTTCCGACCCAAGGTCTCTTACGATACGTCCATCTCTGATTCTTGATCGAATATGAATCCCTTACTCAATATTCGAATCAATCCCAACTAGTTCGTTTCATAACCTAAATTGTGCGCTTAAACACACATAGCCTAACCGTTACTCAAACTGATCTACGACACAACACTTAGGGTCATTCTACTATTCGTCACTCTCGCGCATTGCAGAATTCTTGCAATCGCCTTACCGCATCACTATGCTAAGTACGTTCTTCAACATCTATTTGACCATCGACCAACCAAGTCTATTTACTTATTCGATCGATCATAAATTTCCTTTTCTGACCAGATCGTTCTAGTCTAAGGCTACTCTCTAACTTCCGAAACACGATACTCACTCGCTTAGACTTACCCTCAACATGCGCTACATTATCATTCATCATCGACATAATTTCTTATACGACTTCCTTAAGGTCGTCCTACGGTCTTCAACATTCACTTGATTAGGCGGTCAAGTCTTCTATGGTCATCTGCCCCGAAACTACGTTCGATAATTGAAGATCATCAACGAGGGACAGTTATTACGAACCATGCTATATCCTATCTCGGAGCCAAATCAATTCCCGACAATTCCTATTGGACTTTACCCAATCCGACATAATTTATCAATTCACGGTTTATCTGCCCACTCGCGCAACTAATGCGCCGTTTACTACTCGAATCACTTATGCACATTGTGTGCCATTACTACTCGAATCATTCATGCACTACCGTTAACAATATCGCATGTGCGAGGCTGGTTTTGCGCTCGCACAAGACAAGAACGTCAATGTTGTGGTTATCAACGAAACAATCCAGACACTTTCGTTTTCATCCAAGTAATATCCATCCACTCTGAGATTCTCCGAAGCATTCTTATCATTGTCATCCAAACTGACATCAACTTAACTTGCATCTTATTCATCCAACAACAATGCTCAACATAATTTTCGTTCATTCGATCAGAATATCCCCGAGTTATTGCATATCGTCTTTGATACGCCTCAATACCATCGTCGATATGCATAACTTGAACATCTTCCTCTCTCATAATCTCAAATTCGTTGCTATCACTGCCATTATCCGAACTCGAATACGAATCAAGTCTTGCACGCACCAAGATCCATTCAGTTGTAACTAACTACCATCACCGAGACACGATTTCCAATTCATATATCCATTCTCATATTCCTAACTCGCACTTCCAAATCGTGCTACCGACTCATCGCGCTAACTCAAATTTGTTTCGCATGATTACTTCGTACCTACTCAACTCGTTCCAAACAGTTTTCGCACCGACTTAACTCAATTCTGACTGAGTCAAGTATTTCCTCAACGCAACATTCCCTCGCTATGTTTAGCCTATCGTTCGACTTACACTTAACGAATCCTCATCCGATGTATCATCCATGGATACGACTTCGCGCATAATCATTCAACTCAATTCATCGAAGCATACTTGCATCGACTTCTATCGAGTCATTCTCACTCGAATCTCGACACTACTCCGTCCGTTGAGGAGAAACCTATTGTAACCGACACAATCGTCTCGATGCATTCTATTGCAAGTTACCAAACGGCTTAACATAGCTATCGCTAAGTGGTATTGCATATACCACTCAGAAATCGAGCCTATCGTTATCGATACAATGCTTCGCTGCACAAGTGGTATTGCATATACCACTCGAAATCGAGTCAATACTCAACTTTATACTCCACATAGGTCCGACATCTATTTTAAGTTAACTATCCCATGGCGATCTTTTCCGATCCCAGCCCTAGCGTTCGCTTACTCGAGCTGACACAACAACTGGACCAACATGATAGTCGTTTGCTCAAGTTTGACATTCATTCAAATCTAACCGTGCCTTGGCAATCATATCGATCACACACGCAACATTCGCTAACTCAAGGCTCAATACGACATACGGCCAACATGAACGTTCACCTACTTCGAAACTCATTCACTGCGGCCAACTTTCAAGTATGCCTACTCAAGTTCGACTTAGCGACCCACTTGACTTATTACTATCGCATCCGCGATCTTCCAATCTCACTCGTTGCAACTCATGCAATGATTTATTCTCGATACTTACGTGCAATGATTTATTCTCGATACTTAAGGTCATTACTCAATCTTGTTCAACATATCGCTATCTATTTGCATAGCCATACAACATGTATCATACCATGTCGACTCGTTGCACCGATGCAACGAACGATTCACGACTTGCTGCACTTCGTGCAACCAATAATACATAACCATTCGCACTTCGTGCAACCAACAACACATAACTCCTCGCACTTCATGCGATCAACAATACGTATCTCATTGCACTTTATGCAACCAACATCACCATATTCGTTGCACTTCGTGCAAACCAACAACTCGCAACTTTGTTGCACTTCGGGAAACCAACATTTCATAACTCGTTGCACTTCGTGCGACCAACATTCTCTGATGGCACCAGCCACACATTTAAAGAAGTCAATTGTTGTTGCCTGTGCGGCTGGTGCCTGTGCGGCTTTGGGGCTGTTGTTTCCCTGTTGGCTATTCGTCGGAATAGTTGGGCTGTTCGCCACCTTGGGACTTTCCATCCCTGGGACTAGGTTATTCACCATTGTCGTCCCCGACGAAGAGGCTTCATTGCTCGCAGCATTCGCCTTGGCCGCCTTTTTTGGGCCAACTTGGGAAAAGGCCTCCTGCCTTTTCATATCCTCATGGATTTTCTTGATACGGGCGTACTCCTTCTGGTCCATAGCATTATGGCCTGGTAAGAGTATCAGCAACAAAGTTAGTATATCCAGGGATATAAATAACCTCATAATTAAAATTTTCTAAATAAATAGCAATTCTAATCCTTCGAAGATTTTCTTCGGGATTGTTAATAGTTTTCTTTTTAAGAAATTGAGCAACAGTTTTATTGTCAGTCTCAATGATAATGATAAAATTTCTGTAAAGAAGATACATTCTTAAACTTTTGATAGCTAATTTAACAGCTAATAATTCTTTATCATAAGTCGCATATTTAATCTGGATTTTAGTAAATTTTCCATAGGTATATGCAACAATTTCTTTATTTTTTGTAATTAATACTCCTGTCCAGAAATAGTCAGAAGCATCAGTTTGCAAGACCAATTTGTCTTCATCTAGTGGAAAGTAAAGAATTTTCTGGTCTTTAACTAGATCCTTAATTTTCGCAATTTCTTCCTTCTCTTTAGGTGAAAGAGAAATAGATATCTTACTGGTGTTCCATTTCCTGGGTTGCTCACCAGTCATTGTTTTATACTTAGCTTGTTCAGCTGCTAACTTATCTTGTAACTTTTCAACTCTAGCGGAAAGATGTAGGATAAACTTTCTACCATAGTTAAGTAATCCAAGAAAACTCTGAAGTTCCTTCAAAGTTTTGAAGTCTTCAGGAAAGTCTTTTATCTTGGCATAGATATGCTGTTGTAATTCTATCTAACCATTTTTTATTACTTTGTCCAAGAAATCAATTTCTGTTTTAAACAGTTCAATCTTCTTAGGGCTAAGAATTATACCATTATCAAGTAGCAGTTTAGAGACTTGTAATAAATGCTCTTTATGTTCATCCGCAGTTTTGGAGAACACAAGAATATCGTCTATATAGACAACTACAAAATTAAGGTGTCCAAATATAGAATTCATCTATTTCTGGAATATTTGTGGAGCGTTTTTTAATCCAAATGGCATAACTAACCATTCAAAATGTCCTTGAGGACAACTGAATGCCGTTAGCTCAATGGATGCTTTATCAGCAAATTTTATTTGCCAGAAACCAGACTTGGCATCAAACTTACTATAAAACTTGGCTCCCTGTATATGTCTAATTAGATTTTCAGCAGAAGGAATAAAATAACCATCAAATTTTGTGTAGCTGTTAAGCTTTCTATAATTTATAACCATTCTAGCTTTTCCTCTTTTGATCTCAGCATGATTCCTGACTAGGAATGCAGGAGACGAATGGGTACTATAACTTTTTTGTATTAACTTTAATCGAAGTAGTTCATCAATCTGTTTAGCAAATTCCTCCTTATCGAAAGGAGAAACCATTATGCTATTGACCCGAACTTTCGATTCTTTGTGTATATCTAAGAGCTCAATTTTGCAATACCGAGGAGCTCTATCGAACCACTTTAGTGGGTTGTCTGAATATAATGGCTCTAACATTCCATGAATAATTTTCTGGAAACTGTTATCCGTTGGAATGTTATAGGTGCATACTTTGTCAGTCGAAGTAATCTCACCACGCTGGGCTGCAGGTGCATATCGGTCAGCAATAGAGACATTAGATGGTATTCTAGGAATAGAACGGCTATCAATGTCGAAATAATGTCTGTTAAACGGAGAATAATGCTTGAGATTATCCATGCCAATTAAACAGTCATTATCAAACTCCTTTGGGAGTAATATAAATGTATATTGATAGGTTTTACAATTTCCATGTATATCGGGAAGTTGAACTTCAATGTTAGCTTTATGATTAATTACAACCTGACGTCCCATGAAATCATTTAATTTACATGGTCTATCCAGCTTAACCCGTAAATATTCGGGTATGAATAATTCTTGTAGTAGGCTAACTTCAGCTCCCGTATCAACAAGAGCATGAATTGTCAGCTCATTATACCCTGGAATACATATTGTCAAGGGTATAAAGATATGTCCTTGTGGAGCAGTCTTGAGATCAAGAGTCGCTCTTATCATTCGACGAGTTTATAAGTTTGTCCCAATCAAGGACTTCATCAGTTGTCAGAGGGTCTTCGTTAATATCTAACTCAGGCCAATCATCGATGTTAAATTGGTTTAATTGACAAACCTCCAATTCGACCTGATCCAAAGAGGTGCTTGGAATATCCAAATCAAGCATGTCTTCGAAGGGTAGGTCAATATCCTCTGTATTATCAATGAATGGTTGGTTATTGTGATCCGATGAATCTGAATCATCAAGATCAATAACGCGAGCAAATGTTACTCGTTGCTTATCTTTCTATTTTTGAACATAATCCTTATTTCGTCTATTCTTATAGACATGTATATGTTCCCTGAGCAAGCTCTTTGTATGTGCTAAGTGTTTCAGTACAATAGATCTATAATTTGACTTGGAAGTCTCCCTTTTAAGGATATCTTTAAATTTATTTATTAAACAAAACATTTTATATGCTTCACGAATCTGTAAAGCATTATAGCTTGTACTCTTTTTATATTTACTGGGGCCTTTGTTTTTTTTCCATTAAGACAAATCTGAACTTTGTTCCCTAATTCGGGGTAATGATGCACTTATAATTAGATTATCTCTCCTAGATTTTTCATCCATTAAGAGTCTAGTTCGTCCCTCAAGAGGGGATTCACTGATGCTTGCTCTATGGACATCCTCATCAGATGGTATTCTTTCTGAACTGAGGTGTCCCATGGAGTTAGATCGTGAAATTTTTACTGAATTAGAGGAAGAAGACTCAGCATCATGTGCTCGAGGTCTAGTTTCACTTGAAACAGTAGATATTGTATTGCCTGAAGCAATAAAGTACTCGGTATGTACCTCAAGTTTTGGCTTTAAAGACTTAACAAAAACTTGCATTTCATTGTCAAGCCTTAAATGTTCTAGTTTTACTAATCGTGGTTGTATAGTCTTTCCTATTCCAACCTCGAATAGCTTAACTAAGTGTTTGGGAGTAATGTATTTAAACGTCGGAGTATCGTTTAAAGCCATACAGTGTTCCCATTGAATACCCAAAACCTTAGATCCTGGCATAAGTTCTATGCCCTGAAGGTTTATGGATAGGGTACATGTTTTTTCAATGTTCTCATCATCGAGACTTATAGAAAAGTCTGGATGAATATTTATTCCAAATAACCTGTTTATCAGGTTGGACTTAGCTCCTCCAATATTACTGTTTAGAGGGCTATTTATTATACTTTCGTCCATACACACAACTAGTATGGACGTGTCTATTCTGGTTCGGAATAAACCTGTTATTTTTAACTGAATCAACCCAATATGAAGATATCTCATCTTTGGGTACTTTTTTTTCAGTTTTTCAATTTTCTTTTTATCGAGAAGGCAGATGGAAGAAAAATCTTCTCCACCACGTAGCTCGATATTTTCTTACATTCTTTCGAATACGTAGGTATGTTTGTTTAAAAACCTAGACTGGAAAGAAATAGGTTTATAAACTTTCTTTTTATCGGAGTAAGGAATAGCCTCTTTTAATTTTTCCAAATCTTCGTCAGTGATCTCAAATTGTTCACCTTCACTTTGCATGAGGCTAGAATTTGAAGTTTCTTCTGACGTAAGCTTATTCATATAGATTCTAAATTCGTAGTAATGCTCTTCAGGGTCTTTCCTGCTAGAGCCAATACTCGAACCAGGTTGAGGAACAACCTTGGAAGGAAGAGTTTCTTCCACAATAAGTAGATCCTCATATTTATGTATAACCAGTAACCCGATTGGGTCACCCCGATGAATTATGTAATCACCCTCATAAACCGTATTTTTAACGGTGATACATACATTGTGTCTTGACACTGGTTCAATGAATCCTTGTGTTAAAAGTATGCCTTTATTTGTATGTAACGACATACTATGGATTATACCGTAGTATCCGAGAGGTATAAATATTCTCATTACAAGAAATATCTCAGAACTCCTATATCGTTTGATACAAACATCCTCTTTTGCATATAAAGTATATCCGGCAGAGATTCCCTCTTTAATGGGAAGGATAGCTTTATCATCCAAAAGAGTAATTCGTACCTGATTATAGGTCTTGTTTATTGTATTCATATTAATCTTGAGATGCTCTATGGCATTACTGAGATCCTCAACCTCAGAAGAGTTATCTTCTTCAGAGGATTCAGCCATAGACTCGATCTCATAGATGGAAGAAGCAGAAGTATTACTGCTAACTTCATCTATGGTACCGATATGAATACCATATTCATCAAGGTCTGTTATGACCACGCTTTGTATATTTTTGGGACATTCATTAGCAAAGTGTCCCTCTTTGTTGCATTTGAAACATTTGCAACCTTTTTTGAATTTTTTTCTTCTTGATAAATTTCCTTTTTCGGAAATTCTTTTCAGATTTAAACTTCTTCTTGAAGTTAGGTTTCCACTTCTTTCGAGTGATTTTCCATTTTTCTTGCTTAAGGTTTTACCCTTTTTCCATGTCTTTTTCCATTTCGGTTTTTGCCAAACAGGCGGGCATCCGAATTGGAAATTAACATCCTCATCGTACTTGTTACAACATCTGTAGCCAAGTTCTGAGCTTTTAATAAATTTATTCATCTGTGATGAGGCCTTAGCCTGTTCACAGGTTTCTTCCATAGTTCTCATACAAGCCTTTTTCAGCATTCCGGTTGTATGAATTCCACCACGGATTTCATCATATTTGGCTTTTATAATATTATTCCAGGGATAGAAAATTTTAGTAAAAAATTCCTCCATCCAGAATTCTTTTTCTCTGATATTGTTTAAATGGAAAATAAGTCCAATATACTTGGACACAAATTCTTCTAGCATATAGATATCACACAAAACCATCTTGTGTAATATTTTGTTGTAGTTTTTGGAAGCTTGTGAACTTTCTCCCGTGAAATCTGCTAGGAGCTGTTCAACTAGCTTATCCAAGGCTGCATACTTATTAGGATTAGCCTTGATTTCATCAATTAACTGAGGATTTAGCATTTCAAAGTTTCGCAACCAAGCAATGCTATCACCTTGCCAATGACTAGTGGCGTAGTGAATAAATCCTTCAGTAGTAATGTCAGCAGGGAGGAAATATGCCATCCCTTGAATTTTTTGAGTCCAATTTGAGATATATTCACCGATTTGCTTGTGGAGAATATTCTCAAGATTCAAGATCAAACCATCGGACAAATATCTCTTGTCATGATGGATTCCCTGTTGGGAAGAGTGGATCTTAATCCAATCCTTTCTACGTTCTTCACGAAACTTTGGCGTATAAGGGAAAGTTCCCCCTAAGACAAAGTTCGGATCCCTCATAATTAATTCGGGATTAGGAGTTATGTTGGCCCATTGGTCATATGGTCAACCTGATTTTAATAATTGATCAAAACTCTGTCTGGATATACAAAGCTTGTTGGGACATTCTCAGCCTCTTGGACATAAGCAAGATTGGATATTCACTTCGTTCAAGACTGAAGATCTGTTTGCCTACTTGAGTCTGTATTTCCTATGCAATGTAATTTTCTTTTTATTTGAGTCTAGGAATACATTGTACACCGAGTCGTACTGGCAAATAGGCTATTCCCAAAATAGTTCAAAATGTTTTTAAAATGACCTATCAAATTGTTTACAAAAAGGTTTTCAAAAAGGTTTTCAAAAATCACCAAAACCTATTTTAAAAACCCTAACCTAACCCTGACAGAACTCGGCCAGAGTTCGGCCAGAGTTCGGCCAGAGTTCGGTTGGTGGCCGTTTTGATTTTGAATTCTCTGGAACTTGGTCCTCCTGCAGTTGCGGATTTGACCGAGATTTGCTCATCGAGTTCTGCCCGAATTCTGCCCGAATTCTGACAGAGTTCTCCCTTTGGAAATCCTATAAATAGAGAAGTATTTCGATCATTTCAAATCACTCATTCACTTTCAATCTTCTCTCTATCTAAAGCTTTCTATCTTCCAAAGAGTTTTCTAGAGCTTTCATTTTCAGATCCCAAGCCAGTTACAATCCTCTAGTCGATTTGCCAGTGCGGTACGGTCTAGAAGTTTCTGAGAGATTGTAATCAGAAGGCTTGATTGAAGAATACCTCTTCACATTTGAAGTTGGACGAGTTCTTCGTATCAAAGCTCGCGTTGTAGAAGTTGCAAGGACTTCGTAAGAAAACTTGCGGTTTTTCCTATAGTGGATTCAAACTGGTAGCAAGAGTTCTACCGACTGGATTAGTCCTCAACAGAGGGATACCAGTATACATCGCTGTCTTTGCGTTTGCTTTCTGAACTCTGCCTTTACTTTATTTTCATCTGTGATTATATACTGTGATTGTGTTGCTAACTTTTTAATTAGCATTATTCCGCTGCCAACTCTATTCACCCCCCCCTCTAGAGTATTACGCTTTACTATATCGTTCCTACAATTGGTATCAGAGCGGGTGTTACAGGTAAAGCAAGGTAAAAGTGCTATTATTTATTCATTATTTATTAGATCACAGCACATCACATGGCTACTATGAAATTCACAAGTGAAGGTCAGGCCACAAACAGACCTCCTCTGTTTGATGGTACTAACTACACTTATTGGAAAACACGGATGAGTTTCTTCTTAAAGTCTCTTGATTTTGACTTATGGGCTATTGTTCTTGATGGCTATCAGAAGCCACCTCGTATAAATGTCGAGGGTGTTTTAGTTGAAAAACCCCAAAACAGTTATACAGAGGAAGAAAAGAAAAAGGCCAGTCTTGACGCACGTGCCATTAATGCTTTTTTTTGTGCCTTAGACAGAACAGAATTTAACAGGGTATCTACATGCACAACGGCAAATGGTGTATGGAAGCTTCTCGAAGTTACACATGAAGGCACGACTCAAGTCAAGGAGTCAAAAGTCAGCAGACTTACTCAAGAGTACGAGGCGTTCAAAATGAAGCCAAATGAAACAGTCACACAAATGTTCGAGAGGTTCTTGGATATTATAAACCCTTTGTCCTCCTTAGGCAAAGAATACAGTAACCACGAAAAGATTCGCAAACTCCTGCGAGCTCTCACCAAGAACTGGATTCCGAAGGCTACAGCTTTCATTGAAGGAAATGACCTCACCACAATGTCACTTGAAGTACTCATGGGTAAGCTACTCACTCATGAACTGGATCTACAAGATTTTGAAGAGCCTGCACCAAAGGAGAAGACTATCGCCCTCAAGGCTCAGCACAGAAAAGCTGCTGAAGATGACTCAGATAGCAGTGGATCTGACGCTGAAGATCAAGCACTCCTAGCAAGGAAGTTCAAAAGATTCATGAGACATGAGAAAAGAGTCAAAGAGAACAACAACAACAACTGGTACCAAGAAGATGCTGTCTGCTATGGCTGCAAGAAGAAGGGACATATGAAGAAGGACTGTCCCATCAACTCATCATCGAGCAAGAAGAACAACAGGTATGAAAAAGGCAACCTGAAGAGATCAACATCCCGGAAATATGCCAACACCAGCATATGGCATGAAAGTGAAGCCAGCGACTCAGAAGACGAACATTCAGAGGACGCTGCAAACATCTGCTTCATGGCAGTTGATCAGGTACCTACTGAACCTGTAGAAACATATGATGACTTTACCTTTGAGCAATTAGGAGATGCCTTCAGTGACCTGATGCTTGACTACAGGAAACTGCGTAGTAAATATCAGACCGCTAAGAAGGTACTCAAAGAGTACAAAGGAGAAATAGGAAGACTTACCGACCTACTAGCTGAGGTTAGAACTAGTGTTAGTGAGTCTGGTGAGCTTTCCTCTATAAAGCTCTTATTACACGAGACTAAACAGTCATCCGAAGAGAAAGATAAGATTATAGACCAATTGAGAGAAGATCTTTCAAAAGAAAAGAAAAGTCTTCAATCTGCACAAATCAGAATGGAATCACTCACTTCTGATTCTACTAAGTTATATGACACTTCCAAAAGGTTGGAAATTAGGTTAGGAAAACAGCCTGAGCCTGCTGCTTCCTATCCTAACACGTGTCACTTACCGAAAATTCGGAACATTCCCAAGCCAAACACTGTCAGACCAAACCATATAAAACCTTTACCCCAAAAGGTTAAGCCCAAACATGATCATAGGTATGCATTCTTCTATACTAGAAAACCTAAACCTACCAACCATGCACATCACTCTGCTTTCAACACTCAACATGCACAATGTCATTATTGTGGCCTCATTGGTCATATTTCATCTGCATGTAGAATGAGAAAGCTAGTTGATTTAAATGTTTATGCTTGGATACCTAAAGCTAACAATTCAGGACCCTACAAGAAATGGGTACCAAAGGTTTCATCTGCAAACTGTTTTGTAGGTGGAACACCCTTCACATGCTAGAAGCAAATGGATCCTCGACAGCGGTTGCTCACGGCATATGACCGGTGACGCTACTCTATTTGCAACACTGTCGAAGAAGAAGAAGGAAGGTTATGTTTCCTTCGGTAATAATTTGAAAGGGTATATTATTGGTATCGGTGATGTTGGTAAATCTCCCTATCCCGTGATTAAAGATGTCTGTCTGGTTACCGAGTTGAAACATAATCTGCTCAGCATAAGTCATCTAGCTGATCATGGTTATGGTATCAACTTTGGCAAAGACAAATGTACTATAGTTGATAGCTCAACTGGTAGTACTATCTTTGAAGGAATCAGGGAAGACAATATATATGTTTTCTATCTATTGGAAGAAGCTAACATTTCAGGTAGATGCTTAATGGCCAAAAGTGATGAGAGTCACTTATGGCATATGAGACTCGGTCATGCAAACATGGATACAATTTCAAGATTATCCACAAAGAAGTTAGTACGCGATTTACCGGACATAACATTCAAGAAGGATTCGGTATGCAGCCAATGCGAAAAGAACAAGGCTACCAGATCCACATTCAAGTCTGTAAACGCAGTATGTACTACTAGACCTCTACAATTGCTACACATGGATTTATTCGGTCCTAGCAGAGTTGCTAGCCTCGGAGGTAAATTATATGCATTTGTAATTGTAGATGATTTTTCTAGATACACGTGGGTATATTTCTTGACACGCAAGAATGACGCATTATCCGAATTTGTCGCCTTTTGCAAGAAAGTACAAAATGAAAAAGGTTACATGATCACTCGTATTAGAAGCGATCATGGAGGCGAATTCGAGAATGCTGATTTCGAGCAATTTTGTGACACACGGTTTTATACACGAGTTCTCCTGCCCTAGAACTCCACAACAAAATGGAGTTGTGGAACGTAAGAACAGAACTCTAACCGAAATGGCCAGAGTAATGTTAAATCAATTTAGCCTACCCAAATACTTCTGGGCTGAAGCTGTCAATACAGCTTGCTTTGTGCTCAATAGAGTTCTAATTCGACCCAAATCGAAGAAGACTCCATTTGAGTTATGGTTTGATAGAATTCCTTCAGTTTTATATTTTAAGATATGTGGCTGTAAGTGCTTTATTCTTAATACTAAAGACAATTTGGGAAAGTTTGACGAAAAGGCCGATGAAGGTATATTTTTAGGTTATGCGGCCAAGAACAAAGGATACAGAATCTTCAACAAACGTACCATGATCATCGAAGAGTCAATCAACGTCACTTTTGATGAAATGAACCAAATGACACTCGATGACAGTGATGAAGATCTGCCTACATCAAGCTCAACATCAGCTGAACCTGAACCAAGCTCTGCACAAGCTGAACCCCCTAGAGGAGATCCAGGAACCAGCTACCTACAGAGTCTACCGAAAAGGTTAAAATTCACAGTTGATCATCCACAAGATTTGGTAATTGGTGACATTACCAAAGGAGTAAGCACTCGATCATCCAGTAGAGATATTATTTCTAGTGTTGCATTTATTTCACAGCTAGAACCTAAATCTATTGATGAAGCATGTAGTGATAGTTTCTGGATAGATGCCATGCAAGAGGAATTGAACCAATTCGAACGGAATCAAGTTTGGGAACTTGTTCCCAAGCCTATTGATCATCCGGTCATTGGCACCCGTTGGGTATTCCGAAACAAACTGAATGAGGATGGTTTAGTAACTCGTAACAAGGCTCGACTCGTAGCTCAAGGATACAATCAAGAAGAGGGTATCGACTACGATGAGACTTATGCCCCAGTTGCGAGATTAGAATCCATTCGTATGTTATGTGCATTTGCATGTTTTCATGATTTCAAACTTTTTCAAATGGATGTAAAAAGTGCTTTTCTAAATGGATTTATAAAAGAAGAAGTTTTTGTAGCACAACCTCCGGGTTTCACGGATTTCAAAAATCCTGACCATGTTTTCAAGTTGAAGAAAGCCTTATACGGTTTGAAACAAGCCCCTCGTGCTTGGTATGATCGTCTAAGCTCTTTTCTACTTGACAACGGTTTTACAAAAGGAAAGGTTGACACTACACTTTTTATTAAATCTTTTAATGGCAAGCTGCTTTTAATTCAGATCTATGTTGATGATATCATATTTGGATCCACTGATGAATCTCTTTGTCAAGAATTCTCTAAGTGTATGCAGAATGAGTTTGAGATGAGCATGATGGGAGAGCTGAAATTCTTTCTCGGATTGCAAATCAAACAAACCGACAATGGGACGTTCATTAATCAAGCCAAGTACACAAAAGATTTGCTAAAGAAGTTTGATCTGGACAATGTCAAACCTATTGGCACTCCGATGGCAACTTCAACAAAGCTTGATTCTGACGAACAAGGCAAGCCAGTCGACACACGTAAGTATCGAGGTATGATTGGTAGTTTACTTTACTTAACTGCTAGTCGTCCAGATATAATGTTTAGTGTTTGCTTGTGTGCACGTTTTCAAGCTAACCCAAAGGAATCACATCTGTCCGCAGTTAAGCGTATCTTCCGATACCTTAACGACACTTCTTCTGTCGGCTTGTGGTATCCCAAATCCAAATCCTTTGACCTTATTGGTTATTCGGATGCAGATTTTGCTGGATGCAAGGTTGATAGAAAAAGTACTAGCGGTACATGTCATTTCTTAGGCAAGGCTCTAGTCTCTTGGTTTAGTAAAAAGCAAAATTCTGTAGCCTTATCAACAACAGAGGCTGAGTACATCGCCGCAGGACGTTGTTGTGCTCAGATTTTGTGGATGAAACAAACCTTAGAAGACTTTGATTTATTTTACACACATATTCCCATTTTCTGTGATAACACTAGCACCATTAATTTGACTAAGAATCCTGTATGTCACTCTCGTACTAAACATATCGAGGTTCGGCATCATTTTCTTAGAGATCATCATCAAAATGGAGATATAAACCTTGTATACATAGATACTGATAATCAATTAGCTGACATCTTCACTAAACCTCTAGCGGAAGATCGCTTCAATTATTTACGTCGAGAATTAGGAATTTTGGACGTCAATAATATTAATTGATGTTATTTTATGATTGTATATCATTATGCAAAAACTGTGTTAGAGACAAGCTAATAAAGAGTCTGTCTGTCACCACAACTACGGTTGAAGCGAAGTGGTATTTAAGAGTTTCCCGGTGAACCTCCGCCAGCTGGGACAGTACTCCTACAGCTAATCTGAGACAGCTGCTGTGTAACGATATTTAACTCATAAAATATTATTAATTATGTTATTTGAAAGCTAAAATAACTAATCTTTGAATTAAATATTTGAAACGAGTCAATGAAAAAGAAGTAGCAAAATCAACTTGAAAGAACCCTAGGCGAATTCGGCCAGAACTCTGACCGAATTCGGCCCGAGTTCGGTTGAGGGTATCTGCGTATATATCCAGAACCCGAGAGCTCCTTCTCTTCCATTGCTTCCATATTTCCAACCAGCAGCTACAGCCGCCCGGAAATCCTCCAAACCCTAGGTATTCACCAACCCATTGCTCCCTATCTACTTGGTGAAATCCTTCCAAACTTTGGAATCGTGCGGAGATCATCCTTCTCTACAACATATCTAATTTTTTGTGAGGTATAACTCTCTCTTTCTCCACTTTCAAATTTGTGCTTATTTATTTCAATGGCACCTAGATTTAATCCGTCTAAGAGGAAGAAGACTACTCCTAGTGAGGAAGGGTCCTCTTCGAATCCTCACACGGATTCTTTGTTTTCGCCAGTCCAAAAGAGCGACGGTGCTTTCGATGGGTTTTTCTTTCAAACCCTCGATCAAGCTTTATTATGGTACGGTGACTTTTCCACCCGATCCATATGCAGCGGCGCTCCGGTTAAATGGACGGTATTTCCTGACCATCGTCACTTATTTGAGGCATTAGGGTTACATTTGCTTGTTAAACTGTGCTTCCCAATTGCTACTAATGCCATTAGATTGTTCTATTGCAATCTCGTAGTTAACACTTTTGACGTGAGCACACGTGTTGGAGGCATAGATATTGAGTTCAATGATGTCCTCCTAGCGGAGATTCTTGGGATTCCCAATGAAGGTGAACCGCTAGTTGATATCACGGAATTCGAGTTTCCCGAAGGCACTACACTCACGAGTTTCAAAACGGAACTTTGTGCACCTGACAGAGTACGTTCTGGAAAGTTTAAGGCTAACAACCTTAACTTGTTTAACTACGAATTGCATCGCATCATCTACTCTACTCTACTTCCAAAATCCACTTCCAAGGATGATGTGACTTCGCTTGAGCTGTCCGCTATGTATCATCTTATCAAGGGGATTCCTTTTTCCGTCCCCAAGACTATTATTCAGATGATGGGACGTTGTCGTGCAAGAGATCGAAATCTCTCTTACGCGATGATTCTCCCTCGTATCTTTCAGCGCTTCGACATCGATCTATCGACTTGTACTCAGGACTCTGAGCCCAAGTTACTCCAGCTTTCTCGTCGCAGCCGGACTGCTTCAGCTACACCTCCTGCTCCTCCTACTGCACCATCTCCACCACATCAGCCGTATGCCATGACTTTTGAGGGAATACATCAGCACCTATCTGCTTTGCACGTCTCGATGACGAACATGGCTCGCGAGCGTGAGTTCCGCGATGTCACCCGTTACCAGGCGATGGCAAACTCCTTGGCCGATCTGCGTTTTGCACAGACTGGTCACTCTGCCGCTTCCATCCCTCGAGATCCAGCTTTTTCGGGTTACCGCTGTGAGGATGAGGCTGTCCATGCCTACTTCCAGCCCGGTAACGCCTATGATTGGTATCGTGCTCCTCGAGATTATGTTGGCGAGTTCTATGCTGGCGCCCCTACTCATCCTTCTGGCGCTGGTACTTCTGGTGCTGGTACTTCCGGTCATGCTGGCCGTGCTGCTGATGATATTGATGAGGATAGTGATTGTGAGATCTGATCTGATTACTAGTGACATTCTACTGTATACTTGGAAATGCTCCGACATTCCAAGTTTTTATCATTTACTTTTTGATTAGTACTTTGTAGTTTGCTATCAGTATTTCTTTTTCATGGACATGTTTATGATGTTTTATTTTATGACATCTCAGTTTAGTTCAGCATTTTGTTTAGCACTATTTTCTTATATTGCTTTTCATTTTTAAACTGTCTGTGAAATAGCATGCCTGAGATTTTTTTTATGCAATACATGCTTGTGATGATAAATTTCTCTAATTATTTACTGTATCTTTTATTTTTGTTTTCTCACTGTTTGTTACTTATGCATTGATTGCGGGGGAGTCTTCTGCATTTCATGCGGGGGAGCCTTCTCTTGTACAACTATTTTGCTAAGTGACAAAGGGGGAGAAAATTAAAATGATCTAACATTTTTTTGAGCTGAATACAGGTTATGAACAATTTTTCACCTTTTGATATTTTTTCGAACTAGCTTATTGTTATATCATTCATAGTTTGTCAATTATCAAAATGGAGGAGATTGTTGGCCCATTGGTCATATGGTCAACCTGATTTTAATAATTGATCAAAACTCTGTCTGGATATACAAAGCTTGTTGGGACATTCTCAGCCTCTTGGACATAAGCAAGATTGGATATTCACTTCGTTCAAGACTGAAGATCTGTTTGCCTACTTGAGTCTGTATTTCCTATGCAATGTAATTTTCTTTTTATTTGAGTCTAGGAATACATTGTACACCGAGTCGTACTGGCAAATAGGCTATTCCCAAAATAGTTCAAAATGTTTTTAAAATGACCTATCAAATTGTTTACAAAAAGGTTTTCAAAAATCACCAAAACCTATTTTAAAAACCCTAACCTAACCCTGACAGAACTCGGCCAGAGTTCGGCCAGAGTTCGGCCAGAGTTCGGTTGGTGGCCGTTTTGATTTTGAATTCTCTGGAACTTGGTCCTCCTGCAGTTGCGGATTTGACCGAGATTTGCTCATCGAGTTCTGCCCGAATTCTGCCCGAATTCTGACAGAGTTCTCCCTTTGGAAATCCTATAAATAGAGAAGTATTTCGATCATTTCAAATCACTCATTCACTTTCAATCTTCTCTCTATCTAAAGCTTTCTATCTTCCAAAGAGTTTTCTAGAGCTTTCATTTTCAGATCCCAAGCCAGTTACAATCCTCTAGTCGATTTGCCAGTGCGGTACGGTCTAGAAGTTTCTGAGAGATTGTAATCAGAAGGCTTGATTGAAGAATACCTCTTCACATTTGAAGTTGGACGAGTTCTTCGTATCAAAGCTCGCGTTGTAGAAGTTGCAAGGACTTCGTAAGAAAACTTGCGGTTTTTCCTATAGTGGATTCAAACTGGTAGCAAGAGTTCTACCGACTGGATTAGTCCTCAACAGAGGGATACCAGTATACATCGCTGTCTTTGCGTTTGCTTTCTGAACTCTGCCTTTACTTTATTTTCATCTGTGATTATATACTGTGATTGTGTTGCTAACTTTTTAATTAGCATTATTCCGCTGCCAACTCTATTCACCCCCCCTCTAGAGTATTACGCTTTACTATATCGTTCCTACAAGTTATTGTTCCAACATTAGTATTAGGTTCAGCTTCGACAACCATTGTATCGTTGCTGCCTTAACCTTCTTCTAAGGCACGAACATGGAGTGGTCCTATTTCGCTATCGGAGGAGTCTGAATCAGAACTCTCCGCATACTTCCATTTAAAGAAGTCAATTGCTTTCGCGTGTTTTTCATAATAATCATAAATGTGTTCACTTTCTAATTCACCAGAAAGTTCTTGTTGTTGTAACCTTAAAAAGGTTTTATAAAAATTTTCATTAATTTCTTCTGTAAGAATAGTATTAGTTTCCTTGGAAGAAAGTTTCATCATGTTTATGCTAGTAGCCCATCTTCGTCTTTGAACGACTGGGGTTTTAGCAGGTTGGATAGCTGGTCTAGCAATTTTGCTAGAAACACTATCATCCATAGGAACTTTTCCTAGGCTTTTGAGATCATTTCTGATATGGATGATTTCTCTTCCGATATCAGTAACTTCTCTGTAGACATTATGCATGGTTTCATGCAGATTACCATTCATGGTCACAAGAGTGTCCACGATGAAGTTGTAAATCCCATTTTCAGGGTTATCCTTAGAAGGGAGATGAACAAGGTGTTCATATCCTTTCAGATTGTAGGGACAATGGTGTTTGTCCGCATAAATACAATATTCGGCTTTCGCCTGATTGTCTTCGCCCATGGTGAGGAGTTGTTCTTGAGTATATGAGCTATGGTAGGCTCTAGTATTTTTTAACAAAAATATTCTGAGATCTTTGCGGTTGCTCGCTTTGACCCATAATTCCGCGGCTTGACATAGTTTTCCTACGTTTCTTGATAACACAGATCGAGAAACTGCCGTGGCTTTCTGGCAGGGTTTGGCCTCGAACATTCGACCACAAGCCTAAACTACCGCTTCACGGAATTAGAGCACAGCTTTGGTTTGTTTCCTACACCAATCTGGTATCAGAGCCAGAAGTAATAAATAAAGACCTGCTGGTTTATAGTAAGGCTTCGTTCTTTTTTTCTTTTATTCCTTTTTTTACTTATGTTTGAGTAAACTTGTGTTCTTGAGTATGGATCTATGATAGGCAATCTAGTTATCTTAGCAAGAATAAAGCTGAGATGTAACCTTTTTAAGGTTACAACAACAAGAACTTTCTGGTGAATTAGAAAGTGAACACATTTATGATTATTATGAAAAACACGCGAAAGCAATTGACTTCTTTAAATGGAAGTATGCAGAGAGTTCTGATTCAGACTCCTCCGATGGCGAAATAGGACCACTCCATGTTCGTGCCTTAGAAGAAGGTCAAGGCAGCAACGACACAATGGTTGTCGAAGCTGAACCTAATACTAATGTTGGAACAATAACTCCTAATCCCGAATTAATTATGAGGGATCCAAACTTTGTCTTAGGGGGAACTTCCCCATATACGCCAAAGTTTCGTGAAGAACGTAGAAAGGCTTGGATTAAGATCCACTCTTCCCAACAGGGAATCCATCATGACGAGATATTTGTCTGATGGTTTGATCTTGAATCTTGAGAATATTCCCCACAAGCAAATCGGTGAATATATCTCAAATTGGACTCAAAAAATTCAAGGGATGGCATATTTCCTCCCTGCTGACATTACTACTGAAGGATTTATTCACTACGCCACTAGTCATTGGCATGGTGATAGCATTGCTTGGTTGCGAAACTTTGAAATCCAGTTCACGACTTGCTGCACTTCGTGCAACCAACAATACATAACCATTCGCACTTCGTGCAACCAACAACACATAACTCCTCGCACTTCATGCGATCAACAATACGTATCTGATTGCACTTTATGCAACCAACATCACCATATTCGTTGCACTTCGTGCAAACCAACGACTCGCAACTTTGTTGCACTTGGGGAAACTAACATTTCATAACTCGTTGCACTTCGTGCAACCAACATTCTCTGATGGCACTCGAAGATAGCGTGATAGTAACGACATACTTGTGGCAGACGTACGCACTTAATACAAACTTATTGTATGGAACATCCAATGTAGCATCGAGCATATCCATGAGCCATGCGGTTGCTGAAACAACTTAGAGTAACTGATTTTCGATATCGAAGCAACTGAGTGTCAAAGAGGTTCGTTCACGGTCCAGAGGATGGAACCGCTCTGATACCAACTTGTCACGTCCCAACCCGGAAAATCGCTCGTCCTCGCTAGATTTCACCCGAATCATCGTCCTCGCTGGAGCGTGATGCTGCACGAGCCTGGAGTTGCGCTCGTGTAAGGTAAGATAATAAGTTCACATATGTTTATCTCAAATTGATAGCATAAGCAGTGGAAGAAAACATAGTATACAATAAGAATCTCTTTTATTAATGATGAACTAAAGATTACAAAGGCTTGAATAACCCAACTGAATATGCCAACCGGCTACAACGCTCATGATCTCTCTAGCTCACAAAGGATTGCATTGTTCCATACATTATGCCTCTTTATAGCCAACAAGTAGTCTTCGGTCGAACATCTCCATGTTGCAAGTCCGAACGCCAATGTGGTAGCTCCTCTTGAAACGCTAAGGACTCCATGCCTCGGCGCGTCCAAGCCAAGCCCCGCCTCGAGTCGAACATATCTTGAACCTGCAAGCAAACTAGTGGGGGATTATTGCTTTCGTCCTCGCTGCACTGATCAAGACCTACTCGCACCCAACCAACACTAAGTACATTTGGTGAAACATGCATCATTATTTGGTGATCTTTCTATTTAGCCTTAGGATCGGTTTCATGGCAATATTCAAGCATAGCAACTTATCATAAATGTGTCCAATACCGTGTCCCTGAGGCAGATACAGTTAGACATAATATGAACATAAATTTAGTGATCGTGCTCATCTCCGTCTCATTTTGCCCTGCAATGGTTAGAACTTTACATAACCAATGATATAATTCACGCAACCAACCAACCATACCTAGACATATGCATAAGGGTGGCAGGCCCTGCGCCTGCACCCAACTCTAATCTCAGCCCACCGGCCCTATCTATATGAAGGTCACGGTGTTTCGCACCGTAATGGACTTGGCATTCTTATGTGTAAGCCTATGATCGCTCCAGTACGGGTTGCTAGTCCAGTACCTGAAGGATCCCAAACTTACTGATATCATAGCTTATCACAACACTGGCCGGTCGCAACCCGTCCTAATGATGTGCACCATAAATACCATACATAATTTTCTCCTAGGCCGAACGGTCCCGGTGCCCCGGTCGTAACCGTTCGAGGGAAGCCGCACCCGTGCACGGGCCATCCGAGTCCATTGACTATGCAATACGCGCCATAGCAAACAAGTCATATCATTCCAACCAATCTCACGTTCCATAAACATATTCACGTTCCATAAACATATTCCATTATCTCTATCTCAAGTCCCCTCGGCATTATGCCCCAACACATCCGTATTGATGCACGACGTCCAACGGCTTATATTTCTCGTACTTATACTAAACGCGTTCTATTCATAAGTTATTCACATAACATCAGTTCCGTAGTTACTTAGTCATTTCGTAGCTTCCGTGCACGAGGGCACGCTTAATGCCATAATCAGTATTCTAGGCCTAGTGTTCAATGTTCTCGGAGTCGTGCACGTGATGCACATCTCGATATTATCTTTCAATGTTCTACTATCACCGCCCTACCGCGACCCGTACACTTGATGCACGTCGCTTCAATTGTTCAATGTTCTATCTTAATGTTCGACACATACTAAGACCTTTAATCGTCCGAGCCACGCTCGCTAACTAAATGGCAACTTACGCATACAAGGATATATTTTATTAGACGTGAAGGAGTAGGGAGAGAGAGTCAAGAACCCGTCCACCTTAAGTCGATACGCCTTGTCGTTTCCGTCGAGCTGAAGCGGCTCGATTCCATAACTTGGTTGCACGGCTAACTCTCATGACTTAGCCATTCTGTTGAACTATTCGATTGATTCGGCCTACTGTGCCCATGCCACAATCTGTTGCAAGGCGACGATTTGGTTTTGCGGATACCTTAGTGAACAAGGCAAAATGTCGACCCCATATGATTCAGCATAAAAGTCTAGCCTGCACACCAGATCAATCGAAGTCAATACCTTGTTCAAACCAAACTTATGCTTTGCATCGATTCGCATCGATACTTCATCGGGTCAACGTAACTCTTCGAGTCAACGACTCATCATAATGCACCGTGCGGAGCAGGGCATTACAATGAAAGTGAAGAGCAAAAATCACTTCAGACATAGTGTAGTTACTGTCACGTCCCGACCCGCTAAATCGTTCAGCCCCGCGTCAGTTCAGCCGAATCGATCGTCCTCGTTGGGGTGTGATGCCGTAAGAGTCTGGAGTTGCACTCGTACAAGGTTAGATGATTACAATCTTTAAAATGGTTATCTCAATTCAATATTCGCAGCAGAAGAAACACAGTCACATTGGAGTTACCCAGAGTATATGAAACAATTCTCTTTATTCAATAAGCAGCGAAATTACAAAGGCTTTCAATAGTCCAAATGAATCTGTCAGATTGGCTTACAATACTCATGATCTCTCTAGTCCACAAATGATTTTTTCGTTCCATACATCATGTCTTCTATTTCTCAGCCGCATCATCCTGTTGCAAGTCCGAGCGTCAAAGAGGTCACACACCTCAAAACGTTATGGCATTCCATACCTCAGCGCGTCCAGGCGAAGCTCCGTCGCGAGCAAAACATTCCCTGCATCCTGCAAGCAGTCTAGTGGAGGATCAATACTAATCCTCCCGTATACTGATAAGACCCACTCGACTAAATCGACATTTAGTAATATTGAATAATACAGCTTAATTTAGTGATCTTTCTATCTTTGTCTTAGGATCGGTTTCATGGCATATTCGAAAGCAGTAAAGTATGTATTTTATGGCAAACATGTTATCATTTATTCGCATAAGTAAGCAGGCAACATATATCAATCTCGTGTTATTTCGTGGCGACTTCTTATCAACATCGACACACTCATCTTTGTAACGATGCAAGGTGAATACGCCTACCATCTTTTCATGTTATGTTATAAGTGATCTTTGTACAGGATCTCTACGTGCCTGCACCATTCAACCTACCGGCCCCTATTTATATGAAGATTACTGGCATTTATGATGCGAGAATGTACTATATTCTCTTCTCAATATGGGTAATCCGACGCTCTCTCCGTACGGGTTGCTAGCCCTGTATCCGAAGGACGCCGAACTTACCAACAATTGTGACTTATAACATCAGTAGTCGATTGCATTTCATACCCAAAAGATGTGCACCAATAATGTTTATCCATCCCTCCTAGGCCGAACGATCTCGGCGCCCAGGCATACCGCATTCGAGGGAACCACATACTCGTGCACGGGCTATATTCAGAGTCCATTTGATCATGCAATACGCATCAAACTCATACAACCAAATATAGTCCGAGTCCGAAACTCAGACTTCACATCATCATGCAATACGCATTTTTATTCTTTCTTTCATTGTTCTCACTCTTTCTTTCAATGTTTCGTCGTCTCGATTCAATGTTCAATGAACGATCCGAAGGTCCCAAACATTTCCAAGGCAACATACTATACATTTGACAGTTCCGTGACATTTGTGCCACGACTGTTTACTTTGCACATGAAGTATATCTTTCGATGTTCTATGACTTAACGTTCATTGTTATACGATTCGTGCATTTGATGCACGTCTCGACTTCATCTTTTCAATATGCTAAACTTATGTTCTTTCCCTCCGGCTCGTGCACTTTGAGGCACGTCTCGATAGAGTATTCAATGTTCTATAGTTTGTGCACTGAGGCACTCGCGTGGATATAGTCTTCCAATGTTCTAGCCTTCTCTTGTAGAGAAGATTACAAACTGACTTCTGAAACTTGCAATAATAAAAGCTAATAGAAGCAGAAATGCGTTCTTCTTTTTGCAATTGCAGTTGCTACAACGAGATAAGACAAAAGCAAGAACTTGAGGAAGATAGATTGGCACAAATAAGAAAATTCTTTGCTGGGGTGATGTCGTTGCACAAATCAAGATTCGCCCTGCTTGACGATCTGATTTCAGGAACCAACAAGTTCAAGAAATGAACTTCTGGAACGCTCTAAGTCACATTCGGGAAGAACTTAGACTACTCAGACTCACTTCCTAGCTGCTGTTCAGATGTTGGTCACTGGCCGAATATCTCTCTCTCTCTCTCTTTCTCTTGAGCAAAGGAGCATATATATATATATATATATATATATATATATATATATATATATATATATATATATATATATATAGAAGAAGGTAATTTTTATTCTAGCCCGAAGGCCTTACAAACTCTGCCTGAAGGCTATATCTCGGCCCGAAGGCCATATCATGGGCCGAAGGCCTCTTCTACCAGTATCGCACTTGCATCACACCGCGTCGCATCTACACTGTAGTGTTCCGTCCCGCTCAGTTCAATCGGAGGTATCGAAACGCAACGACGTTTGAACTTAGCCATGCAACGGCTTGCTCGAAGTTCCGTTCGCTCGAGAGAATTCCTCACTTAGGTGGGTGGCTTCGGTGAACCTGCTTCTGCTTAGCCTTTACACTACTAAACTGGATATTTTCAAATGCACAAATTAGGCTCGATAATAAAATAGATGAATCCACATAGCTAAGGAAATAATCCTACCTTGGGTCAGATTGAGTTAGAACAAGGAAAAGTTTCCTCGGACGAGAATCTGGGGCCACAGGACCGTTCCGGCCTAGGAGGAAACACGGTATAGCCGAGCTGGGGGTACCGTTTAGGTTAGTCGAAAACTTTCAGCGGCCCAGGATAGCTTGTGGTTCTAGTAATTCTTTCATATAGATGAGTTAGCATAATAGTGGCGATCCGCGTACATGCCTTTGGATTGAGTCAAAAGTGTATGCACGGTACAAATAAGTCAAAAAATGTGCACACGGTATGCAGCACAACATTTGAGTCTAAGATTTGGCTATAACATAAATACGTGCTTGGGCACGAGACGTAGTGTCGTAAATTGAGCCGTTGACACTAAGTTCACGAGTTTATGACCAAGCCATTTCCGGAGACGAAATAAGAGTCTATGATTAAGCTATTCCGGAGACGAAATGAGAGTCTATGATTAAGCCATTTCCAAAGACGAAATAGGGTAAAGGCCGTAGGGCAAGTATTGAGTAAAGATACACCATGTTGCGAGGCACAGCCTTGATGTTGATATACGAATGGACATTATGGCACGACCACGATGTTGGCACAATGAGTTTGGTAGTATAGTTACAAGATTTTGGAGCTCGATCATGATATTGCAACACTAATAGGCTAGGAGCCTAAGTTGTTGAAATTGATCCTAAGGCAAGAATAGAAAAACAATCAAAAGAATAGCTACACATACTAAATGAACGTGTTGGTTTTGTATGGGTGGGCGAGGAGCTTACACCAGTAGTACGGTTGTGTACTAACCACCCAACAGTTTTTATGCGCAGGTTACAGATACTTGTTCGTCGGGGCGGAGCTCGCTTGGACGCGCTTAGGCATGGAGTTCCTTGGTGTTTCAAGGCGTGCGGCCGCATTGAAGAGTTCACCTATACGGGACGTAATGTATGGACATCGCCTTCTGAAGCATCCGCAAGTGGCAGCCTTGAACTTTTGTATTGAGAGAGAGAGCTGAGTGATTGTATTCTGAACGAAAGTGAGCTTGAGCGACTTGTAATCTTGGCCTCGTGCCACATTGAAATCTTTGAGTCAAAAGTGATAAAGAGTTATTTGTCTGACTTGTGTTTTGTTTCAACTTTTTGCTGGCAACTTACTGATTATTCAATGTTTCTGCTTCAGGACTTCTGTGCGACGATCCCGTCGTAAGCTGTTATAATTGACCGTTATGAAACCCGTCTTGCGTGAGCGCAATCTAGGCTCACGCGACATCACGCCTTTACGAGGACGATCGTTTCTACGGTACCGGGACGTGACATACACCGCACCTATCCAGATCGCATTTCGTCCACTCCAGATTGCACCATAGCCGTCTCACTTTTATTCTAATATCAAAGAATTTAAAATTTGAAAGTGCTTCCCCTGTTGCTCGAACCTGCAACCTCTGGGGGGATATATATATATATATATATATATATATATATATATATATATATATATATATATATATATATATATATTTTTGGGGGATATATATATATATATATATATATAGAGAGAGAGAGAGAGAGAGAGAGGAGGTCACTGTAGAAGCATGGAAAATATGGGGTTCATGGGGATCACAACTGACCGCATGAGTATCCTGGAACAGATTGACCCGCATAAAGAAGAGCCGCATGACAGACTCAGAACGCCCCCTGCGGCCCATCTTCACTAGACTGACTTTTGAGCCGCAGAGAGAATAGTTACTTATGCGGCCAAGCTGATTAATCCTTCTGATAAAGCTGACTCTGGTCTAATAAAGCTGACAAACTCTGGCAAAGACTGATAGCTCTGACAACTCTGACACTCGGAAAAGAAGATAAGACATGATTAGACTGGACAGGCGACCCGAGCTGCATGAACCTTATGCAACTCAATCTATGTATTTCATGCGGCCAAGGGTAACTACAATCCGAGCCGCATGAGCTTTATGCGACCCAGAATATAAGAACCTATGTGGCTCAAAAGTCCCCAAGCTACATGCGGACTAAGGGAGACTGCTGCATGAGTCTTATGCGGCCCAGCATGGCCGAACTCTGAAGGGCCTATGCGGCTCAAAATGACGCAAGCAGACTGGTCCTATCTTGCGACGAGACACGTGGCAGGCTGACCAAGTCTCAACTACCCAGATTCGCTACAACAAAATCTCAACTACCCCCACCAGCTGGCAGCCCGAGATCGAGTCTTTGTGCGCTGTGAGAGACACGTGGCCACGTGGCCCATTATGCGGCCCAAAAAGCTGCTACTGCAGAAAATACTATAAGTAGCAGGGTATTACACCCAGGCAAATGGTTGGCAATCCAAGGCTGGTAACCTATGAAAGGCAATTTTCTTCAAGAGCAAGGAGCGCGTCAGATAGTCCAAGGAGTAAGGCAGAGTTGCTACACTTTCCCGAGCCTCTATCGTCACCCCCCAGAATCAAAACTAAACAATTGTACTAAGATTGTCTCCTAGACTTTCTTTCTAGTCTTTCTCTTGTACAAGTGAGTTTGCAATCAAGTTCAATTCATCTGTAATTTGTTGTGCTTGATATTTAATGGCAAACACGATGGCGACTCAGCTGGGGACATCCTTCTCCTCTGATGAGAAGATAGTGACGCAATCTGACGCATCCAAGCTCGGCTCCACGCAGCAAATGCTCGTGGTTCGATTTGACCAACGAGCATTCGAAGAAATGCTCTCTGACGGGAGCACCAGCCCATCGCAGAAGCAAGCCAACCTAAAGAGAGCCCACAGCATGTCGAAGTGCAAAACTGTTGCCCTCGACCAGGTTCTCGAAGAAGTTCCTTCTGCGGCCCAAGACGGTGGTCAAGACTCTTCTACGGTCTTGCTTCCGACCGCAGATAACCCCACTGTCCCCAAATCCAACAAAGAAAAACACTACGATGCTGAGTTTTTTGGGGCACAAGGGAAATCTATGCGGACAAGTAAGAGGCTGCATAAGAGAGATGTGCAGATGACTCATGCGGCAGCCAACTCTAGCCACAGACAGATGGCCCATGCGGCAGCCAACTCTGGCCGCAGGCAGATCGCCCAAGCGGCAGCTAACTCTAGTCGCAGGCAGATGGCCCATGCGGCAGCCAGTCCTGGCCATAGTCAGAGTGTCTCATGCGGCCCTGTCAGAAGTTCTGTGTTTGACCGTCTCTCATGCGGGCCTGACTCTATGCGGCCCATTGAGAATGTGGGATGTATCAATCTGGACTCTTTTTACTATGCGCCTTCGGGTGCTAAGTCAAAGAAGTCAAGGGCAGTGCGGGCCCAACAAGTCCAGTCAACTGCCAAGTTGCTGACCGTCAGCGGGCACCGTTAACTGTTATATAGGCTCCTGATGGAAAGTTGTACAGAACCACCCGCGTCCAGTCCCCCAGGGCTAACGGACAGGGTGGGTCTCAAAAGTCTCCCTCCAACGATCGAGAACAAGTGCTTTTACTAGCCTCAGATCAGGGAGCAAACATGATACCTACCCGTGTGCTCGGGATACCCGAGTCCACAAATGGGAGGAAAAGGTAGATCAATCCGCTACCGACTTGCGAGAGGTGATTACTCACAAACGCAAGGAGAAGGAAGCAACCTTGGAGTGCGATGAGCCCCTATCGGGACGTCATTGCACCCAAGTCATCATCAACTACTGCTGCGACAAGTCCGCAGCACCTGAAGATCGGCAGTCCGTTTTCCAACGACTGCAGCAGCCAGCACCTTTCCAACAGCAACTTCAGAAACATGTGCAAATTCTGGGAGACGAGGAATTTCCTGCCGCCTCCTGTAATTCAACCCGGAAGGTTCTTTCCGACAAGGGAGGAAAGAAGACAAGCTCTTTCAGCCCGGCAATCTCCGCCAGCATTGCAGGGAAACTCACGTCTGGAGGACTGCCACCGATAACCACAGGGGGGTGTCTACCTAGGCACTCGATCCAAAAAGAAGCTGCCAACACCTGGGAGTGCATCCTTGACCTCCCTGGGCGTAGATGAGGTCGGGGGTAGCAGTCCCCTCAAAGTATACGACAACCCGGTGTTCCAGGAGCATACACAGGGGGTAGCGATCCACTGGAATTATGCAACGGACGTGGACGTCCCTGAGGATGACCGCCTCCGCCAAGACGATGTAGCTTCCTGCACAGGGGGTAGCACCCCTTCCGAGTCCGAGGAGGAAGACATTCCGACATTCTCCGACGATTTCTCGGTAGGGGGGTACGACACAGAGAGCACCTCTGCTACGATTCCTTCCACCTCTACCCACGTGCGGAAAGTCTTTATGGCCGACAAGGATCATGAAGCGCCTACTGACCGACAACGCTTAGAAGTACTTGAAGCCATGCTCTTGTCCTTGGTAAAGTCAGTAGACGAAATCAAAGCTGCCTTGCCGACTCAACCAGCAAGGACGCCTGGACAAACAAGCTTGGGACCCGCAGTCAACGCGGACTCCAACACGACCGCTCCTCCTTTTGATGACAATCCTCTAGGAGCCTCCGCTCCTTCAGCTGCAGATGAAGCCATGGAAGCAAGGAGGGAAGTCCAGGAGCTTCGGGCAATGTTCAATGCCCGAGATTCCTTCCGGGACCTCAGAATACGGCAGCCGTATCCCGTTGCATGGAGAGATGTGCCTTTTCCACCACGGTACAAGCCGTTTCATATCGATTCATATGACAGGAAGACCTCTGCTAGTCGGTACATGACTTATTTTGAGGTCACAACCGACCACTTGCCGCATAGTGACGCCATCCTCACACGATTATTCATTGGAGCATTGGAGGGGATAGCGTTCGACTGGTATCGCAACCTTCCTGACAACTGCATCTATTCTTTTGACGGCTTCAAGCATATGTTCCTAGAACGATTCTACGAGGTGGGACATGATGTGACAATGTCATCCCTCATGGACGTCGTTCAGGGAGAGAGGGAGCTGACAAGGAACTACATCGAACGGTTCCGCCAAACTGCGATGAGATTGCCCCAAGGCAATCCCGAAAGCTCCTTGATCGAAATCTGCCAAAAGAAATTGTTCCCCGCAATTAGCCTTTGGATGGGTGAAGATCAGTTCAGGGATTAAACGACCTTCATCATAAGCGCTACCAATGCGGAGGCAAAGTTAAAGAAGGCTCGCCAGCTGGGATTACACATCCCAGACGGAGAAGTCAAAAGCAAACGTCCTGGTACTGCCTCCAATAACAACAGTACTGACGCCACCTCCAATAACCGGGACAATAAGGGAAAACAGGCCCTGGTCACCGGTACGACCAAGAAGCCTGAACAAAAGCAGGCAGAAGCTCAGTGGCCCCAAGTCAATTACTCATTCGAAGATAGTCATGTCAAGCCTATCTTCGACATGCTCTTGCAAGGGGACAGGATTCAACTCCCTCCACCAAGGCGCGAGCCCCGAGCGGCAGAGATGGAGGACCCAAAATACTGCCATTTCCACCGCTATGTTCATCATGCCACTCAAGACTGCTTTCAAGCGGTACATCCAGAATCTTATCGACTCCAAAGCTCTGTCGCTAGACTTTGAAGAGGTTACCGTGGCGGCGAACATGGTGTCAATTCAGTTCGGCGACTTTCCTCCAACAAGCACTCAAAACGGGGTAATACCTATCCCCCGAACAACGATGGAGGTTACTAATCTTTCTTCCGTCCGGGACCAGATGATTGGCTTGGTACCTCTCACCACGTCACGAGGAGAGATCATGTGGGTACACCCCGACTTAGTACCCGAACTGACCCAGGCGGCATCATCTCCAGCCAACAAAAAGAAGGGCAGGAAGTCCAGATCCTGTCACAATTTCGACCGAAGCTGAGGAAACGGCGGCTATTGTTACCCGGTCTGGGACACAATTCCAGCCCACTCCGGGCAGTTCAGTTGAAGACCCTCAACCGGCAACGATGCCTGCCACTGATGTTCCGGGGTCATCTCAGTCTCCACCGGCAGACAGGGCCAAGCCGAAAGAAACCCGCTTCGTAAAGATGTACCTCAACGGCTGGAGAGACCTTACAACTTTGACATATTAGCACAACTGGCTAATACGCCGACAAAGTTGTCGTTATACGAGCTCCTAAGGCTCTCCAAGGATCTTCGTGTCGTACTGAGCGAAGCACTCCAGAATGCTGACGCTTACTTAGCCCAGGTCAAACCTACAGGGGAAGACTCGTCGGCAGATCTCCAGGGAAGCAACAGTGTGGATACAATGCCCAATATCGTATTCACCCCACAGGACATGCTGATCAAGACCAACATCCATGATCGCCCCTTGTACTACACTGGAAACATAGGCGACATCAAGGTGGATCGGATGCACGTCGATCCTGGCTCGTCGATAAGCATCGTCCCCAAAAGCTTGCTTCAAGTCCTCGGCATCCCTATGCACCGGCTAGCAGCGACCAACACCGCCATTAGCGGTTTCAACTCAGGAAGGAGCTATCCCTTAGGAAAGATCCGATTGAAATGTCAGATTGGCGACCTGAGGACAGAGGTTACCTGCTACGTCATAGATGCAGACACGTCCTACAACATCCAACTGGGACGTCCGTGGATACATGACTATATGATCGTGCCATCCACCCTCCACCAATGCTTCAAGTTGTCAGTAAGCACGGCTTCGTGGAGACTGAGTTCGTCGACATCGATCCCTTCAAGGGGGTTAAGTCTTATTATTCTTCGGAGGCGTGTCTATATGACGAATCCAAGAAACACATAACTGACGAACTGGAGGCCATCACAGGGTCAGAGGAACCCTTGAGAATTCATCTCCAGGCCCGTAAACCGGGCAAAGCCGCACCCCTTGTCGCAACTTTGCATAAAGAGGTGCCTGGTTCCCCCACCCCAGCTGCACAGTTGGAGCCGATGGCCATCCGACTCCCAAGGACTAGTCAAGAACCCGTCATAGGGCCGATGGTGATTCGACTGCCAAAATCCAATCAAAGGCGACCGGAAGACGAAAGGCCCTCTGGGGAGCCGATGGTGATCCGATTGCCAAGATCCAGTCAAAAGCAATCGGAAGACACAAAGTCCCCTGCCGAGCCAATTGTCATCCGTCTTCGCAAGACGAGTCGGCAACCAAGTGTCGATCCGACACCCTCAGGCAAGCCAATACCACAAGCTGAACCCTTGGTGGTCAAGTTGCCCAAGACAGTGCCCCAACCTCCGGTCACGCAGGGGGTAGCTGAAGAGGATGCAGAATTCGCAAAGTATCTGGTTGCAAAGGTGGATAGTCCATCTCCTGATGATGTAATCCCTGTGGACAAAATTCCTTACTTTATCAATAAGAGGCTGCCATTGAACTATCCTGGGTGTAATAAATTCAATTTGATGTATACTGCTGGACTCGGTTGGGACACTAACCTGCACACACAGGTGACAGCCGTCCATACCGCAAACCGACTTGCTCCCATTAAAGATGCCTACTTCCTAGTCCCAGGCAGAAGAGAAAGGGATCACATGATCATCTTTGGCCGAAAAGAAGGACCTCAACCCTTCATGTCTCAAGAGTTTGATCTTGAACCCGATACTGGGAGACTACCGCTCTACCTGTATAGTCCTCAGGCCAAGTACTTCATGCAAAAGCAGGGGTACGACATGGAGGCTACCCCAGGTCTGAATTACGGCAGCGGTCAGCGATCGCCTCTGCAGCTGTCAACTCCGTCTGGGAAACCTCCGCATTATTACGACAAATTCCTGAAGAAATACTATGTCTAAAGAACATGCTGGTACTCCCTCAAAGCCATCAAATCTTTCAAACTATCGAGTTATGTACACTAAGTACCGCTGAACTCACACTCCATCTCCTTGAGTGGCGAGTCATGTACGATGATACCTCTGAACTCACACTCTATTGCATCTTCCTGAGTGGCGAGTCATGTACGATGATACCTCTGAACTCACACTCTATCGCATCTCCCTGAGTGGCGAGTCATGTATGATGATACCTCTGAACTCACACTCTATTGCATCTCCCTGAGCGAGTCATGTACGATGATACCTCTGAACTCCCGCTCTAATGCTTTACTTCACAGGAGTCTACCCAGTTCATCATTATCCCTGAGCAAACTTCCTGGTCCTGATTATCGTGTGTCACGTCCATATTACCTCTGGTATCGATGATCTTCCGACTTAACACCTGTACCCAACCCGGGATAAAAGACATGGTATTAAGACCACAAAACCTATCACGTCCATATTACCTCTGTTAGGTTTTGTCTCAAAATTCATTCCACCAAAAGATTATGCCTGATTATTGTGTGTCACGTCCATATTACCTCTGATACCGATAGTTTTCCGACTTAACACCTGTACCCAACCCGGGATAAAAGACACGGTGCTAAGACCACAAAACCTATCACGTCCATATTACCTTTGTTGGGTTTTGTTTCAAATCTATTATCCGTACCGCCAGTGCGCAGAAGGGTAATATGTCCACAAAAGTTATCCTAATCTATTACCCGCACCGCCAGTGCGCAGAAGGATAATAGGTCCACAAAAGTTATCATAATCTATTATGCGCAGAAGGGTAATAGGTCCATAAAAGTTATCCTAATCTATTACTCGCACCATCAGTGTACCAATGAGTAGCAGATCCACAAAATATCATTCAAATCTATTTGCTCGCATTTCCAGATGCACAAAAGGGCAATAGGTCCACGAAAAAGTCCTCCAGTGAGACGTCCTTTATCAAAACACAAAATGCTGTATTAGGCCCTCTAGTACAAGCACCACAGATACTACAAATAAAGAATGGAGTGAATGTATTCTGTTTATTCAAAATCAGTTATATTCATAGGAATACATCTCCAGTAAAGGATTACACTGATTTTGTTTCATATTCCCGGAAACAACAATTACATGGTAACTCATGGATCCCTACAGTCGAGGATCATAGTTGTGTTGAGGCATGTACCATTCTCTCAGCCATTTCGCATACGAAAGATCTATTTGATTAAGGTCTTCGACGGAGGCAGGAGGGTTAGAACTCCCAGTGCTACTACCCTCAGACTTGGGCTCCTCCTTTACAGCAGTCTCAATCTTGGGAGTAATTCCCTCCCTGATGGACGCCAGCTCTTCTTTTACCTCAATTTTTGGTATCACCTCCTCCTTAACAAACAGTGACTCTTGTTTGATGAAAGAAGGCAGCATCTCCTCCTTTACAACGGTCTCAGCCTTCGGCATGGATGCTGCAAGAATCAAAGAAAGAAGATAGTCATATAAAAACAAAGCGAATGGGCTCCTTTTTAGTTATGCGGCCTAGTCAGGCAGAGCCTATGCGACTCAGTTATAAGGGGAACGTATGCGCTCAAATTAAGTAACACATGTGGCCCAGCCAAAACAGGCCTTATGCGGCCCAGTTATGAGGAATGAGATGCATGCGGCTCTGTTATGCAATGTTCATCAGTTATGAGATATATATGCGGCTTCGTCATGAGGCATCCATGAAGGACAGTGGCGCGTATGCGGCCCAACCTATGTGGCCCCATTATACAGAACACATGCAGTCCCATGAGATGGGGGTATATCAATCATGCCCAAAGCGCAGAGGCAATTTATGACAAGCCCGCACATAAAATATGCGATATGGCCGTTCAAATTTAAGTCACCACTTTCCCACTGTCCTTACCCGTAACAGGAGGGTTGCACGTCAGGATGAACGAGAGGAGAGTCCGCAGCACTTGACGGAGAGGCGAGCCCCTTTTCTTTGGCCGTGGCATCAGTCGACTTGAAAGCTTTCGGATCCATGGCTAAACGGGACAGAAAAGAGGACGAAGATGATGAAGACGAGGGAGAAAAAGTTGAAGGAAAAAGCTCTCTCCGTATGGCCCATATTTATAGCTCTTCAAAATGGAAACAGATGAACGCCGCTTCGATTCTCGTATCCATTGAAGATAATGATGACGTTTGGGGATTTTTATCCTTAAATAACCGTCATCATCGCTTCGATTCCCGTATCCATTAAGGATGATGATGATGTTTGAGGATTTTATCCTTAGTAACCGTCAGCTTTATCTCAGAAAAAGAGCCCAAATCAAAAACCAAATCAAGGCATTAAATGCAGCAGTAACGGCTGGCACAAGATCTTCCTGCGGCACAAGATCTACCTGCGGCCCGCAAGCGTCCATGCGGCCCAAAATGTCCCTGCGACACGACGTCTCTCCTGACTCGAAGATTTTTTCTGCGGCTTGATATACGTCCATGCTTCTTATTCAAAGTATTCCAAATTTACAATTTGAAAACTTTGAAGGGGGTCTTGTAGAAGCATGAAAAATATGGGGTTCATGCGGATCACAACTGACCGCATGAGTATCCTGGAACAGATTGACCCGCATAAAGAAGAGCCGCATGACAGACTCAGAACGCCCCCTGCTGTCTATCTTCAGTAGACTGACTTTTGAGCTGCAGAGAGAATAGTTATTTATGCGGCCAAGCTGATTAATCCTTCTGATAAAGCTGACTCTGGTCTAATAAAGCTGACAAACTCTGGCAAAGACTGATAGCTCTGACAACTCTGACACTCGGAAAAGAAGATAAGACATGATTAGACTGGACAGACGACCCGAGCCGCATGAACCTTATGCAACTCAATCTATGTATTTCATGCGGCCAAGGGTAACTACAATTCAAGCCGCATGAACTTTATGCGGCCCAGAATATAAGAACCTATGCGGCTCAAAAGTCCCCAAGCTACATGCGGACTAAGGGAGACTGCCGCATGAGTCTTATGCGGCCCAGCATGGCCGAACTCTGAAGGGCCTATGCGGCTCAAAATGACGCAAGCAGACTGGTCCTATCTTGCGACGAGACACGTGAAAGGCTGACCAAGTCTCAACTACTCAGATTCGCTACAACAAAATCTCAACAACCCCCACCAGCTGGCAGCCCGAGATCGAGTCTTTGTGCGCTGTGAGAGCCACGTGGCCCATTATGCGGCCCAAAAAGCTGCTACTGCAGAAAACACTATAAATAGCAGGGTATTACACCCAGGCAAATGGTTGGCAATCCAAGGCTGGTAACATACGAAAGGCAATTTTCTTCAAGATCAAGGAGCGCGTCAGATAGTCCAAGGAGTAAGGCAGAGTTGCTACACTTTTTCGAGCCTCTATCGTCACCCCCCAGAATCAAAACTAAACAATTGTACTTATATTGTCTCCTAGGCTTTCTTTCTAGGCTTTCTCTTGTACAAGCGAGTTTGCAATCAAGTTCAATTCATCTGTAATTTGTTGTGCTTGATATTTAATGGCAAACAGTCACCACCCACTATGCAGTCCCATACCTCAAATCCCAAAAAATTCGAAGTAGGTGAATAGAATCTCCACCTAATCCGTCTGACAGTGCAGTCTGTGTTGACAACAGCATACTGTGCTGACAGCAGCACGCCTACGCATGACGCTCGCAACCACAGCAGTCTGCGCTGACAGCAGCAGACTGTGTGCAACGCACGCAACTGCAACAGTCTGCTTTGACAGTGGCATGCCTGAGCACGGCGCACGCAACTGCACTGCACGCAACCACGCACCTGCGCATTGCTGCTCCGCAAGCCTGCACAGTAGCCTGCACAGAAGCCATACGCAGAAGCATCCCATGCGTAAGTGCGAAGTGCAAAGTGCGCCATCAAAGTTTCACTTTGCACCCTTCGCCTGAGTCGCTAAGTCCCTTCAGGGCTTAGCTCCAAGGAAAATTCCAAAGAGGGAGTGACAAAAACAAAGATTATTTCCATGGTGTCTTGATCCTTGCCCTCTTAGAAAACATCCCACAGGCCACATTAGCACATCCCATGTGCATAAGTCAATACAAAGAGAAGCATTATATTGAAATACACATTTGGAGTTCTAGGCAATGTGGGACTAAACTTCTAAGAGTGTTGGCTCACAAAACCCCAACAATTATATCACACACTCTTCTTCTTTTTATCATCTTTGCTCTAGGCCAGTTGGTCTCTTTTTATAAATCTTATTTGCTGCTTATTATCTCAATGAAATGGATTTGGTTGTCCTTAACCCAAAAAAGCTCTGTTTAACCAGATTTTTTTTTCTCTTATTGTTTGGCAACCACAACTAGATATATGCACTAAATCAGCTTATATTCTCTATTTTTCTTTCATGTGTCACTTAAAGTAATGTATATGATTGCAGGTTTGCTCTTTCCGACAATTTGTCAGTCCAGTATCGAAAGATGACTATTACATCCTAAGACACGGTTTCCTTAAAGTAAGGCCCCTTGAAAGACCAAATGGTTAGCAGGAGAAGGTTACCTTGTTAATTGGTTCTTATTTTCTCCCACAGGTTCATTTTAACAATGCTGTCAAGTTTGATTTCCACAAATTCATAATGCGATCATTGGATCATGACTTTGTGGTGGTAGTCAGAATTAGGTATGCATAAGAATGCTAAATACTCTTGCTAGTTTTAAAATTTCTTGAGCCATTTACTTTTTAATTGTTTTCTTTTTTTAATTTCACACAACTAAACACCTTTATATTATTTTTTAATCCTTGCAGCCTATGGATCTGGATATATGCCATGTTCTTCATAGTTTTCACCGCTCTAGGTAATATATATATATAAATATATATATATATATATATATATATATATATATATATATATATATATATATCCTTCAAATTGGCCTCCTAAATTCCTTGTCATTTTTGTATCAATCATCCAAAACTCCACACCTGATATTAATCATGTTAAAAGTTGCCTATTTGGTTAGCCTAGTGGTTAAGAGAGATGCATGCGGCCCGAGTGGTCGGAGTTCGAGCCCCAGTGGAGGTCCCTTCAAATTGGCCTCCTAAATTCCTTTTCATTTTTGTATCAATCATCCAAAACTCCACACCTGATATTAATCATGTAAAAAGTTGCCTATTTAGTTATTTTGTATAAGGTCAAGTTTGTCCAAAACATCGTGTTTACCGTTTAGGGTGGATTAACTATTGATCAGGATTGCCCTTTTTTCACTATTTGGCTTAATGTTGTCATACAGAAGAATTCAGTTTCTTATAGTATTTTGTATCTCACTTTTTCGTCTAGTCTCTATAGCCTAGAGGAACTTGGAGGGTGTTCCTTGATTGCATGAGTTTAAATTGCATAATCAGAAAATAGGTCGACCTGCGTATCAACAGGCCGTCCGGTTTTTATGGCATGGTCCTCTATTCTCATAGCTATTTGAGCTAGGAATTTGACTCCAATATAAAGGGTTGACGTAAGGTCAACATCTGGTCATAAGAAGTTTGTCTATTCTTTTAGGGACATTTCTTTGCTCGATTCCTTCCCCATTCTAATTTGAGAGGCTTGGATGATGATGTTCAGCTATTAATTAGGATGTCAGAATTACCGTAGGAAAATTTTCAAACCATAGGTCCATAGTTTATCCTGGTTTACCAAAGAGGAAGGAGGGCACAATTTAAATTTGAACACAATTCGATAGGTTGAGATCGTGGATTATCTTTTCGTGAGTTGTGTGGGTAGGGCACAAAATGTTGTGAAGAAGCAAACCTCTTCTCCTACATCTTTTCTCTTTTAAAAAGATTGAAAATGTAATATTATGTTTGCAATGGAGGCAACCCCTTACCCTTAACAAGGAAGCCTAACAATTGGGATGAGCACTCCTTGTTCCCTCACAACCATTGGTTACAAACCAAGGAACCCCCGCCGTAGGATTTAGGGAAAAACACCAACTGTGAAAGCAGCTTGACCTACAGAGCATTGGCCGTGATCGGACCAGTCACTGATCGACCTGGGCAAAAAATGTCCTAGCTTGGCTGTTTCCTGTTGACCAGTCAGCTGAACGATAGGTTGTCTGACTCAGGCAAGCAGTACTTCTGCTGCTCTTTTTACTATAGGGAATTGCATTCATCTCTATGACACATTAAGCCAAAGAGTGAAAGGGAATTGCATTCATCTAATCTCTCATGACTATACCCTCTAATACTTAACAATTATGATTGAGCCATGGGGTGTAATTTGAAACCATTAAAATATTTAGAGGGTTGATACAATTATTGTGGAAGATCTTTATTATGATTTAATTCATGGGATTGTAACAAATTATATAAAATTTAGAACACAACCGTTTTATCAAAACTAAGAGCTCCAGTAATCTGAAAACTGCAAAATTCTGGATTGCCACTACAAGTAAAAGTTCAAAATACAGTATAGATGTTTTTCTTTTGATACACTAACGATTTCCCCATTTACACTTCTTTCCATACAGAATTCCACAACCGATACTGGCCTTGTTTCATTCCCTTAGTGGTGAGGCCACTCAACTCATTTATTAAGCATAATAATAAAAACAATTTAAACACGACATTTGTTTATTATTTGATCTTATTAAGTCGTCCAGTCAGCTTCCTAGCTGGACAGAGATGGGTCTTATTATTGTTGCAGATTCTCTCTGTTGTAGGAACAAAGCTAGAAGTTATCATCACAACAATGTGCCTGAAGAGTAGTCAAGGCGTCGTAGTTGTTCCTGGAACTGTATCTGTGACACCAGACAATAACCTTTTCTGGTTTAATAAACCTGAGTTTCTTCTTCACATTATCCAATTCATCCTAGTCCAGGTAAACTCTCTTAGTTAATTGTTCTGGATTAGATCCCCAAAAAAATCTGTGCCTAGACTTTGCTCTAATTTAACTGTCATAATTAATAAGCCAATACCGCCCATTGTTGTTCTCCTGTGCAGCTTGATATGCCATTTCTATTTAGTTCCTGTGACACATCATCTTTGACTGACTGTAGCATTGGTTATTGCAGAATTCCTTTCACCTGGCATTCATCATTTGGTCATGGGTGGGTATCTGAGATGCAATATTACTTTCAACATTTTACTGGCTCAAACATGGATGCTAACCCCAGCTTAAACACAGTACAATTTTGGACTACGATCTTGCTTCCATACTCAAGTAGATGACATCATCTTAACTATCATGGTAGGATTGCTTGTCGAATTTCTGTGTGCTTATGTCACGCTACCTCTATATGCCCTGGTAACTCAGGTAATATTCAACAAACTCCTTCAAAATTAGTAGATTCTCAAGTACAGATAGCACTCACTCTCACCATATTTTACCTACCTGCACTTAGGAGCTAGGCAAGCTGGAACTAGTACTACTCTACTGTCTGCGATTGTATAGGTAACATACCAGGCTGTACTTGTTTGTTTATTGAGGGAAAAAAATGGGATCAAGCTGTCCCTGCCCAATTCATTAGCAAGACAATTAAAACAGGAGGCAATACAAATGGCAGATGGGACGAACCTTCATCTTTGTGCTACATTGATGTAGGGAAAGCACCCTACAAATGTGGGAAGCATGGAGGATACGGGTTGTCGTAGATGGCGCTGCCAAAATGACACTGGAGAAGATAATGATGACGAAACATTGTCGTAGGTTGCCCAAGTCCGCAAGCGCCTCGAATCCATGAGGGTGCTTAAATTCACAAGCCTTGGAGTTCACCAAGATCTAAACATAAAACTCTTTTAGAAGAAAGTTTTTGATGTTGGAGATGAAGAACTCAAATGACTATAATGGGACCTATATAAAGCCAACAACTAAAATGCAGCAAAGGGGGAAGTCCTAGCCTTAAAACAAAGCAAAATACCGTAACTACTCTCCTAATAATGCCAAACAAGGCATGCTGCCTTTCCTGGCTTATTTGCTACATAACTGTTAGGTTCTAGAAAAAATATAATCAATCTATTAGACACTAGCCTAGGAGTATATATATACAGTGAATCGGACAGCCCCCTGTTGCAACCAGTGTAAAACTAAACAATAATTTTGTTACCTTTAACACCCCAACTCACCATGGGTTGTCCAACGAGATTTGACAAGAGCAAAAATAATGAAGAAGAACAATCAAATAATCAATATACAAACACCGCCCTCAAACTCAAGGTTGATCTACCACCGAGAGTTTGCTGAGAAAAAAAAGGAATTTCTCATAACAATATTAGCCTTTGTGAAGAAGTCAATAATTTGAATATGGGATGTAACATATGGCAACACACAATCGCAAGTAAATATTGCAGGCAAACATAGTAACAGTCAACCTGAATGTGTTCTTCAGCTCATGAAGACATGGTTGCAACCTATCTGGATAGAACTATTATTGTCTAATTGAAAGGTGTAGGAGAACATGAAGACCCATGTCAGCAGCCATGTTATCTCATCAGAAGTAGTAGCCATACCACGATACTCAGCCTCAAAACTGGACCAGGAAACAACTTCCTGCTTATTTGATTTCCAAGAAATCAAAGAATCATCAAGAAAACACATAATCCAGGCATAATCTGCATCTGAATATGCATAAAGTTCCAAGAATGAAGTAGCAAGAAAGAATAATGATATAGTGCTGGTACATCCCAAATACCGAAGAATCCATAAAAGAGCAACGTAATGTACAATAACGAGGTTCCAAGATAAACTGATTAACATATACAACACGAGAGATATCCAGACGACTGGTCGTAAGGTAAACAAGATTGTCAACCAAATGTCGATATCGAGAAGGATCTGGAAAGCTCTTATCATCATTTGAACGCAACTTGCGTTCTACTCTATAGGCATAGACGAAAAACGACTCTCAGCAAGACCAGCTATGACAAGTATTTTACCAAGAAACTTCTTCTGCTAGAGAGAATGTAGCTTCGTGCAGAACAGTCAACCCCCGGACCAAAAGAAATAGCACAAAAGACCAAGATCCTTCATCATAAACTGTGTATGGAAATATTTCTTAACTTTCATAATATGCTCACGCTCAGCACCAGTGATAATCATATCAACTTATAGTATAAGTAATGTACTAGAGGGATGAGTAAATAATGCATGATTATATATAGTCGTAGAAAATCGAAAACTTGAATCGTGGTAGTAATTTTGGAATATCATGCTCGAGGTGCCTGCTTAAGACCATATAAGGCCTTGCACAGCCCAAGAAGATAAGATGGTCTGTGAGGAAACTCCACTTCTTGAGGTTGATACATAATTTGTTCTTCTGCAATGCGGTTATTAAGTTTCTTAATTGCATTACAGTTCTCCTTCACTCTTCACTTTTACTATAGATAAGAATAATCAAAATAAAGAACTAGAAAATGATTAGTAAATGGCTTTAGTACTTGGTTCACGAGTCATATGAAGCTGCCAGGAGCATTGGATTACTAAAGTGACATCCCCAACCATAATGAACCTCGTGAATCTTGAACGCCGTATTCCATTTGTCATGTCAGATTCGAATCCTATGGTAGCCACTCCGAAGATCAATCATGAAAATGAGTACGTACTCCGCTAGCATATCCTCTAGCCTTTGTGTCGGGTAATGGTCATTGATAATCATTTTATCAATTGTATATGTGCCAAACTCCCATTCTTCTTTGGTGCCAATAATTGAAGCACGACACATGGGCTCATGCTCTCTAACATAGGATATCCTCAAATTATTCTTGCACTCCTCCGAACTCATTCGGTAGTGCAGCAAGTTTAGAAGATGAGCTCTAGGAGCCAAGTCGATCTCATGTTGGATGTTCTGAATGGGAGGTAAACCCCCATATACTTCTTCTAGAAGGATGTTATGAAACTTATCAAGGAAAGCCACGGGATCTTGGGCACCACGGTCGTGGGGGAGTCATCTCCTCCCATGCCAACCAAGACATACACCTCACCTACCTCTTATACGTTGTTGGAGAACTCGATTCCATCAACGATCATGATTGATTTATCACCGGATTTAGAGGCTTTGAAAAATTGAGGTGAGTGTTTCGCGTCATTAAATTTGTAGTAACCCCAAGATTGAATTGCCATAGGTCCTACCAAGTCTTGTAGAAGATTGATGACAATTTCCACATAATTGACTTGTTGGAGGACATGAACATCTTTAAAACCTTCAATTTTGCTGATATTTGAGTGTTTCCTAGTGGCAGGTCTCCTGCGCCCAGATGCCCATATATGAACTCGAAAACTATGTTGTATTGGGTGCTAGGCGAGGCGAGGCGACAGCCTACCCGCCCTGCCTAGGTGGCACCTAGGCGCCCGCCCATGTCACGCCCCGATTCCGTCGAATCGATAGTCGTCCTCCGGACGTGATGCCGTGCGAACCTAATTTGCGATCGCACAAGGCCTAGTCATAAGGTAATCCGAGACACGAGATCTAAGAGAGTACGCAGACAAATTGATTCACACAATAAGTAAAGGAAACTTGATCTTTATTGATAATGAACATCTTTTACAGACTCCGATACAAGACTCATTGCCGCATGGGCTACAACATGACTCGATTACAAAAGAGTGCCGATGAGATAGCCGTTCCATACATTGCACACATTCCTCAATATACACAAAGTACTCCAGTGACCTGGATGGGAGGGACGCTGAGTCATCTTCCTTGGACTGTCGAGAGCCTTCAAAAGTGGAGTCGCAAAGAAAGTATTCGACGCACGGCCGAAGCTTCAAAATCACGAACGCCGCCGAGCTAGCTGGCGCGTCCTTCCTGGTTCGTGGGACCTGCAAAGAGCGAGGATCAGCACGAAACACATGTACTGGCGAATGGCTAATTAAATCCAAGCTCTACATTTGATTCAAGAAGTTTCGTAAACATGTTAGCTAACTATTTCAATGATCTTTCTAACCATCCTGTTCAATTTGCATTCAAGCATATGCAACTGGATATCATTAAGCAACTATCATATTCATCCCGTGTCCCGTGCACCTGTTAAGCAGTGAAGGGGTATGAAGGCCACTAGCAGTGTTCTAAAAATCGGCCTAGGCGGCCGCCTAGGCGGCGCCTAGGCGCTAGGCGGCCGCCGGCCGCACCGAAAAGGCCCTAGGCGGCCGGCCTAGGCGCTGGGCGGGTCTAGGCGGGCCTAGGCGGCCCTAGTCGGACCTAGCCGGCCGGTTTTGGCCAATTTTTTTTTGAAATTTTCAAAAAAAAATAAATAAAAAATAAAAAACATATTTCACAAAATAAATTACTTACCTGTCGCCGCCGTTTGCTGCCGTCGCCGTCGTCACCGTCATCGCCGTTGTCGCCGTCGTCGTCGTCGTCGCCGCCGTTTGCCGCCGTCGTCGCCACCGCCGCCGCCGCCGACTGCTGTTGCTGCTGCTGTTGTTGTAGTTGCTGTCGTCGACGTCGAGGGGAGGAGGAGGGGAGACTGGAGCGGAGGGGAGGAGGAGAGGGGAGCGGAGGGGGAGCGGAGGGGAGGAGGAGAGAGGGGAGTGGAGGGGGAGCGGAGGGGAGGAGGAGAGGAGAGAGGGGAGAGGGGAGCGGAGGGGAGGAGGAGAGGGGAGCGGAGGGGGAGCGGAGGGGAGGAGGAGAGGAGAGAGGGGAGAGTTCAGTATAGCTGTGCTAGCCCTAGCCCTAACCTCTCCTCCCCCTTATATATATAATTCTTTTTCTAAGTAAAAAAAAAAAAAATTTGAAAGAAACAAAAATTGGAGGATCGAACCCCTAACTAACCTCACCAGTGAAGAGTTCAGTATAGCTGTGCTAGCCACAAAGGCTCATTCGATTTTATGTCTATATCATCACATACATATTATTTATATATATACTCATCCACTTAAAAAAAAAAAAAATATATGAAATCGGCGCCTAGGCGGCGCCTAGGCGCCGCCTAGGCGCCCTAGGCGCTAGTCGGGCCCTCAACGCACCGACTCCGCCTAGCGAAATCTATAACATTGGCCACTGGCAATGCCAAGCCATCGCGGACTATAGCATTGGTTAGACGACGCCCCTTTCGCGTCGGGTAGCGAGCCCTGTGCGAAAGTGCCCGCATAACTCGCGCCGATGAAGGGTTGGCGCTGCTACACTCGTTCCTTCCGGGCCGAATCGGTCCCTTGGCCTAGGCAACCGTTCGAGGAAACTTCACCTTGTCGACAAGTTGTCCAATGACCGTTTTTCTTTGAACTTAGTTGATTTGCTTACTTGACCGTATCGTTGCGATAAACGTTAATCGATTCATTCATTGTTTTGCATAGGCTAAGTGGATTTGCGTAAGAAACACGTTTTCCATTTTCAAAACCGGCAGTTTGATAGCAAGTATTTCGTGAAGAATCGTGCCACGATTTCTTTGATTCTACACTATTATGACAAGCATTCATTTACTTCACATATTGAGTTTTGAAGTAGAGGGACGAGACGAAGGAGGTCAGCCACTCGCCTTAGGCTTGCTTCAAGCGAGCGACCGGTTGGCTGCGCTGACGTCGCCTACACGATCACCTGCAATCACATAAGCAACTGTTTAGAACACTGTATAATTCAAGGATATTCGATATGAATACGAAGCTCGAAAACGCGTCACGAAAACCCATCGAAAACTTTCACGAAAAACGCATTCACGAAAACCAAAGCCAAGCCAAATCAAGTGCGGCATGAAAACCAGAGCAACGGGAGGTCTCTCCCGACTCAGCCGCAGAGCCAATCCTCGAGGCGCAACCCGCTGAATATGGGACTTGGTTCCGAAAAAGCCATTCCATAATGTGGAATGGATCTTAATTCAACCGTTCCCGTTCGATCGACTCGGCCGATTCCGACCTATCGGTCCCGACCGAATCGATAGCGACAGTGTTCCTTTCTCGCGCACCCCGTGGACGAAAACGGGGCACGATGTAGGGACGGGGCACTACACCATAACCAACTAATAAAAAGTTTCGTCCTCGAAACTTAAAGATAGAACCTACCTCTACGAGAATAACGAAGGAAATTTCTCCTTCATTTCCGATTCAAGCTCCCACGTCGACTCTTCGACCGAATGGTTCCTCCAGAGGACGCGGACGAGAGGGATCGCTCGATTGCGCAGCAGCTTATCCTTGCGTTCTAAGATTTGAACTGGCTCTTCGACGTAGGATAAGTCGGACTTTAGCTCCAGCTGGCCAAAATCTACCACGTGGCTCGGGTCGTGCACATACTTTTGCAGTTGAGAGACATGGAAGACATGTGTACACCTTCAAGCGCCGGCGGTAAGGCAATTTTATAGGCCACTGGGGCGACCCGTTCAAGTATTTCGAACGGCCCAACGAATCTCGGACTCAACTTCCCCTTTGCGCCGAACCGAGTAACTCCCCCGCATGGGCGACACTTTGAGAAATACGTGATCGCCTACTTGAAACTCGAGGGGGCGACGATGAACGTCCGCATAGCTTTTCTGACGACTCTGTGCGGTCTTTAATCTTTCCCGAATGAGCCGAATTTTTTGCAACGGTCTGTTCTACCAGTTCCGGACCGAGAATCTGCCGCTCTCCGACTTCGTCCCAGCAAATGGGTGATCGGCACTTGCGCCCGTACAAGGCTTCATACGGCGCCATTTGAATGCTGGATTGATAGCTATTGTTGTATGCAAATTCGGCCAGAGGTAGATGATTGTCCCAGCTTGATTTGAAGTCAATTGCGCAGAGTCGTAGCATGTCTTCGAGAATCTGATTGACGCGCTCCGTTTGGCCGTCGGTCTGAGGATGGTAAGTTGAGCTGAACTGCAACTTGGTACCCAGCGCCGACTGAAGGCTACTCCAGAATCGCGACATGAACCGTGAATCCCGATCAGAGACGATGGATACTGGAACTCCGTGCAGCCGTACTATCTCATCAAGATATATCTGCGCCAGGCGATTAACGCTCCAAGTAACTTTGATGGCAATAAAATGCGCTGACTTGGTTAATCGATCGATGATGACCCAGATAGCATCATTTCCCCGCGGCGTCTTCGGCAGACCAACAATAAATCCATGCACACGTGCTGCCACTTCCATTCTGGAATCGCCAGATTCTGCATCTCCCCGTCCGGTCTCTGGTGCTCAGCTTTCACCTGCTGACAGGCCATGCATTGCGACACGAAGAGTGCCACATCTCTTTTCATCCCGTGCCACCAGAAGTTTGTGCGGAGGTCCTTGTACATCTTCGTGCTACCGGGATGGAAAGTGTATTTCGCATAGTGCGCCTCCGACAGTATCTCCTTTTTGAGTTCTGAATCGTCCGGAACGCATAGCGTACCCTTCAATCGAAGTACGCCGGTCTCGTCTTCCGCAAAGTCGGTCGTCCTGCCCGTCGAGATTAGATCTCGCATTTTTTTCAGGTACGGATCGTCCTTCTGAGCGGTCTTGATCTTATCAAGCAAGCTCGGCTCTAACTGCAACTTTGCCAACTGTACATTCCGGAATCTGACTCGGAGCTCGATGTCTATCTCTTCTAGGTCACGTAGCAGTCTGGGGTCGATGGATAGCGAGGCTATGTACTTCCGACTCAGAGCGTCCGCCACAACATTTTCCTTTTCCGGCGTATAGTCGATAGTCAAGTCGTAATCTTTGATTAGTTCCAGCCAACGTCTTTGCCGCAAGTTCAGCTCCTTCTGCGTGAATAGATACTTGAGGCTCTTGTGATCGGTATAGATCGTGCACGCCACGCCATAGAGGTAGTGGCGCCACAATTTCAACGCGAACACAATCGCCGCTAACTCCAGGTCATGCGTGGGATAGTTCTTCTCGTGCGGCTTTAGCTGTCGGGAAGCAAAAGATATCACCTTGTTCCGCTGCATCAGCACACACCCCAAGCCCTGACCGGACGCGTCGCTGAATATCTGGAAACCCTCAGTCCCTTCTGGAAGTGCGAGTATCGGGGCCGAGACGAGCCTTTGCTTCAACTCTTGGAATGCAGCTTCGCAGTCGTCTGACCATTCAAATGCGACTCCTTTCTGGGTGAGGCGAGTCAGAGGCGATGCGATCTTCGCGAAGTCTTTCACGAAGCGTCGGTAGTATCCCGCTAAGCCAAGGAAACTTCGAATCTCGTCGACGGACGCTGGCCGTTTCCAATCGACAACGGCTTCAACTTTCTTTGGGTCGACCGCAATGCCTTCAGCAGAAATGATGTGTTCGAGGAATGCGACGCTGCTAAGCCAAAATTCACATTTGCTTCGCTTCGCGTATAGTTGATTTTCTCGAAGGGTCTGAAGCACGGTCCGCAGATGCTCAGTGTGTTGCTGCCTATTCTTCGAGTAGACGAGTATATCGTCGATAAAGACTACTACGAACTTGTCGAGGAATGGTCGGAACACCCGGTTCATTAAATCCATGAAAGCGGCAGGGGCATTCGTTAGGCCGAACGGCATTACCAGGAACTCGTAATGGCCGTATCGAGTGCGGAAGGCAGACTTCGGCACATCGTCCGGCTTGATCTTGAGTTGATGGTAACCTGAACGCAGATCAATTTTAGAGAACACCGTGGCTCCTTGAAGCTGATCAAACAGATCGTCTATGCGGGGCAGGGGGTATTTGTTCCGGACGGTGGCTTTATTCAGCTCGCGGTAGTCGATACAAAGACGCATAGAGCCATCCTTCTTCTTGACAAACAACACGGGCACTCCCCAAGGCGAGACGCTGGGTCGGATGAATCCCTTGTCGAGCAATTCTTGTAACTGCACCTTGAGTTCTTTAAGCTCTGCAGGGGTCATTATGTACGGGGCTTTCGAGATCGGTCGAGTGTCGGGAAGGTATCGATAGTGAACTCAATCTCTCGATCGGGCGGCATGTCGGACAGCTCGTCCGGGAACACATCGGGAAATTCTGCCACAACGTCGGTTTGACCCGCGTTTGCACCATCCTGTCGCATGTCTCGAACGAAAGCTAGATAGCCTTCGCACCCGGAATGCAGCATCCGTCGAGCAGATATGCGGAGATCACCATGCAGGTCGGCGACGCCTCACCACACGAGTAGCAGAATTCAGGCACTCCAGGTATGCGGAATGTGACATTCTTTCCAGCGCAGTCTATGGTTGCGTTGCACGGACCGAGCCAATCTATCCCCAGAATGATGTCGTAGTCCTTAATGTTTAGAACTATCGCATCGAGACTGACCTTTTGACCACCTATACAGACGATTCCGTCTCCGCAGACTACATTTGCAAGTAGTGGGATGTCCGACGGTACGTTAACAGTGAGGTCGATGCCCAGTGGTGTCAAGGTAAATTTGTGCTCGGCGGCAAAGTCCGCCGATATAAAACTATGCGTGGCACATGAATCAAACAATACACGAGCAGGTTTATTATTGAATTGCAGTATACCTGTCACGACTGTATCAGATGCAAACGCTTCGTCCCGAGTCATGGCGTAGACGCGGCCCTGAGCATTGGGGCGATGGTCTTAGCCATTTGTTGCGGTCGGTGGAGCCCGAGGTGCTTGGCCTCGGTTTTGTTGATGTTGCGGGGGGCGTTGGCTCGGCGTAGCTTCCGGACAGTCCCTTACGAGGTGATCTCTTTTGCCGTACGCAAAACATACTCTGTGCTCAAGTCGGCACTCAGTGTCCAGGTGCCCGTCCTTGTAGCAGAAATTGCAGACCATCCGCTCCTTCGTCTGGTTGCCGCGATATTGACGCTTTTGTGCGTTGTTGTCTCCCGCATTACTATGGCGTTTGTTATTAAAGTGAACAGCGCTGGTAGTAGTAGGAGGATACTCGGACTCCAGACGGATGGCGTGGTTGAGTGTCTCGCCCACAGTTTTGTATTCCGGCACCGAGACATGAGCACGGATAGTGGAACGCAGGCCCACTACAAATCGTTTTGCTCGACTTGCAGTGGTAGGTAGATAGTCTGCAGCAAACTTGGCCAGTTTGTTGAATTTGGCTGCATATTGTCGTACAGTCATATTCCCTTGCGTCAGCTGCATAAACTCATTTTCTTTTTCCTGTCGCACGGCTGCAGAAAGATATTCGTTTTCGAACCCATCTCTGAATGTCGCCCATGAGATCGCCGCCGTCTCGTCTTCACGTCGAATAGCCCGCTTCTGTACAGCCCACCAATCGTGCGCGTTCATTCGAAGTAGAAGTTGAGCACACGCGACTTTCTTCGAGTCCTCAACACCCAGAAGCTCGAACTTGTCTTCCAGCTTCTCCAACCAGTCGATCGCCACCGAGGGATCTTCTGTGCCGTTGAAGGAAGTGCGGCAGCTTTTAGTGAATTTTGACACGTCGAAGTTAGAACTTCTCGGTGCCGCAGGTGAGAGCACGGGCGCCTCTGGTTCGGCTTCGTTGGATCGAACCGCAGGCTGGATCACGGCAGGCGTCATCGTTGAATTGTTGTTGTGTTGCCCACGATCGACTGTACGATCTGCTGGAGGGTATTCAGCTGCTGCTGCTGCAGCAGCTTGAATTGAGCCTCGAACCGATTCTCAAATTGAGTCTGACGAGCCTCCGCTTGCTGATGGAGCTCGTTTTGACGTTGCTGCATTTCAAGCATCTGCAGCATACGTTGCATCGGGTCGCCGGAAGGTCCGACTACGGTAGGCGTCATTCCCGTTGGGTTGACGAAATGCCCGGGTCTAGAAGCACTCGAGTCGCTGGAAGCGCTCGTCTCGTCTTCCGCCTGAGCTCCCGTAATACAGGAAAAAAAGCAATCTCGTTAGTTTCGAAAAATGTCCTGGGTTCAGCGTATGGAACAACTCATCTCATCGACACGAGGTCAACGGTTGGAGACCGAACTCGACATTGGAGGCCAAAGACGTAAAGCCGTGCTCTGATACCAGTATGTCACGTCCCGATTCCGTCGAATCGATAGTCTCCCCGGACGTGATGCCGTGCGAACCTAATTTGCGATCGTACAAGGCCTAGTCATAAGGTAATCCGAGACACGAGATCTAAGAGTACGCAGACAAATTGATTCACACAATAAGTAAAGGAAACTTGATCTTTATTGATAATGAACATCTTTTACAGACTCCGATACAAGACTCATTGCCGCACGGGCTACAACATGACTCGATTACAAAAGAGTGCCGATGAGATAGCCGTTCCATACATTGCACACATCCCTCAATACACAAAGTACTCCAGTGTCCTGGATGGGACGCTGAGTCATCTTCCTTGGACTGTCGAGAGCCTTCAAAAGTGGAGTCGCAAAGAAAGTCTTCGACGCACGGCCAAAGCTTCAAAATCACGAACGCCGCCGAGCTAGCTGGCGCATCCTTCCTGGTTCGCGGGACCTGCAAAGAGCGATCAGCACGAAACACATGTACTGGCGAATGGCTAATTAAATCCAAGCTCTGCATTTGATTCAAGAAGTTTCGTAAACATGTTAGCTAGCTATTTCAATGATCTTTCTAACATCCTGTTCAATTTCCATGTTAACATGTTTTGAGGCAAGCATATGAAACTGGATATCATTAAGCAACTATCATATTCATCCCGTGTCCCGTGCACCTGTTAAGCAGTGAAGGGGTATGAAGGCCACTGGCAATGTCAAGCCATCGCGGACTATAGCATTGGTTAGACGACGCCCCTTTCGCGTCGGGTAGCGAGCCCTGTGCGAAAGTGCCCGCATAACTCGCGCCGATGAAGGGTTGGCGCTGCTACACTCGTTCCTCCCGGGCCGAATCGGTCCCTTGGCCTAGGCAACCGTTCGAGGAAACTTCACCTTGTCGACAAGTTGTCCAATGACCGTTTTCCTTTGAACTTAGTTGATTTGCTTACTTGACCGTATCGTTGCGATAAACGTTAATCGATTCATTCATTGTTTTGCATAGGCTAAGTGGATTTGCGTAAGAAACACGTTTTCCATTTTCAAAACCGACAGTTTGATAGCAAGTGTTTCGTGAAGAATCATGCCACGATTTCTTTGATTCTACACTATTATGACAAACATTCATTTACTTCACATATTGAGTTTTGAAGTAGAGGACGAGACGAAGGAGGTCAGCCACTCGCCTTAGGCTTGCTTCAAGCGAGCGACCGGTTGGCTGCGCTGACGTCGCCTACACGATCACCTGCAATAGCATAAGCAACTGATTAGAACACTGTATAATTCAAGGATATTCGATATGAATGCGAAGCTCGAAAACGCGTCACGAAAACCCATCGAAAACTTTCACGAAAGACGCATTCACGAAAACCAAAGCCAAAGCCAAATCAAGTGCGGCATGAAAACCAGAGCAACGGGAGGTCTCTCCCGACTCAACCGCAGAGCCAATCCTCGAGACGCAACCCGCTGAATATGGGACTTGGTTCCGAAGAAGCCATTCCATAACGTGGAATGGATCTTAATTCAACCGTTCCCGTTCGATCGACTCGGCCGATTTCGACCTATCGGTCCCGACCGAATCGATAGCGACAGTGTTCCTTTCTCGCGCACCCCGTGGACGGAAACGGGGCACGATGTAGGGACGGGGCACTACAGCCCAGGTCACAGATAATTTTTTGCAGAAAAAAAGTCAGCAAATATGTGTAAACAGTACAGTTATGTATAAGATATTAAGAGCAACATATAGCAGTATAAAAGTAGTTGATTTGTCAAGAACAGTTGATGACTAATGCAATATAATAAGCATTAACCAATAAGTAATATAATAAGCCTAAAGTAAGCATTAAGCAATATAATAAGCATCATCAAGTAATAAAGTTGATAACTAATAAGTACTAAACAAGCATTCATAAATAAACAACACAAGAAGTTCTCAAAGACTAAGAGGCTAAGAGTCTAACTTCAAACTTCAAAGCCTAGGCGCGCCTATGTATTCCCTTAGTCACCCCTAGGCGCCCATCGTCTGACCTTCTGTTTTTTTTTCTCTCTAGGTTGAGGCGGCTTCCCCTAACCCGCACGCCTAGGCTGCCTAGCGCGCCTAGGTGTCGCATGTGACATCATAGCTCGAGAATAAGTTCCATTCAAGAGGGGGGGATTTTGCGATCGACGAGTGGAAGGATGGTTTTCAAAACCCTCGAGGTCTTTTTGAGTGGTTAATGATGTTGTTTGGGTTATCAAGTGCCCCTACCACCTTCATGCAACTCAGGAACTAGGTACTAAAGTCATTTATCGTTCGCTCTATAGTTGTTTACTTTGGTGACTTGTCATCGTCATCTATAGTAAAAGGAGGGAAACGGTGTAAAATGCCATACTGTCGTGGAAGCGGATTTTATCAATGGTTGCCCCACCAAAATGATATCGAGGGGATAAATGAATGCTGATGTCCAAGTTCATTAGTGCCTCAAATTCACGAGGGCGTTTGAATCCATAAGCCTTGGAGTCCACCAAGATGTAAAGAGAAATCTCTTTTCGAGTGGAAAGTTCTTGACATTGAAGATGAAAAACTTAAATGACTAGATGAGGACTATATAAACCAACAATTAAAGAGGCAAAGGTGGAAAACCCTAACCCTAAGGCCTCGTTTGGTTCACGGAAAGGAAATCAATTCCCATGTATTTTCCATGGGGATGGGAAAGTAGAATTCCTATCAAATTTCTTTTCCTATGTTTGGTTGGTGTAGGAAAGGAAAGAAAAAATATCATTGTTCCAACAATATCCAATGTCAACATAATTATAATGAAGAGTTAATTGGTAAAATAGGTAATAAATTAAGGCTACTTTTGTCATAATGTTTGGTAATTAATGCTGGGAAAGGAGGAGGGAAAATGAATCCCATGGGTCATGAGAGGAACCATTTTTCCTCCTATTTTCCTCCATGTCAGGAAAGTGTTTCCCAAATTTGTGGCTACCAAACAAAGGAAAGGAACAAGTTTCCTTTCCGGATTTCTTGAATCCGTGAACCAAACGAGGCCTAAAAGCAAGCAAAATACCTAACTACCCTCATAATAATACAAAACAAGGCATGTTGTCACTATTGGCTTATTTGTTACATAACCACACCCAAAAAAAAAAAACTGAAAAGGAAAAAGTAATCAAAGTAAGCTCTGTCCACTCTCTGCCACTGGGTTGGACTGGCAGGACCGATGCCTTCCTCTGGATCAGGATGCTTGCATCATTCAATAAAAGAATACCCAGTAAGGTAGATGAACATGCAACTCTCTCTATAACTGGAACTATATCAGGATTTACAGAGCTTCCATCAATGACCTCTTAGGCTTATTATCCTTTAAATGCCCTACTTCACTTACAGAACACGAAGGTGGTTAGATTGTCGGGCTGAATTTATATATAAGATCAACCTAAGATTTTCCTGACTTGTTCTCAGATGGGCTCTTCAATGAAGACATCAATTTTCTCAGACCACATCATTGAAGGCTTGAAGAATTGGCATAAGACGGCAAAGAAAAACCTTGAAGAGAAGAAAAGCGTTATTAGCCTTTCCCGTTCTTCAACAATTGGTTCGACATCTATGACCAGTGAAGAAAGATCACCATCCAATACCAGCAAGTGCAATCTGGAGTATCCGTCGGCTTCTCTAAGCAGAAAATTAGCAGGTTCAGCGTCCACTTGGGGCAGCCGTATAGTGCAAAAAGTCAAGCATCCATCGGGAAAGCTTGAAGCCTCGACGACGACGACTTGTATGACTATAGAGGAAGAAGCTTCAGCAGCATCCATTACGAGGATGCCTATCCAAGAATTCAACTTTCCTTCCGGGAGCTGGAACTTCTAGAGGTGCAGAAAGTAGTGGAAGAGATTATCCAAAGCGGTGGGAACAGCATAGCTTATAATGGTGACATCTCCTTCAAACTGTGGAGGAATCAAAGGTAGAGAGAGAATCGAGTGATAGGCTTGTGGCAATCTTACTTGATTGATTTGTCTAACCCAGCCCAGCTGACTGACTGATTGATTGATTGATTATATACAGCCACTCAGCCAAGGACCTGGCCATCGTCCATTCTCGGTTAAATCTTTTGTGAAATATGGTTGGATATGAATTTTTGGTTGGAAGATGGAGAGGAATTGTGATTTTTGAATTATTCTATCATGAAATCTTTTATTTTGTCAAGATTTTCTAACACTAGAATCAACGTCACGACAGTGCCACGCCATTGCCATAATGTCATGGGTAATGGTATTACCCAAAAAAACTTAGGCGATGAATAACATTTATGTTTTTTTATTTCGTTAGATGACATCACATAGAAGGCAACCAGAAAAATCTATGATGGTCCGGGGGATCATTTTGCAGGAGGGGGTGCAAAGCAAACAGCGGGAGATAAAGAGTATGCCTAAATGTCAAATTTCCGGTTGCAAGCTTGCAATGTCTTTGGCATCAACATGTTGAAATTTAATGATGTCACATGAGCAAATGTACATTGGGTTATAACTTTTATACACTGATTAGTACATCAAAGCTAAAGGTAACTTATTCCTATTTGAATCTAGAACAATAGCATTATAAATTGTTAAGGATTTCTTACGACTTACAGACAAATACATGAAGAACAAACAACTTATAAGTATAGATCTATCAAGACCTAAAGGAAATCCAGGAAACAACAACATGCTAAGAACTATTGTTATGTTTATGTGAGCAAATAAATATTAGAAATTATCAAACTAATTTTCTTAGAATTTCTTGAGAGCTTCTCCTTCTTATCCTGAGAAGAGGTTGATTATGCATCAAGAGACCTGTCCATCACTAGTCTATCTGGCATCAAATTTTTAATGAAGAAAAAGGGAAATGATTTTGTCACCTATCATGTGGAAACATATTCGCTTACCTATGATGAGACGATGAAGACCAGAGACGCGATTTTCTGGAATGAGGCAATTGACAATGAAATTGATTCCATCACCTCAAACAATACTTGGGTGTTGGTTGATTTTCCTGAAGGAGCGAAACCCATCGGATACAAATGGATCTTCAAGAAGAAGATAAAAGCAGACGGAACTATTGACAAGTTCAAGGCTAGGTTGGTAGCCAATGAGTTTTCTCAGACGCAGAGGATTGACTACTTTGACACATATGCTCCAGTAGTCCGGATGACCACCATCAGAATGTTGATTGCTCTCGCAGCAATACATAAGATGGTGATACATCAGATGGATGTGAAAACAGCTTTCCTAAATGGTGAGCTGACCGAAGAGATTTACATGCAACAGCCAGAGGGATTTGTCGTCAAGGGTCTTGAAGACAAAGTCTGCAAGTTGGTGAAATCATTGTACGGAACAAGCTCCCAAGATGTGGTATGAGAAATTTGACAAGGTTATAAGGTCAAATGGCTACATGGTCAGCGAGACGGACAAGTGTGTTTACACGAAGTTCGTTGATGAAAGAGGTATGATAATTTGTCTGTACGTGGACGACATGCTGATCCTAGGTACGGATATGGGCTGTGTCACGAAGACAAAGAGTACATCTCGAACAAGTTCAGTATGAAGGACTTGGGGAAAGCTGATGTGATCTTAGGGATCAAGATCATCCGGATAGACACTGGACTAGCACTGTCACAGTCTCATTATGTTGAGAAGATGATCACTCGTTACGGGTATCAGGATCTTCCAGGGATCGATATGCCGTACAGGTGTGATCTGAAGCTGAAGCCTAATTCAGGGAAAAGCGTCAAGCAGCTGAAGTATGCAAGCGTAATCGGAAGTTTGATGTATGCTACTACTGCCACAAAGCCTGACATAGCTTTCGTCGTGAGAATGCTGAGTCGTTTCACGAGCAACCCAGGCATTGAGCACTGGAAAGTTGTAAAACGGGTTATGAGATATCTCAAGAAGACCCAGATATATGCACTACACTACAGCGGAGATCCGCCGGTAGTAGAAGGCTTCAGTGATGCCAACTGGTGCTCAGAAGTGGAGAGCGAGAGGTCCACAGGTGGATACATTTTCACAATGGGTGGAGCTGCTATATCGTAAAAATCGAGAAAGCAGACTATGCTCTCGCAGTCATCCATGGAATCTGAGTTCTTTGCACTTGATACTACAATGGAGGAAGCAGAATGGCTTCGGGAGCTCATGTATGATCTTCCAGTGGTTGGGGCACAAACATCGGCGATACCGACATACTGCGACAACCAGGCAACTGCGGCGGTGGCATCAAATGACCTCTTCAACGGAAAGAAGAGGATTTTACGGTTGAAGCATAGGACAGTACACGATCTCATCAAGAGGGGTGTTATTGCAGTGATTGATGTTCGAAGTCGGGAGAACCTGGCGGATCTGTTCACCAAGGGCCTCAAGCGTCAGCTGGTCGATGACAGCTTGTAAAATGAGTTTGAAGGCATTTTGATATTGTATTATTGCATTCCTACCATAAAATTTTATGCTATTAGTTCAAAGAGAAATCTACTAGGCATCTAGCTTTTGGTTCAAGGGAGGACCATTAATCGGAAGAATATCAGGAACGGTGGGTACATGTTCTATTGGGCATGGAGAGGTTACGGATATACAACCTCTGTTGTCTACTGTTGTTTTATGCGAAAAATGGATCCTGTAGGAAGGTTGGCTTAAACGTCTTAATGAGTTCTCAGGCAGAGTGAATGCCTGGTATGCGTTACAGGAAGCACGGTAGCGCAGCACTAAGGAGTGAAATTTCATGCTACTGTGGGGTGACTCCACCATGAGATTCCCGAAAGGGGTAATGCCTCGGCTGTATGAGCCAAGTCACAGCGGCATAGCACCGCAAATAGGCAGGTAACTTAATGCTGTATGTTGAAATAAAGAGGGGAGTAGTCAGCACTACAAAGAGGAGTTCCTCATGTAACAGTGGCACGACACCACGATGAGGTATCCGGTTAGGGATAAAGACTCGGCCTTTTAAGCCACGTCGTTGCGGCGTAACACCGCAAGGGAGCCTAAGGCTTCATGCCGGTAGTTTGGCACTACAAAGAGGCAGTAGCCTCATGCTACAGTAGTATGACACTACGATGAAGTTCCTGTTACGGGATAAGGCCTCGGCTTTAAGCTAGTCATAGCGGCGTAGCACCGCAAAGGAAGCGCAAAGCGCTTCATGTCATGTCTCTTTATAATGAACTCACCTATAGTGTATGGACAGAGATCTCAGGACGTCTCTTGAGGGTAAACTTATAGACGCTCAAAATTATACACTGAAACCAGGCTGGCACAAGACATTAAATGTTCAAGCCAGAAGCACATGTGACTACGTTATGTGAGTGGGAACAACTTCAGCTATGGTGCAGAATTTAAGGCTTAGTCCATTCTTGTATTATAGTCTTTTGTTTAACCTAGGTGGGAAGATTCAAATCATAGCGACATCTTTCCTAATGCATGATGGACAGTCACTGTGGGGAACACTCAAACCTATATATATTGAGATATGTGGGGTATTGTTGGTGCTCTTAATTCCTTGACATGTTGAGAGCTTGCCTAGTGAAGTTTAGTCCCAAACGAAAAGTGCACCATGAGGTATCTCAACATATATACTTGTATGTGTTGTTGGGATATGCACATGAGGTGGTGACCCTAAGGAGGGAACCATTTAGGTGATTTTACTAGGATGTAAGGATAAGGCTCCATGGTAAAGCATTCATGCTTTTTGCTCTTGGGAAATTTATTTCCATAGGAGCTAAGCCCCGTAGGAGGCTCAGACTCGGACTCGGACACGGACTCGGGCTCATGGGCTTATGAGGCATAATGTGGCATTTTGTTGGCGCACTTTGCACTTAGCACGACAGCATCGTTGCTAGGCGCATAGTGCGCTTAAGTTGTGCTCGTTACGCGAGCCACTTGCGCAGCCGGTTGAGCTGTCAGGTTGCGCGGTCCTGGTTGCACTGCCAGGTTGCTCAGCTCTGCTTGCGCGGGCCAGGTTGCGCGGCCAGGTGCGCGGGCCAGGTTGTGCGGCCAGGTGCGCGCACAGATGCGCGTCCAGTGGTGCGCCCAGTTGCGCGCATAGGTGTGCGCCCAGTTGCGCGCCCAGTTGCGCCGGTGGCACAGGGTGCGTAGGGCGCACAGGTGGCACAAGTGGCTCAGTGCGCGTTCTGTGCGCGCTGTGAAAGGCGCGCGGGGTGCGCGAGTGGCGCAACTTGCTACAGATCGTGCCTGTGCATGATATGTGCGGTTACTGCACGTTCGGAGTAGTTTTTACCACGTCTCGAACATTGTGCAAACCGGACAGTTGCACTCAGGCCTATATAAAGTCTCTTCTCTCCACAGGACAAAAATAGAAGAGTACACAGAAAGTTAAAAAAGTTTACAAGTGTTTTTTTAACACAAGTAAACAAAGGCTCTGAGAGAGAAGAGAAGCTTTGTACCAGCGTTGCTTTTGCATGGGAGTCCGTGTACGATCCGAGGAGTCAGAAGAGTAGGAGTGTTCCAAAGTTCTCCGACAAACTTGCTGGTTCCTGGAAGCTATTCGTGTGAGACAAATATAACTTTGAGCAACGGTGATCATTCACCCCAGCAGGAGATCTTCCATCTTTCGCTTGTCATCTTCGCTACTGCTAGCAATTCGGATTAGTACATTCTTTTTAGAAGTACGTCATTCGGTTGCTGTAACGAATTTTTTTTTAAGATCTTCGTTTACCAGAATTCTTCAAGGATCTCTGTTACGCACCATCCCTGAAGTGTTGCGTTGAAACATTGTTTTTACAATTGTTTCATCTTCTCAGTTTTCATCGAAAGAAAGCAATGTAGCCAAGTATTCCTATCTGCGCCTTCTTCCTTCCAACAAACCATAAGGGAGGTGTAGGATAACTACGTACTCATTTATTATTATTATCAAAATTTACCTTCTTATGGGATATATATATATATATATATATATATATATATATATATATATATATATATATATATATATATATATATATATATATATTAAATTGGGGCCACACATGTAATAAAGTCTTATGGCTAAGGGTATAATTATCATGAAAAATATTGTGTAGATACCAAAAGTCTTATTTCTATTTTTATGATGGGCCAAAATAGAAATAAGAAAAATATAAGAGTCATGACCTATGTTACCTGGACTCGGGTACGGGTGTAGGGTACATATCCAAAAGTCGGGCCCTCAAAATCATAATTGAAGAACACACAGACTCGGTTAAAAATGATCCAAAATTTGGATACGAGTACGGGGATACGGTGCTTATTAAAACAATATATTTGTTATGGAAAAAAAGAGTACTTATATTTTTTTGATAGTCTCTTTCTTTGTTAATCATTGCTAAATACTAAAAAAAATTTGTTTATGTTTCTAAACAATAGTGGAGCAGCCGAAATGTGCTTCATCTGGCAGTACTTTTTTTTCTTCCAAATTTTATGCCTAATGTACTTCATCTTCTGTGCATGCTAAAATGTGCTTGCATGCAGGGAGTGAATGTGCTTGCATGCAGTGGAGTGCTTCATCTTCTGTGCATGCTGAAATGTGCTTGCATGAAGTGGAGTGCTTCATATTCTGTGCATGCAGTGGAGCTCATCTTCTATGCTTGCATGCAGTAGAGGTGCTTCATCTTATGTGCTTGCATGCATGATGCAGCCAGATAAGTCATTTATGCTACAGGCTACTCATCTTATGAGCTAGCTACTAGCTAAGCAGTTAAAAACTGTTATATATTGGTTAATTAACCGATATATAACAGTATCGGTCCGGCACCGATTTTCTTGGGAAAAAAATCGATAAAATATCGGTACCGATATTATCGGCCGATATGACCGATATATCAGTATATCGATTTGAAAAAAAATCGATATATAACGATCAGGTTTTGTTCAAACCAAAAGTTGGGGAGCGAGAAGTACAAGGTCACGAGGTGTTATAGATTCACTCTCCTCACTTGTTCACGATGATGAATATATGGAGGATGAAGAAGATGAAGATGAACAAACTTGGAAAGAAGGTGGAGAGGATGATGATGGTGAACACGAAGAAAATGAAGTTGAAGTTGCAGCTAATGAAGATTATTATATGTTGAAACTTGAAAGTTGAATTATGATTTTTTTTTCATATTAGTTGAACCGTTTTGAAGTAGTACTTTTTATATTGTAATATTGGTTTGGGTACGAACCTTTTAGTTTTAATGCTTTAAAAAACTCTTCTTGCATATTTTATAATAGATAACTATTAAGAGTGTTAAAAATGCAAACCGATATTTACCGTTATAAGTCCAATATATAAGTGATATATCAATAACTCTACTGGACCGTTATCATGAAAAAACCATTTTTAACTGCATAGGGAGTCTACTAGCCTAATGATTATCTATTAGCACAAGTCACAAACTTGTCCGTCTTCTATGCTTGTCCATCTTCAGCAAGTGAGTTGTCCACCAACGATAGAGTGGAATCCACAAAATCCATACAAGACAATATAACAAACGGGTTCGGATGCTTCCACTGGAATCCACAAAATCCAACCCAAATAGTTAAAAAAAACCTATGTTCATCCAACATGACCATCACCTTATGAACCCAGCGGCGATGCCCTAACCCTAATCCCAAAACTCTGCAGTTTATCCATCAGCTTCGAACCCATGGTGACGATGCCCTAACCCTAATCGGCCTCTTCTGATCCGCTCGAGGTATTTTATCATTTGTTTTCTCAATCGACGAATATATGCAATTTATTGGTTTTGTTCTCTTATTTCTCCTCTTTGATGTGATCGACACTTCTTCTTCTTTTTCTTCTTGGCGTGTCCGCTGTCACCTTGACAGAAGTTCCTAGTTGTCAAGGAGAGGGTAAAAAACAGACAGATTTTTATAGAACACTTAGGGACAAACTCCATGATAGCAGACTCTCTTACAAAGGGCCTTCCACCCAAGGTCTTTCATGAGCACATTACTCACATGGGTGTCTTACATTTTGAGGATTCTTTGATTTATGGAAGTTAGTCATTGATGTAATTTGTGTTATATGTTTGGTGTTATATGTAATCTCCCGCTCCGCACGGTGCATTACAATGAGTTGTTGACTCGAAAAGTTGCGTTAACCCGATGAAGTATCGATGCGAATCGATGCAAATCATAAGTTCGGTTTGAACAAAGTATTGACTTCGAATTGATCTGGTGTGCAGGCTATGCTTTTACACTGAATCATAAGGGATCGATATTTTATCTTGTTCACTAAGGTGTCCGCAAAACCAAAACGTCGCCTTACAACGGATTGTGGCATGGGCGCGGTAGGCTGAATCAGTCGAATAGTTCAACGGAATGGCTAAATCAGGGGAGTTAGCCGTGCAACTAAGTTATGGAATCGAGACGTTTTAGCTCGACAAAACGGCAAGACGTATCGGCTAAAGGTGGGCGGGTTCTTGACTCTCTTTTCCTACTCCTTCACGTCTAATAAAAAGTATTCTTGTATGCGTAAGTTGCTATTGAGTTAGCGAGCGTTGCTCGAGCGATTAAAGGTCTTAGTAAGTGTCGAACATTAAGATAGAACATTGAACATTGAACAATTGAAGCGACGTGCATCAAATGTATGGGTCGCGGTAGGGCGGTGATGGTAGAACATTGAAAGACAATATCAAGATGTGCATCACGTGCACGACTCCGAGAACATTGAACGTACATCAAATGTACGGGTCTATTTTGCACGTTTTTTGCCGTTTTGTATTTTTTTATCATTTTTGATCGATTTTGCACGTTTTTTTTGTTTTTGGCCATTTTGCACGTTTTTTATCGTTTCTGCTCGTTTATACAGTTTTTTTATCGTTTTTTGCCGTTTTTGTTCTTTTTTTTCGTTTATATTTTATCATTTTTGTCGTTGTTGCCTCGTTTTTTTGTCGTTTTCTCATTTTTAGTCGTTTTTGGACTTTTTAATCATTTTTTTTCATTTTTGTTCCTTTTTGTTCGTTTTTTTGCTTTTTTTCGTTTTTGTTCTTTTTTTTCCAATTCGGCTCGTTTTTGCACTTTTTGTCAATTTTTATCATATTTTGTCGATTTTGCACTTTTGTTTTGCCTATTTTGTCTTTCTTGGCCATTTTTGGTCGTTTCTGTTCGTTTTTGCATTCCCTGTCGTTTTTGTTCTTTTTTTGTCGTTTTTGATCTTTTTTGCAAGTTTTTTTTAATATTTTTTATCGTTTTTTGCTCGTTTGATCCCTTCTTGTTTTTGGTCTTTTTCGTTTGTCCTTCTTTGTCATTTTTGTTCTTTTTTATCGTTTTGGGTCGATTTTTGTTCTTTTTTGTTTTTTTCATCGTTTTTGGTCATTTTGGTCATTTTTGATTATTTATGTCATTTTTCATCCTTTTTTGTTTTTGGTCCTTTTTTCTTCTTTGTCGTTTTTGTTCATTTTTTGTCGTTTTTATTCCTTTTGGTATTTTTTCCGTTTTGGTTGTTTTTTTGTCATTTTTGGTCGTTTTGTCGTTTTTTGTCTCGTCTTTTTTGTTTGTATTCGTGTTTTTTTGTTTTTAGTCTTTTTTTTTCATTTTTTTGTCCTCTTTTTGGTCATTTTTTGGTTATGGTCTTTTTTTTTTTTTATCTTTTTTCGTCACTTTGATGGTTTTTTTTTTTCTTTTTTGTCATTTTTGATTTTTTTTGTCTTTTTTCGTTTTTGGTCGTTTTCCATTCTTTATCACTTTTTTCATTTTTTTTTCGGTTTGTTCGTTTGTCGTTTTTGGTCTTTTTTTTATTTTTTTCATTTTTGGTTATTTTTTGTCTTTTTAGTAGAAGGACAAAATAATTTTTTTCCCTTTATTTATTTTTAATTTTTTATTTATTTTTATTATTTATTATTTACTTTTAATCTTTTTATTTTTGAAATTTTTACTGAGCTACTTTTTTTTAATATTGCTTTTAAAAAATATTAAATTAGAAACTCAATTACATTACATTGTAAACCAAACATATGAATGCAATTGACATTACATTACATGGTTTGATTACATGTTTCAACCAAACATTCTAATGTAATTGTAATTCCATTATATTACAAACTCAATTATATTACAAATCCAATTCCATTACGATTACAATTACATTACAATGAACCAAACGCAAGCTTAATGTCATCCAAATACCTATTTGAACATCCTCAATTTCTCATCCACCTAGTGGATGAGAGAAGTACACCAGAAAAGTTTAGGTAGTCCTAAACATATGGTCTCCCCAAAATTAAAAGATGCAAAATAAAGAAATATAAAAGAGGTCTGCTTCTACCCGTCATATTTTTTCTTTTCCCCTTCTTTCCGTTGTTATTCTGCCTCGTTAGTAGGTATTGAATGACCATAAAAGATCAACTAGTTGCAACTTGCCAGGCATGGGAAGCAGCAGCTCAAGTTGTCAAAGATGAAGAGGAAATAAAGAAAAAGCTTTGTGATGATCTAAATCAGCTGGTATGTATGCACAATCTCTCTGTTGCCTCTCTGGCAAAAACTAGTATCGGAAACATTCATCCTTTCAAATGATTGTGGGACAGGTTCAAGAAAGCACCGACACTCAAATCACAAGACTTGAGGAGCTTAAAGAGGTGACTTGAATATCTCAACCCTAGCCGGGCTTCTACTGATTCTTCTGTAAGTGAACTTTTGGCAGTTTCTTCCTCATAATCTCTACCATTAAGTTTATCTTCTTAAAAAAATGTTTATCTTCTTAATAATCATTTTCCTCTTTTTTCGTCGCTTTTGTCTATATATTAGTTAAATCCATATATTAGTTAAATCATGATATACCATTCTGCATAATTCAAAGCCAATCGACTACCATTTGATATAGGAGCTTAGTAGTGAATATTTCTGTCAGATCATGACAGTCGATGCTTAAAATTTTGTTAGTTGTGGATTTCACATGGCAAGTTGTGTATATGATACTTTCTGTACTGTAAGATAGATCACTGTTAGATTATATTTGTAACTATGTAAATATGGCCCATAAGCCCAATCATGTAGACCCTATATATATTGTAATCAGCCCCATCAATGAGAACAAGGCATTATTATTTCCTACATGGTATCAGAGCCTCCCGAAGAATCCTAACCGTCATCTCCCGAAAAACCCTAGCCTCTCCCGCGTCGACCGCGGCCGACGCCCGCTCCCACGCCGACCGCGCCGACCGCTCCCGCGCCGACCGTGCCGACCGCACCCGTGCTGACCGCGCCGACCGATCCGATCAGGCGCCGATCCGCCGTACGCCCGCTCCCGTAAGCGCCAGCCAAACCGATCAGGCGCCGATCTGCCGTACGCCCGCTCACGTACGCGCCAGCCTGACCGATCTGATCAGGCGCCGATCCGCCGTACGCCCGATCTCGTACGCGCCAGCCTCCCGTCGCTCGACATCCGGCGCCGACGCTCGCCCCTGATCCGCGCCGATCGCGCCGATCACGACTTCCCTGATCCGCTCGCCCCTGATCCGCGCCGATCGCGCCGATCACCCCTGATCCGCTCGCGGCTTCCCGGCTCCGACTGAGCCGTCCGAGCCGCCCGATCCGCCCGATCCGTGCCGATTTGCCGGATTCGTCGATTCAGCGGCCGATTCGCCGCCGACCCCGTCCATTAGCGGCCGATTTGTCGGTGTTGTATTTTATTTTGTACACCCGACATCCGGCCGCTTGCCCCTATGCGTCAGATCCGGCGCCCCTGATCGCGGCAGGTTCGCCGTGAACCCCGTCCAGCAGCGGCCGATTCGTCGTCGACTCCGTCCATCAGCGGCCGATTAGTCGGAGTTGTACTTTATTTTGTACACCCGACATCCGCGATGGCTGATGATGCTGCGTCCAGCTACTCCATCGCGACTGGCGGTAGCGGTACACACAACCCAAATTATCCTAATCTGAATGATCTATATTTTCTGAGTTCTGCTGATCAACCAGAAAATATTATTACTCCTATTGTTTTTCGTGGACCGAACTATGCTGAGTGGTCTCGGTCGATACGTCTCTCCCTGATCTCTAGGCGAAAGATCACTTTTCTGGAAGGTACTGAAATCAAACCTGTTAATGATGCTAGTAAATTGCTTGATTGGAGTTGTGTGCAAGCGCTATTGGTTCAATGGGTTCTTAATACCATTGATCCGTCTCTGAAGAAATCTTTGCCGTACTTTGAGGAGGTATATCCATTATGGAACTTGTTGGAGAAAAGATTTGTTGTTAGCAATGGCACTCGGAAGCAACAAATTAAGGTGGCTTTGGCTGAGCGTAAACAAACGGCTTCGATGTCTGTGGAAACCTACTTTAGAAATTTGCAGTCTTTGTGGGATGAACAAGCTGCTTATTTCTCAATGTCTACTTGTACCTGTGGGGAACTTGCTGCAAAGCTACAGGCTATGAGGGATGAAGACCACTTTCAGGACTTTATGTATGTGTTGAATGATGAGTTGTATAGTCATACCCGATCTAATCTTCTGGCTCAGGATCCTCAGCCAAGTTTGGATCGGACATACCAGGCAGTCCGTGAGGAGGAGGATATGCGAAAATCTCATGTCCAATCCGCTGCGGAGGAGGTGTTGGCGCTGACTATCAAGACTTCACCTCGTCTTTCTGCTACTTCTAATAGTAGAACTTCAGATTCCAGGCACAAATCAGGTATGATCTGTACTCATTGCAAGAAAACAGGTCATGATGTTGCAACTTGCGTTGCCAAGATTGGCTATCCAGACTGGTGGGAGACTCGTCCTCGGCGTGAGAGCGGATGTGGTGCTGGTGGTGGCAGAGGCCCGGCACCACAGCAGAGACGTGATGGGGGACGCGGTGCTGGTGGCGCAGGGGTTGTTCATCATGTCGCCGCTGCTAGTCATGGTGTCCCTACTGGTCTTGCTGAGAGTTCGGCGGATATGATGCATGAGGGTATCCTTCACCGCTCTCAGGTGAACAATGGCAGAAACTGATGAGCTTGCTGGGTAACGACAATCCTTCCAACCCTGATTCTTCAAACTCTGATCGTCTGATGGGTAAAAATTCTTCTGTCCCTTGGATATTCGATACTGGGGCTACTCTTCATGCGACAGGTTCTCGTGACTGTTTAGTTGATTGCTTTGAGGGCCATGTCTGTCATGTGATTTTGCCTGATGGGAGCATTATTGAGGCTGTTATGAGAGGCAAAGTATTTTTGACTGCTTCATTGGTGTTGACGGATGTTCTTTATGTTCCGACATCAACTTACAATTTGATCTCTGTCTCACAATTGATTGGTGCCAGAAATTGTGCTATGTTATTTACTCCTGATTTATGTTTTGTTCAGGACCCAAGTACGAGGATGGTGATTGGAGCAGGTGAACAAAGGGGTGGACTTTACTTCTTGGGGGAGGTTCCAGCTTCTTTGGCTTCGGTGATCCTGGCATGCAAAGAGAGTAATTCCGAGGTTTGGCATAGTAGACTGGGCATCCTTCAGATAAAGTAATGCAGACTTTACCTTTTTTCTCTGGTAGTGGTGTGTTTTCTCATAAGGCTTGTGATATTTGTCATCAAGCTAAACAGACTCGTGATGCTTTTCCTGATAGTAGTAGTCATGCTTTGAGATGCTTTGAACTTATACACTGTGATCTGCGGGGACCATATCGTGTTCCGTCATCTAATAGGGCATAATATTTTTTGACTTTAGTGGATAATTTTTCTAGAGCTGTTTGGGTTATTTTATTGAAGGATAAGTGTGCTATTTATTCTACGTTTCTTAAATTCATTGCTATGGTGAAGCGTCAGTTTGGGGCTGATATACGTCATGTGCGGAGTGACAATGGCACTGAATTTAATTGTTTACGAGATTATTTTTCATCTCAAGGTATATTGTTCCAAACATCCTGTGTTGGGACACCTCAACAGAATGGAAGGGTAGAAAGAAAACATCGACATATTTTAAATGTAGCCAGGGCATTGAGATTTCAGGGTTCTCTTTCCGTAGATTTTTGGGGGAAATGTGTTCTGGGTGTATGTTATTTGATAAATCGAACCCCTTCTAGTATCTTGCATTTTAAGTCTCCTTATGAAGTTTTATATGGTTCGGCTCCTTCGTATGATCATCTACGTATTTTTGGTTGTCTGTGCTATGCGTATGATTTGAAATCCCGACATGATAACTTTGTTAGCAGGAGCAGAAAATATATCTTTGTTGGGTATCCACTTGATAAAAAGGGATGGAAACTATATGATTTGGAGACTGGTGAATTTTTTGTCTCCCGTGATGTTACTTTTTATGAAAAAGAATTTCCTGGGTGTGGCTCTGCTAGCGAGAAGTCTTCTGCGACACGCCATACATCTGTTGCGGTGCCGGGAGACGATATAGAGACTTTTGGGATGGTGCCGGCTACGGTTGCTGAGGCCGGAGTGGTTGCTGGTAGCTCGGCACCGAGTGACGAGGATGCACAGGTAGATGCAGAAGTATTGTCAGGAGAGTCCACTGGGGGTGATGCGGATACTACTGCTGATAAGGGGATACAGTGTTGCCAGAGGTGTCCGACGAGGTAGTATTGGGAAGAGGATTAAGAAAGAAATCACAGCCAGGGCGATTATAGGATTTTGTGACGAATGCTGTTCGAAGTAAAAGTCTCCCCCTCACCACAGTTCATCTGTTCCCGTCACTTCCTCAGGTACTTCGTATCCTCTAGCACAATTTCTAAGTTATGACATATTTACTGCTAGACACACATCTTTTCTTGTAGCTATCACTGCAGATGTTGAGCCTACTTTATATCGCCAGGTCTCGCGAGATTCAGGCTGGCGCGCGGCTATACAAACTGAAATACAGGCTCTGAAAGATAATGGGACATGGAGTCTTGTCGATTTGTGTCACGCCCTTGTTTCGGTAGAATCGATAGTCGTCCCCCGGGCGTGATGCCGTGCAAGCCTAAGTTGCGCTTGCACAAGGCGGTTCATAAGGTCATCCGATACAACAGCATATATATATAAGAGTATGCAGAGAAATTGAACACATTCATATAGAAGGAAAACTCAAGCTTTATTGATAATGAACATCATGTTACAGACTCGATATAAGGACGCCGCACGGGCTTTTTACAAACTGACTCCATTACAAAATGAAGGCCGATGAGATAGCCATTCCATACATTTCATCCCTGATTACAACCAGCATTTCAAAACCACCTGGGATAGTGGGCAGTCGCTCCATCTGTCTTCTAGCTTTCAACAGCGGAGTCTTCAAAAGGGATTGGATCCAAGCTTCGACCGCACGAACGAAGCTTCAAAACACACGAGCGTTGCCTACCTTCACGTAGCACGCTCCTTCCGATCTATCGCACCTGTAGAGAGAGCGAGGATCAGTACAATCAACATGTACTGGCGAGTGGCTAATTAATTTCCAGGCTCTCATTTGGTTCAAGAATTTAGATGAAATCATACAACTTGCTTTTAGTGGTCTTTCTAGCAATCCTAGATATTTTCATAAGAAGCATTCAGTTACATCAAGATTTCCTCCGGCAGAGCGCACCGTGCGACATAAAAACTTACCATCACTTTCCTTGTTAGTTGATAACATTTTATGTCAAGTGTTTGATATGGAGGTCACTGGCATTAACTAGCCATCTTGGACATAGCCTGGCAATACGGGACCCTTGCAACGCAAGTAGCGAGCCCCGATGCAAGTCTCCGTCTTACCGATTGCCTATTACCCAGCTCGGCTATAACCTGTTTCTTCCTAGGCCGAGTCGGTCCCGTGGCCCCGGATTGCCGCTCGAAGAAACCATCGCCCTTGTCGACAAGTTGTCCATGACCATGATAGGTTAACATGGTTTATTAAAGATACCGTTGGGGCTTGTTATGTAATCAAATCATTTACTTGTTCGTTTTGCAGGCCTAAAATAATTCTAACTCTTTTCAACACAACACATTCTTTTTCACTTCTAACATACAGGACTTGTATTCTGTAAGCAATTCATTCAATTTTAGTAACATTACCCGAGTTCTCATTTGAAATAGAGGGTCGAGACGAAGGGGGTCAGCCACTCACCTTGAGTTTTTGCTTGAGGCGAGGGACTTGTTGGCTGCGCTAGACGTCGCCTACGCGATCACCTGAAATCGCACAAGCAACCGATTAGAACACCGTATTATGCAAGAGTTCGATAGGAAATGCGAGCTCGAAATGTAAACCATGAAAACCATCGAAAACATTCACGAAAACGCATTCGGAAAACCAAAAGCCAAAACCAACGCAAGCGGCGTGAAAAGCAGAGCAACGGGAGGTCTCTCCCGACTCAGCCGCAGAGTCAATCCTCGAGGCGCTACCCGCTGAATGTGGGACTTGGTTCCGAAGAAGCCATTCCATAACGTGGAATGGATCTTAATTCAACCGTTCCCATTCGATCGATTCGATCGATCCCGACCTATCGGTCCCGACCGAGTCGATAGCGACAGTGTTCCTTTCTCGCGCACCCCGTGGACGGACAACGGGGCACGATGTAGGGACGGGGCACTACACCATAACCAACTAAAAATAAGTTTCGTCCTCGAAACTTAAGAACATAACCTACCTCTATGAAAATAATGAAGGAAACTTTTCTTTCATCTCTGACTCGAGTTTCCATGTCGACTCTTCCGCCGCATGGTTCCTCCAGAGTATGCGAACAAGAGGGATCACTCGACTTCGCAGAAGCTTATCCTTGCGTTCTAAGATTTGAACTGGTTCTTCAATGTAGGATAAGTCAGACTTTAGCTCCAGCTGGCCAAAATCTACCACGTGGCTAGGGTCGTGCACGTACTTCAGCAGCTGGGAGACGTGGAAGACATTGTGTACACCTTCAAGCGCCGGCGGTAGGGCAATTCTATAGGCTACTGGGGCGACCCGCTCGAGTACTTCGAACGGCCCAACGAATCTCGGACTCAGCTTCCCCTTCGCGCCGAACCGAGTAACTCCTCGCATAGGCAACACCTTCAGGAACACATGATCGCCCACCTGGAACTCAAGCGGTCTTCGATGGGTATCGGCGTAGCTCTTTTGCCGACTCTGTGCAATCTTCAGTCTTTTCCGAATGAGCTTGACCTTCTCCACAGTCTGTTCCACCAGCTCCGGGCCGAGTATCTGCCGTTCCCCGACTTCATCCCAGCAAATGGGCGATCTGCACTTCCGGCCGTACAAAGCTTCATACGGCGCCATTTGGATGCTGGACTGATAGCTATTGTTGTATGCAAATTCTGCCAACGGTAGGTGGACGTCCCAGCTTGATTTGAAGTCAATTGCGCAGAGCCGTAGCATGTCTTCGAGAATCTGATTAACGCGCTCCGTTTGGCCGTCGGTCTGAGGATGGTAAGCTGAGCTGAATTGCAACTTGGTACCCAGCGCCGACTGAAGGCTACTCCAGAATTGCGACATGAACCGTGAATCCCGATCAGAGACGATGGATACTGGAACTCCGTGCAGCCGTACTATCTCGTCAAGATAAATCTGTGCCAGGCGATCAACGTTCCAAGTAACTTTGATGGCAATGAAGTGCGCTGACTTGGTTAGTCGATCGACGATGACCCAGATAGCGTCGTTCCCCCGTGGTGTCTTCGGCAGGCCAACAATAAAGTCCATCGTGACATGATCCCATTTCCACTCTGGAATGGCAAGGTTCTGCATCTCCCCGCCCGGTCGTTGATGTTCAGCTTTCACCTGCTGACAGGCCATGCATTGCGACACGAAGAGCGCCACATCTCTCTTCATCCCGTGCCACCAGAAGGTCGTGCGGAGGTCCTTATACATCTTGGTACTGCCTGGATGCAATGTATATTTCGTATAATGGGCCTCCGACATTATCTCCTTTCGTAGTTCTTTATCATCCGGAACGCATAGTCGGCCATTCATTCTCAGCACGCCGGTCTTGTCTTCCGCAAAGTCGGTCACACTACCTGTTGAAATTCGTTCGTGCATTTTCTTCAGGTACGGATCATCCTTCTGAGCGGTCTTGATCTTTTCCAGCAAACTCGGCTCTAACTGCAGCTGCGCCAACCGTATATCCCTGAATCGAACCCGGAGATCGATGCCCATTTCTTCTAAATCTTGTAGTAGTCTGCGGTCGATGGAGAGCGAGGCAAGATATTTTCGACTCAGAGCGTCCGCCACAACATTTCCCTTGCCCGGAGTGTAGTCGATCGTCAAGTCATAGTCTTTTATCAGTTCGAGCCAGCGCCGCTGTCGTAAGTTCAATTCCTTCTGAGTGAAGAGATACTTGAGGCTCTTGTGGTCGGTATAGATCGTGCATGCCACACCATATAGATAGTGACGCCACAATTTCAACGCGAACACAATTGCCGCTAACTCCAAGTCGTGCGTAGGATAGTTCTTCTCGTGCGGCTTCAATTGTCTCGAGGCGAAGGATATCACCTTGTTCCGTTGCATGAGCACACATCCCAAGCCCTGGCCTGAAGCATCGCTGAATATCTGGAAACCCTCTAGCCCATCCGGAAGCGCGAGTATAGGTGCCGAAATCAATCGCCGTTTTAGCTCCTGGAATGAAGCTTCACAGTCATCCGACCACTCATACGCGACTCCCTTTTGAGTGAGGCGAGTCAATGGCGATGCAATCTTCGCGAAGTCTTTCATGAAGCGTCGATAGTATCCCGCCAAACCAAGAAAGCTTCGAATCTCACTAGCAGACGCAGGCCGCCTCCAATCAGCAATGGCTTCCACCTTCTTCGGATCGACTGCAATACCTTCGGACGAAATGATGTGACCCAGAAAGGATACGCTGCTGAGCCAAAATTCGCACTTACTCTGCTTTGCATATAGCTGATTCTCTCGAAGTGTCTGGAGCACGGTCCGCAGATGTTCTGCATGCTGCGTCCTGTCTTTCGAGTAGACCAGAATATCGTCAATAAAGACTACGACAAATTTATCAAGAAAGGGTCGAAATACCCGATTCATCAGATCCATGAAGGCGGCAGGGGCGTTCGTCAGGCCGAATGGCATCACCAGGAACTCGTAGTGGCCGTAACGGGTGCGAAAGGCTGACTTTTGCACGTCGTCTGACTTGATCTTGAGTTGATGATAGCCCGAGCGGAGATCAATCTTCGAAAATACCGAGGCGCCTTGCAGTTGATCGAATAGGTCGTCTATGCGGGACAATGGGTACTTGTTCCGGATGGTGGCCTTATTCAGCTCTCGGTAATCGACGCACAGACGCATAGACCCATCCTTCTTCTTCACGAACAATACGGGCGCTCCCCACGGTGAAACACTAGGCCGAATAAACCCTTTATCGAGTAACTCTTGTAGCTGGACCTTGAGTTCCTTCAGTTCAGCAGGAGCCATTCTGTACGGGGCCTTAGAAATCGGTCGAGTATCGGGAAATGTATCGATGCTGAACTCGATCTCTCGGTCGGGGGGCATGCCGGGTAGCTCGTCCGGAAACACATCGGGGAATTCTGCCACAACGTCGGTCTGACCTACGTTTGTACCATCCTGTCGCATGTCTCGGAGGGACGCCAAGTAGCCTTCGCACCCAGAATGCAGCATCCTCCGAACAGAGATTGCCGAGATCAATATGCAGGTCGACGACGCCTCACCACACGAAAAGCAGAATTCAGGCACTCCTGGTATGCGGAAAGTGACTGTCTTCCTGGCACAGTCTATGGTTGCGTTGCACGGCCCGAGCCAATCCATTCCCAGAATGATATCGAAGTCATTCATGTCTAGGACCATCACGTCCAGACCGATCTTTTGACCGCCGATACAGATAATCCCGTCGGTGCAGGCTGAATTAGTGAGTATAGGTGTGCCCGAAGGTGTGCTCACGCTAAGGTCGAGGTCTAATGATACTAACGGAAATTTGTGCTCGGCGACAAAGTCCGCCGCTATAAAACTATGCGAAGCACCTGAATCAAATAGTACGCAAGCAGGCACATTATTAAAACTAAGTATACCTGTCACGACCGTGTCTGATGCCAGCGCTTCATCTCGAGTCATGGCGTAGACGCGACCCTGGGCATTGGGGCGACGGTCTTGGCCATTTTGCGGTACAGGTTGCTGGGCTCGAGGTGCTGGAACTTGATTCCCTGGGCGGTGTTGCTGAGGCGCCGCAGGATTCGGCCTTCTGGTTGGACACTCAGCACGCATGTGGCCCCTCTTGCCACAGTGCCAACATCCACCCTCTGGTACCTGGCAATCGTCGATCGTGTGACCGATATTGTGACATCGGTTGCAGTAAGGCTTTGGGTTATGCCCTCGATATCCGCTTTGGTGTCTATTGTTCGGACGCTTGGTCACGTTGTTCCCTCCTGCGTGGCTAGGGCGTTTGTGATTGTAGGTATGCACAGCGCCGGCAGCACCTGGAGGATATTGGCCTTCAAGGCGGAGGGCGTGGTTGAGAGACTCCCCCATCGTTTGGTATTTGGGAACAGACACATGGGCGGCGATAGATGGTCGTAGGCCCACTTCGAACCGTCGTGCACGACTCGCCATGGAAGGCAGGTATTGTCCAGCAAACTTGGCTAACTTGTTGAACTCTGCTGCATACTGCCGCACCGTCATATTCCCTTGCTTTAGCTGCATAAATTCATTCTCCTTCTCTTATCGAATGGCATCGGGAAGGTACTCGATCTCGAACGCCTCTCGGAAGGTAGCCCAAGATATCGTCGCTGCCTCGTTGTCGTGTCTGATTGCTCGCTTTTGCACGGCCCACCAGTCGTGCACGTTCAATCGGAGTAGAAATTGAGCGCAAGCGACTTTCTTGGACTCATCGACGCCCAGAAGCTCGAACCGGTCTTCCAACTCCTCCAGCCAATCGATTGCCAACGAAGGGTCTTCAGTACCGCAAAAGGAAGTACGGAAGCTTTTTGTGAATTTTGACACGTCGAAGTTGGAACTTCTCGGTGCCGCAGGCATAAGCTCGGGTACCTCCGGTTCGATTTCGCTTTGTCTGGCCGCAGGCTCGGTCACGGCAGGAGTCGTCGCAGAGTTGTTGTTGTTGGCCACCACCGTCTGTACAATCTGCTGAAGAGTATCAAGCTGCTTCTGCTGCAACTTGAATTGTGCATCGAATCGGGCTTCGAACTGGGTCTGGCGTGCCTCTACCTCCCGTCGATGTGCCTCAGTCTCCCGTCGATGTTGCTCATTCAGGCGTTGATTCTCCTGAGCTTGTTGTTGTTGCGCTTCCAGCATGCGCAACATCCGCTCCATGGCATCGTTAGAGGGTCCGGGCCTCGAGCTATTCGAGCCGCTCGAAGCACTTTCTTCGTTCACCGCCGCACTTTCTGGAAATTTGAAGGCAAAAATACATTAGTCATAATACTTATCACGGACTCACTCGTATGGAATGACATATCTCATCGACACGAGACCAACGGGTTTGAGACTAGAAACTCGACACTGGAGGCCAAGGACGTAAAGTCGTGCTCTGATACCATTATGTCACGTCCTTGTTTCGGTAGAATCGATAGTCGTCCCCCGGGCGTGATGCCGTGCAAGCCTAAGTTGCGCTTGCACAAGGCGGTTCGTAAGGTCATCCGATACAACAGCATATATATATAAGAGTACGCAGAGAAATTAAACACATTCATATAGAAGGAAAACTCAAGCTTTATTGATAATGAACATCATGTTACAGACTCGATATAAGGACGCCGCACGGGCTTTTTACAAACTGACTCCATTACAAAATGAAGGCCGATGAGATAGCCATTCCATACATTTCATCCCTGATTACAACCAGCATTTCAAAACCACCTGGGATAGTGGGCAGTCGCTCCATCTGTCTTCTAGCTTTCAACAGCGGAGTCTTCAAAAGAGATTGGATCCAAGCTTCGACCGCACGAACGAAGCTTCAAAACACACGAGCGTTGCCTACCTTCACGTAGCACGCTCCTTCCGATTTATCGCACCTGTAGAGAGAGCGAGGATCAGTACAATCAACATGTACTGGCGAGTGGCTAATTAATTTCCAGGCTCTCATTTGGTTCAAGAATTTAGATAAAATCATACAACTTGCTTTTAGTGGTCTTTCTAGCAATCCTAGATATTTTCATAAGAAGCATTCAGTTACATCAAGATTTCCTCCGGCAGAGCGCACCGTGCGACATAAAAACTTACCATCACTTTCCTTGTTAGTTGATAACATTTTATGTCAAGTATTTGATATGGAGGTCACTGGCATTAACTAGCCATCTTGGACATAGCCTGGCAATACGGGACCCTTGCAACGCAAGTAGCGAGCCCCGATGCAAGTCCCCGTCTTACCGATTGCCTATTACCCAGCTCGGCTATAACCTGTTTCTTCCTAGGCCGAGTCGGTCCCGTGGCCCCGGGTTGCCGCTCGAAGAAACCATCGCCCTTGTCGACAAGTTGTCCATGACCATGATAGGTTAACATGGTTTATTAAAGATACCGTTGGGGCTTGTTATGTAATCAAATCATTTACTTGTTCGTTTTGTAGGCCTAAAATAATTCTATCTCTTTTCAACACAACACATTCTTTTTCACTTCTAACATACAGGACTTGTATTCTGTAAGCAATTCATTCAATTTTAGTAACATTACCCGAGTTCTCATTTGAAATAGAGGGTCGAGACGAAGGGGGTCAGCCACTCACCTTGAGTTTTTGCTTGAGGCGAGGGACTTGTTGGCTGCGCTAGACGTCGCCTACGCGATCACCTGAAATCGCACAAGCAACCGATTAGAACACCGTATTATGCAAGAGTTCGATAGGAAATGCGAGCTCGAAATGTAAACCATGAAAACCATCGAAAACATTCACGAAAACGCATTCGGAAAACCAAAGCCAAAACCAACGCAAGCGGCGTGAAAAGCAGAGCAACGAGAGGTCTCTCCCGACTCAGCCGCAGAGTCAATCCTCGAGGCGCTACCCGCTGAATGTGGGACTTGGTTCCGAAGAAGCCATTCCATAACGTGGAATGGATCTTAATTCAACCGTTCCCGTTCGATCGATTCGATCGATCCCGACCTATCGGTCCTGACCGAGTCGATAGCGACAGTGTTCCTTTCTCGCGCACCCCGTGGACGGACAACGGGGCACGATGTAGGGACGGGGCACTACAATTTGCCTCCCGGGAAGAAAGCATTGGGAAGTAGATGGGTGTACAAAATAAAGTACAAATCCGACGGTAGTGTTGAGTGCTTAAAGGCACGGCTGGTTGTGTTCGATAATCATCAGGTTGAGGGGATCGACTATTCAGAGACATTTGCCCCGGTAGCTAAGATGCCTACAGTTCGGACGTTCTTGGCTGTTGTAGCTGTGAGAGGCTGGACTTTGCACCAGATGGATGTGCACAATGCTTTTATTCATGGAGATCTGACAGAAGAAGTGTATATGAAGTTGCCGCCAGGTTTTTCGCACAGTGAACCCAACAAAGTGTGTCGCCTGCGTAAGTCTCTATATGGATTGAAACAGGCACAACGTTGTTGGTTTTCTAAGCTTGCTGCTTCTCTGATATCCTATAGATTTATTCAATCTCATTCCGATTATTCCCTTTTTTTTAAAGGGAAGGTAGAGTTGCATGTTTTGATCTATGTGGATGATATGATTGTATCTGGTAATGACACAGGTGCTTTAGATGCTTTCAAAAAGTACCTTAGTTCTTGCTTTCACATGAAGGACCTTGGTGTGTTGAAGTACTTTCTTGGCATAGGGTGGCTCGGAGTGCAGAAGGAATTTCCTTGTGTCAAAGGAAGTATGCTTTGGACATCATTTCAGAATGCGGCTTAATGGGGTCTCGACCTGCTGGCTTTCCCATGGGGCCCAATTACAAGCTGGCAGAATCGACTAGTCCAAAAATGGTGGATGCAGAGTCTTATCGGAGGCTGGTTGGGAGGTTGATTTATCTATCGTTTATTCGCCCTGACTTAGCCTATGCTGTGCATATCTTGTCTCAATTCTTACAGGAGCCTCTACAAGATCATTGACATTCTGCTTTGAGAGTTGTCAGATATCTCAAACATGCACCGGGACAGGGTATTCTTTTGAAAGCTGATCGTGATCTCTGTCTTTTTAGTTGGTGTGATTCCGACTGGGCCAGTTGTCCCTTGACTCGCCGCTCTGTTACATGCTGGTTGGTGTTTCTGGGGGGGGGGTCTCCTATTTCTTGGAAGACCAAGAAGCAATCAACTGTTTTCCGATCTTCCGCTGAAGCTGAATACCGATCTCTTGCTGCGCTTGTTTGTGAGTTGAAATAGTTGAAGGAGTTATTGGTGTGTTTGGGTGTTCGTCAGGAGTCTGCTATGTCGGTGTATTGTGATAGTCAGTCAGCCCTGCACCTGGCTAAGAACCCGGTATTTCATGAGCGTAGTAAGCATATTGAGGTGGATTTACATTTTGTTCGCGATGTTATTCGAGATGGCACCATAATAGCCTCGCATGTTCCTATTTCTTCTCAACTGGCTGACATCTTCACCAAGCCCCTTGGAAAGCATGTGTTTGATTCTTTATTTCTCAAGTTGGACATTTGTGACTTGCATGCTCCAACTTGAGGGAGGGTGTTAGATTATATTTGTAACTATGTAAATATGGCCCATAAGCCCAATCATGAGACCCTATATATATTATAATCAGCCCCAAATCAATGAGAATAATGCATTATTATTTTCTACAATCACCATTTACAACGATTCTGACTGGTCAGTGAATTTAGTACTAGGATCTTTGAGCTGGTATTAAATTTTTGTGGTATAAATCTTTAATTTGTCGACATGAACAGTTTATTTGATGGATACGTGGTATCTGAAAGTCATTTTTTTAAATAAAAAGTTAAACTTTAATGGCAATGATTGAGTTCGTCATCCTTCCTGCAATTCATGAAAGTAATGATGTGCTAGTGACTTAAATTTACTGTAGTTATTCTCCGAACTTTATGGCATGACCATTCAAGGAAAGCTAAAACAAGCCCTCGAATAAAATACAAATCTCTCCAAACGATTGTAGCTAGCACACGTCATGGTTGTGCCTCAGCGAGAGCATGCACCAGTCCATTGTGGTAAAGAATAGACGTGTTAAAAGTTGTGCCTGTATTCCAGTCAATAAGGAGAGTTTTTTCAACAGGTTCACAACACTATCGCAACACAGAAACCTGACATACATAGTGAAGCATCAGGACAAGCTGCCCGAGCGCCCGAGAGCAGGAGCAGGCCCAGCAATGGTGATTCTGAATCGACCGCAGATGGTCAGAACCAGCAACGGATGGCTGAAGTAAGAGAGAAGAAGAGGATGTCGAACTTGGGAAGAGGGAGGGGAAACCACAATATCGTGCCAAAGGGCAGAGGATCTTCAGGAAGTGGCTGGACTGGGGCTGGGTTCGACGATGGAACGACATGATGGTGCTTTCTGCCTCCTGCCATGTTCGTCCTTGTATTTCCAGTGCCATATTGGCGTTTGTGATTATTGGAGGAAAAGGAATTGCTGCAATCTTAAAGGATTTTGTCCTTGATTCTTTCAAGCTATTGAGTTACCTACCATTCATGTTTCTTTTTTGCCTTTTTTATGTGGCCTTTATGTTATTTCATGCTTTCTTGTGTTTCTTAGCATACACAAGCTGATGTTGGCTGTACAGAACTGATGCTATATAGTACATGCATGAAACGTTCTCGAGTTCCCTCACCTCTTGTTAGCAGCTTCTGTTGTAGTATACTTTCTCTGAAGCAGCTGCTACATCTGGGCTTTGGCTTTTTTAGCTTAAAACTGTTGCGAGTTCATGCCCGCTTATTATCATATTTAGTAGAGGCGAGCATCGGTATAATCGGTCAATTTTTTGGTATTTTTTTAAAATCGATATTTAAAACATTAATGCCAATATCGTCATTTTTTTGGGTTTCGGTTAAAATAATATTCGGTCGGTTTTCGTTCGGTAGGGGGTATTTTACCAATAAGCATTAGATCAATCACATATTTATTATTAAGGAACCTCTCAACTTAGATTTTTTTTTTTTTGGTTTTTCTTGAAACAATTAAATTTCATAGCCAAACCGTTACCAGCCAAACAACTAATCAAATTTATTAGAGCAATTCATAAGAAATCGTAAACATCTAAAAATAAGCTTAAAAGATGTAATGCCTGTAGTTCGTATTACGTATTTCGGAATACGTGTACGTATTTCCTCTTGTATTGCATATCTCTTGGCTTGGCTCGGTTTATTTTTGGGTTGGTTCGGCTAGGCTTGGGTTGCCATGGTTCATCATGAACCAAGGGGAGAACCCCTACCTACCACCCCCATCATCCTTTATTAACCCATTCCTTCATTCTCTCTCTTCATTATTCTTCTTCTTCTCCACATTTACTCTTCCACCTACCAGGAAAGAGAGCTAGGCAAGTGCAAACTTGCTTCATGATGGATCTCAAGTTTTATTATTCCATTCTTTTCTTTACTTGATTCTAAGCCTCTTTAGAACTTGGCACATTTGGATTTGATGGATGGATTCTTGTAGATCTAAGTTTGTAGTTTTCGGTTTTCTTGGTTTTGATCTCTAAAACTTGGTTATTTTCGAAAACTAATAGTTCTATGTTGTAGAGAATTCAATTTCATTCAGTTTTGGCTTTTGTTTCGCTTGATTTCGACTCCGGATGAGAAAGTTATGACCATAGCAAGTTTTCAGAACTTTCATGGCTGAACTTGCTGTTTGGGGACGATGAACCCCATGCGCCCGGGAGGCCATGTGCCGGGAGGCCATGCGCCGTGAAGTCCCGGCAACGCATTCTTTGACTCCGAGCGTGTCATACGCGTAGGTTCCTTACGCGCATGTACTGAAGACGCAACGTGAGTTTTCCATGCGCCGATTTGTGCAGGAATCCCATGCGCCGATTTGTGCAGGAATCCCATGCACCGATTTGTGCAGGAATCCCATGCGCCGATTTGTGCAGGAATCCCATGCGCCGATTGCGCAGGAATCCCATGCGCCGATTTGTGCAGGAATCCCATGCGCCGGAATTGCTCTATTTTACTGTTTTGCCTGTTTAAGTTGTTTTGTAGCTAGAATCTTGAAAAACTCAAAACATGAAAGTTGTAGATATTTTTCTTGGCTTCAAGAATATGTCACTAGTTATTTTATGCAAGTTTTTCTCATCCATGATAATGTAAGAATAGAACACGATAGTGGCCCGCTCTGGCGCACTCTTGACAAGTAAATTGACATGATATATCTCGACATGCTGTTATGACAGCTAGCCTGACATGACAAGTATGAAGGGCCTGGACACCGTGGGCGATTGTGTTTGTACAAATAAACTGGTTCTGTCTTGCATCATGTCTAGGATGGGGGTCTCTGAGTGCCACGGTCAGGGATACCTACTGAAATTGACTAAGGCTAATTAACTAGAATGATTCAGTAGTCATAAAGAGATTCCCAGCTACAGGCGATCCCGTTATCTGGACGCATTCAGTGGACTTGTAGCCTACCGACGAGTAGGACACATTTCCAGCACACAGTCACGTGTTGCATTCTTCATAAACGTTCGACCTGGATAACCGGATGGTCTGCAGGGCTTGTGGCTGTTGGGATAATCTCATTGCATCTTGCTAGTAACTAGGCCTATGATAACCCTAGTTAGTTAAAAGTATCAAGCCGTACTCTTGATTGGCCGTGATTGATTGGATGAAGTTTATTCCAGCTTAGTCTTATCCTGATCCTGTACAAGATTGTAACATGACATGATTTCTTGTATCGATAAATGATGGGATACCAAGTTCTGTTCAGACGAAGGATTACAACCCCGGTCCTTGTTTGGTTTAAGGGTTGTAACTTGGCTATCTGAATAGTTCCATGGTTACCTTATCATATATCGTCCTGCTTATTGCGCTTGCCTTAACAATAACGATCGGGGGTCCAGTTCTGTTCAGGCGAAGGGTTACAACCTCGGTCCTTGTTTGGTTTAAGGGTTGTAACCTTGCTCCCGGAGCAGTTATGTGTCCTCTCTTCGTTTATTTTCTTATTTGCAACCCCTGTCATGTTCGTCATGTTTTACCTTACTTCAATACCATGATTATTTATACTGGCCTTAACAATAAAGATCAGGGGTCCAGTTCTGTTCAGGCGAAGGGTTACAACCCCGGTCCTTGTTTGGTTTAAGGGTTGTAACCTGGCTCCCGGAGCAGTTCTGTGTCCTCTCTTTGTTTATTGTCTTGTTACCTTATCAATAGTAATTGAGGCGGGTTTCTATTCAGGCGAAGGATTGCAACCCCGGTCCTTGTTTGGTTTAAGGGTTGTAGTCTGGCTACTTGAATGGTTTCTCCGTGCTCAATATATTATTGTTATCTTCGTTATTATCAGTATCTTTTAATTACCTTTACTATTATTTGCGATATGCTGGTTTTAGTTCCGAAGTGAAGCCTCCTTTGTGGCACTTGCTCTTTCTGGGGTCTGACCCAGCTGGTTTTGTATGGCCAGATATCGGAGCAGCACCAGAGGATCTACCGACATTCCAGCCAGATGGTGACCACCAGGCGTAACCCTGGCAACGAGTGGATTTCTTTTTGTTCTTCCACTTTATTGTAAAATTATTCTTTTGAGGCATTTAGCCGGCGAGCACGTGTTAGCTCGTATTGCATCCTTATTTACTGTCTGCCTACGGGCTGTAACATGATTGACAGATCCTAGGGTTGATCATGTATGACTGAAATTCTTGCTAGTCCTGACATTTTGTACGACTAGCTTCATGATCATCCGAATATATAATGTATGGGACGCCTTGCTATTATATATTTGGTGCTCTGACATCTTGTAACTATTATTGCTTGCTTGAGATTGAGACAATGGGCTTGTTCATGACCATAGGAGACTGTTGGCTTGTAGTTAAACCCTCATGTATCTAGACAGCCGTGACCGTATAGCGAGGTGGGTTGCACTTTAATATACGTAGCTGGCTATGTATGCCCCCGCTCTCCAGTATTCTGGTTCTGGGGCGTGACATGGCTTAAGTGGTGGCCCATGCAGGTCTTGTAAATCAAGATATGTGAGGGTTTACCGAATAGATGTCTCAATCAATACTCGCCCTTGATCTCTGCTCGTATCTTCTGACTCCCTGTAATCTTGACCTGATCACATGCTTGTATCGTTGATCTGTCCTGGTCCTTCCTTATTGTTTCCTATGTCGTCTTCTTCAGCGGCATTGTTCCTGGACCTACCGATCAGCAAGACGAAGCACCTCCTGCGGACCAGCATCAACCTGGAGATCAAGCCCAGCATTCAGGAGTAGCCTCCAGAGTCATGCCTACCGTAGAAGAACCACCAATTCAGCCCGTCCAGCCTGCAGAGCCTGAGGATGGCACTTTGGTGGGTCTCATCAGGTTCCTATTAGCTTCCCAGGATCGTCGCAGAGATGCCTTGCACCAGGCGGTGGCAGATGCTTTGACCAGAGGAGGCCATCAGGGTAATAACGCGGCCAACAACTTCAAGCGCTTGAACCCTCCCTTCTTCGACGGCAGTGATGATGCTATCGCTGCTGATGCTTGGCTTCAGGACACCGAGGTGATTCTAGAAGCAGCCAGGACTCCAGAAGCCGAGAAGGTGGCCGTGGTGTGCCTGCAGTTATTGGATCTTGCCCGCAGCTGGTGGGCGGCGCAGGCCGTTGGATTAGTGGCACCCATTGCTTGGGCAGTATTCAGAGAGAGATTCCAGACCAATTATTTCGATGCTGTAGCTCGGTATGATCTGCAGACGAGGTTCACCCATCTAAAGCAGATGGACATGACGGTCGATGGATATGCGGTCAAATTTTCGAGACTTAGTCGGTTTGCTCCTACCTTGGTAGCAACCGAGTTCGATAGAGCCCAGCGGTTCCAGCAGGGGCTCCACCTAGAGATTTTATTGGCGGTGGAGCAGTTTGAGCGTCAGACTTTTGATGCAGTGTTGAGAGCAGCCCGGAGGCATGAATATACCTCCCAGAGGATCGTGGATAGGACCAGAGGTCAGAAGCGGTCTCACGGCCAGATGAATCAGTCTTCAGCACCAGCCCCGACGGCCAGGGCTTTGACCATTGGAGCTCCGAGGCGGGCGGCCTCAGTAACGTCGGTTCAGCATTCCACCCCGATGCACCCTCTCAGTAGCAGAAGCAGAAGCAGTCTTCCATAGTGGGATGTTCACACTGCGGGAAGCCAGGACATGCGGTATCAGAGTGTCGCAGAGCATAGGGTTTGTGCTTGATTTGTGGTACCCCGGACCACAGGGTTGGGAACTGCCCGAATAGGGGGAGTTCATCGGCCTTCTCTAGTCCTTCAGTTAGAGGACCAGCACCAGTCCAGCAGCAGCAGCAGCTGCAGTACCCGTTTTCGAGGCCATTGCCGACGCAGGCCCAGGCATTCTAGCAGCAGAGACCGCAGCAGTATGCCCAAGCCCTGATCCAGAGCAGGCAGAGGAATTTTCAGCAGAGGGGACCCGCACCCAGAGGACATGGTCAAGTGCTGGCTTTGACCATGGAAGAAAAAGGAATAGCACCAGGTGAGGTAGTGGCAGGTACTATTCTCGTCAACACCTTTCCAGCTTCAGTATTATTTGATTCTGGTGCCTCGTATTCATTTATGTCTGCACGATTCGCGACTCGGGTAGGACTGGAGCCCAAGTCATTATCAGTAAGGCTCAATATACTTACTGGTAACGGACTTGTGGGACTAGATAGAGTATTTTCCTCGTGTCGGATCATAGTTAGCGGTAGATAATTCCCCGCTAGATTGATAGAGTTTCCGATGGCCGATTATGATGTGATCTTAGGGATGGATTGGTTGAGGGACCAGTATGCTAGGATAGACTGCCACATTGGCAGGGTTATTTTTAGCATTCCAGGCGAGCCGAAGTTTTCCTTCTCCCGAGGCGAAGTTGAACCTTCTCCTCCAGTGTTACGGATGACAGTAGCAGTAGTGCAGTTGCCTCGGATAGTCGAAGAGTTTCCAGATGTTTTCCCCGAAGAGCTTCCAGGGATGCCGCCAGAGCGGAAGATCGAGTTTACCATCGACTTGATTCCCGGAACAGCCCCAGTGTCAGAGAGAGTCTACAGGATGGCGCCATCAGAGCTGGAGATATTGTACAAGATGATTGAAGAACTCAGAACCAAGGGATTCATTCGTACTAGTGGATCGCCTTGGGGAGCTCCAATGCTTCTTGTGAAAAAGAAGGATGGTACGTCCAGATTATGTGTAGATTATCGTACCTTGAACTCAATAACAATCAAGAACAGATACCCTCTCCCGAGGATAGATGACTTGTTTGATCAACTCAAGGGGGCAGCTGTGTTTTCGAAGATTGACTTGTGGTCAGGATACCATCAGATCAGAGTCAGAGAGCAGGACATCCCGAAGACAGCTTTCAGATCTAGGTATGGACATTGGGAGTTCCTTGTTATGCCATTTGGAGCAACCAATGCGCCGGCTGTATTCATGGACCTCATGAATCGCATCTTTATGCCCTATTTGGAACAGTTCGTGATTGTGTTCCTAGATAACATCCTGGTCTACAGCAAGAGTGAAGCGGAGCATGAGCAGCACCTCAGAGCTGTTCTTCAGATTCTCAAAGAGCACCAGTTGTATGCCAAGTTCAGTAAATGCGAGTTCTGGCTCGATCGTATTTCGTACTTGGGTCATATCATCACCCGAGGAGGAGTTGAAGTGGATCTCCAGAAGATCGTGGCAATTGAAACATGGCCAGTGCCTAGCACGGTTGCAGAAGTTCGCAGTTTTCTTGGATTGGCCGGCTACTACCGTCGATTTATTTCGGATTTTGCTCGAATTTCAGCGCCATTGACCCAGTTGACCCGCAAGGACATGCAGTTTGCTTGGACAACAGAGTGCCAGGATTCTTTTGATAAGTTGAAGCGAGGCTTGATGACGGCACCCATTCTTACACTTCCAGATGGAACTGGAGGATTCTCAGTATATTACGATGCTTCAGGCAGAGGTCTAGGATGTGTTCTGATGCAGCATGGGAAGGTAATAGCTTATGCATCATGACAACTTCGTGATCATGAGAGGAATTACCCAACCCATGACTTGGAATTGGTAGCAGTAGTGTTTGCACTTAAGTTGTGGAGGCACTACTTGTACGGAGATAGGGTGGAGATTTTTACCGACCACAAGAGCCTGAAGTATGTGTTCACCCAGAAAGATCTCAACATGCGTCAGAGGAGGTGGCTGGAGCTACTTGTGGATTATGATGTCAACTTGCAGTATCATCCTGGGAAGGCCAACGTTGTTGCAGATGCATTGAGCAGGAGAGCCGGAGTTTATTTCCTAACAGCACAACCAAAGCTGTTAGCCGATCTTCAGAAGATGGGTATAGAAGTTGTCCTTCCTACCAGTGTGGCATGGATGGCCAGCATGCAAGTTCAGTGCACTATAGTCGAGAGGATCCGGATGGCGCAGTCAGCAGATTCCAAGCTTCGTCAGCAACTCAGAGCAGAGTGTGAGGCAGGACGAAGACCAGAGTTATGTATCCATGAAGACGGTACACTTCGACATGGGAAACGTCTTTGTGTACCCAGTGGAGATATCAGACAGGAGATCATGACGGAGGCTCACAGTTCGCAGTATTCCATTCATCCCGGTGGTACGAAGATGTAACGTGATATTCGTCAGCACTTTTGGTGGAATGGCATGAAGAGGGAGATAGCCCTGTTTGTCTCTCGATGTTTGGTTTGCCAACAAGTTAAGGCTGAACATCAGAGGCCAGCTGGACTACTTCAGCCCTTGCCAATTCCAGAATGGAAGTGGGAGCATATAACCATGGATTTTGTGACTGGATTGCCTAGATCCCCGGCTGGCAGAGACTCTATTTGGGTTGTCATAGACAGGCTCACGAAGGTGGCTCACTTTCTTCCGTTTAGAGTTGGTCAGTCGACGGCTCAGCTAGCAGAGATGTATCTCCGACAAATTGTCAGATTGTACGGTGTACCAGTCAGAATCACCTCGGACAGAGATTCTAGATTTACGTCGCACTTTTGGCGTAGCCTGCAAGAGAGTTTGGGGACTCGCCTCCAGTTTAACTCAGCTTATCACCCGCAGACAGATGGCCAGTCAGAACGCACGATCCAGACTCTCGAAGACATGTTGAGATCTTGTACACTCGACTTCTGTTGTTCGTGGAAAGATCACCTGCACCTAGTGGAGTTCTCGTACAATAATAGTTTCCAAGCTAGTATCCAGATGGCACCGTTCGAGGCACTGTATGGTAGGAAGTGCAGATCCCCGCTAGCCTGGGACGATGTTTGAGAGAGACAGATGCTTGGTCCGAAAATGATTGCTCAGACCATTGAAGTGGTCAGAAGAGTCAGAGATCATCTTCGAGTTGCCCAAGATCGCCAGCGTCATTGGGCCAATTCCCATCGGCGACCCCTTGAATTCTCAGTCGGCGACCATGTATTCCTGAGGATTTTGCCTAACCGTGGCGTCATTCATTTCGGCGTACGGGGGAAGCTTAGTCCTAGGTATATAGGGCCGTTCGATATTCTGGAGCGAGTAGGTGATGTGTCATATCGTCTCGCTCTTCCGCCGTCGCTAAGAGAGGTGCATGACGTGTTCCATGTATCTCAACTACGACGGTATATCCCGGACCCGAGCCATATCCTGGATCATTCGAAATTGGTTGTTGGTACCAACCTTTCGTATGAGGAGAGGCCCGTGTCTATATTGGACCGGAGAAAGAAGATACTCAAGAACAAGACTATTAGTTTAGTCCGAGTTACTTGGGGTCATCACTCTTTGGACGAGTCAACGTGGGAGCGTGAGGATGATATCCGATCGCGATATCCCGACCTGTTTGACTCGTAAGGTATAATGTCTTTCTTATGCCTTATGCTTTCAATTTCTTGCTTGAATAAATGACTGCATGGTAGACTGCTTGTTATAGATTACGATTATTATAGCTTGTCCTTATAATTCTAGCCTCTTGATTAAATTTCGAGGACGGAATTCTTTTAAGGAGGGTAGAGTTGTAATGCCTGTAGTTCGTATTACGTATCTTGAAATACGTATACGTATTTTCTCTTGTATTGCATATCTCTTGGCTTGGCTCGGTTTATTTTTGGGTTGGTTCGGCTAGGCTTGGGTTGCCTTGGTTCATCATGAACCAAGGGGAGAACCCCTACCAACCACCCCCATCATCCTTTATTAAACCATTCCTTCATTCTCTCTCTTCATTATTCTTCTTCTTCTCCACATTTACTCTTCCACCTACCAGGAAAGAGAGCTAGGCAAGTACAAACTTGCTTCATGATGGATCTCAAGTTTTATTATTCCATTCTCTTCTTTACTTGATTCTAAGCCTCTTTAGAACCTGGCATCTTTGGATTTGATGGATGGATTCTTGTAGATCTAAGTTTGTAACTTTTCGGTTTTCTTGGTTTTGATCTCTAAAACTTGGTTATTTTCGAAAACTAATAGTTCTATGTTGTAGAGAATTCAATTTTATTCAGTTTTGGCTTTTGTTTCGCTTGATTTCGACTCCGGATGAGAAAGTTATGGCCATAGCAAGTTTTCAGAACTTTCATGGCTGAACTTGCTGTTTGGGGACGATGAATCCCATGCGCCGGGAACCCCATGCGCCCGGGAGGCCTTGCGCCGTGAAGTCTCGGCAACGCATCCTTTGACTCCGAGCGTGTCATGCGCGTAGGTTCCTTACGCGCATGTACTGAAGACGCAACGTGAGTTTCCCATGCGCCGATTTGTGCAGGAATCTCATGCGCCGATTTGTGCAGGAATTCCATGCGCCGATTTGTGCAGGAACCCCATGCGCCGATTTGTGCAGAAATCCCATGCGCCGATTTGTACAGGAATCCCATGCGCCAATTTGTGCAGGAATCCCATGCGCCGATTGCGCAGGAATCCTATGCGCCTATTGCACATGAATCCCATGCGCCGATTTGTGCAGGAATCTCATGCGCCGGAATTGCTCTATTTTACTGTTTTGTCTGTTTAAGTTGTTTTGTAGCTAGAATCTTGAAAAACTTAAAACATAAAAGTTGTAGATCTTTTCCTTGGCTTCAAGATTATTTTACTAGTTATTTTATGCAAGTTTTTCTCATCCATGATAATGTAAGAATAGAACACGATAGTGGTCCGCTGTGGCGCACTCTTGACAAGTAAATTGACATGATATATCTCGACATGCTGTTATGACAGCTAGCCTGACATGACAAGTATGAAGGGCCTAGACACCGTGGACGATTGTGTTTGTATAAATAAACTGGTACTGTCTTGCATCATGTCTAGGATGGGGGTCCTTGAGTGCCACGGTCAGGGATACCTATTGAAATTGACTAAGGCTAATTAACTAGAATGATTCAGTAGTCATGAAGAGATTCCCAGCTACAGGCAATCCCGTTATCTGGGCGCATTCAGTGGACTTGTAGCCTACCGACGAGTAGGGCACATTTCCAGCACACAGTCACATGTTGCATTCTTCATAAACGTTCGACCTGGAAAATCGGATGGTCTGTAGGGCTTGTGGCTGTTGGGATAATCTCATTGCATCTTGCTAGTAACTAGGCCTGTGATAACCCTAGTTAGTTAAAAGTATCAAGCCGTACTCTTGATTGGCCGTGATTGATTGGATGAAGTTTATTCCAGCTTAGTCTTATCCTGATCCTGTACAAGATTGTAACATGACATAATTTTTTGTATCGATAAATGATGGGATACCAAGTTCTGTTCAGACGAAGGGTTACAACCCCAGTCCTTGCTTGGTTTAAGGGTTGTAACTTGGCTATCTGAATAGTTCTATGGTTACCTTATCATATATCGTCCTGCTTATTGCGCTTGCCTTAACAATAACGATCGGGGGTCCAGTTCTGTTCAGGCGAAGGGTTATAACCTCGGTCCTTGTTTGGTTTAAGGGTTGTAACCTGGCTCCCGGAGCAGTTCTGTGTCCTCTATTCGTTTATTGTCTTATTTGCAACCCCTGTCATGCTACCTTACTTCAATACCATGATTATTTATACTGGCCTTAACAATAAAGATCAGGGGTCCATTTCTTTTCAGGCGAAGGGTTACAACCCCGGTCCTTGTTTGGTTTAAGGGTTGTAACCTGGCTCCCGGAGCAGTTCTGTGTCCTCTCTTTGTTTATTATCTTGTTACCTTATCAATAGTAATTGAGGCGAGTTTGTATTCAGGCGAAGGATTGCAACCCCGGTCCTTGTTTGGTTTAAGGGTTGCAGTCTGGCTACTTGAATGGTTTCTCCGTGCTCAATATATTATTGTTATCTTCGTTATTATCAGTATCTTTTAATTACCTTTACTATTATTTGCGATATGCTGGTTTTAGTTCCTAAGTGAAGCCTCCTTTGTGGCACTTGTTCTTTCTCGGGTCTGACCCAGCTGGTTTTGTATGGCCAGATATCGGAGCAGCACCAGAGGATCTACCGACCTTCCAGCCAGATGGTGACCACCAGGCGTAACCCTGGCAACGAGTGGATTTCTTTTTGTTCTCCCACTTTATTGTAAAATTATTCTTTTGAGGTATTTAGCCGGCGAGCACGTGTTAGCTCGTATTGCATCCTTATTTACTGTCTGCCTATGGGCTGTAACATGATTGACAGATCCTAGGGTTGATCATGTATGACTGAAATTCTTGCTAGTCCTGACATTTTGTTCGACTAGCTTCATGATCATCCGAATATGTAATGTATGGGACGCCTTGCTATTATATATTTGGTGCTCTGACATCTTGTAACTATTATTGCTTGCTTGAGATTGAGACAATAGGCTTGTTCATGACCATAGGAGACTGTTGGCTTGTAGTTAAACCCTCATGTATCTAGACAGCCGTAACCGTATAGCGAGGTGGGTTGCACTTTAATATACGTAGCTGGCTATGTACGCCCCCGCTCTCCAGTATTCTGGTTCTGGGGCGTGACAAAAGATCTAGCACAATTACTAAGTTCAATCCTTAGCATAGGTATAAGTACACAAAAATCTACTTCTAAGTTCTGAGAGAGCACAAAAATATAAACACAAAAATCGAAAACTCAATTCTTAGGGTTCTTAACATAACCACAAGTTAACCAAAATTTATTCCAAGTTCTAAGAAACTGATTCTCAACTAAAACAAAGATAAAAATAAAAATAACTAGCATAAATTTAATCACAAGCAACATTATGAGAACACACACACACACACACACACACACACACACACACACACACACACACACACATATGTTTTGAAAGAAGGTAATTGTGGCGAACACTCCTTCCGGAAATCGATCTCCTAACTACTTGGGCCGCATGCATCTCTCTAAACCACTAGGCTAGAGGTCATTTGCTATATATATATATATTCGGTTTGGTATTTTCGGTGGTATTACACTCAACCAATACCATTACCATTATATCATATTTTAGTCGGTTCGACAATTCAGCATCGGTTCATAATTTTGATACGATATTTCATAATATTTTTAATTGGCATTCTGTCAATTTTTGGACAACGGTCGGTATTTGCTAACCCCTATATTCAGCAGACTTCCATATGGTCATAGGATCCTATTAGTGATGATAGGTGACCCAGCCGGGCTGGGTCACAACAAGCAACAACCAAGCTCGATCTAAAATATTTAGGGTTGGTCCTGTCCTAGTTTAGAAAACCTAGGCCTTAATTCACTGGACAATGCTAGGAGGGGGCACCAAAATCTAATTATATTTTGTTGATTACATAATATGACAGACGTGTGGAAGTGGAACCTCCGCATTAATTTTATCAAGACTACCATAGTTAGTCAGCAAAATATGATTAGATTTTGATGTCCTTTAACATAATTGTAACACTCATTCCAAGTTTGAACTGGCTATGACCTTTTATTTCGTTTAAATATGAACTTTCATTAATTACGTGATCACAATTTACTTGTATTATTAATCATACATATAAAACATAATAAATACAATAAAATTAGCCATTTTTCAATGTGAATATGATTTTTTTAACGAATTTTGTGCCCACTAATTCACCAAAATCATAGCTGAGCCAACGCCACAATGGCCAATTAGTGAGTATGGGGCCCATGATGGGGTGCTGACATATGACATCCGTTTAGGTAGGTACGAAATAATGACGGTTGATGCCCCTAGATGACGATCCCCAGCAGCCTTCTAGCAAAAGGTCTTGCATCAAGGTGCAAGTTGGGATCGACGGTCGGTCCCCGACTCGGAGTCGGTCCGGTCAAATCCGATATGGACTAGTCCGAGTCCGGTCAACGATTCGGGCCAGTACGATCCATTGAAAAATCGGTCTGGACTGGGTTGTGCCCCCGGTCCCGACAGCCCGGACCGGCTCGGCCAGGTTTGAGCGCAGGTCTGGCTAGTCAAACCCGATAAATCCGACCGGGCCTGCTGGACTGGCCCGGTTCGGTTGGTTTTGATTTTTTTTAAAAAACGTTTGGAGACCAAAATGACCATTTTACCCCCATTTTACTAGCCGTTTTTAGACCGTGGGAAGGATATTTTGGTCATTTTGCTGAAAATGACCAAAAATAACTTTCTAATAACTCTTTTTTGGAGGTAAAATATGTCATTTTGTACCCCAAAAATTCTATAAATAAACCAAATTTTGTAAAAATTATACACAACCATTTCTTTTCTCTCTTACAAAATATTGAAGCCAAGCAATTCTCTGAAGATTGAACAACAAGTTTCTGGAATTTGAAGTGCAAATTCTTGGAGGCCAAAGTGTAGTGTTCTTGAGCTTTCAAATTCTGCGAAATTTTTTGGAGTTGAACATCTCTTCCCTGAAGTTGACCTTCCAAGTAATTTTAATTTTAGAGGATTTTTTTTTGCAATTTTTGAATTTTTTTTGTCTCCCTCCCTCTTTTTTTTTTTCAATTTTTGATTTCTCTTCTTTCGGCTTTTGCTGCAAAATTTAACTTTAAAATTATGGATACTACTGGTTCTAACCATCCTTACGGAGGTGATCCAGAACAGAATTTTGTTTACTATGCTGATTTATTTGAAAATAATCATATTTCAGATTCTGCGCCACAGACACAAATGTTACCTCTTGAAGTTAATTAGAAGCATGGCTACAAATGTTGTAAATAGAGAGAAATCAGTTTGATGACAATATTATGAAAAAATATATGTCAATGATAGTGAGGGCGCACCGGTTTTAGATCCTAAAAATTAAAAACCAATTGCTAAAGGTGCACGATGTAAGAAATATAAGAAAAATATATAAGTGGAAAAGGAACGATGGCACGGGCACATTGAAAAGACTATGACACTCGTTATGGTAGGGACACACTGCAAGCTAGGCAGATACAGATAAGCATCGGTCCACAAGTATCACGACCCGCACCCGGAGTAAGGACACGAGTGCGTGACAGCGTCCCAGCATAAACCACAGAAACGACGTAGAATGCTGTCTAGGTACGGTCAACTACGAATGGAGGATAAGCAATGACAGTATAATATACTCAATCACAAACTCTAAGAAAGATAGATGATACAGAAAGATAAAGACAACAAGATATGAAATATCATCCAGAAGATCCAACACAGAAATAATACAAGTCTAAAGTCAACAATCTCTAATACAAATACTAAAATAATAACAAGCCAAAATATAATCTGGAGACAAAGTCCAGTACCAAACTAAACCAACTAAGTTACTCTAAAGCCCCATCGGCTGGAGCTAACCCTTGCTGAACTATGGTCTCCAAGTCTAGGCCAACTACGTCATGAGGACTGTAGTAGGTAGGACACTCGTCCTCGCCATAATTTGTAAAATTTTGTCAACATATCCAGTCAGGATGGAACGAGCACAAATCTCAAATAACAGTTCTAGTTAGACGATATTAAAATTATAGCAGTAAATAGAGAGAATATACAAGGTAAAATAATGTGTACATGAATCGTGGTAAGGCATATCAAGACTGTAACTGAATGTAAGAACAAAAAAATAGTATATATCAGGTACGAGAAATCAGGAACTACTATCTATGTGAGTTTAGTACTTGTTTTAACATGTGATCGACTTGGGTATAGCACAGGAGAAAAAAGGGACCTGGCTAGTCATACGTGAAGTGCATGACTAACACTCACAGGGACAATATACACAGGGGAAAAAAGTGATCATATATCTACGCTAAATATTTGCATCCCCGACCAGTAAAGTGGATCCAGTAATAACATATCATGGCACATGATTCACTATGGAGGTAGCTCTCTTTCACAGGAATCGTGTCTATACAATGCACAGGAATAAGGACTTGCACAGGGTATACTAAGAGTAATAGAATAACATCTCATGACGGGATCCAAAAAAATACCAATCCGTGTGAACAATGTGTCAAGAGAACAAGGATATCTACACTAAATACTAGAAACAAAGACGATATCATAAAACAGAAATATTATCAGAGAATGTACTCGCCTGAGCTGTGATGGAAAATGTCAACTGAGTCCAATACAGTGCCTCGAGGACCTAAATATGGAATACTGTATCAATATAAAGATTTGGAAGTAAAAGCAAGTCAAACTAAGTCAAACTAAGCCAATCTAAGTCAAACAAGGTCAAACTAAGTCAAACTAAGCCAATCTAGGTCAAACTAGACTATACAAAGTCAATCTAAGTCATACTAGACCTAACAAAGTCAAACTAGGTTAAGGCAAGTCAAACAATGTCAAACTAGGTTGATTTAAGTCAAAGGTTGACTTACAGTTGACTTTTGGTCAAACAGTCAACTCAGGTCAACCTTGGTCAACTCATAGTCCACTCTAGTCAAACTAGGTTAATGGTTGACTCACAGTTGACTTTTGGTCAACTGGTCAACTCTGTTCAAGTTTTGGTCAATTTTAGGCTAAAGTTGACTTTTGGTTGACTTTTAGTCAAAACGGTCAACCATGGTCAAACATGGTCAACCCTAAGTCACTTATCCTATTCCTAATCATTACCAACCAAGCTATCCTAATTCTGACCATATCTTAAATATATTATCTCATATCTTAGTTCTAAGGTATTTCCTTAACCTTACCTTATTATCCTACCAAGGTAAACTCTTCGTCTTAGCCTCTAACAAATACCCCAACCTACTTTACCCTCACTCCACGTATCCTCCAATAGTCTACCAAGGTATTCTAACCCTATCCTTATATCTCGATACCGTACCCTTTACATAGGATAAAACCCATTTACCTTGTGATACCATCTTGGTATCACAAGATACTACTCGATTCTAACCCTCACTCTAGCCCATAACCATCTATATCTCTATATCTAGTCCGAACTCAAATCCAAGTATTATATATATGCATCTTACCCTCTAATGTGGAATACCTTAACATAGCACTTACCTTCACATTACCTGCTAACATGTGAACTACCTTATTTTCTACCACTCAACCCACTAACTTTCTAACCAATTAACACCACTCTAACACTCACAAATCGAGGGGTTATATAGTGGGATATATAGTGGATATAGGGGGGTATATAGTAGGGTCAATTGGGGGTGTATTGGAGGGTCAAAAGGGGGCAAAATGGGGGCTGTTACTGCTGCCAAACTGTTGCTATTGCTGCAGAATTTGCTGCTGCTGCTGCCCAAGGGCAGCAGCTTGCTGCTGCTGCTGCTTCTTTGCTCTCCCTCTTCCTCCCTCTCTACTTCACTCACTACTTCCCTCTCTACTCCCCTCTCTACTCACCAACACATAACCACACACAACCACAAACACTACCACATATATTAATATGTAAAAATTAGTCCAACACTTGTAATATTACTCAAAACAGTCCACTATTTCAATATTGCTCCATAGTGGATAAACCACAATGAATCTCACCAAACTCCCTACATGAAACTTGGTCCAAACATCAATACCATGCTAGATCTACCCTCTAAACAATATAGAACTGAAATTAGAGATTAAAACAAGCTATTGGCATAAGAACATACACATGGGATGTCCTATATTGGGATCTATCAAGTAGCACACAAGGCACACCTACAACATCCTCAAAAGGGCTCCAAATGGTCTCAAACTTGAATCTAAAAGGGACACAAGCATGGGGGTGGATCCTATGGATTCAAAACTAATTAATATACAAAGGAAATCAAATTAGAGGATAGGTTTTACCTATTGGGAGTGGAATCCCAATAAAAATCTTTAGGACACGGCTCCTATACGAAGATCTATCCAAAAGGACACCTTCCTTTGCACCTTGCCCAAATTTCTTGGCTAGAATCCTTCCTTGATTGTGTTGGATGGATTGGGAGAAGTTTGGATGGAGGAATGTGAGGGAATGGAGATCAAATCAAGAGGGGAGCTCTCAATTTGGGGAAGAACACATGTAGAATAAAAAGAGGCAAGATGAATGAGAAGATGGTGTCAAACCTAGGCTATGTATGGCCAGCCATAGGGGGGTATTGGGCCTTGGGTGAAAGCCCAATAAGGCTTCTATATGTCTCTTTAGGTCAAGTCTAGGTTTGGTTCAAGTTTGGAGTCAAAAGGGCTAAGTTTGGATCTCTAACTTAACCATTCTAACTAGTGGTAACTAATCTAACTTATGAACTTAAATGGTGGGTTTTGTGGGCCATGTCTAACTTAAGTTTGGGTCCCATCTAGAGTCTAATCTATCCGGATCACTAACACAAGTCGGAAAGAGACAAAACTTAAACCCGACTAAACAAATCCAACAAAAATATTATTAAAAATATAAAATTTCCAAAATATTAAAAAATAAAAAATGACCAAAATACCCTTAGCCTAGAAAATAGAAATTTGCCAATCTAAACACTTGGTTAGGTCTCCGTGGTCATGGTTAGTCTCTAGGCTAAACAGTTTATAGGATTTTACTAGCAAAATACCAAAATCACAATACACCAATTTAAATGGTATTAAGTAAATTGAAATTTACCAAAATTATAGAAAACTGAGAAATGATAAAATTATCCTTAATTTTGAAAACAGACAGTTACAAACCTACCCCCTTAGAAAAAATTTGTCCTCGAAATTCGAAACGGTTGTACTCTTCTCTAGGTCAAGCTCCCAACAATCAAAGTCTATTAAATTTTTATCCTAAGTTATATAACATGCAATCCAGGAAATCAGAACACATACATGATTGTAGTCTCTACAGTATCATGTTATTGCAGTCTTCATTGTGGTGTTTTACTTGTCTAGCATGATCATTCACATATGCAAACTAAAGGTACTAAGAAAACAATCATCAATCAATGGGTGGAAAGAAACAGGTAAAAGGAAGGAACAAGACCTAACCTCCTAATCCATCGCCTGCAGGGTGGGTCTCCTCGATAGTCATCACAAAAGCCCTGCCATGGCGGGGTATTTTTTTGCTGCTGGTGTGGGGTATGATGCGGTACCGCAGGTGGCCTAGCCCGCGCTCCCTGAGCTACACCAGTAATACGAGGGCTCACGGAACAATCTCTCATCTGATGTCCTACTTCATCTTAATAGAGGCACATCCCCAGCCTCTTTCTGCAAACCTTCCAGATATGACCGGGCTCCTTACAGAAGTTGCAATGTTGGCCATTCTGCACCTGCCTTTGCTGATGGTACTGCACCTGCTGAACTGGTGCCCTAGCCTGAAACTGCTGCTAGTGCTGCGAAAAAGATTGATGCTGTAGCTGAGGACGTTTAGCAGCCCTGCGCCGCTAGTAACTCCCGAGAACAGATCACGGTCCCTCTTGGGCTTCAAGCCCGACTCCCGCTCAACCTTTCGGGCCTCCGCAAAGATCTCAGTGTAAGTCGCATAGAAAGATGGGATAAGGATTTTGATATCCCAGATCAACCCCTCTCTGAAACGGCTCCTTCTGATCTCCGGGTCGCGAACCATTTACTCCGCATATCGGCTCAGTCGGCCAAACTCTGCGGCGTACTCCTCAACAGACAAGCTGCCCTGGTGCAGGTTCTGAAACTGCCTCGCCAAGTCGATCTTGTCTGTAGGAGAAAAGAACTTTTCCTTGAAGATGCCTTGAACTCGGCCCAGGTATGGCCCTCCCCAGCATGGGCTGGCTCGTTCCTGAACCAGGTACTGGCGATGTCCAACAACTGTAGCCCTACTACCTCGACCTTCAGGTCGTCTGCTACGCGGGAAGCCCTCATCTGCCGGTCGATGTCCTCGAGCCAGTCGTCAACATAAACTACACCCTTAGTCCCGCCGAAATCACGAGGCCCCAGTTTCTTAAAGTCCTGGATGTTACCCTGCCTCGGATGCGCTCCCTGATGCGGTGCCCTCTGCTCCACGACTGCTAAAGCCAACTGGTGGGCATCCTCCATGCCCTAACGCATTACGTCATTCTGTCTCTGCTGTGCCTCAGACTGGGCCCTCTGGGTCTCCAACATCTGCTAGAGGAAGGCGAGCATCTGCCCCATCTCCGTAGGCATAGGAGGTGGAGGAGGGAGAACATCAGCAACGGATGGAGGAGTCTGATGTGCTGGAGGAAGAACTCCCACGTCTGCTTCTGCCGCAGCGATCTCCGGGACAGTCCTCCCAACTGGTGGAAGAGAGTCCCCGAATGCTGCTGCAGATGCACCGCCTATAGGGGAAATGACTGGCTCAGGTCCACGAGATGTGGTGGACCTCTCAGTATCAGCAGGCTCTAAATGCTGAGATCGAGTCATCACTATCCTGAAGACAGATCGAAAGAAAGAAGTCAATATGGCACAAGATAGATCATATCAAAGGAGGACAATTAGAGTACAAATAATCAGCATCAAGAAATGACAGTTGTATAGAAGCCAATTGTAGTTTCCTAATTGTGAGTATCCTTAGCCTATAGCCTATATCTTCTAAACCTATAACAGGCTCGTAGCAGCACTCTAAGTCGAGCGCCACTACGACATCGCACTAATTGCGACTTCTGACCTGTATGGACCACCACTAAAAATGTGTCACGATCCGCACCCGAAGTAAGGGCACGAGTGCGTGACAACGTCCCAGCCTACACCGTAGAAACGACATAGAACGCTGTCTTGGTCTACTATCTAACAACAGTTATAATATCAAAACCAGTCGAGAAGGTCAAATCCGAATGGAGGACAAGCAATGACAGTATAGTATGATAAATCACAAACTCTAAGAAAGATAGATGATACCGAAAGATAAAGACAATAAGATATGAAATATCATTCAGAAGATCCAACACATAAATAATACAAGTCTAGAGTCAACAATCTCTAATACAAATACTAAAATAATAACAAGCCAAAATATAATCTGGAGACAAAGTCCAGTACCAAACTAAACTAGCTAAGCTACTCTAAAGCCCCATCAGCTGGAGCTAACCCTAGCTGAACTAGGGTCTCTAAGTCTAGGCTGTAACTCCTCTTCCCGAAAATTTTGAAATATTTTTTTATTAGTTATTTGATTTAAATGGTGATTTTTAGATTTTTATAAATAATTATTTAGTTAATTATTATGGTAGATGACTTTAGCCATGGTTGAATTTTGAAGTACCAAACGACTAGGAATCATGGCACGGATAGTGCAGTGGCGTGCCTTGACTAGTGTATTAGCCATGCTAAGGAAGACCCAGCCATAAGTGTGTCCTAACTAGGAAAACCAGGCCAAGTTACGACTTAACCTCTAAATATATTTTAAATTATTTATTAATTATATTATTGACTTATAGGAGACCCGGTTTGTGTCGATTTAGCTCGGACTAGACCCGGACCGAAATCGAGTCCATGTAATCTAGTAGTGAGACCAAAGACGACCATGTAGGCATATTTTATGTGTGTACAAATATTTCCTAAATTATTTTAAGTATTGATGTACATTTTTTAATTATTTGAATATTTGTACAAAATTGGTATTTTATTATTAAATATTGTTTTAAAATATTTGTACAATTTTTTGGACCCGGATAAAGGTGAGTAGTATGGATTCACCAAACCCCCATTTAATTATTTAATTATTATTTTATTATTTTGTGGTGATTAAATAAATATATTTATTACTATTAGATATTATTATTGGTTGTCCTTTTTATTGTCAATTGAATTTACGTATATGTACATATATTTAAATACATTATATATATAAATAAATAAATATATATATATATATATATATATATATATATATATATATATATATATATATAGTTATAAAGAAAAGAAAAAGAAAAAGAAAAAGAAACCAGAGTACTATTCATGTAAAAAGTACTCCTCCCAAAAATATATATATATATATATATATATATATATATATATATATATATATATATATATATATATAGTTATAAAGAAAAAGAAAAGAAAAAGAAACCAGAGTACTATTCATGTGAAAAGTACTCCTCCCAAACCCGAGCCCAACAGAAAACCCGACCCTATGCGTAACATAGGTCGTGAGGACCGTAGTAGGTAGGACACTCATTCTCGCCATAATTTGTAAAATTTTGTCAACATATCCAGTCAGGATGGAACGAGACAAATCTCAAATAACAGTTCTAGTTAGACGATATTAAAAATGTAGCAGTAAATAGAGAGAATATACAAGGTAAAATAATGTGTACATGAATCATGGTAAGGTATATCAGGACTGTAACTGAATGTAAGAACAAGAAAATAGTATATATCATGTACGAGAAATCAGGAACTACTATCTATGTGAGTTTAGTACTATTTTCAACATGTGATCGGCTTGGGTATAGCACAGGAGGAAAAAGGGGCCTGACTAGTCATACGTGAAGTGCATGACTAACACTCACAGGGACAATATGCACAGGAAGAAAAAGTGATCACATATCTACGCTAAATACCCCCATCCCCGACCAGTATAGTGGATCCAGTAATGACATTTCATGGCACATGATTCACTATGGAGGTAGCTCTCCTTCACAGGAATCGTGTCTATACAATGCACATGAATAAGGACTTGTACAGGGTATACTAAGAGTAATAGAATAACATCTCATAACGGGATCCAAAAAAATACCAATCCATGTGAACATTGTGTCAAGAGAACAAGGATATCTATACTAAATACTAGAAACAATGACGATATCATAAAACAGAAATATTATCAGAGAATGTACTCGCTTGAGCTGTGATCGAAAATGTCAACTGAGTCCAATACAGTGCCTCGAGGACCTAAAAATGGAATACTGTATCAATATAAAGATTTGGAAGTAAAAGCAAGTCAAACTAAGTCAAACTAAGCCAATCTAAGTCAAACAAGGTCAAACAAAGTCAAACTAAGCCAATCTAGGTCAAACTAGATTATACAAAGTCAATCTAAGTCATAATAGTCCTAACAAAGTCAAACTAGGTCAAGGCTGTTGGCCCATTCCATGGTCACACCCAATTTCGATAATCAACATATACTTAAGTCAATACACAAAATATAGAAAATGTTGCTAATCATTTCAGGATACATGAAATCAAAATTCAACGGACGATGTACTGCATCAAACAAAGCTCAACATCATCAAATCTTCAGAAGACTCATTTCTCATTTTATTCTGTATTTAATATTTTATTGAGTCTAGGATTTATTTTGTAAAATCAGTTTTGGTAATACTGGCTTAGGGTTAAAACTGTCCACATTCCAAAAGCCTACCTATTTACCTTTCTTATTTCATTTTTAAAAATATATTTTGAAAATAGCCTTTACAAATGATTTTACAAATAACCAAAAACATATTTTAAAAACTGTTTTTACAAATAATTTTCAAATATCTCCTGACAGAACTCGTAACCGAGTTCTGCCCGAGTTCGGTCCGAACTCTGACCGAGTTCGGCCAAAAATGATTCAAACTTCTGTTGCCTCCAAATCAGCGAGCAACGTCTCTTTTGCGAGATATTTGCATCCGAACTCTGCCCGAGTTCGGTTCGAGAAAACACCTATCAATAGAGAAGAACATTTCATTTCAATTCATTCATTCATTCTTCATTCTCTCTTCTCTACTAATCAAGTGTTTTCAAACGATCTAAGACTTTCAAATCATACCTATACATCTCTTAGCCAAAAGCCAGTACTATCAGAGTTGATTTAGAATCTTTTGGTGTTTCAAGAGTTATAAAGAGGTCGTTCCAAGTTCAACAACTTTTCCTGTTGAGGAGCTGGTCGTGCGCTCGTCACCAAGCACGGTGTGTGTTGTGGAGCTGGTCGTGCGCTCGTCACCAAGTACGGTATTGTAAGAGACTGCAAGCTCTCAGTTAAAGCTTGTGCCATAGTGGATTAACATCGAGCAAGAGTACTCGAGACTGGATTAGTCCTCTCAGAGGGATACCAGTATATATTGCTGTGTCACTGAGTTTGAATTCTCTCTTTATTTACTGTCTCTTATATCTCTGCCATATTTTAATTTTTTATTGGTGATTATTTTTCACTGCACACACGCACTCTATTCATCCCCCCTCTAGAGGTGCTCAACGGTCCTACAATTGGTATCAGAGCTGGTTATATTCTTATATAATATACCTTAGAGAGCATATATATATGGCAGCCATGAAATCTATATTCAACGGTGAAGGGCAATCCACAAATAGACCTCCCCTATTTGATGGAACAAATTATACCTACTGGAAAACACGAATGACTTTCTTTCTAAAGTCTCTCGACTTTGATCTTTGGTCAATAGTCATTGATGGTTATAAGAAACCAGCACCAACAGTGGTTGAAGGCCAGCTGGTGGAAAAGACCCATGATAAGTACACTGAAGCTGAAAAGGCTAAAGCTAGCCTAGATGCTCGTGCCATCAATGCACTATTCTGTGCAATTGACAAAACCGAGTTCAACAGAGTTTCAACCTATAAGACGTCACGAAATTTGGAAACTCCTTGAGGTAACCCACAAAGGGACTTCCCAAGTGAAGGAATCCAAAATTAGTAGACTGACATAGAAGTATGAATCTTTTAAGATGAAACCCGGTGAGTCAATTACACAGATGTTTACTCGTTTCCTTGATATAACTAATCCTTTACAATCTCTTGGTAAGGATTACAGCAATCACGAGAAGATCAGAAAAGTGATGCGGGCTCTAACAAAGAACTGGAATCCAAAAGCCACAGCAATCATTGAAGGAAACGATCTCACCACTATGACTCTGGAAACGCTGATGGGCAAACTCATGACCCATGAACTCGACTTACAAGATTTTGAAGAAGCAACACCAAAGGAGAAATCTATTGCCTTCAAAGCTCAAGCAAAAAAATCAACATACAACGACTCCGATGAAGAATCGTCAAGTGGTGATGAACGAGCCCTACTTGTGAAAAACTTCAAGAGAAATCTAAAGTTCACAAGCAGAAAGAAGAAAGATGTCCAAGAAAGCAACGAAGATGAAACTATATGCTTTGGATGCAAGAAGTCAGGGCATATGAAGAAGGACTGTCCAACCACCAAGAAAAGCAATCCATACGATAGATCAAGATCAAGCAGAAAAGCAACATCTGGTCGAAAGTATGCCAACACAAGCATCTGGTACGAAAGCGATGCCAGTGATACAGAAGAAGAAGACAGACCCTGCGGCAACACAAATGTTTGTCTCATGGCATTTGATAAGGTATCATCTAACCCTTTGTTTGATAATTTTACTTTCGATGAATTAGAGAATGCCTTTAGCGAACTACTTGAAGATCACAAAACTGTGCTCGACAAGTATAAGCAATCTCGAAAAGAGATTAAGGCACACACAACCGAGATAGCTAGACTGTCCAATCTGATTGAAGATATTAAAGAGACATCTACTACCGGTAACACGGAAGAGATAGCCAAATTCAAGGTAGACTATCATGAGGCTATCCTCAATATTGAAGAGAAAGAAAGGGACTATGTCAAAATACAAAAGCTTTATGATATAGAGAAGAAGATGCACTTAGTAACTGAACAAAGACTCCTAGATATGACTGCTAGATACGAAGAGTCTATTGCGATTTCTAAAAAATTAGAAATCAAGTTAGGCAAACAGGCAATACCTGTGACACAGCCTAAGATTAGTCCTAATGCTAAGCATACACCTAAAAGGACTAAACACAAGAAAGCACAGAAGAAACACGAACATCATCATGCTTTTACTTATAGGTTCTCCAAACAAAATAAGCTTGCAAACACAGTTTCTACCACTAAACTGACTTGCACGTATTGTCGTACGCACGGACACATATCACAATATTGTCTTGCAAGAAAGCTTGTTGACAACCATACTTTAGTCTGGAGACCTAAAGCTAATCTTTGTGGACCCTTCAGAAAATGGGTACCAAAGGATTCATCTACTTGTCTTGTAGGTGGACCCTCAACCCTCTCATGCTAGAAGCAAATGGATCCTCGATAGCGGATGTTCGCGACACATGACTGGTGATGCATCCTTATTCGCTACGCTATCGATGAAGAAAAAAGGATACGTCTCCTTCGAAAATAACTTGAGAGGTAATATAATAGGTAATGGTACTGTAGGTATTTCTCCTTATCCAATAATAAAGGATATTTGTCTAGTAACTGAATTGAAACATAACCTATTGAGCATAAGTCATTTGGTAGATAATGGTTATGGTATCAATTTTGTGAAAGATAAATGTACCATATATGATATATCATCTGGTGTTCCCGTATATAAAGGGATTAGAGAAGACAATATTTATGTTTTCTTTTTGGAGAATACTAATAATGCAGGAAGGTGCCTAGTAGCCAATCAAGATGAAAGCCGGCTATGGCACATGAGACTAGGACATGCAAACATGGATACTATCTCACGTATAAATACAAAGAAGTTGGTAAGAGGACTCCCTGAAATTCCATTCAAGAGAGATATGGTATGTGCTGACTGCGAAAAGAACAAAGCACATAGGTCTACTTTTAAATCTATCAACGCTGTAAGTACTTCGAGACCTTTACAGTTAATTCATATAGATTTATTTGGTCCTAGTAGAGTCGCTAGTCTTGGCGGTAAGCTCTACGCTTTTGTTATTGTTGATGATTTCTCTCGATTTACTTGGATTTATTTCTTATCAAACAAAAGTGATACAATTTTTGAATTTTAGATATTTTGCAAAAAGGTACAAAACGAAAAAGGCTTCATGATTACTCGTATCCGAAGTGATCATGGTGGCGAATTCGAAAATTATGATTTCAAAAAGTTTTGTGATGATAGTGGATATTACCAAGAATTTTCTTGTCCTAGAACTCCCCAACAGAATGGTGTTGTGGAGCGGAAGAATCGTACTCTAAGCGAAATGGCTAGAGTCATGCTGAATCAGTATAATCTTCCTAAATATTTTTGGGCAGAAGCTGTTAGTACAGCCTGTCATGTTTTAAATAGGGTGTTAATTCGACCAATCTCGAAGAAAACACCATATGAGCTTTAGTTTGGAAGAATTCCAAATATTTCTTATTTCAAAGTTTTTGGTTGTCACTGTTTTATCCTGAACACCAAGGATAACTTGGGAAAGTTCGACTCCAAAGCAGATGACGGGATATTTTTCGGATATGCTGCTAAGAGTAAGGGATATAGAATTTTCAATAAAAGATCTATGATTGTTGAAGAGACTATTAATGTTACCTTTGATGAGTTAAATAGTCACAGATCTAGCGACAGTGATGATGAAGATACACATACAAAGACTAAGAAGAGTTCTGAGAAAGATCTGACCCAAGATGCAAGGACTGATAAAAGTTCCGAAGATGCAGGAACTGAGAAGAGCCTTGTGAAAGATATGGCCCAAAGATTTGAATCATTGAGATTCAAGCCAGATCATTCCAGAAACTCTCATTATAGGTGATGTATCCAAAGGTGTAAGTACACGTTCATCTCTTAAAAATTTTGAATTAGCAGCAAATGTAGCATTTATTTCAAAAATAGAACCTAAGAATGTAGATGATGCTTTTACTGATGAGTTTTGGATTTCTGCCATGCAAGAGGAACTCAATCAATTTGAGAGAAACCAAGTTTGGGAACTTGTTCCTAAATCAATTGGTCAATCTATAATTGGTACCAAATGGGTGTTCCGAAATAAACTCAGTGAAGATGGACAAGTTCTACGCAACAAAGCACGTCTAGTGGCACAAGGTTATAATCAAGAAGAAGGAATTGATTATGATGAGACCTATGCTCCTGTTGCTAGACTAGAAGCCATCCGCATGTTTTTTGCATTTGTATGTTTTAATGATTTTAAGCTTTTTCAAATGGACGTGAAAAGCGCATTCTTAAATGGATTTTTGAAAGAAGAGGTTTTTGTAAAACAACCCCCTGGTTTTGAAGATTTTCAAAAACCTGATCACGTCTTCAAGCTTAAGAAAGCACTTTATGGACTCAAACAAGCACCTCGTGCTTGGTATGAACGCCTAAGCGCCTTCTTACTTGATAATGGATTTTTGAAAGAAAAGATTGATACTACTTTATTTATTAAATCCATGAATGATGATATTCTTCTAGCGCAAATTTATGTAGATGAAATTATATTTGGTTCTAGTAATGAAAAACTCTATCAAGATTTTGCCAAGTGTATGCAGAGTGAATTTGAGATGAGTATGATGGGAGAGCTAAACTTCTTCCTAGGACTTCAAATCAAACAGCACTCGAACGGAACATTCATCAACCAAGCTAAATATACGAAGGACATACTGAAAAAGTACGACTTCGAGAATGTAAAGCCAATCGGGACGCCTATGGCTACATCTACAAAGCTTGATGCTGATGAAAGTGGCAAACCTATCGATCAGCGTAAGTATCGAGGTATGATTGGTAGTTTATTATACATAACTGCTAGTCGTCCTGATATTATGTTTAGCGTTTGCATTTGTGCACATTATCAGGCAAACCCTAAGGAATCATATCTTAGTGCAGTTAAGCGTATCTTTCGATACCTTAAAGGAACTTCTACAGTTGGCTTATGATATCCCAAAACCAAATCCTTTGACCTTATAGGTTACTCGGATGCGGATTTTGCTCGATGCAAAGTGAACCGTAAAAGTACCAGTAGCACATGTCATTTCTTAGGAAAGGCCTTAGTCTCATGGTTTAGCAAGAAACAAAATTCAGTAGCATTATCAACAACTGAGGCAGAGTATATCGTCGCAGGACGTTGTTGTGCTCAGATTTTGTGGATGAAGCAAACCTTAGAGGACTACAATCTGCACTACACTAATGTTCCTATTTATTGTGACAACACTAGTGCTATAAATCTGACTAAGAATCCTATTTGTCATTCACGCACTAAGCACATAGAAATTAGACATCATTTCCTTCATGATCATCAATAACACGGGGATATCTGCCTAGAATTTATTGACACTGATCATCAACTAGCAGATATATTCACTAAACCATTGGCTGAAGACCGTTTTAACATTTTGAGGCATGAGCTCGGCATTCTTGAATTCTCAGACTCATAATGTATATGGTAATTAAAATTGAATTTAATGACTTGATACTTTATTTAACGAAAATTGTTTTTGGATACAAACTTAAAAGGGTATGTCTGTCACCACGGCTACGATCGAAGCGAAGCGGTATTTAAGAGTTCCCTGGTGAACCTCCGTTAGCTGGGACAACCCCTACAGTTAACCCAAAAATAACAGTCGTTATTTAATATTACAGTCAAAGTTATTAATTTCTACTTTTAAACCTACCAGAATGCATTGACTGTCTCGGGAATTCAAGTGGCCGAACTCGGCCCGAACTCTGACCAAGTTCGGACCGAATTTGGACCGAGTTCGGTCGGCGCTGTTATTAATTCCAGAACCGAACAGCCGGCCCTAGTGCCTATAAAAACCATCCTTTCTTCCACTTTTTCCACACAACAACTCGTGGAAATTCCTCCTCTCTTCCTAGAAGCTTCTCATCCTCCATCCTAGCAAGGTTCCGAAGAGATCTAGTGGGCGATCATCTTGTTCCTCCTTCCTTTTTTTTTCTTCAAAAAGTTACTTTCTCTCTATTTTTTTTCATGGCCCCCAAGCGTCAAAGAGGAACCACTTCCCAAGGTGCCTCCTCTTCTTCTGAATACACCCCTGCTAGTCTATTCAGTCCAGCACGACCTAGAGATCCCGATGAATATGACTCTACTTTGTTCCCAGACAAAGATTTTTCGGATCTCGGGTTCGACTCTTTTTCTGGTCGTCGTATTTGTAATAGAGCTTTTGAAAACTTTACTACTTTCTTTGAGTACGCTCCAACTTTTGACTAACTTGGGTACCGAGATTTCTTCGAGGTACAAGAAAATATTTATGATAATGCCGTCCGTATGTTTTACTGCAACCTGCAAGTAAAACCAAACGGAAATTTCTATTCTTGCGTTGCTGGGCAAGAATTGGAATTTGGCGCCACCGACATCAGCAAATTCTTCCATATTCCTGATCTTGGTGATGCCTTAGTTGACATCTATCATATTCAATTCCCTACTGATGTCACTCTTGCTTCCTTCAGGGAACTAATCTGTCATCCTAACCCTGTTCCCCGTAGAATTTTTGCCAAGAATTTGAATCAAACCTTCTATGAACTTCATCGTATGGTTTTCTCCGTACTTCTTCCAAAGAAAGGTTCTACTGATGAAGTAACCTTTATGGAATTATCTGCTTTGTATCATATTCACTTTGGCATCCCATTCTCTATTCCCAAAACTGTGATGTCCTGGATGCTTAACTGCAGAAATACAGGTAGGAATCTAGTATATCCAATGCACTTAGCTTCTATCTTTCGACGTTTCGAGATTGATCTTGAGACGTGTGCCATCTCCTCCACTCCTGTCGAGCTGACTAGATCTCGTCGATTTCCTGCTCCACCTCTGCCTCCTGGAGCTCATCCTGCTCCAGCTGCTGATGCTGAGGTCCCTCCTGCTGATGCTCCTCCTGCTCCAGCCCCTGTCCCAGGATTTGATCCGACGTTCTATCATCGCTTTGATGACTTTGTTGCTGTCTCTACGCAACATCATCAGGATTCGGAGTTCCGGCACATTTTTTAGGCCCAGGTGCTGAGAAATGGCATTGCTGACCTCCACTACAGCCTGGCTCATGATCCTGTCCATCCAGTCACCATCTTACCTCATCCTGCTTTTCCGGGTCCTCGATTTACTGATGAGGCTTCCTTTCAGTATTTTGACCCTACTACAGCCTACTTTCCTCATGAGACTCCTGGTGCAGACGATTCCACAATGTGACGTGGATTCAGCTATGGGCTAGTGGATATTTTGTTAGATGCTGATCAGTTGATGTAGTTTTTTTTATTTTATTTCATGTCTGAACTGATTAGTTAGACATTTTTCAGTTGTACTTTTGGATTATTAGTGGAAATTTTTATAACTGTTTCAGTTTATTATGAGCTGTTTCTTTCTATATTATTTGTTTCCATATGTCTTATGCTGCGATTATGTCTTTTTGCTTCACTTTGTCTTGTGTTTGTCTATTGTTGGCTTCACATATTACGGGGGAGCCAAGTCATTTTACTACTTGACAAAGGGGGAGAAAAAGAGTTACAATACCAAAAAGCAAAGCATATACAAATCCAAATCCAAAATCAAAATATCTCTTTTTTTTCAGGTACTTTGTATTTTGTTCTATTTCATATAAATATATTTTGGTATAGACTCAAGTTTGTCAATTATCAAAATGGGGAAGATTGTTGGCCCATTCCATGGTCACATCCGATTTCGATAATCAACATATACTTAAGTCAATACACAAAATATAGAAAATGTTGCTAATCATTTCAGGATACATGAAATCAAAATTCAACGGACGATGTACTGCATCAAACAAAGCGTCAACATCATCAAATCATCAGAAGACTCATTTCTCATTTTATTCTGTATTTTATATTTTATTGAGTCTAGGATTTATTTTGTAAAATCAGTTTTGGTAATACTGGCTTAGGGTTAAAACTGTCCACATTCCAAAAGCCTACCTATTTACCTTTCGTATTTCATTTTCAAAAACATATTTTAAAAATAGCCTTTACAAATAATTTTACAAATAACCAAAAATATATTTTGAAAACTGTTTTTACAAATGATTTTCAAATATCTCCTGACAGAACTCGTAACCGAGTTCGGCCCGAGTTCGGTCCGAACTCTGACCGAGTTCGGCCAAAAATGATTCAAACTTCTGTTGCCTCCAAATCAGCGAGCAACGTCTCTTTTGCGAGATATTTGCATCCGAACTCTGCCCGAACTCTGCCCGAGTTCGGTTCGAGAAAACACCTATAAATAGAGAAGAACTTTTCATTTCAATTCATTCATTCATTCTTCATTCTCTCTTCTCTACTACTCAAGTATTTTCAAACAATCTAAGACTTTCAAATCATACCTATACATCTCTTAGCCAAAAGCCAGTACTATCAGAGTTGATTTAGAATCTTTTGGTGTTTCAAGAGTTGTAAAGAGATCGTTCCAAGTTCAACAACTTTTCCTGTTGAGGAGCTGGTCGTGCGCTCGTCACCAAGCACCGTGTTGTAAGAGACTGCAAGCTCTCAGTTAAAGCTTTTGCCATAGTGGATTAACATCGAGCAAGAGTACTCGAGACTGGATTAGTCCTCTCAGAGGGATACCAGTATATATCGCTGTGTCACTGAGTTTGAATTCTCTCTCTTTATTTACTGTATCTGATATCTCTGCCATAGTTTAATTTTTTATTGGTAATTATTTTCTGCTGCACACACGCACTCTATTCACCCCCTCTAGAGGTGCTCAACGGTCCTACAAAGGCAAGTCAAAAAAAGTCAAACAAGGTCGATTTAAATCAAAGGTTGACTTACAGTTGACTTTTGGTTAAATAATCAACTCTGGTTAACCCTGGACAACTCATAGTCCACTATAGTCAAATTAGGTCAATGGTTGACTCACAATTGACTTTTGGTCAACTGGTCAACTCTGGTCAAGTTTTGGTCAATTTTAGGTTAAAGTTGACTTTTGGTTGACTTTTAGTCAAAACGGTCAACCATGGTCAAACGGGTCAACCCTAAGTAACTTACCCTATTCCTAACCATTACCAACCAAGCTATCCTAATTCTAACCATATCTTAAACATATTATCTGATATACTAGTTCTAATGTATTACCTTAACCTTACCTTATTATCCTACCAAGGTAAACTCTTCGTCTTAGCCTCTAACCAATACCCCAACCTACTTTACCCTCACTCCACGTATCCTCCAATAGTCTACCAGGGTATTCTAACCCTATCCTTGTATCTCGATACCGTACCCTTTACATATGGTAAAACTCATTTATCTTGTGATACCATCTTGGCATCACAAGATACCACTCGATTCTAACCCTCACTCTAGCCCATAACCATCTATATCTCTATATCTAATCCTAACTCAAATCCAAGTATCATATATATGTATCTTACCCTCTAATGTGGAATACCTTAACATAGCACTTACCTTCACATTGCCTACTAACATGTGAACTACCTTATTTCTACCACTCAACCCACTAACTTTCTAACCAATTAACACCACTCTAACACTCACAAATCGAGGGGTTATATAGTGAGATATATAGTGGATATAGGGGGTATATAGTAGGGTCAATTGTGGGTGCATTGGAGGGTCAAAAGGGGGCAAAATGTGGACTGTTGTCGCTGCCAAACTGCTGCTATTGCTGCTGAATTTACTGCTACTGCTGTCCAAGGTCAGCAGCTTGCTGCTGCTGTAGCTCCTTTGCTCCCCCTCTTCCTCCCTCTCTACTTCCCTCACTACTTCCCACTCTACCCCCCTCTCTACTCACCAACACATAACCACACACAACCACAAACACTACCACATATATTAATATGTAAAAATCAGTCCAACACTTGTAATATTACTCAAAATAGTCCACTATTTCAATATTGCTCCATAGTGGCTAAACCACAATGAATCTTACCAAACTCCCTGCATAAAACTTGGTCCAAACATCAGTACCATGCTAGATCTACCCTCTAAACAATATAAAACTGAAATTAGAGATTAAAACAAGCTATTGGCATAAGAACATACACATGGGGTGACCTATATTGGAATCTATCAAGTAGGACACAAGACACACCTACAGCATCCTCAAAAGGGCTTCAAATGGTCTCAAACTTGAATCTAAAAGGGACACAAGCATGGGGGTGGATCCTATGGATTCAAAACTAATTAATATACAAAGAAAATCAAATTAGAGGATAGGTTTTACCTATTGGGAGTGGAATCCCAATGAAAATCTTTAGGATACGGCTCCGATACGAATATCTATCCAAAAGGACACCTCCCTTTGCACCTTGCCTAAATTTCTTGGCTAGAATCCTTCCTTGATGGTGTTGGATGGATTGAGAGAAGTTTGGATGGAGGAATGAAGATCAAATCAAGAGGGGAGCTCTCAATTGTGGAAGAACACATGTAGAATAAAAAGAGGCAAGATGAATGAGAAGATGGAGGCAAACCTAGGCCATGTATGGCCGGCCATCGGGGGGGGGGGGGAGGGGTATTAGGCCTTGGGTGAAAGCCCAATAAGGCTTTTATATGTCTCTTTAGGTCAAGTCTAGGTTTGGTTCAAGTTTGGAGTCAAAAGGGCTAAGTTTGGATCTCTAACTTAACCATTCTAACTAGTGGGAACTAATCTAACTTACTAACTTAAATGGTGGGTTTTGTGGGCCATGTCTAACTTAAGTTTGGGTTCCATCTAGAGTCTAAGCTATCCGGGTCACTAACACAAGTTGGAACGAGACGAAACTTAAATCCGATTAAACAAATCCAACAAAAATATTATTAAAAACATAAAATTTCCAAAATGCTAAAAAATAAAAAATGACCAAAATACCCTTTGCCTAGAAAATAGAAATTTGCTAATCTAAACACTTGGTTAGGTCTCCGTGGTCATGGCTAGTCTTTAGGCTAAACAGTTTCTAGGGTTGTACTAGCAAAACACCAAAATCACAATACACCAATTTAAATGGTATTAAGTAAGTTAAAATTTACCAAAATTATGGAAAACTGAAAAATGATAAAATTACCGTTGATTTTGAAAACAGGCAGTTACAACAAGAATCTTCTATAGGTAATTTTATTTATTCTGACGCTCGTAACAAAACCGAGCTAACCAAAATTCTTATTTGTGATGAACAACATTTCACATTCGGAGAGAGTGATTGGTATCATAAGTATGCAAGTACTACTCTTAACCCATGTTTTAATAAAGTTTCATATTCGTAAATGTTAGCAAGCTTGCTCTAACTTCTGATATATGGACTACAAAACAAGACTATGCTTTTATTTGTATCACGACACATTATATAGATGAAAAGTAGATGTTGCAAAAACGTACTATTTGTCTATGCCCTTTCAAATTTTCATATACCGGTTCTGTAATCGGTGGAGCCATCATGCAATTTTTATGTGAATATGATATTCATAATAATTTTTTTCAATTTCTCTTGATAATGCTCGTAATAACACTTCTTGTATTAGTATTTTAAGTTAACAATTTTTACCTATAGTAGAAGGACGACTGTTTCATGTTAGATGTGCTTGCCATATTATTAATTTAGTTGTACAAGAATGTTTTCAATTTTTTCATGTAAGTTTAGAAACTCTTAGATTATGTCTACAAAGTTTGAACACTTCTGAAAGTAGACAACAAGTTTTCAAAATTTTATGTGCACAATATGGTATAACTTTTAGAGATTTGTTAAGGATGCACCGTATAGATAAAATTTTACATATTTAATATTGAATTCTTGCATTAGATTTAAAGATGTTATTACTCATTATTGTAATGTTAATCCAGGTTTTGATTATCAAGTTATTGAAAATGATTGGTTAATTGCTATTTCTATTTTTGAATTTTTAGAATTATCTTACAATGCTAAATGTATTTTATTCGGCGTTTATTATCCAACTTCTTCACTAGCGTTAACAAAACTTATTAACATATCTCATTTATTTTGTAAACATAGAAATGTTCATGGTTTTGATTATGTCGTTTCCAAAATGGAAACAAAATTTCGAAAATATTGGGATAAAATACCTTTTTTATATTGTTTGGCTTCGATTTTTTTTATTCGAAGATCAAATTAGATGGCGTATTCATAAGGCTAGATGATTTTCATGAAAATATGAACGTAAATGTAAGTAACTTAGAAGTAGAGATTAAAGATATTTTAGATTATTTAATTACTTTGTATCAAGAACGAGTTGTATCGGCCCGACCCGATACGAGCTTTCAAGTTGGTATTAGTAGCTATGGTCTTATGTCTAAATTATCACATGTTGCCAGCGTACTGCAAAAGAAGAAACAAAAATAATCTTCCCTACCAACTCAGGAAATATCGTTATATTTAAATTCTTACGAAGAATATGATGAAATCCAACTTTTTTTTCCATTTTATAATGGTGAAAAAGACACGAAAAAAAATGTACATATACTTTCTTCTATAGCACGCGATATACTAATGGTCCCGGTGTCCACGGTAGCATCGAAATCTTGTTTTAGTACAGGTTCCAGGATACTGAGCAAGAAGAGGAGCAGGATGCTGCCGGATATCTTGGAAGCTTGCGTCTGCGTTCAAGATTTGGTTCGTGCGGAAGAACGAACCAAAAACTCAAGAGATAAAAATGCTGACATCAATGAACTGGACTTTCAGTGTCTTACCTTGGAGGACAATAATGAAGGATGAACTGAGCAATAAAGGCGCACGAAGAACAGCGGACGACAAAAAATACTTGTACATTTTTTTACAATTCATCTAGAAATAAAATATCATTTTATAGCTTTCACATTTTATTACAAATTTAATGGAAGAAAATACTTGAACAGCCATACACTAAATTATCTTGAGTTAATATTTTTTTACTTTCTAATTTTCTAATGGTAGAATGTAAAAGAATTTTTTTTTTTTTTTTTGCTTTTTTTTTCCAAAAGATTGGGCTGGCCCGATCCAGCACTGAACCAGTCGGCCAAACCCGGTCCAGCCTAGCCTGACCAAACTGGGCCTTGGGTCCGGGCTGGGTCCACCTTTCTCTCCTCCGGGCCAACCCGGCTCGGCCCACTGCTCCAACCGGTTAAAGCTCGGTCCAGGCCCGGTCAAACCTGGTCAGACCTGGGCCCGGGCCGTCCCAGTGCACACCTTGATTCTTGCAACTTAATATCTTCAATTTGATATAATCTTAAAATTAGACAACTTGGTATCTCAAATATAAGTGTAAAACTTAATATTCTAACAATATTAATTGGAAATAGCAAATGACAATAATATTCTCATTCTCTTTCCCTCATTTCTCATCGGTAAGGTAACGGCAACGGCAGTAGCAGGTAGGGAGCGGTGGTGGCAGTGGCGGGTGCGTTTGTGTTAGGGTTGGAGGGCAGGGGTAGCGCGGGAGCATGGGACGGGGAACGACACGACAATAGAGGGCAGGGGACTAACGAAGGATAACAACTTAAAAATATTCAATAGTATAATAAAAAAATTGACTAGGAACATGTAGTACACATAGAGAAATACAACATTATGTTATGAACAGAATCTGTACATTATATGAGACAGAGAACATATTATTCAATATATACATCATAAATTAACACGCGTTATATTATGTCATAAAAGTCCCTGAATTGAAACATACAACAGATTTACCTTCTTCTAATTTTCTTTTCTCGAAATCTATACCCGTGTCAAGGACCTCCCCAGAAATTCTCACAATCCCAACCACTGGCCACCGACCAGCTAGCACCTACTTGTGGTTATATCCAATAGATATATATACATCCGTAAAATAAATACAACATTCATAAGGAGTACTATTGTTAAAGTTCCTGCTGCACGGTGCATCAAAAATCTAGAACCATGGTGATGGTTGACGATTATATATTTATACTCTAATATGTCCAAGCAAGTGGTATAAATATTTTGGACGAAGAGTTGGATTCATGTTTTTTTAAGTCCGCTTGAAATAAGTGAATGTTAGAGAGTTCGAACTTAGGTTGCTTTGGTACAATGTTAGAGTCCTTTCCATTATACAAATTTCTAAAGTTCTGAAGATGGTTGATGGTTCGGTCCGAGCTAGGCGGGCCAGAGTTTGAGCAAAAGATCTCAAAAGCTAGTCGGGGACAAAGGTCCGAGTAGAGCCGGTTAGGACTGCCGAGCTGGAAATCCAATCAATTCCATCAATTCCCTCTCCTACCGTTACCTAACTCCCACATCCGGTTTGAAGCCAGCGCCGGAAACTCCCGCACTCAAGAACTAGCCTCCTCGGGAAGAGCTATTATTCCCTACAAATTTCTAGCCCTTAACCTTACCAACAAATTTGACATCCTCGAGTCAACCCCACCAGACGCCCCATAGGAGAATTCCATCACCGAAGAATACACAGAGGATCACAGCCCGGAAGAGGTTACAGAGAACATTGGGGATCCCGGAAGGGAGGCAGACAAAGCAGTGGTGCCTCTGACACCGGAGAACCTTTTGGAATCGACGGCCAAACAAGATCCAACACCCCGACCCAGAACCACCCTTACATCCCATATCATGGCTGCCATTCGAGCGGACGCTCTGGCCAACCTTGGACAAGCACCAGTGGCCAGGATGAAACAGGCCATTGATGTTGGGCTCACCAGCTCGAACAACTACTTCATTGCCTTGTCCAAAATAGTTGGAGAGGTCTACATGCACCTGACCGAGGAGACAGTCGACCAAGCCAAATAACAAATAACCAAGACGAAAGGAAAGGTAGCAGCCACCACTAAAAAAATCAAAAAATAGAAGCTCCAAAGAGGCCACGATCATGACCACTAAGTCAGCCACAAAACTCACAAAATCCCCCTCCCCAGCAACCTCAATGCTTAACATCCTTTCTTGGAATGTTAGGAGCCTCGCGAACAAACCCACCTTGAGAAGATTAAACATTCTCAAGAAAATTCACAAAATTGACATTATTGTGATTATAGAACCTAAAATCCCTCATAAGAAACTCAAGTCCATCCAGTTGCAATTAGGCTTCGCCTCCGCTATTGTCGGTTGCCACGATATTTGGATCATCTTCGTGGCTGACTTGAAGATTGGCATCATCCAAGACTCGAGGCAGGCGCTCACGTGTTGGGTAGAACATCCCATGCTCCAGTCCCGCTCTCTCTTGTCTGTTGTCCATGGTAGCTGCGACATCTCCGAACGCAAATAGCTTTGGGATGACCTGGGGACACTCACCTTAATCACATCAACCTCCCCTGGCTCTGTGTTGGAGACTTCAATACTGTTACATGTAGAGAGGAGAAGTCAAGTAGTGGCCGACCTCCTCCATCGATGGCCATGCACGACTTTACCAACTTCATATTCAGTGCCCACCTGTCCCCCTTCAGTTCTCTAGCAACGCCTTCACCTGGTATAACATGCAGGAAGGTGCTCGACGATAATATTCCCTTGACCGTGCCCTCATCAATGCGCAGTGGTCAGATATGGGGATCATCCATTCTCTCGCACCTCAATGCCCCCGAATCGGATCACTCCCCACTTCTCATTGAACTCAGTAGCAATTCGAACCAGATCAAGAAAAGTTTTCATTTTTTCGACCTCTGAAGCCATTACCCCCAATTCAGGAACACCGTGGCAGCTGCATGGAGTGCACCTGACGAACCCGGCCCCCTTGTCCATGTGGCGGCCAAGCTAAAAACCACTAGAAAAGCCTTCACATTCTGGATTAAGGAAGCATTTGGCGACATCTTCCAAGCTGTCCGCACTGCTGAGGACGACGTTACTCGCACGAAGATTTTGTTCTTTACCGACAGATCTCCTGCAGCCCGTTCCTCCCTCAACCTCACCAGAGCGCTGTTGAAATTCTGGCTGAAAGTCGAGGTAGATTTCTGGAAACAGAAAGCTAGGCTGACCTGGGATATCGAGGGTGATAGAAACCCTAGCTACTTCGACTCATGTGTCAAGGGACGCATACAACAACTTAACCTTTACCAGATCGCTGACGAAAGCGGACACATTATTAAAGAACAATGGGGTATCCATTCGGCCGCGACTAATTTCTATTCCCAGCTGTTCACCAAAGAAGTCATCGTCAAGGACGAAGAATGCCTCGCGGTGATCCCTCGCTTGATAGAAGACGGATATAATACTCAGCTGCATCACCTTCCTTCCGAGCTTGAAGTTAAAGATGTAGTATGGGCCATGAACGAGCATAGTGCTCTCGGACCAGACGAATTCACTGGCGTCTTCTTTAGATCTTGCTTGGACATCATCAAGTCATATATCCATGAGGCGGTTACTGTCTTCTTCCAAGGAGCCATATACCCCAGATCGATATTATGTGCCAACCTGATTCTCATCTCCAAGAAGGACAACCTGGAGATCTTCATAGACTTTCGTCCTCTGAGCATGTGTACCTTCACCAATAAAATTATCTTGAAGATCATTACGAACCGCATGTCCGGACTTCTCCCCAAGATTATCTTCGAGGAGCAAAGCGGCTTTGTTCGTGGTCAGAACATAATAGACAACATCCTGCTGGCTCAGGAAATGATCACCTGTATGAAATTCCCGTCTAGGGGTGGGAACATTGCGATCAAGCTGGACATGGAAAGCTTAAGACAGGCTAGACTGGTAATTCATGATATGGGTGTTCAGGGCCTTCGGATTTTCGGAGACCTGGATTGACATCATGTGGAGGTCGATCAGTAATTCGTAGTTCTCTAGTATTGTTAACGGACAAGCTGATGGTTTCTTCAAGCATTTTTACACCACCAGTGGATGTCCGATCACCACCCATCTGGCTTATACCGACGACATCCTTATTTTCTCCTCTGACGACGTCGGGTCCGTGGACGTGGTTCACAAAATGCTGCAAGGATACACTAGATACTCCGATCAGCATGTCAACCCCAGCAAGAGTGGTACCTATACCCACCACTCGGCCAACAAAGAACACTCCTTTACCCTCACGAACATCACTTCCTTCTCAGTTGTGTATCTACCGTTCTCTTACTTAGGGTGTCTACTGGTGTACGACAGATCCAATACGGCCATTTATGAAGGGATGGTAGGAAAAATTAGAAAAACAATTGAGGGATGGCACAACGTGATGTTATCGTCTGGCGGAAAGATGATTCTGATTCAGCATGTCCTTTCTTCCATCCCCATTTATACCCTAGCTGCTTGCTCTCCCCCTAAGAGGGTGCTCACTTCCATTGAAAACCTTTTTGCCAACTTCTTCTGGGGATACTGTGACGACAAGGACAAGCATCATTGGGCCAGTTGGGACACTATGGCCAAACCAACTGTGGAGGGCGGTCTGGGTTTCTGCAGGCTGTCACACGTCGTTGGTGCTTTCTCCATAAAGATGTAGTGGAAGCTTCGTGAGAGCCGTACAATCTGACTCGGTTCATGAAGGCCAGATACTTCTGGCATACTCATACGTCTGCTGCAGACTTTAATAACAGATCGTCAGCGTCTTGGCATCGCATCCTACATGGTCGACATCTCGCCGAGCCTTTGATCCGTCTCCAACTAGGCTCGGACAAATCGTTCCTTTTCCACAAACAATGGTCCGGGGATGCTCTCCTTCTGCAGTATCCGGCAGCTCCTTCCAATAGTGCGATGATCTTTGGGATAACGAGGGTGACTGAAATAGGGAGAGGGCCCGGGACTGGATTAGGGAGGAGGCAACAGAAGCGTTAGCTGCTAATGGCTTGAAGGTTATGACGGACCCTGCCCCTCTGAGGTGGTCCCCCTCGGCCAACGAAACTTTTTCTTTAGCATCGGCGAGAAGAGTGGTCCGCGGCATCGGAGCTCTTTCCTCCACCATTGGACCGTTCTGACAGTTTTGTATCCCTAAAAAAATGGTCCTTTCTGATTTGGAGAGCGCTTTGCAGGAAGCTCCCCACTGATGACGCACTCATCACCATTGTCTTCAGCTTAGCATTAGCGTGTTACTTCTGCTCGGTCCGACAGTCTAAGACTGTCGACCACATTCTGTATTCAGAAGACCTGGCTGCGCAGGTGTGGACCGCCCTCTCCCTTCGATGCAGATAAGACCAAGCTGTTGGAGGATTTGACAATATTCTAGCCGGTTACGTCCCGCTCCTGTAAGAGCGATTGTCCTCGCTAAGACGTGATACCGCACGAGCCTAGATTACACTCGTACAAGGCAGTTTCATAATGATCAATTACAACGACTGCGATGGGGTCGTCGTACAGAAGTCCCAAGCAGAAACATTGAACATACAGCAAAAATTTAGAAGCAAAACACAATTGATTCAAAAGTGCTCTTTATTGATATTGAACAATCAGATTACATTGGAGCACAAGGCCATGATTATAAGTCTCTCAAGCTCACTTTTCTCTCATTTTAAAAGTCACTCTGCTTTCTCTCATCTCTCGATACAATGCTTGAGTCAGCGGATGCTTCGAAAGGCAATGTCCATACATTATGTCCCATATAAGTCTTGACTCCACGCGGCCGCACGCTTCGAATCGCCAAGGAACTCCGTGCCTCGACGCATCCAAGCGAGCTCCGCACCATGACCTTCTACCTGTGCCTGCATATGAAAAATATGTGGGTGTCAGTACTCAACTGTACTGGTGGAGTGAGCTCCTCGCCCACCCATACAAAACCGACACGTTCATTTACTTTGTGCAGCTTAAATCCCTTTCGATTGTCTTTCTAGTCTTGCCTTAGGATCAATTTTAAAACAAGACATCTTGGCCTATACTTGCCATGCAACGACAGGATCGTGCTATACTCTATTCGTGACTTCAATGTATTCGAGGCAGTGCCTCGCCGAGTAGAACTTATGCAACTCGATCGTGCCAAGACTATCACTTCTTTCAGGCGCCTCTAGACCATTCCTGTGCCAACGACGTCAAGGGGACGACTCGTGCTGGTCGTGCCAATACACTTGTCCGTGCCTTATAATCGAGGCCGTGCCTCCCAAGTATCAACTAGACTTAATCAACTTGCCTTACGACCCTTCCTGACTTAACTCGAGACGAGGCCACATTCATGCCATGTCACGTATCCTTGATATAGTATAATGCCCCAGTACCAGAATACTGGCGAGTGGGGGCGAACATAGCCAGCTACGTATATTAAAGTGCAACCCACCTCGTTATACGGTCACGACTGTCTAGATACATGAGGGTTTAACTACCAGCCATCAGTCTCTTATGGTCATGAATAAGCCTATTGTCTCAATCTCAAGCAAGTAATAACAGTTACAAGATATCAGAGCTCCAATTATATAATAGCAAGGCGTCCCATACATTATATATTTGGATGATCATGAAGCTAGTCGTACAAAATGTCAAGACTAGCAAGAGTTTCAGTCATACATGATCAACCCTAGGATTTGTCAATCATGTTACAGCCCGTAGGCAGACAGTAAATAAAGGTGCAATACGAGCTAACACGTGCTCGCCGGCTAAACGCCTCAAAAGAATAGTTTTACAATAAAGTAGAAGAACAAAAGAAACCCACTCGTTGCCAGGGTTACGCCTGGTGGTCACCATCTGGCTGGAAGGTAGGTAGATCCTCTAGAGCTGCTCCGATATCTGGCCATACAAAACTAGCTGGGTCAGACCCCAGAAAGAGTAAGTGTCATAAAGGAGGCTTCACTTAGAAACTAAAACCAGCATATAATAAATGAATATTAAAGATAATTATAAGGATACGGATAATAACAGGGACAATAATAGTAAATTGAGTACGAAGAAACCATTCAAGTAGCCAGGTTGCAACCCTTAAATCCAACAAGGACCGAGGTTACAACCCTTCACCTGAATAGAAACTCATCTCAAATACTTGTTGGTAAAGTAAAACATGACAATCATGACGTAGGGTGCAATAAGACAATAAACGAAAATAGGACACAGAACTGCTCCGGGAGCCAGGTTATAACCCTTAAACCAAACAAGGACCGAGGTTGTAACCCTTCGCCTGAACAGAACTGGACCCCTGATCATTATTGTTAAGGAAAGCATAAATAATCATGATGATATATGATAAGAGAACCATGGGACTATTCAGATAACCAAGTTACAACCCTTAAACCAAACAAGGATCGGAGTTGTAACCCTTCACCTGAACAGAACTTGGTTTCTCATCATTTATCGATAAGTAAAGCACAAGAAATCAGGTCATGCTACAATCTTATACAGGATCAGGATAAAACTAGGCTGGGCCAGACTCCATCCAATCAATCATGGCCACGTAATGAGTACGGCTTGATACTTTAACTAACTAGGGTTATCACATGCCTAGTTACTAGCAAAATGCAGTGAGATTATTCCAGCAGCCACAAGCCCTGCAGACCATCTAGGTTATCCAGACGTAATTAGGGGATTGAATTCAGGTGGGTACATCGTCTAAGAACGCATGTACCCTTTAAGTAGTTTGGTGGTTGCAACACATGTCAGTGTGTTGGAAATGTGTCCTACTCGACGGTAGGCTACAAATCTCATGATGGGGCGCCCAGATAACGGGATTGCCTATAGCTGAAAAATCTCTCCATGACTACTGGATTTTTTAGTTATTAGCCTTAGTCAATTTTAGTAGGTACCCCAAACCGTGGTATTCAGGGATCCCTATCTTAGACATGATGCAAGACAATGCTAGTTTGTTTGTACAAATACAATCGTCCACGGTATCCAGGCCAATCATTTTTGTCATGTCGAGCTAGCTGTCGCAACAGCATATCAAGGTACATTATGTCAGCTTTTACTCGTCAAGAGTGCGCTATGACGGGCCACTATCGTATTCATGGAACATGTACAAAATTTACTTGGTATAAGCATTCACAGAGGATCAGGAAACATGAGCATAATTGTAATATTACAATATAATAATAATAATAATATAATAATAAAGGAGGATAAGAACTATTGTCATGCCCCGCTCCGGTAGAAGCGCTGCTAGCTCTCTTTCTTAGCCTTCTGCTGCTCTAGTTGAACGACCCAAGACCTGCTTGTCTTACTAGTCTGGTTGAGCTAACCAAAACCTGTCCTCTTAGCTTCCTGCTTTGACCGCACTAGACCTTCCTATCGCTTAGTTTGCTACTCTGGATGACAGCTTCTGGCTACTTACCTCTTGCCGCACGGGCCTAGGTTGCGCCCGTGCAAGGCTGAGTCCATAAACGGCCAATTTTAGCTAGGCTACAGAGTCGCACAGAGCGTTCCTATTTGCAGCGGAAAGTAATGAACACAAATTGAAGCAATTTTAAACTCTTTATTGACATTCAAGAAGTTTACAAGCGGCGCTAGGCCGAGATTACAAATCGCTCAAGCTCTCCCTCTCTGAAACATAAAAGGTGTGCCAAATGGCTTACAAGATAGAATAATTCATGGCGATGTTTCGATACATTATGTCCTGTATATGGTGCTTCAGCTTCTTGCAACGCTTCAAGGCCCCAGAGAGAGCTCCGCGCCTTAGCACGTTCGAGGGAAGCTCCGTACCTGACGACGTCTCCTACATCCTGCACGCAGACTGTGGGGTTATTAGTACATTGTTATGCACTGGTGGGGAGGCTAGCTCGCCCACAATGCTATCATTACCAAACTCATTCTATTTACTTCTGTGTACCATCTATCATTCATTGTCTTACTAATCTTGCCTTAGGGTCAATTTTATGGCACATATCATAACCTATCTCGTATTGCCGAATTCATGTGTCGCATGGAAATACATGCACGACTTATCCATACTTACCATCCGGCCTTTCCTATCCAAAATAAACCAAGTTAGTCAACAATTTATATGTAATAACTTAACGTGATTCTCATAAACATTCAATGTCAAGGGCGTGTCCTTGCCTCAGGTCCTAGCGCGTCGTCTGCGTGTATTCTAACTCATTTACATGAAGTATGCCTTATCCCTTGGTGTGTTACATTTCAAGCCTGTTCAGGAGGCGCCACATTTAGTTAACTTAGACTACTTTGATTTCAATGTAAGGACTTGAACGTAGATTGCCACCAGCAAAGTCCACCTAATCTATATACACCGGTCGCTGGCACCACAAGCCATTTTGGACATTTTCTCCGTTGCTAATTTCTCACCTATCATCGCGTGCGGCTGGAACACCTTGATAGTCTTTTGAAACACCCCGCCCTTACGTCTTCTGGGTGGCCAAGCTCGTATCCAAGTAGCCCGTAAGCCTCTTGATTCTGCCTAGGCCGGCCACGATCCTCCCTTTGATCATGCCGCGGAATCCCTTATGTCTCCCACCTCCCGTATACGGAGGGATTGTCCACGACCATATCGTATTGTTTGTCATTTTAACTTAACGGCTGTCTTCGAGCCGTAGGCTAACCCTTAGCCATAATACGTTATCGACCAGGTTGGCGTCCGTGCAGCGCGGGTAGCGAGCCCCGTTGCCACGTGCCCGTCATACCTGTCGCTAACCATTCCTTTTTTTTTATCTTTTATTCGTTCTTTCTTTTCTTTCTTTCTTTCACTTGTTCATTCATTCATTGATTCATTCATTCACTTATTCATTCATTTTTCATTCATACCTTATGCAACTCCCCGTGCCGGAGTCGCCTTGGCGACCCATCGGTCCCATAGTCTTTCAATGTTGCTATACTCTACTCGGAACAACTATGTTGATAGCCTTCCCTTTTCATTGTTGTAACCCATTCATTGTTTCATTGTTGAATGCATAAGGAACTTAAATGTAAGCTTGTGCCTTAGCACGAGCGTGAAGCGCGGTGCGAGAGTTCTCACATTTTCTATGTTCTTTTCCATATTCTATACAAGCATACATGATGGGATTATTTCCTTAGCTAGGTGCGTTGGGTCATTTATTAGCATGCGCGGTGTTATCGTCTAGCGATTCTAGCGATAGTGTCCATATTGTTATGTGTCTAGGCTAAGCAAAGACAGGTTCATCGGAGCCACCCACCTTAGCGATGTTCGCATCGGCTGAGCGATACTCCGAGCGTGCCTTTGAAAGTCTAAGTTTGGATTCCTCTTGACGGCCAATGTAAGCCTTGCTTCGATTCTTCGTCAGGTCGATGCCAACTCTTCGGGTCGACGGCTCGTTTGAGTCGTTGCACTTGCCATTTGAATCGGCATTCCGCTAGGGCGGAGCGGGTCATTACAACTATAAAAAGAGCCATGCGGCTGGAAGAGAGCACATGCGGCTGAGAGGGAACTGGCATATGCGGCAGGGAAGGGGATGGGGTCATGCAGCAGGAAAGGGAAACAAGGACTCATGCGGCTGCGGAATGCAAGCTCATGCGGCTGGAAGAGAACGGGCGCATGCGGCTGGAAGAGAACGGTTCATACGGCTCAGGACGAATGAGCATATGCGGCTGGGAGAATACGGGTCTATACGGCTCGAGGGATGCGGGTTCATGCGGCAATGGCGAAAGACCTCATGCGGCTGCGGAATGCAAGCTCATACGGCTGGAAGAGAACGGGCGCATGCGGCTGGAAAATGTGGGCATATGCGGCAGTAGGCCAACTAAGTCATGCGGCCCAGGAGATTGGGACTTATGCGGCCGGGACAATGGAATCATAGCCTATGCGGCTCGGAGACTGGGTTCATACGGCTGAAGGATGCGGGAGTTCATGTGGTCGAAACTGCCATGCGGCTAAGGCTGCCATGCTGCCAAGGAAAACTTGCCGCAAGAAAGTCCATGCGGTCAAGCACTGTTCTTCTTCTCCACTTTCCGAGAATAAGAACTAAGGAACGCCATGGCTTCAAATCTCCATAACTCCTTCATCTAAGGTCTGAATCCAGACTTCCATAGGTCAAAATGGGGCAAAAAGAAATTCTCTACATCATGGAACCATTAAAACTCGAAAATAATAAGGTTAGATAGATCAAAACCCAAGAAATCCAAAAATATAATAAGCTTAGATCTACACAATTTTAACCATAGAAATTAGAAATGCTAAGTATTAAAGTGTCTTAGAATCTTGTGGAGAAGAAAATAGAATAATAAAATTTGAGTTCCTCCATGAAGCAAGCTGCACTTGTCTAGGCTCTTCTCTGGTAGGTGGAGAGAGTAATAGAGGAAGAAGAAGTAATGAAGAAGAAAATAAATAAGGAAAGAGAAAGGGGCGGCTAATAAAGGAGGGAAGGGGTGGTAGGTGGGGTTGGTCTACATAAAAAACCAAGCCAAACCGAACCAAGCCAACCGAGCCGAACCAAGCAAATGAAATGCCAAGATAAATCATGCAATGAGACATGCAATATACGTACACGTATACCAAAATACGTAATACAAACTACGGTCATTACAACTCTACCCACCTTAAAAAAATTCTGTCCTCGGAATTTAATTAAGATGCTAGAGAGACAAGGACAAGCTATACTAATCACAGACAAGCTATAACAGGGTAACTCTACACCAAAACAGTCAATTTGTAACACTTTATTTTTTCCAATCGTAACGGTTATTACCGTTACAAGATTGTCACGATAATTACCATGACAATAATAAAATAAATGTTACTAAAAAAATATTTTTGTATTTTATATTTGATGTATTTATTGTAACGAAAATGATCGTGACTAGGAAACAAAAGTGTGACAAAAATTTTAGTTCCCTCTTCTAATTCCATATCCCTCCTTTTTTTTTGGTTCTCTCCTTACTTCCCATCCCAATCATCTCTTCCTCACTCCCCTAACACCCTCTCATCTAAGCCATCCCCATCCAGCCCTCCGCCACCACCACCCTCACCGGCGCCATCACCACTCCTGCCACCACTCTCTCACACTCTTAATCTCCTATAGATCCAAACCCTAACCCTAAAAATTGTAAAGAATAATGGTTGATGAGAGAGACAAGGGTGAGATCATGGAGAAGAATGGCGTCGATTTGCCCTAGAAGAACGACTTGTGCTACATCTTTCTTGATGCTACCTGGGTAAAATCTATCGTCAATAATTTTTTTCTTTTTTTCCCCATCTTTCTTGATGCCCAAGAAGAGACAAGGGAGAGCCGCTGGCGGTGACGCTGGGGAAGTACGTGAGGATCGTGCGGACCGAGCACTGCTTCCTTCTCTTCGAGGAGCTCGGGAAAAGGGACCAGTGGCTCCAGTGCCTCGAGGTTCGTTCTCTCTTTTCCTCCAAATCTGATTTTTTTTATCAAAAAGATGCAGTCTTGGCTTATCTTTACTGCACCTCCACCCTTCTGTTCGATGAATTGCTCCACAGAGAATGTGTTCCGTGAATTGGTTGGATATTGATGGCATTGTCGTATTCATTGTACTTCGCTGATGGGTTTAGTTTGCGGTTTGATTAGGCCGAAGAGGGATAAATTATCCATTTGGGATTAGTAGGTGGATGGTGAACTGGTTTGACAAGCTCAGCAAGGGAGACTAATGGCTCCAATGCTTGGCGGTTCATTTTTTTCAATCCATGGAACTCAAAGATATAGCCTTTCTTTGTTCTCTCTGATGAAATATGTCATAGAGTTCACATACTTGGCTTGCTGAAGTCTTGATGGTGGGTTCTTTCTTTGTTCTCGGGTTCTTAGCATTTCGTTCTCGGGCTTTTCACGAGGTTTCATTTAGAGCGGTAAAGGGATAGATTATCCATTCTTCTCAGAAAATTTTGGTTTATTTGTGTTGACAAGAGGTGGATGATAAATTGGTTTGCAAGCGCCAGGGACTGATGGATTCTCATGAAAGTATTGGGTCGCATGTTATCGCCAAGGAGCTTGTAAAGATGTCATATTGCATCAAAGACTATCTTGGAATTATAATTGTGTTCCTTACATTTTACTTTTTTTTTGGTAAACGACATGCATGACAAATTTCAGAGTGTATTTATATAAATAAAATAGTCTTTAGTGTAATCTAGACTGCTCGCATGTACATATTATAAGTCGCACTATACGCTAATGAAATATAGATATTCTAAACCAGGTTTTTTGTAATCAGGTTTAAACCTGAATGATCCAACCCATTTTTAGTCAGTTCAGTATTTTGTTTAATTTAGAATATGGCTGCTGCCACACATACAATTTTAAGTCCACTAAACACTAACTGAAGATACATATTCTAAACAAGATTTTTTATAACCGGGTTTGAACCCAACCCATACAGAGAACCAAATTTGTCTGCAGTTTTAGCCTGGATACTGCCATGTGGGTTATGAGTGGTTGTTCCTTCTGAAGCGGTATACCGTCTGGTACGTCGCCAAAATGACTGATATCCTGAACAGCCTGATCTGTGTTTTTGGCGGTTTGAGATCTAACTATTAGAGCACCTGATTTAGACATGTCTAATGATGCTATGTCTAACAACTGACTATACTTCCTCTGTCTCTCTCTCTCCCCCCTCTTGTTGTCTGAAAGGATATCTTTGCATCAGCTCTTATTTTATCATAAAGAAAGAAATTATGAAGTTCCTTGAGTTTCTCTCTTCTTTTGCTCTAGCAACTTACAAGCAGCTTTATATATATTCTTTTTTTTTCAATGAGGAATAGCATCCGGAATAAGATTGATTGATTTTTATTTTGATTTGAGCTTTGGGGAACTAGGTTATCATAAATTGCTCAATCTCAGCGATTTACTTTCTCGAGTTTTGTTCTTGATTGTGGAACATTTCCGTTCAAGAACGTTAATTGGAGCATTCATAAGTTCCAAACCATGCAATCGAAATTAATTCTAGTAATGCACGTCCGATTCTTTTGTTTGGAAAGGGACATTTCAACACTATTAATGGAGGAAAAGTACATGTTGTACTTGATTTACAACAATCAAGTAGCCTACCCTCACTGTAAAAAAGATTTATTCCTATTTGCACACTTCATTCCATGTAAGCAGCCCGAAAAAGTTTGCCCCCTTTCCCCGTTACATGTTCAATACTAAGTGTTGTACCATGTTCATTCCTCGTTCTAGGTAACCTTGCCAAGTTTAATGAATTCAATAAGTTTAACGAGTCCTATTCCCGAAGGAATTAGGCCACATATATGCGTAAGCTATAGGAAACATGGAGAGTAATTATCCTCCTTATTCTTGTAAAGTACCATATTCAGATCCTTTTCTTCTTCTTGAGTTTGATGATTATACAACATCTTAGAGGAGAAGTTTAACTCTTAGTGCTAGTTATGGAAGTTTTATGACAAATATTGAAGACGTTTTACTTTTTGCTCGATATTGTGGCAGATGCATGAAGTTTAAAGTAAATACAAGAGGTTTTTACTCAATATTATTAATTCTTGGGCAATTGGAAGAAGGGTTAGTGATAAGGCCAACCAATGGTTCCATGCCTTTGTAGGTTTGTGCCAGTTTTATTTATGGAATGTAGTTCCATAGAAGTGTAAAAGTTGGGTCAATTTATCAGGAGTAAAAAGATAGAGGGTGAGTACAATACTATTTGTGAATATTAATTTTGTGCACTAAGTGGCTGAGAGGTCTTTCCTTTTTGTTCTTTTTGTTAGTAAGAAAGAAAAGTTGTACCAGATCCAGGTTGACTCTGGTAACATCTTTCCTAACCTGGACAACTTCAAGTGGAGTCTCAGCCAACTACGATTTAACTGACTGTAGGCTTTTTTTTTGGCCCATTCGAATACCAGGTTGCTCTCTGGATCACTCTCGAACTTGCAACCTAATTGGAACTGCACATTTCACTCAAAACCAGCTGGGTCAAGTGGTTCAGTCAGTTCATTGATAAACTCCCCACTTTCAATGGTTTCCATTTTTTTTATCGTTCTTTTATTTTATAGACCGTGATAACATCCTTTTTCTTAAAAGCAGTCCAACTGGATGCTCCAGTTTGGTTCTCACAACGTTGCTCATTATTTATAATTAATCCCATGAATGTCTCCCATTCCTTTCACAGGCATGCAAAATAGTTAAGGTTATCATATGTGTTATTCATGAACATGTTGATTCCTCTTTTGAAAAATTAAATGTGCTAATTTATTTATTATTCAAATCTCATATTAGATTGACAGTTTGGTATTTCTAGGATGACGCTATGATATATTAGATTGAGCATGATGTGAACCAAATCCTTATGATTTTAGAAATTAAGTATGGGTAATGTTACGATAGAATGGTACTTGTATACACTCTTTTTGTAACATGATCACTATCTAAAGTCTCTTGAATCTTTTTGCCACTGCAGACTTAATAATAGTCGTCCATTATATTTCTGAGTAATTTTGTTACATGAGAGCCTAGTTCAAGTATTTTAAACTTTTATGACTTGCCCTTTATTTGTGTTTTCAGAGAGCATAGCTATTGAAACTACTTGCATTGGAATTACATTTAGCTGATATGGGTTCATCTACGCACAGAGAAACGTGCCTGGCCATACTTTCTCAGATTTTTGTTCAATGTACTGCTGAAAACTTCAACGAACCAAATTCACTCCAGGCGTATGAGACATATGCTAGCTCTGTTGGAAATAGATCCATGAACTGTAATAAGGTATTATTTTAGGCTTGTTTACTATTCTAGTTATATGTTCATTGGATCAACTAAAAGCGCAGGCAATTAACAGATACAATTATTCTTAGTTGTGGCATATGAATTGTTTTGTATTACTTTCATATCTAACTTTGCTTTTATGCCATTAACTTGCCTTTTCTAAATTTAATTTCGTCACTAGTTTTTACAAAATTCCTCTTCTTTATTTACGTTGGACAGGCACATTGCTTCTTTATATTTTATATAGGTAATTTTTTATCCAACTCAACACGTTCATTTAATTTCTCTTCATATCTCTAGTTATTGTAAGCAGAATCCAGTATAAATTGAGTAAGGCCTAGAGAAGGCCAAAAAGCGTTGTGCCTTGTATCATGAGTCTCATGATCAAAGAGTTTATACTAGTGAGTTGGTACACTAGAAATGAAAGCAATCATATTTTTTGTGCGTTAACATTGACCATCTGATATAATTATGTATTTATCTAATAGGTAATTTTTTTAATACAATCATGTACTTTTACCTTAAATATGATTTATTGACGCATCAAGAAATCTGCATTTTGAATATTGAACATTGATGTGTGAAAAAGAATATGGTGTGGACTTGGTACACCAGTTCCTTGAATATGATTTATCTCCATGGAGGGAAAGCTAGGGTGGACGAGCACAGCTTCTTCTCTGAAACTTCAGGTAGCGTGAGAGGCATTGGATTAGATTCTTCTCCTGATAGCTCTTGGCCTAGCCTGCTGCCTTCTCGCGTGTCCTCATTTCCAATATCAGAAGCCAGAGACAGTCCTTCTTGTTGCCTCCTACCCACAGCTTCACGGTCTGCAAGATTTTGGACATCAGCAGCATTCTTTCTTTGGTGGCAACTTTGGCGTTTCTCCAGAGCCCGTGAAGCATGAGAACCGTTCTCTTCGTCCCTTCTTTGATGAATGGCCCAAGGCAAGTGACCCATGGCCGAGACTGGAAGATGATAGGTCCTCATACTCCACGACCCAGCTCTCAATTTCAATACCCATGGCATCCTCTGACTTCTCAACCACCACTTCCAGGTCTCACAATGGTGCGTTTCTAAAATCTTGAGTAACTGATTCTACCATATTTTAGTTGTGCTGATGATATGGACTATAGAAACACCACACCTTGTTCTGAACTCTTTTTGCCTTGATACAGATGATTGAAGGTGAAATCTGCAGCTGCTTGACTCTTCATGTAGCACTGCTTTCAGGATTTAGTTCTTGAAATCTGCAGGTGCATTTTTGGAGTTTTCCTGGTATCAAGGAGCAGTTGGATATTTAGCTTCATATGGTCCCTTTAGCAAGATGGAAACCTTCACATGGTCCCTTTAGCTTCAGCCATCCATGGAGCCAATATATGAAGATTGGCACAGTAATGAGCCATTGTGCTTACTGCATAGAAGCCCTCTATGGCTGCATACATTCATAAATCCAGGTAAAGAGAATGATTCATAAGTTATTTTTCTTTGCTTCAGAAACTTGATTGTCGATAGCTTATCTAGATTTGATCTTTTGGCCTAAAAAAAGCTGTCGATTTAGTAAAGAAACACCTTAGCAATGTTTTCACTAACCTGAGTTTTGAGTTGTCCAAAGTCTTGAAAGAGGCAGCAAACATGAATTATAGAAATTATGGAATTTATGGCTGCATACATTCAGAAATCCATGTAAAGTGAATGATTCATACATCTACATTTTTTTCTTTGCTTATTGTCGGTAGCTTATCTATATTTATTCTTTTGGCCTATCAAGACAACGAAGGCTTCCTCCATTATAGAGGTTATGGTGGTAGACATGAATTATGCAGTAGAAGAGGTTTTAAGAACCCTGCCACAAGCAGTAGGAGCAACAGCAGTAACTCGAGTGATCAAGAGAAGGAACAGATCATCATATCGACAGCACCAATCATGCTGCTGATGGAAGCCTTGCCCCTCATCTCAGTTTCCTCCCTAGTGATCGAGATATCTACGAGGATCAAAGAGGTGGTAGATGCAATCGAGGACTTGGTAGAGCTTGCAGGTTTTGCAACCAACGACAATGTCTATTTGGCAGAGACTAAACCAATGAACGCCACTTCTTCCATCGGATCTGAAAATGAAGACATGAACTGATCAAAGAGTTACTACTATATTTTTGTTTCTGTTTGAGATTTTTTTTCAACTTTTCTGTTAATAGAGTGGCTAGTCAGTACTATTGTTGCAAGATTCTGTTGAGAATGGTAATGAAAGTCTTTGAGTTATAATGATGCTTGTGGTCCATGTGGTATGTATATTGGTAATTTTCATCCTTTTGTTTGACTGGTTTGATGTAGGTGCACAACAATATGTTTGATGAAGGTGCACTACAATATATGTTTACTGGTTTGATGTAGGTTCATGGAAAATACATTCATTTTTTTAAATGTATTTCTAACGGTTATAACCCTTATAGTAAACAGTAATAACGTAAATAATTTGGATTTTTGTACCGGTTATAAACGTGAGAAAAGAAAACTTTCTAACGGTAGTAGCCCTCATAATTTTTTTCTTTTGTAATGGAAATAAACGTTATTGATATCTTATTTTGTAATGATTATAACCGTTACAAATATTTATTTTTGTCACGGTTATAACCGTTACAAATATTTACTTTTGTAACGGTTATAACCGTGACTAAAAAAATGCCACGCCTAGTTTGTCACGCTTATTACCGTGACTAAAATTATTCGTCACGGTAATAACCGTGAGTAATTGCCAGTTTTGGTGTAGTGTAATCAATAAAGCAATCATTCATTCAAGTAAGGAATTGAGAGAATAAGGCATAAGAGAGACATTATACCTTACGAGTCAAACAGGTCGGGATATGGCGATCAGATATCATCCTCACGTTTCCACGTTGACTCACCCAAAGAACGATGACCCCAAGCAACATGAACTAAACTAATAGTCTTGTTCTTGAGTATCTTCTCTCTCCGGTCTAATATAGACATGGGTCTCTCCTCATACGAAAGTTTGGTACCAACATCCAATTCCGAATGATCCAGGATGTGGCTCGGGTCCGGGATATACCGCCGCAATTGGGATACATAAAAATATCATGCACCTCACGTAACAACGACGGAATAGCGAGACGATAGGATACATTTCCTACTCGCTCCAGGATGTCGAACGGTCCTATATACCTAGGACTAAGCTTTTCCCATACGCCAAAATAAATGACGCCACGGTTAGACGAAATCCTTAGGAATACATGGTCGCCGACAGAAAACTCAAGGGGGCGCCGATGAGAATCGGCCCAATGACGCTGGCGATCTTGCGCAAGGCGAAGATGATCTCTGACTCTCTTGACCACCTCAACTGTCTACGCAATTATTTTCGGACCGAGCAACTACCTCTCTCCAACATCGTCCTATGCTTGCAGGGATCTGCACTTCCTACCATATAGTGCCTCGAACGGTGCTATTTAGATACTGGCCTGAAAACTGTCGTTGTACAAGAACTCCACCAGGTGCAGGCAATATTTTCACGAACCATCGAAGTCGAGTGTACAAGATCTCAACATATCTTCCAAGGTTCGTATGGTATGCTCTGACTGACCATCTGTCTGCGGATGATAAGTTGAGCTGAACTGGAGGTGAGTTTCCAAACTCTCTTGCAGGCTACGCCAAAAGTGCGAAGTAAATCTTGAATCTATGTCCGAGGTGATACTGACTGGTACACCGTAAAATCTGATGATCTGCCGGAGGTACATCTCTGCTAGCTAAGCCGTCGACTGACCAACTCTGAATGAAAGAAAGTGAGCCATCTTTGTGAGCTTGTCTATAATAACCCAAATAGCATCTCCACCCGGGGACCTAGGTAATCCAGTCACGAAATCCATGGTTATATGCTCCCACTTCCATTCTGGAATTGGCAAGGGCTGAAGAAGTCCAACCGGCCTCTGATGTTCAGCCTTAACTTATTGATAAACCAAATATCGAGAGACAAATCGGGCTATCTCCTTCTTCATGCCATTCTACCAAAAGTGCTGACAAATATCACGGTACATCTTCCTGCCACTGGGATGAATGGAATACTGAAAACGGTGAGCTTCTGCCATGATCTCCTGTCTGATTCACCACTGGGTACACAAAGATGCTTCCCATGTCAAAGTGTACCGTCTTCATGGATACATAACTCTGGTCTTCGTCCTGCCTCACACTCTGCTCTGAGCCACTGAAGCTTGGAATCTGTTGACTGTGCCATCCAGATCCTCTCGACTATACTGGACTGAACTTGCATACTGGTCATCAATGCCACACTGGTAGGAAGGACAACTTCTATACCCATCTTCTGAAGATCTGCTAACAACTCTGGTTGCGCTGTTAGGAAATAAACTCCGGCTCTCCTGCTCAATGCATCTGCAATGACGTTGGCCTTCCCAGGATGATACTGCAGGTTGACATCATAATCCACAAGTAGCTTTAGCTATCTCCTCTGACGCATGTTAAGATCCTTCTGAGTGAAAACATACTTCAGGCTCTTGTGGTCGGTGAAAATCTCTACCCTATCTCCGTACAAGTAGTGCCTCTACAACTTAAGTGCAAAAACTACTGCTGCCAGCTCCAAGTCATGGGTTGGGTAATTCCTCTCATGATCACGAAGTTGATGTGACGCATAAGCTATTACCTTTCCATGCTGCATCAAAACACATTCTAAACCTCTGCCTGAAGCATCATAATACACTGAGAATCCCTCGGTCCCATCTGGAAGCGTGAGAATGGGTGCCGTCATCAAATCTCGCTCCAACTTCTCAAAAAAATCCTGACACTCTGCTGTCCAAGAAAATTGCACATCCTTGCGGGTCAACTAGGTCAAGGGCGCTAAAGTCCGAGCAAAGTCTGAAACAAATTGTCGGTGTAGAAGCATGGAAAATAACAAGAAAAGTCCATGCGACTCAGACAGAAAGAGTCTCATGCGGCTCAAGAATCCATTAGGCATTCATGCAGTTCAAAAGAGCCTCATGCGGCTCAGATAGCTCCATGCGGCTCAGGAATGAGCCACGTGGCCCAAAGCAGTTCGCCTCTATAGCTGGCCATAAAGCAACTGCTTTATTAAATGCCCTGACGGCAGCTCTGACAGAAAGGTGAAGTGACAGTTTTAACATAAAGCTGAAAAGATAGCTCTGATATGATGGCGTGCTCCTAGAAAAAAGAAGAAAATCTTTTATATAGCTGGCATGATCCGTCAAGTCCAAAGCTTCCTATGCGGCTGCCACTCCTATGCGGCTGACACCCCTATGCGGTTGCTCTCTTCATGCGGCTGCCTCCTTCATGCGGCTGCCACCTTCATGCGGCTTCCTTCCTTCATACGGCTGCCTCCTTCATGTGGCTGCCCCCTTCATATGGCTGCCTCCTTCATACGGCTGCCCCCTTCATGCGGCTGCCACCTTCATGCGGCTGCCTCCTTCATACGGCTGCCCCTTCATACGGCTGCCTCCTTCATGTGGCTGCCTCCTTCATGTGGCTGCCTCCTTCACGAGGCTGCCATCCTCACGCGGCTATCCCCCTCATGCGGCCACCACCCTCATGCGGCTGCTACCTTCATGCGGCTAGGAGTGTGGGGGCAACCCATATGCGTTTCATTTAGAGACTGCATTCATGCGGCTCCGTCAGGACGTCCCACTCATGACAGTTGAGACACGTGGCGGTCCTCATAACAATTGAAACACGTGGCGATCTTATCCCCTCGGAGTCATGGCTGCTAGCAAATCATAACAACCCAGATTTGTTATAATCATCATAATTACTCAGATCAAATCAGATTTGTTGTAATTAAGCAAATTGAACACGTGGCAAGAGATTCGAGCTTGTCATGACAAATTATGAAGATTCATTGCCATCAACATTAATTGCCCATACGAATTTGGCGCAATCAAAATTAACTGCCCAGATTTGATGCAATCAAGATTAATGGTCCAGATTATTGGTCGCCGACTTTTCAAGGGGCAATCATTGTAAACACTAATGATCACACCCCCACTTCTATAAATAGCAAGGTGCCATTCCCTTGCAAACCCTGGAGAGAAGAGAGGGAAAAGAAAAGAACAGAGAGAGACTCTCCACCCGGCTGGACACACAAAGAAACAAAGGCACGCACAGAAGAGTCTTTCCACACACCCCGAGAGCATTTCTTCATCAGAGCCAAGGCTACGTCCGATCGTCCAAGGAGTAAGGCAGAGCTGTCGTCGATTTTTTGAGCCTCTATCGTCACCCCCCAGAATAAAAAATAAACAATCGTACTTATATTGCTGTACTTAGGTTTTCATTCCTAGGCTTTCTTTGTACGAACGAGTTTGTATTGTGAGTCTAAGTTCAGTCCTCCTATAAAATTGTTCTGTACTTTTACAATCAATAGAAAATACGATGGCGACTCAGCTGGGGACTGACTTCTCCACGGCTGAGAAGTTGGTGACGCAATCGGACGCAGCCAAACTTGGCTCCACTCAATAAATACTGGTCACCCGGTTCGACAAACAGGCGTTTGAAGAAAAGCTCTCCGACGGGAGCGCTGGCCCGATCCAGCGGTGAGCCCGCACGAAGAAGGCCCGCAGGGAGTGGAGGCCCAAATCATTCGCTCCTACCCAACTCTCGAAGAAGTACTCTCTGTTGCTCAAGACAGCGGAGAAAACTCTTATGCGGCCCTACTTCAGGCCATAGAGGACTCTGCTGTCCCCAAGTCCGGCAGAAGAAAACACTATGATGCTGGACTTACAGGAAAAAAGAGGAACTCTATGCGGACCAAGTCGCATAAGGGTGCCAGCCGCATGAAGAAGGCTCATGCGGTCGCAACCGCCAGCCGCATAAAGAAGACTCATGCGGCCACAGAAGTCAGCTGTATGCAGGCATCCTGTACGGTTACGACTCCCAGCTGCATCCCGAAGGTTCATGCGGCTACCGCTCCCAGTCGCATACAGAAGGGTCATGCGGCCACACATATCAGGGTCATGCGGCCACACGTGTCCATCCTCCGGCGGCCAACGAACGGGATAGTTATCAAGAGTCTCCTAAAAATGATCAGGTGCAAGTACTCGTACTACCCCCATATCAGGGAGCAGGCAGGATGCCAACATACTCATGTTCTTAGAACTCCCGGGACCACAAAACGGGTGACTTGTGCAACGTAATTCTTCACAAACGCAAGAAAAGAGACGAAGACTCGATTTGCATAGAGTCCTTTCGGGGACATCACTGCACCCAAGTCATTGTCAATTGCTGCTGCAATAAGGAGGCAGTACAAGAAGACTGACAGTCCGTCTTCCAATGATTGCAACACCCAAGCTCAGAAGACGAAGCGCTTTTCGTCGCCTCCTGTAATTCTGCTCTGATGATTTCTGGTAGCGGTAGAGGGAAGAAAACAAATGTCTCCAGTCCGAAAATCTCCACCGGCGTAACCAAGAAACTCTCTTCTAAACGGTTGTCTACTGTAGGGTGTGAAAATTATGACACGCTGACATAAGACTCAGCCAAAATCATACGCTCAAGGCTATACGCTCAGTCAAAGCCATACGCTCAAGGCTATACGCTCAGCCAAGGCCATACGCTCATCTAAAGGCCGTACGCTCAGTGAATATTTTATTATTTTCTGAGATGACAGCATAGCATGTATTTAATGAAGGATGAATCTGACACTTCGTCTTTCGTGCAAAAGACAGCTGCTCTATGAAGATTAGCCGTCGTATAGGTTTTCGAGAAATGATTTTGTCTCTTACAAGGACAGCTCAGCAGCTATCATAAATGCACAGCCATCATTACTGTCATTTCTGACAGTCTGTCAGCCATCATATCTGCAGCACGACGCTCGAGAGATATTTGTCAGTATTTCAAAATATGGCATATTTGAGAAGATTGAGGAGAGCCACGTGTCTACTCCCTCATTGTCCAACCAAGTGAGCGTATGGATTCCATACGACTCCTTGTCAACCAAGTGAGCGTATGGACCCCATACGACTCCTTGTCAACCAAGTGAGCGTATGGACTCTATACGACTCCTTGTCAACCAAGTGAGCGTATGGACCCCATACGACTCCTTGTCAACCAAGTGAGCGTATGGACCCCATACGACTCCTTGTCAACCAAGTGAGCGTATGGACCCCATACGACTCCTTGTCAACCAAGTGAGCGTATGGACCCCATACGACTCCTTGCCAACCAAGTGAGGGTATGGACCCCATACGACTCTTTATCAATAAAGTAAGCGTATCAGCCTTATATGGCTCTATGCTGCCCAAGTCAGCATATGCAAGACATGTGCCTTCAAAAGCTAGTGTATGACTCCTCTTCAAAGACAGCGTATCACAGCAAATGCATCCAGGATGACTTTCAACGTACAGTCAACACACGTTCTCACGTGTCCTGTACTCGGTTACCCACTTATTCAGAAGTTATGCAACGTGGCATTCATTCCATCAATCTCTCCTAGATATATTCCACTACTTTCAACCGTACTCCAACGTGTCTCCACCAGAATTTGCCACGCGTCCCTGCAGTTATGCACACGTCAAGTAACTGACTGAGCGTATGCTTCAGAACAGTTATCCAGAACTCTATAAAAGAGAGTTTCTTCATCTTCATCAGACACTACAATTAATTCAGAGAGAACAAAGAGATTGCCCAGTTGCTGTCCAAGTTCTTCAAAGTTCGAGTTTTCTTCATCGCATCGTCCAAGGGATAAAGTAATCGTCTTCTAGATTAGATTCCTACAGTTGTAATTTTCTCAGATACAAAATAAATAAAGTGAATTTATTTATGGAAAACAAATTGGAGACTCTGCTGGGGAAAGCTGTCTCCTCCAATGAGATAGCAACAACTCAATACGATACTTCGTCGATCGGCTCGACGAAGAAGACGATGGTCGTACAATTCGACCAATCTGCTTACGAAGAAATGCTCAAGGCGAAGGAGGGCCGAATTGCTTCCTCCGCTCTACCTGCTGCCAAGAAGAAGGGATGCTCTGTCTATGTCCCTAAGTCTTCTTCGACAGCCCGAGACGCTTCTGTCACTTCTCACACTGACAAGAACACGTCTTCAACTTCAATAAAGCACACTCCGGCTTCCCTGAACACGGCAACAGTGGCTTCTCCTAGTCACGCTGACAAAGTGGGTTCTTTAACCAAGTCAGCGTGTCCAAGGAAAACCATCTCTGGATATGTCAAAGTCTCTTCTCCTTCTACTCTTACGACAGCAGTCGGCTCTTTAGCCATTGATGACTCTGTGCGTATGGCAGTCAAAGGGCAGCGTACGGCGAAGGCAGCGTACAAAAGCCAACAAAAGGCAGCGTACGCTAAGCCAAAGCCGGCGTATGCTAGTAAAAAGGCAGCGTATGACCAGAAGTCCAAACTGAAGTCAGCGTATGCTAACAGATACAGTCCTTTGAATGTTTCTCAAAATTAGGCTGGGGGTTCTCTTCCACAGAACATACAAATGATTCCCCCACAACTTGCACATCTTGTACTAACCAAGGAGAAAGACTCTTTAGTCAACTCCTCTACTTCTAAGGTCTTTACCTCTGGAGTTAATTTGACAAGTACTCTTACTAGATCAAACAAAGGAAAACGCCTTTTGGCTACTTCCTCTAAAGATGGATTATTACCGACTCCTAGTCGGAATAATACCCATCTTCCTTCTCTCAAAATTTCTCGATCTGAGAAAGGCAAATTACAAGTATCCAAGACTGATACCAAAGTCATATCTCCTACGGATCTTCGTAACAAGCTTAATCAGAATCATCTCAGTTCCACTTCTGGTATTACGAAGCCTGATCAAACTGAGACAATTATACTAGACTCTGATGCAGAATATGCCAAGAACTATGTGGCTCAAATTAATCAGTCTTTATACACTCAAGAACCGAGAAGACAGAAGAACAAAAGACAAGTTTCTACACAGAAACTATCTTCAAGTACTTTCCAATCTGTTCCTACGGATCTCCGGGAGTATTTGCAAAATAAACGGAGAATTGACACTCCATCTGGCCATGACATTGCCTATATTTGCTATAAAAAGCATGGTTGCAACTTCCAACCTCGGGTTGTAATCCAGTGCTGTTGTTCACCAAAAAGACGATCTATTTTCGAACGGATTCAATATGAACCAATATTGGATGAAGATGAACCTCTTTATGCTTCTGTCAACATGACTTCCAGAAATATTGGGGGTAGCATACGGTCTGATGCTATATCAGATTCTGAAGATGGTGTTTATCTCGGCACCCGATCCAGGACCGGAGCCTTGGCCAGGGTCTCTTCTTCTTCTCATCCAAGTGGTAATCCGGAGATCACAGAGGACTTTCTTGGAGAGTCCAATTTTCCAGTATTGATTCCTGTAAATAGTCCCGGGAAAGATATTGACTCACACAGCAATGATTCAGAACGGACTGTTTCATCATCTATTCCTCGAATGATTACCACTTACATGGTGGATGGCAATCATGAATCTTCAACTAGCACTGAAGCTCGTGAGCAGAGGATTTCTTCCTTGGAACAACAGTTATGAGCTATGGCAGATACATTGAATGCTATGCACACTCTTATGCAAGCTCAGTATCAAACTCAGCAAGTTCAACAAACAGTACCACCAGTGGTATTAAATACTCCTGTTACCCTAAATCTGGAACCCTCTACTATTTCGGGGGTACAATCTAATGTTCCTGTACAAACCACTCTAAGTCAGCCTGGAGATGGGGGTGGTACATATGCTGCAGTCCCTCCTCCCAATTACACTCAACAAGTTACAACTCCACAATCTTTCGGAATTGTTACTGAAGAGTTAAGGAATCTTCGAACTCAATTTGAGGCATTTAAACAAAAGGATGGTTTATAAAGGTTAGGTATCAAGCAACCTTACCCGATAGAATGGAAGCAAGTATTATATCCTCCTAAATACAAGCCTCCGACTATCTCTTTCTTTGATGGAACTACCTCCCCAAGTCAATTCATTAATCATTTTGAAGTAATGACTGATCAGTTGCAACCAAGCGATGCCCTCCTCACTCGGGTGTTCGTCGGATGTCTTAAAGGAACAACTTATGAATGGTATAGAAGTCTCCCGGATGGGTGCATTACTTCATTTGCTGGGTTCAAACAAATGTTTCTTGAACGATTCTATGAAGGGCTCAATGACATGACCATGTCAGCCCTCATAAGAATTAAACAGAAAAATAATGAAACCACTGAGGACTTCATTGAAAGATTCAGAAAAGAAGCCCTCAAAATGCCTCTTGGAACTCCCGATGCTGTTACTATCGACACTTGCAAGTCGAATCTCTTACCAATCATCAGTATATGGACAGGGTCCACTCAGTTTCAAGATTGGCCTTCTTTCATCGTCAGTGCCAAGGCTGCTGAAGTCAGTATTGAGACCTTCAAAGGCCTGGGGGTACAAATGGCTCCCAAAGAATTAAATCAGAGTGCTAGCAATAGTACTCGACCCAATAATTGCAAAGGAAAAGAGGCTCTTGAAGTCAATCTCCAGAGCAATAGTCAAGAGGTAAAGACTACCCAAGCTACTCCAGCTCCAACAAATCAACAACAGAGACCTCCTCGGCCGAAGGAAGAATATTCTTTCAATGATGACGATGTTCAGGGTATCTTTGAATGTTGCTCAAAGGTAACAAAATACAATTGCCAGAAATCAAAAAGCCTGATGAAGCCAACAAAATAGATCATCCAAAATACTGTCCATATCATAGAATGCTGGGTCATACAATCCGGTCTTGCTATGTATTAAAAAGAAAGATCCAAGAGATGATTAAATCAGGAGCTGTAACACTGACACCCAAAGACAAGACAGTCACAGCAAATGTAATTTCAATGCAGTTCGGTGACTTCCTTCCTTTAATGGTGGAAAGTGGGATTGTTCCTATCCCCAAAGTAACTCTCGAAGTGGTGAATATCCCACCAGCACAGAATAAAGGACTTGGTCCTATCACAACTAAGAAGGGAAAGATCATGTGGATCCACCCGAATTTAATGACGGAGTTTGAGACGTCTTCCTCTTCTCCTCGGAAGACTCCTTTGTCTAAAAAGAAGCTCGGAAAGACTAAGTCATGCAATGTGACTTCTAGTTTCACACCCAATTTTTATCTAACCTCTAATTTCATCTTGGCAGGAAATTTACTCCCTACGGAGATAAAATTTGTACCTCAATCTGAAGATAGGTACAAGCCTGCATTTCATCTATACAGTTCACAATCTCGTGAATTAATGGCGAAGATAGGTTATGATCTAGCCACTGCTCCTGGTTTGAACTCAGGCAAAGGACTCCGAGCACCTTTAGCCATCACTATGAGACATAATCAATCTCGTGTTGGTCTCGGTTTCTGGAATGAAGCTCTCATCAAGCATAAAAGAACCAAGAGCAAGATGAAGAATTGTAACATGGTTTCCATAGACCCTGAACCAGAATCTGAAGTCGAAGTTCATGCTGGAACTCGATCAGGAAAAATATATCGGAAAGATTATGCTGACATTCCTGGAGAAACTTCTGATGTCCCTCCGGTTTCAGCTCCAACACCAGTCTCTACTGAAGAGCCTTCAAATGTTCCTGCTGAGACAGTTCCTTCTAAACCAACAGCAGCTGACAAAGGCAAACAACAAGTTCGCTTCGATAAACCATTGAAGAAGTCATCTCCTACAGGACTTGAAAAGCCTATAATTTTGATATATTGGCTCAACTAGCCAATACACCAGCTAAATTATCAATCTTTGAGCTCTTACGCCTCTCTAAAGAGACTCGAGAAACTCTGAGTGAAGCACTGCTGCAAGCAGAAACCTGTCTAACTTTTCTCAAGAAGTTGGAAACAGAACCTGCTTCTTATTGCCATAATATTTTAGAATTAATTCCAAACATTACCTTTACGCAGGACGATATGCTGCTAGAGGATAATCGACACGACCGCCCTTTATATCATACAGGATATATCGATTCTATGAAGGTTGATCGTCTACTGATTGATCCAGGATCTGCTCTCAATATTATGCCGAAGGCTATGCTAGATGTACTGAAGATACCTGTGCATAGTCTTTCCAGCACTATCACTACCATCTTGGAATTCAATCAAGGAAAAAGTGAGCCTTTGGGCAAAATTCGCCTCAAATTTTAAATAGGCGATCTTCGCACTAAAGTTACTTTCTACATCATCGACAATCATGGTTGCTCATACAATGCTCTATTGGGGAGACCAATCTTGCATGAACATAATATCGTTCCTTCGACTCTTCATCAGTGCTTCAAATATGTTGATGATAATGGAGAAGTTCAAAAGGAGGTTGCAGATCTCTATCCATTCAAAGGAGTCGAAGCTTACTTCAATGACGCTCGCATGTACAAAGATGAATACTCAAAAGTCTTGCAAGCTATGGATAATGATGATGAGATGTCAAAAGTCGATACCTTTGTTATTCCTATAAAAGGGCGTATCACTCCTCCGCAGTCTGCCCAAGCTCCACAAGGCTCACTGATAATTCCTGTAAGTGGACGTACTACTTTATCATCTGCCCAAGCTCCACAAGGCTCACTGATAATTTCTGTCAGTGGACGTACTACTTCATTATCTTCCTAAGCTCCACAAAGTTTGCTGATAATTCCTGTCAGTGGACGCACCACTCCCCCTCCATCTTCTCAGGCTAGACCCGATACTCTAGTCATTCCAGTCAGTGGACGTACTACTTATCCACGATCTTCTTCAAGGGAGCTCACCTCTTCTGAGCTTTTTGTTATCGATCTTAATCGAAATAAAACTTCTGATCGCTCTTCCTCTCCCCCTTTTGTCATTAATTTGACTAAGTCTGATAAGGCTCAGCCTTCTGTTGTAAATACAGTATCTAATATTAATGAAGCATCTCCTTTGCAGTATATTGATGTCTGTAATCATGTACAAAGTTATTTACAATTGCTAGATAGCTTAGAGCCACTAACTATAGGAGTTGTTCAAACTCTTCATACAGATGTATCATTAGAGTCTATACAAAAATCGTACTTCGTCGTTCCTATTCGAAAGAAGGGAGAAAATCTAATATTCTTCTACAAAGGACCCCAGAATCCTTCTAATCTGGAAGAAGATGACAAAAACGACGATACTGGAAGGTTACAATTACGTCGCTATAGTCAACAGTCCAAAAATATCATCAAGAATATGGGTTATGACTTCAGAACCAGCCTCAATAATGGAAAAGGAAGAAGAATGCCTGTTCGAATTCTTCCATTAAAATACGAAAGGACAAAATGTGGTTTGGGTTACATTGCTCCTACCTCCTTTATCAACATAGTCTATGAAGATTCAAAATTCGATGAAGACGAACGATCTGAAGATGAACGATCTGAGTCTTTCGATTCCATTTCTTGGGATTCTGACACAAGTATTGGCGATCTCCATCGCTCTATTCTATCCATCAATATGGTCTCTGTTGATAGCCCACAAGAAAATGATAAAGATGAGGATGATTTTGAAATATCACCAGAATCAGAACAATGGGCTCAAAGATTAGACAATCAATGGAAATTCAGGTTCGAGCAGAGGGAACCTCCTACTGAAGATAAACTGATTCAAATTGATGTTGGGGAAGAAGGGTCCCCTAAACCAATATTCATCAGCGAAAGTCTTTCAGAAACAGATAAACAAGACATGATCAAGCTTATTCATGAGTATATCGATGTCTTCGCCTGGAGTTATGAGGATATGCCAGGATTAGATCCAAAGATTGCAATACATAAACTTAATATCATGCCAAATGCTAAACCAGTCAAACAACAACAGCGACGATTTCGTCCAGACATTATGGATGCAATTGAAGCTGAAGTCAACAAGCTTATGGCTTTCGGATTTATTCGAGAGGAATAACATCCTGAATGGGTGGCTAACATCGTTCATGTCCTTAAAAAGACCGGCAAGATCCGAGTCTGTATAGACTTTCGCGATCTCAATGTAGCTTATCCTAAAGACGAGTTTCCTCTTCCAATTACCGATGTCATGATCGATAACACATGTGGTTTCGAACGAATGTCATTCATGGATGGGTATTCGGGATACAATCAAATCAAAATGTTTTCGGACGACGAGAGACATACTTCCTTCAGAACGCCGATCGGTACATACTGTTATACAGTGATGCCGTTTGGTCTCAAGAATGTAGGAGCAACATATCAGCGAGCAATGAGCACTATATTCTGTGAACATCTCCGAAAAATAGTCGAATGCTATGTTGATGATATTGCAGTCAAAAGTCGACAAAAGGAGGATCATATCCAAGATTTGAAGACTATCTTTGATTTAATGCATCAGCATCAACTTAAAATGAACCCTACTAAGTCCTTCCTGGGCGTCTCTAGTGGCAAATTTCTCGGCTTCGTCATTATCGCTAAAAGTATACACGTGGATCCCGAGAAGATCAAAGCCATTCAAGAGATGCGTCCTCCACGCACCTTAAAAGAGCTACGAGGATTTCAAGGAAGAATTGCTTATATCAGGAGATTCATTTCCAACTTATCAGGACGCTGCAGACCATTCAACAAACTTCTGAAAAAAGGTGTATCGTTCGTCTGGAACGAAGAATGTCAAAAAGTATTTGACGATATCAAACAGTATCTCATGAACCCTCTGGTTTTGGTACCTTCCGTCTCGGGAATACCATTTCTTCTGTATGTTCGAGCCATGGATCATTCTCTTGGTGCATTACTCGCCCAGAAAAATAAAAATGGCCATGAACAGGCTATTTATTATCTCAGTCGCACAATGACAGGCGCTGAACCGCGTTATTCTCCAATCGAGAAAGAATGCCTAGCATTAATGTTTGCTGTTCAGAAAATGCGACATTATATTATCGGTCAAACAATTCACGTCATTTCCAGAGTGAATCCTATCAGGATTATGATGAAGAAACCCGGTATTCTCAACTCCAGACTAGCTAATTGGGGAATCTTGTTAGCTCAATACGACATGCATTATATTCCTCAAAAGTCAGTTAAAGGACAAGCTCTTGCTGATTTCCTGGCAGCTCATACAGTTCCAGAAGATTCTAAATTATATGATGAGATTCCAGATGAAGTTCTGGATTCAAATCTGGTTTCTGAAGAAATTCCTACCTGGCGTCTATTCTTTGATGGAGCATCTAGAATAGGTCCTAATGGCAATATTGTCGCCGGAGTTGGGATTGTTCTCGTATCCCCAGAAGGACTAACTATTCAGAGGACTTATTCTCTGGATCAATCATGTTCAAATAATGTAGCCGAATATAATGCGTTGCTCATCGGTCTTTAACTTGCTAAACATTTGGATATTCAATATTTAGAAGTTTATGGATATTCCAAGCTTATCATCAATCAAATCAGAGGAACGTATGAAGTTCGTCATCAGGATTTAATACCTTATCATCGAGCAGCACTCTCTATAGCCTCCTCCTTTGAAGGTTTTTTTATTGAACATGTTCGACGAGCCTATAATGCAGAAGCTGATGCTTTGGCTAATCTTGCTGCTGTATTAGCCATACCAATCAGACGTCAGCAAGTAATAGTGGTTTATAACCGAGAACTATTCTGCGTTGAGAATAATTTGGCTTTGGTTTTTCCCCATAATCCAGACAAAGATTCTCTCAACCTTGATGCTGAATTAAAGTTTGACAAAGTGTCCTCATCTTCTTCCGATTCTACTATGGAATATGTCTTTTCTAATGAAACAGAAGCCACAACTGAAGACTGGAGACGCCCGTTTCTAGACTTTGTATTATATGACATACTTCCCGATAATCCGAGTGAAGCAGCGTCTATTCGGCGTCGATCTCTCAGATTCTATTATAATCATACTACGAAGACACTATATCGTCGGTCCTACGACGGTCTTCTCCTTCGATGCATCGCTGGTGAAGAAGCACAACAGATTGTCCGTGAAGCACATGATGGTGTTTGTGGAGCTCATCATCCGGGTCCTAAACTTCAAGATCGTATCCGACGTATGGGTTATTATTGGCCCACGATGGTGGCTGACGCCATTCAATATGCTCGGAAATGTAAAGCCTGTCAAATTCATGCGGACTTTATCCATCAACCGTCAGAATTCTTACACCCAACAGCGGCATCATGGCCCTTTGAAGCTTGGGGCATGGATATTATTGGTCCTATTAACCCACCATCATCAAAAGGACATCGGTTTATTCTAGCAATAACCGATTACTTTTCCAAATGGGCTGAAGCAATCCCGTTATCTGAAGTAAAAACTTCTAATGTTATTAACTTTGTCAAACGTCATGTCATCTATCGATTTGGTATTCCTCGACGTATTATCCATGATAACGGACCGCAGTTCGTCAGTCAGAAATTTACTCGATTCTGCGACGACCATCGGATCAATAATTTAGCTTCTACAGCATATAATCCAGCAGCTAATGGATTGGCAGAAGCTTTCAATAAAACGATCATCAAACTCTTGAAAAAGTTCGTTTCTTCCAACAAACGCAACTGGAGCGAGAAGCTTGGTGAATGTTTATGGGCCTACCGCACCACAGTTCGCAATGCGACTGGATGTACGCCTTTCTTTTTGGTATATGGGTGTGAAGCTGTTCTTCCCCTTGAGATCCAGATTCTTTCTCTGAGAATTACAATCTCCAGTGAACTTACAACAGAAAACAATGATCGTCTTCGACTTCAAGAATTAGAAGCTCTAGATGAAAAACGATTGTATGCTCAACAAAATATCGAGCTGTATCAGGCCCGAATCTCAAAAGCTTTTAACCGGAAAGTCAAAGTCAGAGCATATCAGAAGGAAAAACTGGTCCTTACTGTCAGACGTCCTATGACCATGACACATATAAACAAAGGCAAATTTGACGCGAAGTGGGAAGGCCCATTCGTAGTAAACAAAGTCTTCTCTAACGGAGCATACCAGCTTGCCTCTATGGATGGGAAAATCACGATGATGCCTATCAATGGCAAATTCTTAAAGAAATATTATGTATAATATTTTTATCATTCCCCAGCAAATATAAAATCAAAGTTAATTCTTTTCTACAAAATTTATTTCGATATCGTTATCCCCAGAGGAAACTGATATTCTACCACGTATCATTTTCCCAGAGAATTTGATATTTTGTCTTATTAGATCCCCAGTGGATTTAATAAAGATCTTGTATAGAAAATCATGTCCATATTATCTCTGAATTTTCTATCTCAGTATGTATCATATTTTCTATTCTATGAAAATGATATCTCGTCTTTTGATTTCCGAGTGCAAAGATCATGGAGAATAGAATCCAAAGATATCTTTATATCTGAATTCTGTTTCTCTAATCAAGTATTAAACTAAAATTATCTTTGGTTTAATATCATGATAGAGTTACAAAATTTATTTGTATATTCTATTTTATTGAAGCATGTTATGTATTATTTACCTCTGAACATGTTTTCTACAAAAATATCATCCACAGAATTGAATCAAGTCAAAATATTCATTTCAATCAAAATCAAAACATTGATTACAAATGGGTACCAAAACTTCAATACATGATAAATGTAAAAGATCTATTTAGGAGGAGCAATTATCACCTGAATACGAACGATTACATTATTTATCTTTTCTTCATGAGCTTTCTTGATTCGCTCTGCTGTTTCAGCTCCAATCATCCGTTGGTCATATTCCACAATAATAGAGCTACGGCGATTGGTCTCTTCAATCTGATTGGTTTGCATCAATTCTCGCTCTTGCTGTAAAAGTTTACAGCGTTCAGCTTCAGATTTACGATCAGTAGCAATCTCTGATTGGTCTTTTTCCACGGAGGCAATTTGCTCCTGAATACGAGCTAGCTCTTCCCTCAACTTTCTAAGCTCTTCAGCTTTTGACGCTTCATCTTTCTCTAGGCGCTCCATATTCTGACGAGTACTTATTATTTCTTCGTCTTTCGCCATTAACTCTTTAGAAGACTGAGCAAGGAATTCTGTCAGAGCAATGTGCTGAGCTTGAGCTTCATTCTCCAATTGAGTAATCTCAGCTGCAGTCAGAGACTCAATATCCTCCTTTTTAATCTTCCAGTATTTATGGATGTTTGCTTCTAAATCATTCAGGAGATGTTCAAAAAAGACACATTGGGTCTTATAACCCGTCTGTTTCAAAGCTGAAAGTGGAAAACTAGTCGCCTCTCGAAGACTCGAAAAGGGCATAGTCTTATCCTTCATAAGTCGTCTCGAGAATGTATCCAGATATGAATAAATAATATCTGAATACATCCCTATGATCTTTGCCATCCCTGTGTCAAAATCGGGAGTCGCTGCAATAGTAGAGGAAGGAGCAGGAGGAGCCTCTATTCTGGGAGCTGAAGAGAGTGCTTTTGGAGAACTCGGCAAATATGAACTCCCCTCACCCACATCAGTTTGGACAAGTGGGGCTTGAGTAGAACTCATAGCCGGTACAGTTCCTACAGCTGTTGGAATCAAAGAAGCATGATCAAAACTAAAAGACAATAAAGCAGAGACAAGACAAAATTTTGATGAATAAAATATTACCTGGAGTTGGTTCATATTCAGTTTTCTTCGGATCATTCAGACCGGCTCATAGTCTGTTCAGAGTGCTTTCTGACACAGGATTTATTTCACTGCTGCCCGCCCCAGAAGTACTCGGAACTTGAACTTCTATTTCCATATGCCTCTCCGGCTCTGGTGTCAATCCTGAGCGTTGACCAATTGTCTTCAGTACATCAATTGGAGTTTTAGACGGTGATTCATCGTCTATCTCCATGTCTTCTTCTCCAAAAGAATGAGGCGACGGTTCATAGTCAACTTGTTCGCTCTCTGAAGCTTCAGCAATTGGTTTGAGAGAAGTGGCTTCCTTCACTGATTCTTCCAAAATCAGTAAGTCATTAGCTGTTTCAGTCTGATGTTCGGCCTCTTCCGCAGGTTGACTAATTACCTGCGCATCATCGACCATTGGCAGAATCGATCCTATATCAGAAGGCATGGATGACCCAGCAGGTTCAGGAATATCTTCTTCAACAGGTTCTGTCTTTACAGAAAAATCAAAGGCAGCTTATTTTTCTGAAGCCAATCGCATAGCATGATCGGTGGGACTCTCTGCATCGAGACAAATTACGGATTTAGTTTTTGAAACTATCACTTTTCTTCCTATTCTTTTTGTGAATGGAACAGTAGGATAATTGTCTTTTGGATCACTACCTGCTTCATCAGCATCTCTGACTCGATTGGAAGCAGGAGAAGTCCCTGGAATGGTAATTCCTCTACGATTTCGAGTCTCTGCTCGAGTGACTCTTTTTGGGGCAGGTCCAGCAGCACCTTTGCCCCGCTTCCTCTTCGGGGTATTATCGGTAGATATACTCTCTTCAGCACTCTGGATGGGTAGATGTAATGGTTGATGAAGGTCATCAGAGAAGAAAGTTTCTAAAACTTCATCATCAACTTCATCAGTAGCCAGCGGATCTTCTTGGTCATGACAATCTCTAGGCAGGGCTGATTTAGTTGATTTCTTTTCAATATGAATAAAGCTTCTACCTAAGATGCTAAATTTTTCATTAAAGGTATTAGCTGATACATAGAACTTGGCGTAAGACGCCAATATTCTAGCTCCTCTCTGATAGGTGATCGGATCTGGCATGGAAAAGGTAGCCCCTGTACCTTTAGCAATGTAATATATCCAAGCTCTGGCACCATCAATCAACCCGCCTTGATAAGCAAAACACGTCGTTGTATTGCCCACATGCAACTGATCATAACCAAATTGCCGAGCAAACCTGCTTGGAAGATATGGTTCCAGATAAGTGATGTTGTCACGGCGGCAGATTAAATGAGATGGCCTGATCCTCTTCAGCGATTCATGTAGAATCTCATCTAATTTATTGCCACCAATGCCATCAATCAGCCTCCCAGGCATGGTTTCATAACCAACAGGTAGAGGAACACAAGTGAAGCTCCCGAGTTCTTCCCTGTTTAATATAGTTCTGCAATCTGTCAAAGTGTCATATTTCCACTTTGGTGTGTGTCTGTATCTTTCCAGAAAGGTGTCATCTGGTCTAGCCATTCCAGCATCCAGGAGAGATTCAAAATGCAGAAGCAGCCACCCAAATAAATATGTAAAGGGCATTTCTACCCGAGGAAAGGATGTAAGGCTCTTCTTTGCCAAATCGAACATTCTGTCTGTATATGCCCTTAATCCAGCATTAAGACGGCATGTCATTGCTGTCAGTAAATCCATCTTATACCCAAAAACCAGACGGACTACTGTGAAGACAACTCCTCTGTGCATCCTGTCTGCTGAACAGGTGCCAGGAACTACGAATTTTCTCAGCCAAAGAGATATAAATTCAGCCAGATGACCCTCAGCAGATAATTCTCGGCCACCCTGCTTAATATAGGTCTCAAACCTATCACCGGCTTTATAGGTGCCTTCGTCTTCCTCAATGACAATGTCGTCATGAGTGGTGTCCCGGATGAGCCTGTCAATCTCAGTTTGATTCAGAGGTTTAAATTCACCGACATATTGCTCAGTCTTCTTCTTCTTCTGAACTTCATCAGTACGGCCTTGAAATAAATAGGCCATCTATTTGGAAGAATAACAGTTGGAATCTCCTTCTCCACCTTGTCATTTATAAAAAGTCTTACAAATACTGTAATGGCACATCAATTCTTCAAAGACATGAAGAACCAGTGGGTTGGCTTCGGAGATCTTATTCATTTCATCAACAAAAGGGATATACTCTTTATATGGCAAATCTGCTGTTGGCAGCTGAGAAATATATGCCATTTCATGAAGGGCGAATCCCATCTCGCCTCTTGGGGTCATGAAGGTGCCGGTATGGTAGTTATACCTCTCCGCTAACGCCAAGAACAAATCCGGGTTTGGCTTAAAACCATAAGCAGTGCACTTAATGGCATCATATTGGCCTATCACTTGTATCTGTTCACCAAAATTCTTCAGAATCCATTTTACAAGAGCAGTCCATCTAGTATTCTCCAGATTTACTAGACCAGTCAGCCTCATAGACTGTTTTGGGTAGATGGCATTTTCCAGTTGAGCAAATTCGTTTGCAAAGATTGGAACTCTGACTGGCTTCAGCAGTGCCGAGTCCTCAGGAGGGATGGTGGCAGGTAGCATTCCTCGCAAAGCTGTGACATGTGGTTCAGTACCACTGCGGAATCTTTCTTGACGATATCCTATCCACCCAGCCTTTGCTTGTCGGGATGGAGTGATATCCCACTTCATTTGTCTTTGACAACTCGCATGAAATAAACGAGCTATGTTGATGCTTTTTGATAAACCAGTCAAATACATTGGCTGATTTACATCACCATCCCTATAATAATAGTATGATACTTTATCCAGAGCAGGCTGAGAGTTTATGTCAATAGCATCTCCGAAAAGAAATGCTGGCTTCGAGTGGGTAACACCATCCACACTCTGTAAAGGAAGTCCACTCATCAGGTTCAACAAAGTGTCATTTTTCTGATTGGTCAAAAGAGCTATTCTTGTAGAAGGTCCATCGAATTGGGGAAAACGAACATGTGATAGGTCACTTCTATAGTTATTTCCTACACATCCTTTAAATTCTGCCTCCTGAGCCAGAATATCCACTGCAAAAGATGAATAAAATCTTAGAAATCTTCAATACAAAGAGATGGCAAAGTTCAGCATACGCTCAGTTTTCCTTAAGCGTATGGCAGACTCAAGGTTCAGCATATGCTCAGTTTTCCTTAAGCGTATGGCAGACTCAAGGTTCAGCATACGCTCAGTTTTCTTTAAGCGTATGGCAGACTCAAAAGTTCAGCATACGTTCAGTTTATCCTAAGCGTATGACAGATTTAGAGATCACTTTTTGCGCTCAGTCTATCTTAAGTGAATGATTTTAAAAAATTCAGTTTATATTCAGTTTGAGCGTATCAGCGTATGGTTAACAAGATGATCATCAAAAACATACGCTAACACAGGAGTTAGCGTATCTCAGTGAGACAACTCGCCATAGCATATTCTTTCAAGACAGCGTATTTTGACATTTCTATCAAAAATACGCGTATCATACAGAATACGCTCCAAACTTATTTTTCGTATAAACAAAAAATATGGGATACGGCTAAACCCTAAAGAGGGAAGCGTATTTTTCTGACGTATTTGACCCTAAAAAGGGGATACGTTTTATGATTTTGTTCTAACCAGAGCCCTAAATAGGGGATAGTTACTATTCATCATCATCATCCTCACCATAGAGAGGCTTCAATAGGCGTTCACTACGTTGAACGCGCTCATTGGTAGTCTTCTTAGCAGCGACGGCGGCTGGCTGAGATGACTCCGCAGGAGCCTTCCCCTTTCCCTTCGCAGCAGCATCAACCTTGGGCGCCATTGATAAAGCTTGAGTCGAAGAAGAAGAAGTTGAGTCTTGAGTTTCTTTTTCTCTCTCGAAGATGAATGCAAAAGTAAAGAAATAAATTAGGTTTTGGAAGACCTATTTATAGAAGAAAAGAAGAAGTTCAAACGGCGGATATTCTTTAAACATAATCCCTAAAGATTTGCACTGATGTTGAAGAAGATAACAAACTCATGCCAGCGTGTCAGGACTTATTTCCACTTTAAGTTCAAAGTAATTTTGAACTTTTGAAATTCATAAAGTTCGAAAACTTTGAAGGGGGTCTTGTAGGGTGTGAAAATTATGACACGCTGACATAAGACTCAGCCAAAATCATACGCTCAAGGCTATACGCTCAGTCAAAGCCATACGCTCAAGGCCATACGCTCAGCCAAGGCCATACGCTCATCTAAAGGCCGTACGCTCAGTGAATATTTTATTATTTCCTGAGATGACAGCATAGCATGTATTTAATGAAGGATGAATCTGACACTTCATCTTTCGTGCCAAAGACAGCTGCTCTATGAAGATTAGTCGTCATATAGGTTTTCGAGAAATGATTTTGTCTCTTACGAGGACAGCTCAGCAGCCATCATAAATGCACAGCCATCATTACTGTCATTTCTGACAGTCTGTCAGCCATCATATCTGCAGCACGACGCTCGAAAGATATTTGTCAGTATTTGAAGATATGGCGTATTTGAGAAGATTGAGGACAGCCACGTGTCTACTCCCTCATTGCCCAACCAAGTGAGCGTATGGATTCCATAAGGCTCATTGCCCAACCAAGTGAGCGTATGGACTCCATACGACTCCTTGTCAACCAAGTGAGCGTATAGATCCCATACGACTCCTTGTCAACCAAGTGAGCGTATGGACTCCATACGACTCCTTGTCAACCAAGTGAGCGTATGGATTCCATACGACTCCTTGTCAACCAAGTGAGCGTATGGACCCCATACGACTCCTTGTCAACCAATTGAGCGTATGGACTCCATACGACTCCTTGTCAACCAAGTGAGCGTATGGACCCCATACGACTCCTTGTCAACCAAGTGAGCGTATGGATCCCATACGACTCCTTGCCAACCAAGTGAGCGTATGGACCCCATACGACTCTTTATCAATAAAGTAAGCGTATCAGCCTTATATGGCTCTATGCTGCCCAAGTCAGCGTATGCAAGACATGTGCCTTCAAAAGCTAGTGTATGACTCCTCTTCAAAGACAGCGTATCACAGCAAATGCATCCAGGATGACTTTCAACGTGCAGTCAACACACGTTCTCACGTGTCCTGTACTCGGTTACCCACTTATTCAGAAGTTATGCAACGTGGCATTCATGCCATCAATCTCTCCTAGATATATTCTACTACTTTCAACCGTACTCCAACGTGTCTCCACCAGAATTTGCCATGCGTCCCTGCAGTTATGCACACGTCAAGTAACTGACTGAGCGTATGCTTCAGAACAGTTATCCAGAACTCTATAAAAGAGAGTTTCTTCATCTACATCAGACACTACAATTAATTCAGAGAGAACAAAGAGATTGCCCAGTTGTTGTCCAAGTTCTTCAAAGTTCGAGTTTTCTTCATCGCATCGTCCAAAGGATAAAGTAATCGTCTTCTAGATTAGATTCCTACAGTTGTAATTTTCTCAGATACAAAATAAATAAAGTGAATTTATTTATGGAAAACATCTACCACCGTTACAGGAGGAGTTTACCAAGGTACCCGCTCAAAGACAAAATCTGCCACACTTGGAGATTCGTCGTCCACATCTCTGGGAGGCACTGGAGCCGGGGGTAGCACTCCCCAAAATATCTACGACAATCCGTTATTCCAAGAAGATAATCCAGAGGAAACGATTCACCCAACAGATGCAGCAGATCCCGACGTCCCCCAGGACGTCCACAACTCTCAAGATGAGGCGAGCTCTGAAGCTGGGGGTACCACTCCTTCTGAGTCCGTACCAGAGGAGAACATTCCCATATACCCTGACGATTTCTCTGTACAAAGGTATGACTCAGAGGGCACATCCTCCATCGTTCCTTCCATCTCTCCTCATGTAAGTGTTAGGGTTATATACTAAAAGCATCACTTTTGTAGTAATCTTATTTCTTTAAATTTTGAATGAGAATCATATGGGCAAATGTTTGTATATTGTATTTGTTGCAAGTGTTAATGCAAATGTCTGATATTCTATATTGTAGATAATATGGTGTATGGTGTCACACAGAATATCATATTATCAGTTTCCTATGGATTATATAAATAGTTCACAACCTAGATAGACTTGGACAATCTATTGGAAAGGTTGTAGTGTAATCTAGTATTAGTCTATCTTGACTATAGGTTTACACTAGTACACTTTGTGTATATTGAACAGGACCACTTGAGGTTGTTCTCTTTGTACTGACTACATAAAGAGAACAAACACCTCTGTTATTATGGATGCTTGTGCTCTTAATCCGGATATAATAATGGACATGTATATGCAGTGTGCATTACTTTGACTCATAAAAGAGTGAGATTCATTATGGATCAACAACCTCTATGAATTGGGTAATAACATTATATGTATGATGGGCTGTTGATTATAAATGGAATCCATATCCCGATACATCGAGTTGATGATGTCCTCTTAAGGAGCTCATAAGGATTGTCATGAAAACCCTGCAGGTGGATTATATCTGACATAACAAATAAAGTTGAGCGGTACTACTTAAGGATAAAAGATGTCGAATCAATATAGTTTTCAGTAACTTAATTTGATCGACGGACATACGATATCTTAACATGGGGAGCCAAACGAGCATATAATAAAAGGAGCCCACAAACATAATTTGGGATTAGGGAGGTAGTGCAACAATAGCTCATTAGTGGACCGAGCTATTGTTAATGGGCCTGGATTGTGTGTTCGGACTGAACACGGGATATCCAGATCCGTTAGGAGGCCTAACCCTAATTTCTCCTCATGGTCCCTGCCGTAGCCTATATATATCCTCTATTCTCTGGCCACCAGATTACGGATCAGAAATCTGAAATTTTCTCTAAATTCGTGATTTACGTAAGGAGAGAAAGAGAGGGCTACCAAGGAGAAGAAAAGGTTGGGAGATCGTCGCCCACACGACGTCCAACTCGAGGAAGGAATACGTGCAGAAGATCTTGGGGTCGTCCGCTCGAGATTACCAGGAATTACTTGTCTCCTTTCCGCCGCAGGTATAATTCGTGAACCCTAGTTTCCGTCTATGAAGGGTTAGAACACGTATTAGATCTGTTTAACTTTCTATCGATCAATATGCACACCAAAGGAAGGGTCCTGGGAATCCCCGGTTCCATCAGTAAGGACAGTGTTCATGACGGATAGCAACCAAGATGGTTCCAGTGATCGCCAACGCATCGACACTCTGGAGTCCATACTGCATGCTTTGGTCAAGTTCGTGGACGAGATCAAAGCGGTCCTTCCAACTCTGCAAGGAAGGACGCCCGGCCAAACAAGCTTAGGTCCTACGGTCAATGTGGACTCGAACTCAGCTGCACCAAATATGGATGATAATCCTTCTGAAATATCGGCTCCCACCGCTGCAAACGAGGCCAGAAAGGCATGAAGAGTGGTCCAGGAGCTCTGGGCCATGTTCCATGCCCGAGAAAACTGCCAAGACCTCAGGATACGACAACCATATCCTGCTGCGTGGAGAGATATTTTCTTCCCACCAAGATATAAACCATTCAACATCAATCCGTATGATGGAAAGATATCTGCAAGTAGGTACATCACCTACTTCGAAGTCACAACCGACCATCTGCCTCATGACGACGCCATCCTTACGCGGTTGTTCATCGGAGCACTGGAGGGGGTCGCCTTCGACTGGTACCGTAATTTGCCGGACAACTGCATCTATTCCTTCGTCGGCTTCAAACGTATGTTCTTGGAGAGGTTCTACGAAGTAGGACAAGACGTGACAATGTCCACCCTCATGGATGTTGTCTAGGGAGAAAAGGAGCTGACAAGAAACTATATCGAGCGGTTTCGTCATACCGCGATGAAGTTGCCTTCCGGTAACCCTGATTCCTCCTTAATTGAAATTTGCCAAAAGAGGCTACTTCCCACGATCAGCCTCTGGATGAACGAAAGTCAGTTTAAGGATTGGAAGACTTTCATTATCAGCGCCACTAGCACAGAAGACAAATTAAAGAAAGCTCGCCAACTGGGATTGCACGTCTTAGAAGGAGAGGACAAGGGCAAACGCTCTAGCACCAACGGCAACAATGGTGGTAACCCCTCCAACAATCGAGACAACAAGGGCAAACAGGCTATGGTGGCCGACACAGCCCCGAAGCCTGAACCGAAGCCGGCAGAGAAGCAGTGGCCTCAGATGACCTATTCCATCGATGATGGCCTCGTCAAGCCCATCTTGGACATGCTCATACAAGGAGGTCGAATTCAGCTCTCTCAACCAAGGCGTGAATCTCGTTCTGCGGAAATAGAGAGCCCCAAGTATTGCCACTACCATCGCTATGTCCACCATGCTACACATGACTGCTACCAACTGAAGCGATACATCCAGCATCTTATCGATTCTAAGGCCTTGGCCATCGATTTCGAAGTGGTGACCGTAGCAGCCAACATGGTGTCGGTACAATTCGGCAGCTTCCATCCGACGAAGACTCAAGATGGAGTAGTGTCCGTCCCTAAAGCAAGGATGGAGATCGCTAACCTTCCACCTCCCCGAAACCAGGATGTTGGCCTAGTGCCCCTTACCACATCACGAGGGGAGGTCATGTGGGTCCATCTGGATCTGCTACCTGAAATAACTCAGTCCGTTCCTCCCTCCACCAACAAGAAAAAAGTGGGAAAGTTAAATCATGCCACACAACCTAAGCAGAGGTCGAAGAAGTTACTGCTGTCGTTACCCGTTCAGGCGTACAAACCCAACCTCCACCGGGTAACTCGGCTGAAGACCATCAGCCGACAACTGCTGATGCTCCAGGACCTTCGTAGCCTTCGACGACCGACAAGCCTAGGCCGAAGGAGACTCGCTTTGACAAGCTGCTCCGAAAAGAGATGCTTCATAGGCTGGAGAGGCCCTACAACTTCGACATCTTGGCGCAATTGGCTAACACAGCGGCCAAATTGTCGCTATATGAGCTCCTGAGGCTCTCCAAATATGTTCGCGTTGCACTGAGCGAGGCGCTCCAGAATGCCGACGTATATCTGGCTCAGTCCAATCTCACTGGGGAAAGCCCGCCCACAAATCTCCAGGACATCGCTTGCACAGGCGCAATGCCCAATATCGTCTTCACTCCACAGGATATGCTTATCAATACCAACCTGCACGATCGCCCTCTGTATTGGGTACATTGGCGATATCAAGGTGGATCGGACGCATATTGTTCCCGATTCTTCCATAAGCATCATCCCAAAGAATTTACTACACCATCTGCGCATCCCAATGCATCGCCTGACGCCGACAAGCACCGCCATCAGCGGTTTCAATTCAGGCAGAAGCTATCCGATCGGGAAGATTCGTTTGAAGTGCCAAATCGGCGACCTTTAGTCAGAAGTGACCTGCTATGTCATAGATGCGGACACTTCCTACAACATTCTCCTGGGGCGTCCGTGGATACACGACTACATGATCGTGCCCTCCACACTACACCAGTGCTTCAAGTACGTCGACAAGTACGGCTTCGTAAGGACAGAATTTGCCGACATCGATCACTTCAAAGGGGTCGAATCCTACTACTCAGATTTATGCTTGTACGAAAAGTCAAAAAAACACCTTGCCGAAGGAGATACTCAAGCTCAAACTGAGGCAGCAATTGGATCGGAAGAACCTCTGACAATCCACCTTCAAGCCCGCAAACCTGGCAGAACTGCGCCCCTTAAAGCCACTCTATGTAAGGACGCAATCAGCCTCTCTGCACAGGAGGAGCAGATGATAATCCGACTGCCAAGGTCTGGCCAAGCGCCAAGACCCACGACAGAGATACTGACAATCAGGCTACCTAAAGCTAGATAGCAACAAATAGAGAAGCTCAACCCCTCTGTCAAAGCCGATGACGATTCGTCTTCCCAGAATAAATCAGCAGCCAAGCGCTAAGCCGGGGACTGCTAGCCAGCCAATAAATCCCCGCCTAGTACCGAGCACCAAGCTGGAGGTGGCTAGTACGCCAATGACTCTACGTCCTGCTCCACCCATGGAGCCCCTGATGATTAAGCTGCCCAAGCCATCCTTCCAGTCCTCATTGACACAGGGGGTGGATGAAGAAGAGCCAGAGATGGCCAAGTATGTGGCTGTTCACACTGATGTTCTATCCACAGATGATGTAATCCCACTAGAATAGATACCTTATTTCATCAATAAAGGGCTATCTTTGAACTACCTCAAGCTTAATAAGCTTTGTACAATGTATGCTATGGAATACGGTATGGGCACCCACCTACACACACAGGTAACAAATGTCTACACCGCAAACCAACTTACTCCAGTGGAAGACGCTTACCGCATAATCGAGGGAGAGGATCATCCAATCATCTTCGGCCGAAAGAATGATCCCCAACCTTTTAGGATAGAAGAAGTTGATCTCGAACCCGACAACGGGAGACTGCCCCTTTATCTGTATAGTTCCCAATCCATGTACCTCATGCAAAAACAAGGGTATGATCTGAAAACTACACTAGGCTTAAACTATGACACTGGACGACGGTTACCTTTACAATTGCCGGTCCTGGCTGGAAAACCATGAGACTATTACAACAAAACCAGAAGTGGGCTGGGTTATGTTACACCGGCAACGACCCCGGAAAGCTCAGACGAGGAATACGACTGGCATTCACATTCAACCGGATCATCCACTTCCGATTTGGATGTCAGCATTGGGGACATGCTCAGGCAAGTCTGGTCCGTCAATATGGCGTTTGCCGACGCCTACGAAGAAGATGAAGATATTCCTGAACTTTTTGAGTTAGAGCCGTAGGCACAACAACTGGATGCGCAACGAGAGAAGCGGTTCGAACAAAGAGAGCCTCCCACCGAGGATGAGGTTGTGCAAATTGATCTCAGTGATGAGTCCTCTCCAAAGCCCATCTTCGTCAGCAAGAGTCTGACAGACGAAGAGCGAAAATTGCTATAGCTCGTCAGAGAATACATCGACGTATTCGCCTGGAGCTATGAAGACATGCCAGGACTGAATCCCGAGGTTGCACTTCACAAACTCAACATCCGTCCGAATGCAAAACCGGTCAAGCAACAGCAACGACGGTTCCGCCCCGATGCCATGAATGTCATTAAAGCTGAGGTCAACAAACTGATAGCCAGCGGCTTCATCCACGAGGAACAGCATCCCGACTGGGTCGCCAACATAGTACCAGTCCTCAAGAAGAATAGAAAGATTCGAATCTGCATCAACTTTCACAATCTGAATGAGGCATGTCCTAAGGATGAGTTCCCCCTCCCTGTCACAGACATCATGATTGACAACACCTGTAGTTTTGAGCATATGTCATTCATGGATGATTTTTCGGGGTACAACCAAATCAAGATGTTCCCTGATGACGAAAAGCATACATCATTCCGAACACCAATTGGCACATATTATTACACAGTCATGCCTTTCGGTTTAAGGAACGTTGGCGCCACCTATCAAAGAGCTATGAGCATCATCTTTAGAGACCACCTGCTCAAGATAGTGGAATGCTACATCGATGACATCACCGTCAAAAGCCACTCTAAGGCAGATCATCTGCATGATCTGAAGATAGTGTTCGACCTGATGCGAGCGCAGAATTTGAAGATGAATACCACAAAATCCTTCTTGGGCGTATCCAGCGGAAAGTTCTTGGGTTTCATCATTACTTTCCAAGGTATCCATATAGACCCTGAGAAAACGAAGGCAATCATGGAAATGGGTCCTCCGAGAAATCTCTGTGAACTCAGAGGGCTTCAAGGTAGACTAGCTTACATCAGGAGGTTTATCTCTAATCTCTCCAGACGATGTCAACCATTCACCCACCTCATGAAGAAGGGCGTTTCATTCATATGGGATGAAGAATGCCAGCGCGCCTTCGACAGTACCAAAGAATATCTAATGAACCCTCCAGTCCTGGTAGCCCCGGTTGCTGGAAGGCCATTCCTGCTCTATGTAAGAGTGATGGAACATTCTCTCGGTGCTCTACTAGAGCAAAACAACGATGCAGGTCATGAGCAGGCTATATATTACCTCAGCCGAATGATGATGGAGCCGGAACACCGATATACTGCCGTAGAAAAGGAGTGCCTTGCTCTGCTGTTCGCCATTCAGAAGACGCGATACTACGTCACGGGACAAACCATCCATGTCGTATCGAGAGTCAACCCCCTCAGGGTTCTTATGACCAAGCCAGTTGCACTCAGCTCTCGCCTCGCTACCTGGACGATTTTATTATCTCCCTACCACATGATCTTCGTCCCGCAGAAGGTTGTTTAAGGTCAAGCTCTAGCAGACTTTTTAGTAGCTCATCCAAGATCGGAGTCAACCAGAATAGACGAAGAGATTCCAGATGAGGTCAGCCAATTCAAATATGGCCTCTCATGATGCCGTATGGCAAACGTTCTTCGACGGCGCTTCTAGAACTGGGCCCAAGGGCAACATCGTCGCTGGGGTCGGAGTGGTGCTGATTTCTTCCACCGGGCTAGTAATTAATCGGGCTTATTCCCTCACGGAGCCCTGCTCAAACAATGTGGCCGAGTACAACACTACCAAAATACTCTCATTTAGCGACGAAGGTTTAGCGACGGAATTATTCCGTCGGTATTAGCGACGGCTTCGTGGCCGCTCAGCGACTGATTACCGACCACAAACATTTGCCATTTTTATTTTAATTTTAGGGGCAGGAAAGGTCGCACATCCGTCGCTAGTGTGTCGGTGTTATAGCGACGGATCTTCGGTCGTCGCCACGTAGTCGTTTATTTGGCGGGAATTGTGTATATAATTGGCAGGACATATTTTTGAATATGTAGCGACGAATATTCAGTCGGATAATCAATAATAGCGACTACCTGGCGACGGATGTTTCGTAGTCGCAATTCCGTCGCTAAATGAGCGTTCCAGACTTAAATGAAAAGGCGGGAGGAACTTTTGGCATTCCACCCAAATTCAATCTCTCTCCTCTCTCTCTCTCTCTCTCTCTCTCTGTCTCTGTCTCTCTCTCTCTCACGCGGCTTCGTGAACGGCGACGGCGTCCTCTCCTCTCTCTCTCCCGAAGGTAATCTCCTCTCTCTCTCTCTCTCTCTCTCTCTGTGTCGCGGTGTCGACGTAGGGGCAGCGGGGGTGGCGGGTTTGGAGACATTCGGGCTTAGGACGGGGGCGTCGGGGGCTGGGCGGCTGGCTTGGGGCGGGGGCGTCGGGGGCTGGGCGGCTGGCTTGGGGCGGGGGCATCAGGGGCTGGGCGGCTAGCTTGGGGCGGGGGCGGCGGGCTTGGGGACATTCGGGCTTGGGGCGGGGGCGTCGGGGGCTGGGCGGTTGGCTTGGGGTGGGGGCGTCGGGGGCTGGACGGCTGGCTTGGGGCGGGGGCGTCGGGGCCTGGGCGGCGGGCTTGGGGCAGGGGCGTCAGGGGCTGGGCGGCGGGCTTGGGGCGGGGGCGTCGGGGGCTGTACGGCGGGCTTGGGGCGGCGGGCTTTGGTCGGGGGCGGCGGGGGGCTTTGCTTATCAAATTCATCTAATTTATATATTGGCTAAATAATGTGTTATCCATATTGGGTGTTATCCATTAGTTTGGTGGTGTTTGGATTAGTAAATGTGAATATGGCGTTTGGGTTCATGGTGTATATGTTCACTGTGTCAAAGACAGTGCGAGTTCTTCATCTGCATAAGTCAGTGTTTGGGTTCATGGTCTACACATCTAACTGTGATATACATATATATATGTGCCTATTATAATTAGCATGCAGGACGGCTTGGGGTGTAATGTGTGATTGTAGACATGGTAGGAATTATAGGTAATTAACGCTAGTGTGACTATTGGTATCGGAAAACAAATAATTATTAATAAATTATTTATATTTAAAAACATATATTTTATACATTTAGGCATAATTTTAAGTATTTCAGCATTATTTCTTAGTAGTTTTGAAATTATATGAAATAGTAGTCACCCGTACCGATTGGTTTTGTCGAATTGACCGGAACAAAGATCTCCATAGTCGGTATCGATCAATATTTGGTATCGGTCGGTATCGGATCGGAACATGCCAAACCGTATCGGTATCGGCCGTATCGGATCGGTATCGGCCGATACTTTAAACCATGCTATCGGTATCGAATTATCGGTATCGGTATCGGTATCGCACTATCGGTATCGGTATCGCAGTATCGTTATCGAACTATCGGTATCGAACTATCGATATCGGTATCGGTATCGCACTATCGGTATCGGTATCGATATCGCACTATCGGTATCGGTATCGGTATCGCAGTATCGGTATCGAACTATCGGTATCAAACTATCAGTATCGGTATCGGTATCGCACTATCGGTATCGGTATCGCAGTATCGGTATCGAACTATCGGTATCGAACTATCGGTATCGGTATCGGTATCGCACTATCGGTATCGGTATCGGTATCGCACTATCGGTATCGGAATCGCACTATCGGTATCGGTATTGCAGTATCGATATCGAACTATCGGTATCGGTATCGCACTATCGGTATCGGTATCGGTATCGAACTACTAGTAACAACTGTATTTATATTTTTCTCTTCTCGAGCTAGAATACTAGCGGATCCACCAGTTACATGATTATATACTAATTCTGTTTAGTTTGTCTTACTATACAGATTTTTACATCTAATCTGTGATGGATCGTTATTTCGTTGATCGTACATGGATGTACAAATGACAAGACGAGAGCAGAATAGGTGTGAGTGACGATTTTCAGGCAGGCGTGGAAGTGTTTCTTAAGTATGCCATGAGCAAAGCTCAGTTTATGGACGGTAACAAAATCAAGTGTCCATGTCGTAATTGTCGCAATAGAAGTTACGAAGAAGTGGTGAGTGTAAGAGATCATTTGACCCGTAAGGGTTTCGTACGTGATTACGACCTGTGGTCATCGCAAGGTGAACTATATGCCGAAAGACAGGTTGCGAATGCTGCTACTTATGCTTTTGATGATAATGCTGTAGCGGATTTTGTCGTCGATGACGACGAATGCTCCGTTGATTATGGAGACGTGCAGAACCTTGCACGAGATATGGTGTACGACGCGGCAGGGCCTAATTTTGATCCGGAGGATCCTAATCCCGAGGCGAAGGAGTTCTATGATATGTTTCAGGATGCTGAAACATCTTTATATCTTGGTTGTGATCCACATTCCGTACTGTCAGTGACGATGCGGTTGTTGAACATAAAGTCCGATTTTAACTTGCCACAAACTTGCTATGATCGGATTACACAACTAATGAAGGAGGTGTTACCGAAGGAATCAAAAGAGCTTCCAAAAAACTTCTACAAGTCGAAGATGATGGTCCGACAACTGGGACTGGGGTACGACAAGATAGATTGTTGCCGCAACGGATGCACGTTGTACTACAAGGAGAACGAGGATGTAGAAAGTTGCCGCTTCTGTAATGCGGATCGTTACAAGGAAGTCAGGGGAAAAGGAAAGTCAACTAGAAAACGACGTCCTTATAAGTATATGTATTACTTGTCGATCACGAAGCGCTTGCAGAGGATGTATATGTCTCAGAATACAGCAGAACACATGACGTGGCACAACGAAGAACGCACAAAAGACGATGGAGAATTGTCACATCCTTCGGATGGAGAGGCGTGGAAATATTTTGATTTTCGCCATCTGGATTTTGCTGCAGAGCCCAGAAATGTACGCATGGGGCTATGTTCTGATGGATTCGCCCCTTTCGGGCAGTCGGGATCTCAATACTCCTGCTGGCCGGTCATTCTGACCCCTTACAATCTGCCACCATGGATGTGTATGAAGACTCCTTATATGTTCTTGATAGCTATCATACCGGGTCCTAAAAATTCGACGAAGAATATCGATATATATTTACAGCCGTTGGTGGATGAGCTAAAACAGCTGTAGGAGATCGGCGTCACGACGTATGATATTTCCAGGAAACAGAACTTTCAGATGAGAGCTTCACTGATGTGGACAATCAATGATTTTCCCGCATACGGTATGCTGTCGGGATGGAGTACTCACGGCACCCTGTCTTGTCCGATATGCATGCAAAATAGTAAGGCGTTCCGCCTTAAGCATGGAGGAAAAACTTCTTTCTTTGATTGTCATCGTCAATTTCTGCCTGCGAGTCATCCTTGGAGAAAGAACAAGGACGCATTCAGAGCTGAAAAACAAGAATTTTCTCATCCGCGTGCCAGATTGTCGGGATACGATATTTGGGAAGATGTAAAGGATTTTCCCACTGTAATGGAAGATCCATCGAACAATCGTGTCGATGGGTTCGGACAAACCTATAACTGGACCAAACGGAGTATCTTCTGGGACTTGCCTTATTGGAAAGATAATCTTATAAGGCATAATCTTGATGTTATGCATATCGAAAAGAATGTGTTCGATAATGTCTTCAATACCGTCATGGACATTAAAGGAAAGACGAAGGACAATCCAAAAGCAAGACAAGACATTGTCGAGATATGCAAGCGTCCTTATCTGAACTTGATACAAAGGGGAGCTGCTGGACAATTAAGTAAGCCGATAGCACAATACACATTGAGCAAAGAAGATAGATTAATAATCTGCAAGTGGGTATCTACTTTAAGATTTTCCGACGGCTATGTGTCGAATTTGTCTAGATGCGTTGACCTCAATGAACGCAAGCTAACGGGAATGAAGAGTCATGACTGCCACGTGTTTATGAAAAGATTACTGCCCATTGCTTTGAAAGAGTTGTTGCCTTCTGCTGTATGGGTTCCGTTGGCCGAACTATCAATATTTTTAGGGATATTTGTTTAACTAAGTTGACTGTGCAACACATGGTTGAACTTGAGGAGAAGATTATCTTAACAATTTGCAAGTTGGAGAAAATATTTCCTCCTGGCTTCTTCGACAGCATGGAACATCTACCGATTCATCTAGCATACGAAGCCCGTGTCGGTGCATTTGTTCATTATCGATGGATGTACCCATTTGAAAGGTACATAAATATCGATATAATTTAAGCTAAATTTCTATTTATTTTAAAATTCTTTCTTAATTCTCAAAATAATTTGTCTCTCTAGATACCTACACCATCTAAAGAAGAAAGTTGGCAACAAAGCTCATATAGAGGCTTCGATATGCGAAGCATATCTTATCGAAGAGGTTTCAAACTTCTGCTCCATTTATTTCGATACTCATGTTAAAACAAATCGAAATAGACCTCAAAAGAATGACGAGGACGTTGAGGATGGAGGAATATTCAATGTAAGGGACAAGCCTATTGGGGCTAGTAAAAGACGGTGGTTGACAGACGACGAGTATGATGCCGCTCACCGATATGTCTTGTTAAACTGTGACATACAAGAAGTGAAAGATTTGGAGAAGTAAGTCAGTACACTAAATATCGTTATAATCTCGAATTTGATGAAGTAAGTGACTACACTTATATATTCTTATTTTCTCTAATAGTGTATTTAGAGATGAAATCAAAATGAGGAGACCCGATATTACCGATGAGGGACTTCAAAGAGAGGTTGATTGTACATTTCCGTCATGGTTTCGCAAATACGTAAGTAACTGTAATTATAATTGAGATTATTAATATATAATCTGAAATATTTAAATTATAAATATTTGTTTACAGGTTTTATTGCCTGAAACAACACTCACTCATGAGAGTGTTCGTTATCTGGCACTGGGACCGAAGAAGCAAATAAAGACTTGGCCAGGCTATGTCGTTAATGGCTTCAGGTTTAAGTCAACTCAGAATGCTATAAATGTCGAATTTATCAATGACGGCATCAATACCAAGGATTCCGGTGTTTGCATAAGAGGCACCGTCTATGACGACGAGCCGGACTTTGACTATTATGGAGTGCTTCGGGATATTGTAGATTTACAATATACTGGCCCATATGATATGCATATTATGATGTTCAAATGTGAGTGGTTCGATACGACACCAAATATCGGTTGGAGAATCGATAAACAATTTGGATTCGTCGATATAAATCATCGCAGGAGGTATAGAGGGTCCGATACATTTGCAATAGCAAATCAGGCTGTTCAAGTCTACTATACAAGCTACCCAAGGCGTCGTAGAGATCGATTTGACTGGTGGGCAGTATGCAAGATTAAATCTAGAAATACATTCAACGTTGGAGACCCAGCATACCAAGAGGACCAGATCGAAAAGTCCCAATAGTTGGGACAACACTCAGATACAATGGATGTTGAAGATATTATTGAGGAAAATAGAGGGGAGGAAGAGGTTGATACACAAGACTTAGCTGTCAACCAGGGGAGAAAGAGGCGTCTTGTCCCAAATTTTGAGGCAGAAGAAGAAGAAGAAGAAGAAGAAGAAGAATTTGATGGGGATGAGGATACAGATGAAATCGACGATGAAGATAAGGATGAGGATGAAGATGACGATGAGGAGGATGATGATGCCGACGAGGCCGAGGATGAGAACAAAGACGATGATTAGGTTAAATATTGTTGTATAGTAAAAACACTTCCAATTACGTGAATTAAGTTTGACCTCATAAAAGCAATTACGTGAATTCATGTTTTTTTTCATTCGATTATTTACTTATTGCAGATGGCACTCCTAGTCTTTTTCGTCGCAGCGGCACTCGTCTCCCTACTGGTGGTATGTATATTTTAGTTTAGTTTTTTATATCCATTTATACTTTCATATTGTTAATTATGTTTATGTGTTCTATTTACAGGTCATGATGGCTGGCCGTGGTCGTGGTGCTGGTCGTGGTGGTGGTGGTGGTGGTGGTGGTGGTGGTGGTGCAGGTCGTGGTCGTGGTCGTACTGGTGCTGGTGGTCGTGGTCGCATTCAGAGTTCCCGGGATGTGACCCTATCGAGCGAGCCCGACCCGGAGAGTACCCCGGGCACAGACGCATCTCGCCCTCGATCGACCACTTCATCGAGGCATCAGTCCGGATCTGCAAGCGGATCCGATCCGCTATCGGAACCAGCAGCAGCGGATCCACCAGGGGATGCCCCAGTTACTGCACAGTAGGCCCCGGAGTACCCCCATACTCAGTTCCATCCGGTTACTGGGGAGTACATACGCGGACCCGCAGATCCTTCGACGGCACCAGAGAGGCCGAGAGGCGAGTTCCGACGAGGGCTATGGCCCGCGGGGACCTCGTAAGTAAATTTAAGTTAATTTATTAAATTTCTTTCATTTATTCAAGTTAATAATCCAGTCGTTTCTTCTTTGTAGGTTTTTTTCGTTTAATGTTGGCAGGGCCCTTGGAGAAATTATTAGGGCTAACTTCCACGGTCCTTACCTCAACTTTACGTCGGTGCCCCCAACCGAGCAGTACGTCTGGCTCGACGAGTTGAGGGTATATATCTATATTTTTTTGTTTAAGTCTATGTGATTCTTTAATCAACCATTTTGTAAATTACGTGATAATTGATTTTCTGTGTTAGAGAACGTACTGGTGGCCCCCCCATCGCGAGGAGGGGATCCGCAGGACCTACCGAAGCGCATGCTCGAAGAAGATACGGGATATGATTCATGACCTAAAGATGGGGCATACGAGGCCGAATTGGATCCGGCAGGACTATTATGAGGACATCTTAGGCATGATGGATAACCCTGCATACAAGGAGAAATCGGAGAAGGCGAAGGTGAACCGATCTGCCGCGGGCCTTCATACGGGGGGATCAAGGTCTCACGCAGCGACACTTGCAGATCTGGTGAGCAACCGTAAATTTATTTCACTATCGAATTAGGTATTATTAATTAAAGGAGTTAATTAGTTTCTACGCAAATTTCGTATGCAGGCCCAACGGGCGGTGAAGGAGGGAAGGGCGCCAGAATCGGTCACCATGCACGACGTCTTCCAGCATACGCACAAAAGACGGAAGGACGGAAGCTTCGTCGACGAGAGGGCGAAGGAGACTGATGTAAGTACTTATGATTATGAGATTAACGTTAGAATTAAAAGTATTCGGACTATAACTTAGGTAAACTTAGGATTCACACTTAACTTAGTGAAACATAGGATTTAGATTACAACTTAGGTAAATCTTATAATATAAACACATTCATTTGATAGGCTGCGTATCGTGAGGCCCTTAGTCGGGCTCAGTTAACTGACACCGAGGATGTTGGTGAAACGACGCCCTTCCGGACGCCCTCTTCTTTGGCCGCTCGGAACGACTTGTTCGTAGATACCGTCGGCGGCTTTAAGAAAGGATACCTGTACGGAGTCGGCTCCCTAGGGCCATTGCATATGGCGACGCAGAGATTTCCACCGACACCGCCTCCTCCCGTGGCCCGGGCAGACGATGATGTTAGGTCGCAGCTGCACGAGGCGGTGTCATCCTTGCGGGAGCAATTTGCCACGTACTTTCTGCCTGCGTCTGCTGCTGCCGGGGCGTCTGCTGCTGCCGGTACGTCTGCTGATGGTGCTCGTCCGTCTTCTACTGGTCCGTCGACTGTAGGTATCGGTCCGTCTTCCGTGGGCCACATTTCTTTCAACCCTGAAGCCCCTGTGCTACCGCCTACGGCTGTGACGGCACTCCTGGATCTCATGTCCGCAGAGCAGCTTCGCCGACTTCCGAGCACTGTCTACGACGCCTTGCCTCCGTACCTTGTGGAGGAGTATATACATCAGTCGAATACGGGAACGGACAATCGACCTCCTCCTTAAAATGTTGTATTAAAAAAATTTGGATTATTTGTGAGAGCTTTGAACTAATTGTCTTATAGCACCGGATATTATGTTACTCTTTAGGATAATTGATATTTATTTTCTATTAATTTGGTTTGGTCTGTGATTCTTGGATAATTGGTCGTATGTGCATATTTGGTCTATGTGATTCTTGGATAATTGGTGTGCATTATATATTTGGTCTGTGTGTTTGTTGGATAATTGGTGTGCATTATATATTGGTTTGGTTTATGCATATATTTGTGAACAGGGAAAGTGCTGCCAAATTTTTTTCCCAAAAAACCCAGTTAGCGACGGACTAGTGACCGTTTAGCGACGAATATTCCCAATTGCCGACGGGTTTTCGACGGATAAGCCGTCGCTACCTGGAGGTTTTAAACTGTTTGCAGTCAGCGACGGTTTAGCGACGGATCATCCGTCGGCAACGTTCTGGTGGTACAAGCTTCGACGGAAGAGCGACGGAATAGCCGTCGCCAGGGCGACGGATAACCAGCCGCTAATCCGTCGCCAAATACAGCGACGGATTAGCGGCTGGTTATCCGTCGCCATGGTTCTGGAAATGCATGACATTTCCAGAACCATGGCGACAGATAATCAGTCAGCAATCCGTCGCTGTGGCGTCGCGGTAGCGACGGGTCCGCGACGACTATTCCGTCGCCATGGTGCTGGAAATGCCAAGCATTTCCAGAACCTGATCGACGGATAGTCCGTCATAAGACCGTCGCAAATCCGTCGTTAAGTACCGACGGATATCGACGGCTTGGCGACGGATCGATACGATCTGATACGTTGTTACGACGGGTTACCGACGAAAAGTTACGTCGCTATTTCCTACACAGTTCAATACTTAATAGTTGAAATGGACGGAAATCCATCGGGAACGTGTCGCTAATGCTTCGTAATGTGACGTCGAAAATCCGTCGCTATTCCGTTGCCGTGACGACAACTTAGCGACGGAACGTTATTAGCGACGAGCTGATTGCCGACGGATTATTTTGGCCAAAATTCGTCGGTTATCGGTCGCTAATGGTAATTACCGTCGGTTTAGCGACGGATGTGGCCGTCGCTAAAACGATAAATTTTGGTAGTGCAATGCTTTGGTCATTGGCTTCCTACTTGCCAAGGAGTTGGGGGTAGAGTACCTTGAAGCATACGGCGATTCGCTGCTAATCGTTAACCAGATCCGGGGCTCATACGAAGTGCGTCACGAAGACATGATCTCCTATCACCAAATAGCGATTGGCATCATCTCGTCCTTGGGAGGGTTCTACATAGAACACGTTGCCAGGCTCCAGAACATTGATACCGATGCCCTAGCAGGCCTTGCCGCTTCCTTAGCAGTTCCGAACCATGCTCATCATCTGGTTGACATCATAGGCCGTGAGTTGGTCTGTCCCAAGAATAATGTTCAATGTATTGAGAGTTACTCCGTGCTGACAGTCGACGAAGCACCAGACTGGAGACAACCATTCATCGACTTCGTTGTCTACGACATCCTGCCAGATAATCCGAAGGAAGCCACTTCTATTAGAAGACGTTCCCTCAGATTCTTCTACGATACAGAGACTGAAAATGCTATATCGGCGATCCTACGATGGATTAATGCTTTGATGTTTGTCAAATACAGAAGCCAAAGAAGCCGTGTGTAAATCTCATGATGGCTTCTGTGGGGCCCATCAGACTGGCCCGAAACTACAAGACCGTCTTCGTCGAATGGGCTACTACTGGCCCACGATGGTTGCCGATGCGATAGACTATGCAAAAAATACAAAGCCTGTCAAGTCCACGCAGATTTCATCTACCAGCCATCCGAATTTCTACATCCGACAGTGGCATCCTGGCCATTCGAAGCATGGGGAATGGACATCATTGGTCCGATCACTCCGTCTTCGTCCCGAGGACACTGCTTCATACTCGCAATCACATATTACTTCTCCAAATAGGCGGAGGCTATTCCGCTGGCAGAAGTCAAGACTTCAAATGTGATCAGCTTCCTCAAGCATCACGTTATCTACCACTTTGAACTGCCACGAAGGATCATCCACGATAATGGTCCGCAGTTCGCAAGCCACAATTTTTATCGGTTTTATGACAAACACCGAATCTAGAATATTGCTTCAACACCATACAACCCAGCGGCTAATGGTCTGGCTGAAGCATTCAACAAAACAATCATCAAGCTTCTCAAGAAATTTGTGTCATCAAACAAACGCGACTGAAATAAAAAGCTCGGCGAATGCTTATGGGCGTACCGTACTTCAGTACGGACGGCCACTAGAAACACGCCGTTCTCTCTGGTATATGGAAGTGAGACAGTTCTCCCATTGGAGACTCAAATCCCCTCACTCCTGCGTCGCTCTCACCTACCGGCTGACGACAGATAATAATCACCATCGCCGACTACAAGAGTTGGAGGCCCTAGATGAGAAGCGCCTGTTAGCTCAACAACGAATCGAGCTGTGCCAAGACCGTATCTCCGGAGCCTTTAACAAGAAGGTTAAAATTAGAACATTCCAAGTAGGCGATCTCGTTCTGGCAGTTCGGAGGCCGATGGTTATGACTCCCAAAACCGCCGGCAAGTTTCAGCCAAAGTGGGAAGGTCCGTTCATCATCGATGCTGTATTCTCCAATGGAGCTTACCGCCTCGCAAAACAAAATAGAGATTTGCTCATGTTGCCCATCAACGGTAAGTTCTTAAAGAAGTATTACGTCTGAAATGACATCCTCCAGGGTGTTGAGTTATGTACCCTGTGGTACCGCTGAACTCACATCCCGACTTTAGATCTTCCAGAATGACAAGTTACGTACCCTCTGGTACCGCTGAACTCACATTCCAAATCCAAATATCCCTGATGATGAGTTATGTACCCTGTGGTACCGCTGAACTCACATCCCGACTTTAAATCTTCCAGGATGTTGAGTTATGTACCCTGTGGTACCGCTGAACTCACATCCCGACTTTAAAACTTCCAGGATGTTGAGTTATGCACCCTGTGGTACCGCTGAACTCACATCCCGACTTCAGATCTTCCAGAACGACGAGTTGTGTACCCTGTAGTACCGCTGAACTCACATTTCGACTACAAATTCCCCAGAATGACGAGTTACGTACCCTCTAGTACCGCTGAACTCACATTCTGACTCCAAATCTCCCAGATTATTGAGTTATGTACCCGCAAGTACCGCTGAACTCACATCCTGGTCACTACAGATAAATATATATTGCATCTTTTAGGTAGTAAGTCATGTATGATCATATCTCTTAACTTTCCTCCTAAGAAGAGCTCCCTCCTTATGATCCGATACTCGCACTTTCAGTGCACAAAAAGGGTAACAGATCCACAAATTCTCCAAAACAACCACGTCGATGTTACCACTGAGTTGTTTCCCTTTCATCAAAAACAAACCGCCCCTCACATAGAACTTCCACGTCCTCGTTACCTCTGAGTCGTTTTATGTATCCCTTCATGGAGCCCCCTCATGTCATGTCCTCATTACCTCTGAGTGGGAAGGCTCCATCGAAGAAACCCTCATGTTTACCATGTCCTCATTACCTCTGAGTAAGTATGTTGGTTCTCTCCTAACTTATTATCCGTATCCAGAACCATGGTACGCCAAGGATAATAGGTCCACAAAAAAGTCTCCCATTGGGGCAACTACTACAAGCAAAGAATAGAGCGAATGTATTCTGTTCATTCAAAATCAGTTACATTCACATGACTACATCTCATGAGCAAGCCAGAAAAGTTCTCTATTATTTCATTCAGACAAGAAGGAAGAAGATTACCTTAATGTCCAAAAGAAGCAAAACACAAACTGCAGCTAAAGACAGACAGAAATATCAAGACAAAAGACGGACATTTATGAGGGCCTACGAATCCTAGTTACGGGGGCACATATACCAATCCCTCAACCATTTTTCATATGAAGGATCTACTTGAGCAAAATCCTCGTCCGGAGCAGGAGGGTCAGAACTCCCAATACTACCGCCGTCAGACTGGGGCTCCTCCTTTACAGCAACTTCAATAGGCGCCAGCTCTCCTTTCTGTTCCTCCGTTTTTGGTATTACCTCCTCCTTAACGAGCGATGACTCTTATTTGAAAGGAGGCAGCAGCTCTTCCTTCACAATGATCTCAGCCTTCGGCAGGGATGCTGCAAGAATCAAAGATAAAAAGAAACAAAGTTAGAAGATAGCCAGAGCCTCATGCGGCCCAGTCCAGATAGGCTTATGCGGTCCTGTTTGAGGGGGCTTCATGCGGATCGATTCAAAGAGACTTATGCGGCTCTGTTCGATGGGTCATTATGCAGTTCAGTTTGTGAAGTGTCTATGCGGCTACTAGACAAACTCCCATGCGGCTCGGACATGGGGTATACCCCCATACAGCTCGGACGTGGGACATACATACGGCCCACACAATTTGAACAGTTCGATGAAGACGAGGGACGCATTAAAGGCTTGTGCATAAAGCATACAACAGAGGCGTTTTGTTAGGGTTTCGAAGTATACGATCCGCCCAAACCCTTACCAGTAATGGTGGGGTGAACATCGGGATGAACTTCAGGCACCGTGGCTGACGAAGAAGCCACTCCCTTACCCTTCGTTGTGGCCTTGGAAGACTTGGGGGCCATTGTTGATTGATGAGCGGAGAAGAAGACGAAGATAGCAAACCTAGGGCAAGAAGGGTTGAAGACAGAAGAAAGTAAGAAGTCTCTCTGACCAAAAATGCTCATATTTATAGGCAGAAAGAGGGGTGGGGACGCTTCGATCCGCGTGCAGCATAAAAACGAAATCGACTCTTTGATCATCGAGAAAAATTCGGATATTTAAAACCGACCCTTGGGATCCTGCCCCGAAAGGCGACTTTAAATCCGAAGCAAATCAATAGCAATTAATAAAACAAACACGTGGCAGGAGACGCACATATGGCAGGGAGTCTATGCGGTTAGACAGTCCATACGGCTAGGAAGTCTATGCGGGTAGAACGTCCTATGCAGCCAGAAGAGTTCACATAGACAAGCTTCTTATTCAAAGTATTTCATTTTTGTAAATTGAAAACTTTGAAGGGGGTCTTGTAGAAGCATAAAAAATAACAAGAAAAGTCCATGCGGCTCAGACAGAAAGAGTCTCATGCGGCTCAAGAATCCATTAGGCATTCATGCAGTTCAAAAGAGACTCATACGGCTCGGATAGCTCCATACGGCTCAGGAAGGAGCCACGTGGCCCAAAGCTGTTCGCCTCTACAGCTGGCCATAAAGCAACTGCTTCATTAAATGCTCTGACGGCAGCTCTGACAGAAAGGTGAAGTAATATTTTTGACATAAAGCTGAAAAGATAGCTCTGACATGATGGCGTGCTCCTAGAAAAAAGAAGAAAATCTTTTATATAGCTGGCATGATCCGTCAAGTCCAAAGCTCCCTATGCGGCTACCACTCCTATGCGGCTGACAACCCTATGTGGTTGCTCTCTTCATGCGGCTACCTCCTTCATGCGGCTGCCTCCTTCATACGGCTGCCCCCTTCATACGGCTGCCTTCTTCATGCGGCTGCCTCTTTCATACGGCAGCCTCCTTCATGCGGCTGCCCCTTTCATGCGGCTGCCTCCTTCATCCCTTCATGCGGCTGCCACCTTCATGCGGCTGCCTCCTTCACGAGGCTGCCATCCTCACGCGGCAATCCCCCTCATGCGGCCACCACCCTCATGCGGCTGCTACCTTCATGCGTCTAGGAGTGTGGGGGCCACCCATATGCGATTCATTTAGAGACTGCATTCATGCAGCTCCATCAGGATGTCCCACTCATGACAGTTGAGACACGTGGCGGTCCTCATAACAATTGAAACACGTGGTGGTCTTATCCCTTCGGAGTCATGGCTGCTAGCAAATCATAACAACCCAGATTTGTTATAATCATCATAATTACTCAGATCAAATCAGATTTGTTGTAATTAAGCAAATTGAACACGTGGGGAGAGATCCGAGCTTGTCATGACAAATTATGAAGATTCATTGTCATCAGCATTAATTGCCCATACGGATTTGGCACAATTAAAATTAACTGCCCAAATTTGATACAATCAAGATTAATGGTCCAGATTATTGCCACCGACTTTTCAAGGGGCAATCATTACAAACCCTAATGATCACACCCCCACTTCTATAAATAGTAAGGTGCCATTCTCTTGCAAACCCTGAAGAGAAGAGAAGGAAAAGAAAAGAACAGAGGGAGACTCTCCACCCGGCTGGACACACAGAGAGACAAAGGCACGCACAGAAGAGTCTTCCCACACACCCCGAGAGCATTTCTTCATCAGAGCCAAGGCTACGTCCGATCGTCCAAGGAATAAGGCAGAGCTGTCGTCGCTTTTCTGAGCCTCTATCGTCATCTCCAGAATAAAAAATAAACAATCGTACTTAGATTGATGTACCTAGGTTTTCATTCCTAGGTTTTCTTTGAAAGAGCGAGTTTGTATTGTGAGTCTAAGTTCAGTCCTCCTATAAAATTGTTATGTACTTTTACAATCAATGGCAAACACGATGGCGACTCAGCTGGGGACTGACTTCTCCACGGCTGAGAAGTTGGTGACGTAATCGGACGCAGCCAAACTTGGCTCCACTCAACAAATGCTGGTCGCCCGGTTCGACCAACATGCATTTGAAGAAATGCTCTACGACGGGAGCCACGAAGAAGGCCCGCAGGGATTGGAGGCCCAAATCATTCGCTCCTCCCCAAACTCTCGAAGAAGTACTCTTTGTTGCTCAAGATAGTTGAGAAAACTCTCATGCGGCCCTGCTTCAGGCCATAGAGGACTCTGCTGTCCCCAAGTCAACCAGCCGCATAGAGAAGACTCATGCGGCCACAGAAGTCAGTCGCATGCAGGCAGCCTACATGGTCACGACTCCCAGCCGTATCCCGAAGGTTCATGCGGCCACCGCTCCCAGCCGCATACAGAAGGGTCATGCGGCCACACATGCCAGCCGCATACAGACAGCCTGTACGGCCACCAAACCCAGCCGTATACCATCTGCTCCATGCGGCTCACGGTCAGTCTTCGACCGCCTCTCAGGCGATCCTGACCCCAGATGCTCTCATGTGCCAATCTCTGTGGACTCTTCCTACTATGCACTCTCAGGTGCTAGAAGGAAGAAGTCTCAGGAAGCGCAGGGCTCGTCGAGCTCAGACAGCTGTCCCAACTTCTGACTATCAGGGCGTCCCGCTGACTATTACACGGGCCCCTGATGGAAAGTTGTATAAAACTATCCGTGTCCAGCCCCCGGCGGCCAACGAACGGGATAGTTATCAAGAGTCTCCTAACAATGATCAAAGGCAAGTACTCGTACTACCCCCACATCCGGGAGCAGGCAGGATGCCAACACACTCATGTGCTCAGAACTCCTGGGCCCACAAAATCGGTTACTTGCGCAACGTAATTCTTTACAAACGCAAGAAAAGAGACGAAGACTCAGTGTACAGAGAGTCCTTTCGGGGACATCATTGCACCCAAGTCATTGTCAATTGCTGCTGTAATAAGGAGGCAGTACAAGAAGGCTGGCAGTCCATCTTCCAACGACTGCAACACCCAAGCTCAGAAGACGAAGCGCTTTTCGTCGCCTTCTGTAATTCTGCTCTGAAGATTCCTAGTAGCGGTAGAGAGAAGTAAACAAATATCTCCAGTCCAAAAATCTCCACCAGCATAACCAAGAAACTCTCTTCTAAGCGGTTGTCTACCACCGTTACAGGAGGAGTTTACCAAGGTACCCGTTCAAAGACAAAATCTACCACACTTGGAGATTTGTCGTCCATATCTCTGGGAGGCACTGGAGCCGGAGGTAGCACTCCCCTAAATTTCTACGACAATCCGGTGTTCCAAGAAGATAATCCAGAGGAAACGATTCACCCAACAGTTGCAGCAGATCCCGACGTCCCCCAGGACGTCCACAACTCTCAAGATGAGGCGAGCTCTGAAGCTGGGGGTACCACTTCTTCTGAGTCCGAACCAGAGAAGAATATTCCCACGTACCCTGACGATTTCTCTATACAAGGGTATGACTCAGAGGGCACATCCTCCTCCGTTCCTTCCATCTCTTCTCATGTGAGGGCGGTGTTCATGACGGACAGCAACCAAGATGGTTCCAGTGATCGCCAACGCATCGACACTCTGGAGTCCATACTGCATGCTTTGGTCAAGTCCGTGGACGAGATCAAAGCGGCCCTTCCAACTCTGCAAGGAAGGATGCCCGGCCAAACAAGCATAGGTCCCACGATCAATGTGGACTCAAACTCAGCTGCACCAAAGCCGGGTGATAATCCTCCTGAAATATGGGCTCCCACCGCTGCAGACAAGGCCAGGCGGTAAGAAGAGAGGTCCAGGAGCTCCGGGCCATGTTCCATGCTCGAAAAAACTGCCAAGACCTCAGGATACGACAACCATATCCTGCTGCATGGAGAGATGTTCCCTTCCCACCAAAATATAAACCATTCAACACCAATCCGTATGATGGGAAGATATCTGCAAGCAGGTACATCACCTACTTCGAAGTCACAACCGACCATTTGCCTCATGACGACGCCATCCTTATACGGTTGTTCATCGGAGCACTGGAGGGGGTCACCTTCGACTGGTACCGCAACTTGTCGGACAATTGTATCCATTCTTTCGCCGGCTTCAAACGTATGTTCCTGGAGAGGTTCTACAAAGTAGGACAAGATGTGACAATGTCCACCCTCATGGACGTTGTCCAGGAAGAAAAGGAGCTGACAAGAAACTACATCGAGCGATTTCGCCAGACCGCGATGAAGTTGCCTTCCGGTAACCCTGATTCCACCTTAATTGAAATTTGCCAAAAGAGGCTGCTTTCCATGATCAGCCTCTGGATAGGCGAAAGTCAGTCTAAGGATTGGAAAACTTTCATTATCAATGCCACTAGCGCAGAAGACAAATTGAAGAAAGCTCGCCAATTGGGATTGTACGTCTCAGAAGGAGAGGACAAGGGCAAACACCCTAGCACCAACAGCAACAATGGTGGTAACCCCTCCAACAATCGAGACAGCAAGGGCAAACAGGCTATGGTGGCCGACACAGCCTCGAAGCCTGAACCGAAGCCGGCAGAGAAGCAATAGCCTCATATGACCTATTCTTTCGAGGATGGCCATGTCAAGCCATCTTGGACATGCTCATACAAGGAGGTCGAATTCAGCTCCCTCCTCCAAGGCGTGAACCTCATCCTGCAGAAATGAAGAGCCCCAAGTACTGCCACTACCATCACTATGTCCACCATGCTATACATGACTACTACCAACTGAAGCGATACATCCAGCATCTTATCGATTCTAAGGCCTTGGCCATCGATTTCGAAGAGGTGACCGTAGCAGCCAACATGGTGTCGGTACAATTCGGCAGCTTTCCTCCGACGAAGACTCAAGATGGAGTAGTGCCCGTCCCCAGAGCAAGGATGGAGATCGGTAACCCTCCACCTCCCCGAAACCAGGATGCTGGCCTAGTGCCCCTTACCACATCACGAAGGAAGGTCATATGGGTCCATCCGGATCTGGTACCTGAAATGACTCAGTCCGCTCCTCCCTCCACCAGCAAGAAGATAAGTGGGAAAGTTAAATCATGCCACACAACCTCAACAGAGGTCGAAGAAGTTACTGCTGTTGCTACCCGTTCCGGCGCACAAACCCAACCTTCACCGGGTAACTCGGCTGAAGACCATCAGCCGACAACTGCTGATGCTCCAGGACCTTCGCAGCCTTCGACGACCGACAAGCCTAGGCCGAAAGAGACTCGCTTTGACAATTCGCTCCGAAAAGAGACGCTTCATGGGCTGGAGAGGACCTACAACTTCGACAACTTAGCGCAATTGGCTAACACACCGGCTAAATTGTCGCTATACGAGCTCCTGAGGCTCTCCAAAGATGTTCGTGTCGCACTGAGCGAGGTGCTACAGAACGCCGACGCATTTCTGCCTCAGTCCAATCTCACTGGGGAAAGCCCGCCCATAGATATCCAGGACAGCGCTTGCACAGGCGCAATGCCCAACATCGTCTTCACTCCGCAGGATATGCTTATCAAGACCAACCTGCGCGATCGTTCTCTGTATTATACTGGGTACATTGGCGATATCAAGGTGGACCGAATGCATATTGATCCCGGTTCTTCCATAAGCATCATCCCGAAGAACTTACTACACCATCTGTACATCCTAATGCATCACCTAACGTCGACAAGCACCGCCATTAGCGGTTTCAATTCAGACAGAAGCTATCCGATCAGAAAGATTCGCTTGAAGTGCCAAATCGGCGACCTTCAGTCAGAAGTGACCTGCTATGTCATAGATGCAGACACTTCCAACAACATACTTCTAGGGCGTCCGTGGATACACGACTACATGATCGTGCCCTCCATACTGTACCAGTACTTCTAGTACGTCGACAAGCACGGCTTCGTAAGGACAGAATTTGTCGACATCTATCCCTTCAAACGGGTCGAATCCTACTACTCAGATTCATGCTTGTACGAGAAGTAGAAAAAGTACCTTACCGAAGGAGATACTCAAGCTCAAACTGAGGCGGCAATTGGATCGGAAGAATCTCTAACAATCCACCTTCAAGCTCGCAAACCTGGCAGAACTGCGTCCCTTACAGCCACTTTGTGTAAGGACGCAATCAGCCTCTCTGCACAAGAGGAGCAGATGATAATCCGACTGCCAAGGTCTGGCCAAGCGCCAAGACCCACGACAGAGATACTGACAATCAGGCTACCTAAAGCTAGACAACAACAAATAGAGGAGCTTAACCCCTCTGTCAAAGCCGATGACGATTCGTCTTCCCAGAATGAATCAGCAGCCAAGCGCTAAGCCGGGGACTGCTAGCCAGCCAACAAATCCCCGCCCAGCACCAAGCACCAAGCTGGGGGTGGCTAGTATGCCAACGACTCCACGTCCTGCTCCACCCATGGAACCCCTAATGATTAAGCTACCCAAGCCATCCTCCCAGTCCTCATTGACACAGGGGGTAGTTGAAGAAGAGCCAGAGCTGGCCAAGTATGTGGCTTCTTATACTGATGTTCCATCCGTATATGATGTAATCCCACTAGAAAAGATATCTTATTTCATCAATAAAGGGCTATCTTTGAACTAACCCGAGCTTAATAAGCTTTGTACAATGTATGCTATAGAATACGGTATAGGTACCCACCTGCACACACAGGTAACAAATGTTTACACCGTAAACCAACTTACTCCAGTGGAAGACTCTTACCGCATAATCGAGGGAGAGGATCATCCAATCATCTTTGGCCGGAAGAATAATCCCCAACCTTTTAGGGTAGAAGAAGTTGATCTCGAACCCGACACCGGAAGACTTGCCCCTTTATCTGTATAGTTCTCAATCCAAGTACCTCATGCAAAAACAAGGGTATGATCTGGAAACTACACCAGGCTTAAACTACGGCACTGGACGGCGGTTACCTTTACAATTGCCGATCCCGGCTGGGAAACCACGAGACTATTAAAACAAAACCATATGTGGGCTGGGCTATGTTACACCGACAATGACCCCAGAAAGCTCAGACGAGGAATGCGACTGTCATTCACATTCAACCGGATCACCCACTTTCGATTCAGATGTCAGCATTGGGGACATGCTCAGGCAAGTCTGGTCCATCAATATGGCGTTTGCTGACGCCTACGAAGAAGATGAAGACATTCCTGAACTTCTTAAGTTAGAGCCGTGGGCACAACAACTGGATACGCAATAGGAGAAGCGGTTCGAACAAAGAGAACCTCCCACCGAGGATGAGGTTGTGCAAATAGATCTCGGTGATGAGTCCTTTCCAAAGCCCATCTTCGTCAGCAAGAGTCTGACAAACGAAGAGCGGGAATCGCTACTACAGCTCGTCATAGAATACATCGACGTGTTTTCCTGAAGCTACGAAGACATGCCAGGACTGAATCCCGAGGTTGCACTTCATAAACTCAACATCCGTCCGGACGCAAAATCGGTCAAGCAAAAGTAACGACGGTTCCGCCCCGACGTGCCATTGAAGCTGAGGTCAATAAACTGATACCCAGCGGCTTCATCCGCGAGGAACAGCATCCCGACTAGGTCGCCAACATAGTACCAGTCCTCAAGAAGAATGGAAGGATTCGAATCTGCATCGACTTTCACAATCTGAATGAGGCATGTCCTAAGGATGAGTTCCCCCTCCCTATCACAGACATCATGATTGACAACACCTACGGTTTTGAGCGTATGTCATTCATGGATGGTTTCTCGGGGTACAACCAAATCAAGATGTTTCCTGATGACGAAAAGCATACATCATTCCGAACACCAATTGGCACATATTGTTACACAGTCATGCCTTTCGGTTTAAGGAACACTGGCGCCACCTATCAAAGAGCTATGAGCATCATCTTTAGAGACCACCTACGCAAGATAGTGGAATGCTACGTCGACGACATCGCCGTCAAAAGCCGCTCTAAGGCAGATCATCTGTATGATCTGAGGACAGTGTTCGACCTGATGCGAGCGCACAAAATCCTTCTTGGGCGTATCCAGCTGGAAGTTCTTAGGTTTCATCATTACTTCCCAATGTATCCACATAGATCCTGAGAAAACGAAGGCAATCATGGAAATGGGTCCTCCGAGAAATCTCCGTGGACTCAGAGGGCTTCAAGGTAGACTAGCTTACATCAGGAGGTTTATCTCTAATCTCTCCGGACGATGTCAACCATTCACCCACCTCATGAAGAAGGGCGTTTCATTCATATGGAATGAAGAATGCCAGCGCGCCTTCGACAGTATCAAAGAATATCCAATGAACCCTCCAGTCCTGGTAGCCCCGGTTGCTGGAAGGCCATTCCTGCTCTATGTAAGAGCGATGAAACATTCTCTCGGTGCTCTGCTAGCGCAAAACAACGATACAGACCATGAGCAGGCTATATATTACCTCAGCCGAATGATGATGGGGCCGGAACACCGATATACTGCCGTAGAAAAGGAGTGCCTTGCTCTGCTGTTCGCCATTCAGAAGACGCGATACTACGTCACGGGACAAACCATCCATGTCGTATCGAAAGTCAACCACCTCAGGGTTCTTATGACCAAGCCAGGTGCACTCAGCTCTTGCCTCGCTACCTGGGCGATTTTATTGTCTCCCTACCACATGATCTTTGTCCCGCAGAAGGCTATTAAAAGTCAAGCTCTAGCAGACTTTTTAGCAGCTCATCCAGGATCGGAATCAACCAGAATAGACGAAGAGATTCTAAATGAGGTTGCCAATTCAAATATGGCCTCTCATGATGCCGTATGGCAAATGTTCTTCGACAGCGCTTCTAGAACTGGGCCCAAGGGCAACATCGTCGCTGGGGTCGGAGTGGTGCTGATTTCTCCCACCGGGCTAGTAATTAATCGAGATTATTCCCTCATGGAGCCCTGCTCAAACAATGTGGCCGAGTACAATACTTTGGTCATTGGCCTCCGACTTGCCAAGGAGCTGGGGGTAGAGTACCTTGAAGCATACGGCGATTCGCAGCTAATCGTTAACCAGATCCGGGGCTCATACAAAGTGCGTCACGAAGATATGATCCCCTATCACCAAATAGCGATTGACATCATCTCGTCCTTGGGAGGGTTCTTCATAGAACACGTTCCCAGGCTCCAGAATATTGAAGTCGATGCCCGAGCAGGCCTTGCCGCTTCCTTAGCAGTTCCGAATCATGCTCATCATCTGGTTGACATCATAGGCCATGAGTTGGTCTATCCCAAGAATAATGTTCAATATATTAAAAGTTACTCCATGCTGACAGTCGACGAAGCACTAGACTGGAGACAACCATTCATCGACTTCGTTGTCTACGACATTCTGCCAGAGAATTCGAAGTAAGCCACTTCTATTAGAAGACGTTCCCTCAGATTCTTCTATGATACAGACGAAAATGCTATATCGGCGATCCTATGATGGATTACTGCTTCAATGTTTGTCAAATACAGAAGCCAAAGAAGCTATGCGTGAAGCTCATGATGGCATCTGTGGGGCCCATCATCCTGGCCCGAAACTACAAGACCGCCTTCGCCGAATGGGCTACTATTGGCCCACGATGGTTGCCGATGCGATAGACTATGCAAAAAATATAAAGCATGTCAAGTCCATGCAGATTTCATCCACCAGCCATCCAAATTTCTACATACGACGGTGGCATCCTGGCCATTCGAAGCATGGGGAATGGACATCATTGGTCCGATCACTCCACCTTCGTCCCGATGACACCGCTTCATACTCGCAATCATATATTACTTCTCTAAATGGATGGAGGCTATTCCGCTGGCAGAAGTCAAGACTTCAAATGTGATCAGCTTCCTCAAGCATCACGTTATCTACCGCTTTGGACTGCCACGAAGGATCATCCACGATAATGGTTCGCAGTTCGCAAGCCACGCTTTCTATCAGTTTTATGACAAACACCGAATCCAGAATATTGCTTCAACACCATACAACCCAGCGGCTAATGGTCTGGCTGAAGTATTCAACAAAACAATCATCAAGCTTCTCAAGAAATTCGTGTCATCAAACAAACGCGACTGGAATAAAAAGCTCGGCGAATGCTTATGGGCGTACTGCACTACAGTACAGACGACCACTGGAAATACGTCGTTCTCTCTGGTATATGGAAGTGAGGCAGTTCTTCCATTGGAGACTTAAATCCCCTCACTTCGCGTCGCTCTCACCTATAGGCTGACGACAGATAATAATCACCATCGCCGACTACAAGAGTTGAAGGCCCTAGATGAGAAGCGCATGTTAGCTCAACAACGAATCGAGCTGTACCAAGCCCGTATCTCCGGAGCCTTCAACAAGAAGGTTAAAATTAGAACATTTCAAGTAGGCGATCTCGTTCTGGCAGTTCGGAGGCCGGTGATTATGACTCACAAAACCGCCGACAAGTTCTAGCCAAAGTCGGAATGTCTATTCATCATCGATGCTGTATTCTTTAATGGAGCTTACCGTCTCGTAAAACAAAATGGAGATTTGCTCATGTTGCCCATCAACGGCAAGTTCTTAAAGAAGTATTACGTCTGAAACGACATCCTTCAGGGTGTTGAGTTATGTACCCTGTGGTACCGCTGAACTCACATCCCGACTTCAGATCTTCCAGAATGACGAGTTAAGTACCCTCTGGTACCGCTGAACTCACATTCCAAATCCAAATATCCCTGATGATGAGATACATACCCTGTGGTACTGCTGAACTCACATCCCGACTTTAAATCTTCCAGGATGTTGAGTTATGTACCCTTTGGTACCGCTGAACTCACATTTCGACTTTAAATCTTCCAGGATATTGAGTTATGCACCCTGTGGTACCGCTGACCGCTGAACTCACATTTCGACTTCAAATCTTCCAGAATGACGAGTTATGTACCCTGCGGTACCGTTGAACTCACATTCCGACTATAAATTCTCCAAAATGATGAGTTACGTACCCTCTAGTACCGCTGAACTTACATTCTGACTCCAAATCTCCCAGATTGTTGAGTTATGTATCCGCAAGTACCGCTAAACTCACATCCTGGTTACTACAGATAAATCTATATCACATCTTTTAGGTAGTAAGTCATGTATGATCATACCTCTGAATTTTTCTCCTAAGAAGAGCTCCCTCCTTATGATCCAATACTCGCACTTTCAGTACACAAAAAGGGTAACAAATCCACAAATTCTCCAAAACAACCACGTCGATGTTACCTCTGAGTTGTTTCCCTTTCATCAAAAACAAACCGCCCCTCACATAGAACTTCCACGTCCTCATTACCTCTGAGTCATTCTATGTATCCCTTCATGGAGCTCCCTCCTGCCATGTCCTCATTTCCTCTGAGTGGGAAGGCTCCATCGAAGAAACCCTCATGTTTACCATGTCCTCATTACCTCTGATTAAGTATGTTGGTTCTCTCCCAACTTATTATCCATATCCAGAACCAGGGTACGCCAAGGATAATAGGTCCACAAAAAAGTCTCTCATTGGGGCAACTACTACAAGCAAAGAATAGAGCGAATGTATTCTGTTCATTCAAAATCAGTTACATTCACATGACTACATCTCATGAGCAAGCCAGAAAAGTTCTCTATCATTTCATTCAGACAAGAAGGAAGAAGATTACATTGATGTCCAAAAGAAGCAAAATACAAGCTGCAGCTAAAGACAGACAGAAATATCAAGACAAAAGACGAACATTTATGAGGGCCGACGAATCCTAGTTGCGGGGGCGCATATACCAATCCCTCAACCATTTTTCATATGAAGGATCTACTTGAGCAAAATCCTCGTCCGGAGCAGGAGGGTCAGAGCTCCCAATACTACCGCCGTCAGACTGGGGCTCCTCCTTTACTGCAACTTCAATAGGCGCCATCTCTCCTTTCTGTTCCTCCGTTTTTGGTATTACCTCCTCCTTAACGAGCGATGACTCTTGTTTGAAAGGAGGCAGCAGCTCTTCCTTCACAATGATCTCAGCCTTCGGCAGGGATGCTGCAATAATCAAAGATAAAAAGAAACAAAGTTAGAAGATGGCCAGAGCCTCATACGGCCCAGTCCAGATAAGCTTATGCGGTCTTGTTTGAGGGGGCTTCATGCAGATCGATTCAGAGAGACTTATGCGGCTCTGTTCGACGGGTCATTATGCAGTTCAGTTTGTGAAGTGTCTAAGCGGCTACTAGACAGACTCCCATGCGGCTCAGACATGGGGTATACCCCAATGCAGCTCGGACGTGGAACATACATGTAGCCCACATAATTTGAACAGTTCGATGAAGACGAGGGACGCATTAAAGGCTTGTACATAAAGCATGCAACAGAGCCGTCTTTGTTAGGGTTTCGAAGTATACGATCCGCCCAAACCCTTACCAGCAATGGTGGGGTGAACATTGGGGTGAACTTCAGGCGCCGTAGCTGACGAAGAAGCCACTCCCTTACCCTTCGCCGCAGCCTTGGAAGACTTGGAGGCCATTGTTGATTGATGAGCGGAGAAGAAAGACGAAGATAGCAAACCTAGGGTAAGAAGGGTTGAAGACAGAAGAAAGTAAAGAAGTCGCTCTGACCAAAAATGCTCATATTTATAGGCAGAAGAAGGGGTGGGGATGCTTCGATCTGTGTGCAGCATAAAAACGAAATCGACTCTTCGGTCATCGAGAAAAATTCGGATATTTAAAACCGACCCTTGGGATCCTGTCCCGAAAGGCGACTTTAAATCCGAAGCAAATCAAGAGCAATTAATAAAACGAAAACGTGGCAGGAGACGCACATATGGCAGGGAGTCTATGCGGCCAGACAGTCCATGCGGCTAGCGGGTAGAACATCTTATGCAGCCAGAAGAGTTCACGTAGCCATACTTCTTATTCAACGAATTTTAATTTTGCAAATTGAAAACTTTGAAGGGGGTCTTGTAGAAGCATGGAAAATAACAAAAAAAGTCCATACGGCTCAGACAGAAAGAGTCGCATGCGGCTCAAGAATCCATTAAGCATTCATGTAGTTCAAAAGAGCCTCATACGGCTAGGATAGCTCTATACGGCTCAGAAAGGAGCCACGTGGCCCAAAGCAGTTCGCCTCTACAGCTGGCCATAAAGCAACTGCTTCATTAAATGCCCTAATGGCAGCTCTGACAGAAAGGTGAAGTGACAGTTTTGACATAAAGCTGAAAAGATAGCTCTGACATGATGGCGTGCTCCTAGGAAAATGAAAAAAATCTTTTATATTGCTGGCATGATCCGTCAAGTCCAAAGCTCCCTATACGGCTGCCACTCCTATGCGGCTGACACCCCTATGCGGTTGCTCTCTTCATGCGGCTGCCTCCTTCATGCGGCTGTCACCTTCATGCGGCTGTCTCCTTCATGCGGGTGCCCCCTTCATATGGATGCCTCCTTCATGCGGCTGCCCCCTTCATACGGTTGCCTCCTTCATGCGGCTGCCCTCTTCATGCGGTCACTACCTTATGCGGCTGCCTCCTTCATGCGTCTGGCCCCTTCATACGGCTGCCTCCTTCATGCGGCTGCCTCCTTCATGCGACTGCCTCCTTCACGAGGCTTCCATCCTCATGTGGCTATTCCCCTCATGCGGCCACCACCCTCATGCGGGTGCTACCTTCATGCGGCTAGGAGTGTAGGGGCTACCCATATACGATTTATTTAGAGACTGTATTCATGCGGCTCCGTCAGGACGTCCCACTCATGACAGTTGAGACACATGGCGGTCCTCATAACAATTGAAATACGTGGCGGTCTTATCCCCTTGGAGTCATGGTTGCTAGCAAATCATAACAATCCAGATTTGTTATAATCATCATAATTACTCAGATCAAATCAGATTTTTTGTAATTAAGCAAATTGAACACGTGGCGAGAGATCCGAGCTTGTCATGACAAATTATGAAGATTTATTGCTATCAACATTAATTGTCCATACGGATTTGGCACAATCAAAATTAACTGCCCAGATATGATGTAATCAAGATTAATGGTCCAGATTATTGGCCGCAGACTTTTCAAGGGACAATCATTGCAAACCCTAATGATCACACCCCCACTTCTATAAATAGCAAGTGTCACGAACCACACCCACTGTGAGGGTACGAGAACGTAACAGCGCCCAGCCTACGCCGCAGTGTCGACGGTAGAACGCTGTTCTAGGTCATGAACTATAACTAACATAATATGAATACTCTCCATAAGGAGGCCAACACAGAGGTAAAACTCAATCACAATCTAGAGATAGAATATGGCACGATAAAATAGATAAGAGAATCCTCAACTGAGGTACAACATGAATGAAATACAAGTCTTATCATCTCTAAAAAATATACAACTCTGAAAGCAAGGACAACAGCTAAACATGAAAAGAAACAGTCTAAGCTATCTATACTATGCAAGGGTATCATCCTCAACAGCTGCCTGAACCTCCCCAGGGGTCCAGGTCGCGAGTGTCATCTAGGCAAGCTCCAAAGTAAGGGGTGCATGGTTCCTCATCATCCTCTGTAAAATTTTTAACAGGTCCAGTCAGGACGGAAGCGAGCACAGTACATCTCAATAGTTCATAGCAGGTTAGAAAATATAATCATGCAGTAAAGTAAGATATAGATACTTAAGAAAATGCAGTATGTAAACAGAGAGAGAACTGTAATAGAAATATCTACTATAAGTAGAGAACTACCAGTGACTAGTGATTTAGAGTACAAAGTCGACATATGAATGGCTTGATTTGCACATGGCTATACTAAAGAGGCGTAAATGGCTATTCTACTTTGGAATTGTTCACATGGCTATTTATACTCCCTCGTACCCCCAATCAGTACACAAGAATCCAACCAGGTTATGTTATGATTCTATGTAACGGCCCCTGAAGGGTGGTACATAGTAGTCCCATAAATAGGGATTCTGGGAAACCCAATAAATGGGATAAGGATTCAAAGAAGACTCTGTGATCATAAGAGCATATGTCACAAGTGATCAAAGAACCAAATGAAGCATAGTGATACGCCATGTAAGTAAAACGCACAGAACATGTAGTACCCGATGCTCCCTGAAGGGATAACATCTCAAAAAGGGATCCATATAGTACTAATCCGTGTGGCCAACGTGACAGTATCAAGTAAAGTAATTTAATACATGAAAATAATTCTAAGCAGGATATAAAATGATCAGAGAATGTACTCGCCTCGTATCTGAATGTCTGAAGTAAATGTACTGTCCGAGATGAGATACCTGACTCCTAGTTAGAGCAACACAAGTCAAGATGTATACAGGGGATGATAAATGTAATCTACAATACATCTGCATGCTGTCTAGGTCAAACTAGCTAAAGTCGACACTTGGTCAACTCTAGTCAACCACACTAGTCAAACTAGGTCAAGTCCTAGCCCAAACAAGTCTAACAAGTCTCACTAGTCCTAACCAAGCCTAGTCTAGTAATCACACACACCATCACAAGTCATAGAGAACACATATTACATATATACATGTTGACATTACATTCTCATATTATCCAACATTGCATTTATAACTTGCATATATATACCACTCATTAACTTACACTATCACATGCATTCGTATATACTAGCATATATATACATGGCCTATATTTCATAATCTCATGCTTGCCAACATATATATATGTATAGACATGGGTTAAAATCAAATAGGTACATTATACATTCATGTCAATATTATACATTACCAACTTGTACTCCTACATTACATATATTCATATAACCATGCATTTCATCATCCTACTGCATATCATTCATTACACCACATAACATTCATATATTGCATCTACATGTTAGTATCTATCAACATATATATAGAGAGGGATATGGCAAAGAAAGGGCATGAAGAGGGGGTTTTAGTCTCAATGTGTGAGTGAGTATATTATGTATATGGGACAAGGAACTAGAGTGTCAAGGGGGTGTGAGGGTGAGTGAACTCATGTGTGTAGAGAGTGTCATAGGAATCAGATTAAAGTATAGAGTGAAGTGTGTGTTTAACATGTAGTGTGTGTGTGTCCCTGTTTACATCTTCTCAGGAAACCCTGTCTTAAAACTCAGAAATGTGGAAAGGTGACAGGATCAATACAATTTGTAACTGATAGGAATATCAAGTAATGTGTGGTTTATATGGGCTGTTAGAGGACTGTTTTATGACAGGGTTGGGGAGCTAATATAGGCTGTGTTAAGGTGGTTTGATGGGGCAATAATGGACTGATTAGTAGTGCAAATGGACAGGCATGGGACAGCCATGTAGATGCTGAATTCAGGACTGTATTGGACTATTTTCGGGCTGCCATATAGGCTATTTTGGACATGAAGTAGACTGATATATGGGGCAACCATTTGGACTATTATGAGCTGAAATGTAATGCACATGGGACTGATTTTTAGGACAGCTAGTGACATGTTTTAGGGGTTTCAAGGGACAACCAATATTGGGTTATATGAACTGAAATGTGGTGCTTAGATGACTGAAATTATAGAGTGTTTAGGGAGCTGCAAAGGACAGGTAATAGGCTTGTTTTGGATGGCTTAATGGATGTCATATGGGTGTGGTTGTAGAGACTGAAATGTGCTGCAAAGGGGGACTGTCATATGGCTGGGATGGCATGTGTTGGACTAGTTTTTGGACTGCTATGAAGGACTGATTTCAGGCTGTGCTTGGGGGGCTATCAAGTGGCTGTTAGCAGGGGCGAATTGGGGACTGAATAGGACAGTTATAGGGATGTTTTCAGGGGACTGGTTTGAGCTGGTTAGGGACTGAAATGGGATGGAAATGGGGACTGATTTGTATGGCTGATAGATGGGCAGTTAAGGACAGGGTTAGGGACAGGTATAGGTTGAACAAAGGCTATCATTGAATCTTAGAATTAGTTTAAAGGAAGGGAAATCAAGACAGTGTTAGATAAACCAATCTACCATTCAATATTGAAGACAAAACCAATACAAAGTATGGAAATTAACATTAAACATTTGGTTTAAGAAGAGGAATGAAAATTCAATTCTCAGTTTGATATATATATCAATCAATACACACTTTCGAAATCAGTTTGAAGAAAGGAAATGGAAATCAAATCACAACGGAGGGTAAGTATCAGTCAATACATAGCATTGCATCATATTTAACTTATACTCCAAAATCACATTTCAGCTTTAGCTTATAAACCAAATCAAATTCAGTTTTATGTATATAAGGGGTGAGTGAGGGGTGGCCTGAACTCAGTTTTTGGTATTTAAGTAAAACTCAGTGTTTTGCAAATGCCAAGTCCATTTCAGTCACATACAAATACTCAAAATCAGTGAATTCAGTTAAGAACATGTAGGAAAGAAATCCTCAATTTTCCATTCATTTTAACTCAGTTTAAAACATGGATTAAATCTTAGGAATACAATAACAAAAATCTAATAAAACATATGAAGGTTTCAGTCAGTTATTTCCCAGGTTCCTACCTTGAACCATTTCGAATCCTAAACTTAGTTTCAAAATCTATTTACGAATAACAAAACCCCTGACATGTATCTACGTTTTCACATTATCAATTAAACCTAAATTTTACATTTATTAACATTGAATATAATTTAAATTCTGAAAAAAATGAAGAACTGAACATGTATCAGTGAACATTAGGAAAAAACAATTTCGAATATCAAAACATGGTGAAAACCAAATACAAAGGTTGGTAGACATTGAGTCATGCATACACGTGTCAAAAATGGTGTTTGTGTCCAACAAGTGGACACAAACGTGTCCAAAACACTAATTTACACAGACTGTGAAAGCACTGTACAGGCAGCCTCGTGCACGTGTGTGAGTCGGGCTAGGACACGACACACACATCCACAAGTGTCGTGCACATGTCCATAGCTAGGGTAGGTCTATATGTTCATGTACACGTGTCTGTCTCGTGTCCACGTGAGTCGTGTCGAGAGTTTGGAACGCGTATCAGTGGCATTTTCACGTGCGTGTGCAGCAGTGCACGATCCGTGCGCGTGCAATTTCTCCCAAACCACTGAACAAAAACCTATAAAAATTTGTGAGCCTCGTGTCAGTCACCTAAACAGTGTCCACACAAAATTTCGTGTCCAATGTGTCGTGTACAGGGAGTTATAGCCCCCGAGTAGCAGGACATGTGCGCGGTGTCTCGTACAGCGAGTTCGTATCCATTTTGGACACGGACTCAGCTCGATATGAGCTCAGAGCTTGGGGGTTCGAAAGCACACATCAAGGGCTGGAAATCTATTCAAATAGAATTTAAAAATAAGAAGAATTTATTCACTCAAGCATTTCATCGACATATGTACCCTAACACTTATTCCTGTCCGATACGGACACGAAACGGACACGACTCAACACGAAACCAATACCTACGGCTAGGGGACACCTAGGGCTGTTCAAATATGCAAGAAAACTATAATTTTATGGAGAGAATGAGAAGTTACCTATTGGTGTTCTTCTCCAAAGAAAGCTTCAAAATGGGGGATCCTTCTTGCTAATCCCAAAGCTCCAAATTGTCCCAAATTTGAGAATGACCTCCATGAACAGCAAGTATACCTAAATTAGAACCCATTGCAATTTGTTTAAGGGAAAAAGGAGATAAAATGGAATTTTTATGAATTTCTAAAGTTGGAAAAATACCTCCTCCTTAAGCTTGTTATTTCCTAAAAGAGGCTAGCCCTAAATGGAAGAGAGTATAAATAGGGGTGGGGTTCCCAATGTGGCTGGCCATAGTGGGTTAGGATTAGGGTTTAGTGATGGGCTATGGACTTGGGCCTCTATGGGCTAAGTTGCTAATTAATGGTTTTCAAATCATAAGTCATGGCTTATGACTAAAAGCCTTTCTATTCTAACCTGAGTTTAATGACTAACCATGAGTTAACTCTAGTCTAACTAGGGTCACACGACCTAACCAAGTCCAAACACATCTAGGGTTAGCTTCTAGGTTACTCTACCCAGTCAACACTAGTCAAAGTCAACATAGTCAACCATCATTCAAATAATTCCAGAATAAATCCTAAAAATTCCCATAAATTCAAATAAATTATAATAAATTCAAATAATCCTAAAAATGTCAAAAATACTCTAATCACATGGCTAGGCTCTAGGGTAGGCAGTCTCTACGGTTTTACTAGCAAAACACTAAAATCACAAGTTATGAATTTAAATAGTTTAAAAATAAGTAAAAATCACTAAAAATTATAATATGAAATAAATATCAATAAATAATAATTATAATTACAAATTTTCAAAATTACCCTCATCTGAAAAACTGGGTGTTACAATCCTACCCACCTTATAAAAATTTCGTCCTCGAAATTAAGATGATCGCACCCCCTTCAAGGTCAAGCATAGTCAAGGGTCAATCACTAGTCAATTTTCTCAACATCCTAGTACTTGGTCGTCAGCTGGTCAACTTCCTAGGATTTTACCTATGCTAGCTACCTAGTGTTGGCAACTAGAATTTAGCAAAAGATAAACTCTATAATAGACTAACTCTTAACCTTCCAAATCCTATCAAGTCACCCATAACTAAATACCCGCAAGCTAAGCACACCAATCCCAAATACTACGTATATATATATGCTCAAGAACAACAACCCATCACATATATCCTAAGTATATCATCTATATATATAGACCTCTTAGTCTTAGGTAAAACTACAACTATACTCGAGGACGGGCTCTGGTCATGGGTACCTCACTGGAAAATGGTTAGGTAAAAATAATAATAATCATAAAGGCTGCAAGGCATACTAACATCCTATACGTAACTGCTTGATACTATAAATAACATGGGAATCACCTACACTGGGTTACTACTCTAACACCAATGCTAACTATCATCTCTAGGGTACAGACACTCTACAAGTCATCATATCATTATACTATGAAAGAACCACCTATGAATAAGCTCTACAAAACTAAATATCCCTACTCCTAAAATTATTTATAACAACAGAAGGGTATGATGTTTAAAACCTTCTCAAGATACAATCTGTTAATCATATGCGTCTGTCCAAAATCATGTTGTCCAGAGTCTTCATCATGCTAGTGAGCAAGGCTACGATAATCACAGTCTTTGACTAAGGTACATACCTCTAGGTTCATGGTATTTAAAATTTTCATATTGTCGCATGCGACGGCGAAAACCTTAAATTCTCATATCCGAGAGATACATCCAAAATCTGACTACATGTCCTCACTATGCCAACTAACACGACTATCGAAGATTCTAGATCCCATGATTTTGGTGACCTAGCCCATATGATTTTGAAGGAAAACAACATAACAAAAGAACAACATGACAAAATTAATCAATCAGCAAGGAACAGATGGAATCGAATTTCAAGGTAGTTATAAAAGACAATTCCGGAAATGGAATTGAGAAGAACGGAACTTGCAGCAAGATCTCCAATGGTCTATGCATCCTTGACTGTCCTGACGATAGCTCGCCCTGCTAGTTTCCCCTGGTCTGCTGATAATGCTGCATGAACCGCTGCTGCTGAGAGAAGTCAGAAATGACAGGAAAAGTCTTTGTACAGGCAGAGGTGCACCTCCAATGTAGCAGAAACGCCAACCTGAGTCGGTACAACATGAGCTACGATCTCAAAGCCCTGATGAATAGGACGAGAGGTGGACAGCCTCTCGATAGTATTCCTCGAACCGAAGCGACAAGATCATGTCTCCATAACCATCATGAAGACAGATCAAAATAAGAAATAATTTCTGAGAATGAAGCAAAATTTCAAGGAGGATAGTTTATATTCAAGGGAAAAACAATAAGCAGCAAATTTAGATAAAAGGGATCTGATAAGAAGTTTTTTCTAATATGATTGAGTACCTTCAAAATATTCTAATCCTACTACAGGCTGTAGTGATATTCTAGTTCGAATACCACCACATAAACTCGACCTGCATGGGCCACCACTAAAAACGTGTCACGACCCGTACCCACTGTGAGGGTACGAGAACGTAACAGCGTCCAGCCTACGCCGCAGTGTCGGCAGTATAACGCTGTTCTAGGTCATGAACTATAACTAACATAATATGAATACTCTCTATAAGGAGGCCAACACAGAGGTACAACTCAATCACAATCTAGAGATAGAATATGGCACGATAAAATAGATAAGAGAATCCTCAACTGAGGTACAACAGGAATGAAATACAAATCTTATTATCTCTAAAAAATATACAACTCTGAAAGCACGGACAACAGCTAAACATGAAAAGAAACAGTCTAAGCTATCCATACTATGCAAGGGTATCATCCTCAGCAGCTGCCTGAACCTCCCCAGGGGTCCAGGTCGCGAGTATCATCTAGACAATCTCCAAAGTAAGGGGTGCAGCGTTCCTCATCATCCTCTGTAAAATTTTCAACAGGTCCAGTCAGGACGGGAGCGAGCACAGTACATCTCAACAGTTCACAGCAGGTTAGAAAATATAATCATGCAGTAAAGTAAGATATAGATACTGAAGGAAATGCAGTATGTAAACAGAGAGAGAACTGTAATAGAAATATCTACTATAAGTAGAGAACTACCAGTGACTAGTGATTTAGAGTACAAAGTCGACATGTGAACGGCTTGATTTGCATATGACTATACTAAAGAGGCGTACATGGCTATTCTACTTTGGAATTGTTACATGGCCATTTATACTCCCCCGTACCCCCAATCAGTACACAAGGATCCAACCAGGTTATGTTATGATTCTATGTAACGGCCCCCGAAGGGTGGTACATAGTAATCCCATAAATGGGGATTCTGGAAAACCCAATAAATGGGATAAGGATTCAAAGAAGACTCTGTGATCATAAGAGCATATGTCACAAGTAATCAAAGAACCAAATAAAGCATAGTGATACGCCATGTAAGTGAAACGCACAGAACATGTAGTACCCGATGCTCCCTGAAGGGATAACATCTCAAGAAGGGATCCATATAGTACTAATCTGTGTGACCAACGTGACAGTATCATGTAAAATAATTTAATGCAGGAAAATAATTCTAAGCAGGATATGAAATGATCAGAGAATGTACTCGCCTCGTATCTGAATGTCTGAAGTAAATGTACTGTCCGAGATGAGATACCTGACTCCTACTTAGAGCAACACAAGTCAAGATGTATACAGGAGATGATAAATGTAATCTACAATGCATCTGCATGTTGTCTAGGTCAAACTAGGCTAAAGTCGACACTTGGTCAACTCTAGTCAACCACACTAGTCAAACTAGGTCAAATCCTAGCCCAAACAAGTCTAACAAGTCTCACTAGTCCTAACCAAGCCCAGTCTAGTAATCACACACACTATCACAAGTCATAGAGAACACATATTACATATATATACATGTTGACATTACATTCTCATATTATCCAACATTGTATTTATAACTTGCATATATATACCACTCCTTAACTTACACTATCACATACATTCCTATATACTAGCATATATATACATGGCCTATATTTCATAATCTCATGCTTGCCTACATATATATATATGTATAGACATGGGTTAAAATCAAATAGGTACATTATACATTCATGTCAATATTATACATTACCAACTTGTACTCCTACATTACATATATTTATATAACCATGCATTTCATCATCCCATTAAATATCATTCATTACATCACATAACATTCATATATTGCATGTACATGCTAGTATCTATCAACATATATATAGAGGGATAGGGCAAAGAAAGGGCATGAAGAGGGGGTTTTAGTCTCAATGTGTGAGTGAGTATATTATGTATATGGGACAGGGAACTAGAGTGTCAAGGGGGTGTGAGGGTGAGTGAACTCATGTGTGTAGAGAGTGTCATAGGAATCAGATTAAAGTATAGAGTGAAGTGTGTGTTTAACATGTAGTGTGTGTGTCCCTGTTTACATCTTCTCAGGAAACCCTGTCTTAAAACTCAGAAATATGGAAAGGTTACAGGATTAATACAATGTGTAACTGATAGGAATATCAAGTAATGTGTGGTTTATATGGGCTGTTACAGGACTATTTTAGGACAGGGTTGGAGAGCTAATATAGGCTGTGTTAAGGTGGTTTGATGGGGCAACAATGGACTGATTAGTGGTGCAAATGGACAGGCATGGGACAACCATGTAGATGTTGAATTCAGGACTGTATTGGACTATTTTTGGGCTGCCATGTAGGCTGTTTTGGACATGAAGTAGGCTGATATATGGGGCAGCCATTTGGACTGTTATGAGCTGAAATATAGTGCACATGGGACTGATTTGTAGGACAGCTAGTGACATGTTTTAGGGGTTTCAAGGGACAGCCAACATTGGGTTATATGAACTGAAATGTGGTGCTTAGATGACTAAAATTATAGAGTGTTTAGGGAGCTGCAAAGGACAGGTAATAGGCTGGTTTTGGATGGCTTAATGGTTGTCATATGGGTGTGGTTGTAGAGACTGAAATGTGCTACAAAGGAGGACTGTCATATGGCTGGGATGGCATGTGTTGGACTGGTTTTTGGACTGCTATGAAGGACTGATTTCAGGCTATGCTTGGGGGGCTATCAAGTGGCTATTAACATAGGGCAAATTGGGGACTGAATAGGACAGTTATAGGGCAGTTTTCAGGGGACTGGTTTGAGCTGGTTAGGGACTGAAATGGGATGGAAATGGGGACTGATTTGTATGGCTGATAGATGGGCAGTTAAGTACAGGGTTAGGGACAGGTATAGGTTGAACAAAGGCTATCATTGAATCATAGAATTAGTTTAAAAGAAGGGAAATCAAGACAGTGTCAGATAAACCAATCTATCATTCAACATTAAAGACAAAACCAATACAAAGTATGGAAATTAACATTAAACATTTGGTTTTAGAAGAGGAATGAAAATTCAATTCTCAGTTTGATATATATCAATCAATACACACTTTCGAAATTAGTTTGAAGAAAGGAAATAGAAATCAAATCACAACTGAGGGTAAGTATCAGTCAATACATAGCATTGCATCACATTTAACTTATACTCCAAAATCACATTTCAGGTTTAGCTTATAAACCAAATCAAATTCAATTTTGTGTATATAAGGGGTGAGTGAGGGGTGGCCAGAACTCAGTTTTTGGTATTTAAGTAAAACTCAGTGTTTTGCAAATGCCAAGTCCATTTCAGTCACATACAAATACTCAAAATCAGTGAATTCAGTTAAGAACATGTTGGAAAGAAATCCTCAGGTTTCCATTAATTTCAACTCAGTTTAAAACATGGATTAAATCTTAGGAATACAATAACAAAAATCTAATAAAACATATGAAGGTTTCAGTCAGTTATTTCCCAGGTTCCTATATTGAACCATTTCGAATCCTAAACTTAGTTTCAAAATCCATTTACGAATAACAAAACCCCTGACATGTATCTACGTTTTCACATTATCAATTAAACCTAAATTTTACATTCATTAACATTGAATATCATTTAAATTCTGAAAAAAATGAAGAACTGAACATGTATCAGTGAACATTAGGAAAAAAAAATTTCGAATATCAAAACATGGTGAAAACCAAATACAAAGGTTGGTAGACATTGAGTCATGCATACACATGTCAAACATGGTGTTTGTGTCCAACAAGTGGACACAAACGTGTCCAAAACACTAATTTACACAGACTGTGAAAGCACTGCACATGCAGCCTCGTGCACGTGTGTGAGTCGGGCTAGGACACGACACACACATCTACAAGTGTCGTGCACATATCCATAGCTAGGGTAGGTCTATGTATTCGTGTATACGTGTCTGTCTCGTTTCTACGTGAGTCGTGTCGATAGTTTGGAACGCGTATCAGTGGCATTTTCACGTGCGTGTGCAGCAGTGCACGATCCGTGCGCGTGCGATTTCTCCCAAACCACTGAACAAAAACCCATGAAAATTTGTGAGCCTTGTGTCAGTCACCTAAACAGTGTCCACACAAAATTTCGTGTCCAGATGTGTCGTGTATAGGGAGTTATAGCCCCCAAGTAGCAGGGCATGTGCGCCGTGTCTCGTGCAGCGAGTTCGTGTCCATTTTAGACACGGACTCAGCTCGATATGAGCTCAGAGCTTGCGGGTTTGAAAGCACACATCAAGGGCTAGAAATCTATTCAAATAGAATTTAAAAATAAGAAGAATTTATTCACTCAAGCATTTCATCGAACACATGCACCCTAACACTGATTCGTGTCCGATACGGACACGAAACGGACACGACTCAACACGAACCCAATATCTACGGCTAGGGGACACCTAGGGCTATTCAAATATGCAAGAAAACTGTAATTTGATGGAGAGAATGAGAAGTTACCTATTGGTGTTCTTCTCCAAAGAAAGCTTCAAAATGGGGGATCCTTCTTGCTAATCCCAAAGCTCCAAATTGTCCCAAATTTGAGAATGACCTCCATGAACAGCAAGTATACCTAAATTAGAACCTATTGCAATTTGTTTGAGGGAAAAAGGAGATAAAATGGAATTTCTATAAATTTCTAAAGTTGGGAAAATACCTCCTCCTTAAGCTTGTTCTTTCCTAAAAGAGGCTAGCCCTAAATGGAAGAGAGTATAAATAGGGGTGGGGTTCCCAATGTGGCTGGCCATAGTGGGTTAGGGTTAGGGTTTAATGATGGGCTATGGGCTTGGGCCTCTATGGGCTAAGTTGCTAATTAATAGTTTTCAAATCATAAGTCATGGCTTATGACTAAAAGCCTTTCTATTCTAACCTGAGTTTAATGACCAACCATGAGTTAAATCTAGTCTAACTAGGGTCACATGACCTAACCAAGTCCAAACACATTTAGGGTTAGCTTCTAGGTTAGTCTATCCAGTCAACACTAGTCAAAGTCAACCTAGTCAACCATCATTCAAATAATTCCAGAATAAATCCTAAAAATTCCCATAAATTCAAATAAATTATAATAAATTCAAATAACCCTAAAAATTTCAAAAATACCCTAATCACATGGCTAGGCTCTAGGATAGGCAGTCTCTACGGTTTTACTAGCAAAATACTAAAATTACAAGTCATGAATTTAAATAGTTTAAAAATAATTAAAAATCACTAAAAATTATAATATGAAATAAATATCAATAAAAATAATTATAATTACAAAATTTTAAAATTATCCTCATCTGGAAAACTGGGTGTTACAGCAAGGTGTCATTCCCTTGCAAACCCTAGAGAGAAGAGAGGAAAAAGAAAATAACAGAGAGAGACTCTTCACCCGGCTGGACACACAGAGAGACAAAGGCACGCACAGAAGAGTCTTTCTATACACCCCGAGAGCATTTCTTCATCAGAGCCAAGGCTACGTCCGATCATCCAAGGAGTAAGGCAGAGCTACCGTCGCTTTCCCGAGCCTCTATCGTCACCCCCCAGAATCAAAAATAAACAATCGTACTTAGATTATTGTACCTATGTTTTCATTCCTAGGCTTTCTTTGTACGAGCAAGTTTGTATTGTGAGTCTAAGTTCAGTCCTCCTATAAAATTGTTATGTACTTTTACAATCAATGGCAAACAGCCGGTAGTAGCCGGCTAATCTAAGGAAACCGCGAACCTCTGCAACTGTGTTGGGTACTGGCCATGTCTCAATGGCTACGATCTTCTGGGGATCCACTTCTACTCCTCCTCTGGTGATGATATGACCCAAGTACGAAATATGATCGAGCCAGAACTCGTATTTACTAAACTTGGCATACAACTGGTGCTCTTTGAGAATATGAAGAACCACACGAAGATGCTGTTCATGCTCCGCCTCACTCTTGCTGTAGACCAGGATGTCGTCTATGAACACAATCACAAACTGATCCAAATAAGGCATGAAGATATGATTCATGAGGTCCATGAATACAGCCGACGAATTGGTTGCTCCAAATGGCATAACAAGGAACTCCCAATGCCCATATCTAGATCTGAAAGCTGTCTTCGGAATGTCCTGCTCTCTGACTCTGATCTGATGATATCCTGAACGCAAGTCGATCTTCGAGAATACTGCTGTCCCTTTAAGTTGATCAAACAAGTCATCTATCCTCGGAAGAGGGTATCTGTTCTTGATTGTCACTGAGTTCAAGGTACGATAATCTACACATAACCTGGATGTACCATCCTTCTTTTTCACAAAAAGCATCGGGGCTCCCCAAGATGATCCACTAGCATGAATGAATCCCCTGGTCCTGAGTTCTTCAATTATCTTATACAATATCTTTAACTCTAACGGCGCCATCCTATAGACTCTTTCTGATACTAGGGCTATTCCGGGGATCAAGTCGATAGTGAACTCGATCTTTCGCTCTGGCGGCATTCCTGGAAGCTCTTCTGGAAAAACATCTGGAAACTCGTCGACTATCCGGGGTAACTGTACTGCTGCTACTGCCATCCGCAATATTGGAGGAGAAGGTTCAACTTTGCCTCAGAAAAAGAAAAACTCTGGATCGCCTGGAATGCTAAAAATAACCCTGCCAATATGGTAGTCTATCCTAGCATACTGGTCTCTCAACCAATCCATCCCTAAGATCACATCATAATCGGCCATCGAGAATTCTATCAATCTAGCGGGAAACTCTCTACCGCTAACTAGGATCCGACACGAGGAAAATACTCTATCTACTCCCACAAGACCGTTACCAGTAAGTATATTGAGCCTTAATGATAATGACTCGGGCTCCAGTCCTATCCGTGTCGCAAATCATACAGACATAAATGAATGCGATGCACCAGAATCAAATAACACTGATGCCGGAAAGGTGTTGACGAGAATAGTACCTGCTACTACCTCACCTGGTGCTAATCCTTCTTCTTCTATGGTCAAAGCCAGCACTTGACCATGTCCTCTGGGTGCGGGTCCCCTCTGCTAAAATCCTCTCTGCCTGCTCTGGATCAGGGCTTGGGCTTGGGCATACTGCTGTGGTCTCTACTGCTGGAATGCCTGGGCCTGCGTCGGCAATGGCCTCGGGAACGGGTACTGCTGCTTCTACTGGACTGGTGCTGGTCCTCTCACCGAAGGACTAGAAAAGGTTGATAAAGATGAACTCCCCCTGTTCGGGCAGTTTCCAACCCTGTGGTCTGGGGCATCACAAACTAAGCACAAACCCTGTGCTCTGCGACACTCTGATACCACATGTCCTGGCTTCCCGCAGTGTGAACATCCCACTGCGAAAGAGTGCTTCTGCTTCTGTTGCCGAGGGTTCTTCGGAGTTGAATGTTGAACCGACGTCACTGAGGCCGTCCGCCTTGGAGCTCCAATGGTAAAAGCCCTAGCTGCCGGGACTGGTACTGAAGACTGGTTCATCTGACTGTAGGATCACTTCCGACCCCCGGTCCTATCCACGATCATATGAGAGGTATACTCATGCCTCCTAGCTGCTCTCAGTATGTCACGACCCGCACCCACTGTGAGGGTACGAGAACATAACAACGCCCAGCCTACGTCGCAGTGTCGGCGGTAGAACGCTGTCCTAGGTCAACATACATCTAGCAATATAATAATAAGCAGTAGATGAACTCAATCACAACTAAGGAGGAAGAGAACACAATATGATATAGAACTCAAGGAAATACTAAAGATGGAAAAGTCTAAGATAATATTCCAACAAATATCCAGAGTACATATCTCAGCTTACAGAAGGAAAGAAAATATACAACTCAACATCTCTGAACAGAAGTAAAGACTAACTAAACAGACTCAAGACAACATGAAAATAAGATAAGGCCTAACTAAACTAGTCTAGGCAGTGGGGTGAAGTCCTCAGCTAGAGCTATCCGAAGAAGGTATCCTCCCAGGCCTCCTCGTCCTCTGTAATATTTTCAACAGGTCCAGTCAGGACAGGAGCGAGTACAGTACATCTCAACAGTTCATAGCAGGTTAGAAAATATAATCATGCAGTAAAGTAAGATATAGATACTGAAGAAATGCAGTATGTAAACAGAGAGAGAAACTGTAATGGAAATATCTACTATAAGTAAAGAGCTAATAGTGACTAGTGAGTCAGAGTAAAATATAAACATGTGAATGGCATAGGAGGTTCATGACTACAGCTAGGAGAGTGATTCATGACTACAGCTACTGGGATAATATTCACATGTCTATTTCCACTCCCCATCCCCAATCGATACACAAAGATCTGTTCAAGTTATGTTAAGATTCGTGAAACTTCACATGGCTCATAAAATGAGTGATACGTGAAGGTGATTCATGGGGGCTCTGTGAACATGAGAGTACATGTGTCACAGGCGGTTCGTGAATCAGAGAAAGCATAGAGATACGTGATGATTTATGAAACGCACAGAACATGCTGTATCTGATGCTCCCGAGGGGGATAACATCTCATGAAAAGATCCATATAGTACCAATTCGTGTGACCAATGTGATAGTATCAAGTAAAGTAATTTAAAGCAGGAAAATAATTCTAAGCAGGATATAAAATGATCAGAGAATGTACTCGCCTCGTATCTGAGTGTCCGGATGAAATGTACTGTCCGAGGAGAGGTGCCTGGCTCCTAATCAGAACAGCACAAGTCACAACAAGTCTAAAATGATATAAAGAAGTCCTACTATGCATTCTACATGATTCTAGGTCAATCTAGGCCAAAGTCAACTCTTGGTCAACTCTGGTCAACTGCACTAGTCAAACTAGGTCAAGTCCTAGCCCAAACAAGTCTAACAAGTCTCACTAGGCCTAACCAAGCCTAGTCTAGCAATTACACACCAATCACAAGGCTATACAAGCCAAACACAAGCCATCACACTCAATATTATACATAAGAGGAGGAAGCTAGCATGTAAGCTATGTGTGTGTGTGAACATGGAGGTGCACAACAAAACAAGGAAATCGAATGCTAATTATAAGTTACACTATCATGGCACAAGCTAACAAGTATACCTTTACTTATCATGGCAATCATTTAGAGGAGGCTACATAAGCCAATACAATCTATATTGGTAAATACATTGCTTCTATACCTTATATACATATATATAGAAATGGGCACATTCACAATATAAACTTCTAATATTACAAGGTTATAGTTATACTCATTAGGAATCATCACACTATATTTATATATAGACTTAACATATATATACAAGTTGATTTATTAAGCACATAAACACATATAGATGTAGAGAGGGAAGGGAAGAGTGTGGGTGTGCAAACATGTGAGGGTGTCAATGTATATGTGTGTGTACTAGATTAGATGGTGTGTGACAAGAAACATTGGTGTGTGTAGAGAGTGAGGCATGAAGTGTGTGTCAACAAATTTAGGAGCCATGGGGAAAAGTGGCAATGGGTTTACTCATACAAAAGCAACAAGGCAATGGTTGTTACATCAATTTAGCTAAGGACTAATCATATGTGTGGGTGTGTGTGTACTGTCAATGACAGTTCCTGTGTGTCCATAATTCAGTGATAAAGCAAGGAAGGAAACCAAATCAGTTGACAGTTAATAAACCCCAATTCTAATTAAGCCACCACAGTGTTAATACAAGTGTGAGGATTTATCATTAATCAAGTGTTTAAGGAGGATTATGGAATCAACAGTTCAAACTCTCAATCATAAAAACAAGAAAACAGTCCTATATTGCAACCTCAGATTTCAGGTATATGTGCAGTAAGGAAGAACATCAGTTATCAAGTAATCAACAGTTCAAAAGAACCCATTCTCAGGTTTTCATTGCAAAAGGAAAAGAAGTCAATATACACTCAAACAATACCCAACTTAATATCCTATTTTCAGGTTTGTAGTAAAACTGGAAAACAGTGGAATTAAACACAGGATATCTTTGCATTCAAAGGAACACTAGAAGGCAATTAACTTCAAGAAATGAGCCAACTCCTTCCAGGTAATGAAACTTCAACTTCAGAAATCAAGGGCAAGGAAAATCAGTTTGCTGTTAATGTAGAAAGAAGAAAGGAAATCCATGTGCAGTGTACAGTCAGGTAATCTCAGTGAACCAAAGAGATCAATTCATCTCAGTTTGTAATAAGAATCATAAGGAAAACTGGGAAGCATAGGAAAACAGAAAATCAACATTCAGTTTAATTGCAGTGAACCACACCCATCTTCTAACAACTTGAAATCTCAGGAAATTCAGAAAACCACCTCTCACAATCCTCTACATAAATACATGGATTAAACATGGCAGCTTAACAATCAAAATTTTAGTAAACAGGGAGAGAAAAGTCCAGGATTGGGTATATGAGAATCTCAGTTTCAATCTCAGTAAAAAGAACACTGAGTTCTGTTAAGCCCATTCCTTCATTCTCAGTTTAGCAGTGAAAGTTTAACAGTGAAAGGAAGGAAAATCAGTTTAATCAATATGGTTTTGAACATCAAAAATTCAGGTTGTATGCATATGAGAGTGTGTATTGTGCCAACAGTGATAGGTATACATGTGACAGTATTGAAACTATTATCAGCCTATAGCTATTCGAAACCAACATTTCCCAAAACCCCATTCTCAAATCCAAAGGCTAATTCGAATGAAATATTTAGCTAAATATGAACTACAAACATGTGGGAACATTTAATCAGTGACAACATAAATAAAACTGGGATTAAGTGTTTAGGAAATAGGAAGAAGCCAAGTATCAGTAACCTGGTATCAGCTAACATGAAATTCTAATCAACATGCAATCCAATGAAACTAATGAACATCAAAAATTCCACAACACATCATACCAACCCAAAACTCGAATGGAAATACTTAGCCAACATAAATTATGATATGTGAGTTCAATTTAATTGATAAAACATAACAGAAAAAGGGGTTTAAACTGTTTCAAAACAAAACTGGGAAAACAGTATCTTAGAGTATCAGAGAACACACTGTTCTACCAAAATTTTGAACCAAACATCACTCAAACCCCAAGCAATCATGTAACACTATTATCACAGAGATTAGCATAATTATTAGGATCTAATTAGGCATTAAACAATATTTTACAATCATTTAAAAACGATTTAAACAACCAACACACACTGCACACGCACGCACCCAACATTGGACCCGTGCACACTAAATACCGTGTCCGACACGACACGAGGACACGTGCAACTTGACACACGGGGTGGCAGACATTGCCCCTTGGTGTGTGTCAAGTTTCAAGTGTCCACGACGCGTGTCCGTGTCGCAATCATGCCCGAGCAGCAGGGCACGCACAGTGCCTGTGCACGCGCGCGTGCGACCACGTGTACACGCGCTCGTGTCGACTCGACACGACGCTAAGGTGTGCTCAGTGCTATAGAAACGTGTAAGCAAGATCAAAACCTAGCATCCTATTCAAAAACAATCCATAAAAACAATCGAAATGCCCTTTGAGGCATTTCGACAAACACAATACAAATGACACTGATACGTGTCCAAAATGGACACGAAAGGACACGAAACTTGGGAAACCCTATACCTATAGAATCAGGACACCTAGGGCTAGATGAATATGCAAATTAAACCTAGTTTTAATGGATATAATAGATTATACCTATTGGTTGTTCTTCACACAAAAAGCCTCTTCTAATGAGTTCTTCAAAGCCACCCCAAATCCCCAAATTGATGCAAATCTGAGATTTAACTCCACCATCAGCAAGGAGACATTGATTAGATCATGATGGAAGAAATTTCAATCAAAAAGGAGTCCTATTGATTAAACTAGGAAGGAAATTAAGAAGGCTCACCTATTCCCTTAAGAAATGAAGAGCTATTAAAGAAAGAGGCACAAATCCCCAAAGAGGCATTATATAGGCAAAGGGGGGGTCTCTTGGCTGGTCATAAAGTTAGGGTTAGGGTTTTTAGGTTTCATCCTATGGCTATGATTGAATCAAGGGAAAATAGGTGGCCTAGAACAAAAGGTTCTATTTTAGTCCTTTGCAAATCACTTAACCATGACTAAACTTGACTTAACCCCTAACCAACTCATCTAATTCTCAAGTGGCTCACTAAGTTAGTCATGACTCATCTAGGTTAGGTCCAATCTAGGTTAGGCTAATCTGGACCACATGAAAATTAGTTAAAATAATATTTAAATCAAACCATTCACAATAAATCATTTAAATTCCTAATAAAATATATTAAATTCTAATAATTCAAAAGTGACAAAAATACCCTCTAGGCAAAATGATAAATGAAATATCCTAATCTCAAGGCTAGGCTCTAGGTCACGCTGTCTCTATGGTTACACTAGCTAGATACCAAAATCACAAGTCATGATTTAAAAATAGTTTTAAAATGATTAAAAATCACCAAAAATCATATTATCATTTAAATATCATAATTAAATAAATTAAAATATAAAATTTCAAAATTACCCTCATTTTAGAAAACTGGGTGTTACACAGTGCTGCATCAAAAGTCTGATGTTCAAACTGCTCCACTGCCAACAAAATATCTAGATGGAGCCCCTGCTGGAATCGCTGGGCTCTGTCGAACTCAGTCGCTACCAAGGTGGGAGCAAACCGACTCAGTCTCGAAAACTCGGCCGCATATCCGTCGACCGTCTTGTCCATCTACTTCAGATTGGTGAACCTCGTCTGTAGATCGTACCGAGCTACGGCATCAAAGTACTTGGTCTGGAATCTCTCACGAAATACTGCCCAGGCAATAGGTACCACTAATCTAATGGCCTGCACCGCCCACCAGCTGCAGGCAAGATCCAATAACTACAGGCGCACCACGACCACCTTTTCGTCTTCTGGAGTCCTGGCTGCTTCTAGAATCACTTCTGTGTCCTGAAGCCATGCATCAGCAGCGATAGCATCTTCACTGTCGTCGAAGAATAGAGATTTCAAGTGCTTGAAGCTGTTGGCCACACTGTTCCCTTGATGACCTCTTCTTGTCAGAGCATCGGTCACTGCCTGGTGCAAGGCATCTCCTCGACGATCTTGAGAAGCTAGCAATGTCCTGATGAGACCCACCAAGGTGCCATCATCTGGCTCTGCAGGCTGGATGGGCTGAACTGGTGGCTCTTGACCCCAGTAGGTATGACTCTGGAGGCTACTCCTAAATGCTGGACTTGATCTCCAGGTTGTTGCTGGTCCATGAGAGGTGCTCCGTCTTGCTGATCGGTAGGACCAGGAACAGTGCCGTTGAAGAAGACGACACAGAGAACAATAAGGAAGGACCATAATAGATCAAAGATACAAGCATGTGATCAGGTCAAGAATTAAGGAATTCAGAGGATACGAGCAGAGATCAAGGGCGAGTGCTGATTGAGACATCTATTTGGTAAACCCTCATATATCTTGATTTTCAAGACCTGTATGGGCCACCACCTAAACCATATAACGCCCCAGTACCAGAATACTGGAGAGCGGGAGCGAACATAGCCAGCTACATATATTGAAGTGCAATCCACCTCGCTATACGGTCATGGCTGTCTAGATACATGAGAATTTAACTATAAGCCATCAGTCTCTTATGGTCATGAATAAGCCTATTGTTCCAATCTCAAGCAAGTAATAACAGTTACAAGATGTCAGAGCTCCAATTATATAATAGCAAGGCGTCCCGTACATTACATATTTGGATGATCATGAAGCTAGTCATACAAAATGTCAAGACTAACAAGAGTTTCAGTCATACATGATCAACCCTAGGATTTGTCAATCATGTTACAGCCCGTAGGCAGACAGTAAATAAAGGTACAATATGAGCTAACACGTGCTCGTCGGCTAAACGCCTCAAAAGAATATTTTTACAATAAAGTGGAAGAACATAAGGAACCCACTCATTGTCAGGGTTACGCCTGGTGGTCACCATCTGGCTGGAAGGTAGGTAGATCCTCTGGAGCTGCTTCGATATCTGGCCATACAAAACCAGCTGGATCAGACCCCAGAAAGAGCAAGTGCCACAAAGGAGGCTTCACTTAGAAAAAAAACCAGTATATAATAATTGAATATTAAAGATAATTATAAGGATACGGATAATAACAGGGACAACAACAGTAAATTGAGTACGAGAAAACCATTCAAGTAGCCAGGTCGTAACACTTAAACCAAACAAGGACCGGGGTTGCAACCCTTCACCTGAATAGAAACTCGTCTCAAATACTTGTTGGTAAAGTAAAATATGACGATCATGACGTAGGGTACAATAAGACAATAAACGAAGAGAGGACACAGAACTGCTCCGGGAGCCAGGTTATAATCCTTAAACCAAACAAGGACCGAGGTTGTAACCCTTCGCCTGAACAGAACTGGACCCCTTATCATTATTGTTAAGGTAAGCATAAATGATCATGATGATATATGATAAAAAACCATAGGACTTTTCAGATAACCAAGTTACAACCCTTAAACCAAACAAGGACCGGGGTTGTAACCCTTCACCTGAACAGAACTTGATTTCTCATCATTTATCGATAAGTAAAGCAGAAGAAATCAGGTCATGCTACAATCTCGTATAGGATCAGGACAAAACTAGGCTAGGCTAGATTCCATCCAATCAATCACGGCCACGCAATGAGTACGGCTTGATACTTTAACTAACTAGGGTTATCACATGCCTAGTTACTAGCAAAATACAGTGAGATTATTCCAACAGCCACAAGCCCTACCGACCATCCAGGTTATCCAGATGCAATTAGGGGATTGAATTCAGATGTGTACATCGTCCAAGAACGCATGTAACCCTTTAAGTAGTTTGGTGGTTGTAACACATGTCAGTGTGCTGGAAATGTGCTCTACTCGACGGTAGGCTACAAATCCCATGATGGGGCACCCAGATAATGGGATTGCCTTTAGCTGGAAAATCTCTCCATGACTACTGGATTTTCTAGTTATTAGCCATAGTCAATTTCAGTAGGTATCCCTGACCATGGTATTCAGGGATCCCTATCCTAGACATGATGCAAGACAAAGCTGGTTTATTTGTACAAACACAATCGTCCATGGTGTCCAGGCCAATCATTCTTATCATGTCGAGCTAGATGTCGTAACAGCATATCAAGGTACATCATGTTAGGTTTTACTCGTCAACAGTGCGCCACGACGGGCAACTATCGTGTTTATGGAACATGTACAAAATTTACTTGGTATAAACATTCACAGAGGATCAAAAAACATGAGCATAATTATAATATTCCAATATAATAATAATAATATAATAATAATAAAGGAGGACAAGAACTATAGAAAAGAGCCATACGGCTGGAAGAGAGCACATACGGCTGAGAGGGAACTGGCATATGTGATAGGGAAGGGGATGGTGTCATGCGACAGGGAAGGGAAACAGGGACTCATGCGGCTGCGGAATGCAAGCTCATGCGGCTGGTAGAGAACGGGCTCATGCGGCTGGAAGAGAATGGTTCATGCGGCTCAGGATGAACGAGCATATACGGCTAGGAAAATATGGGTCTATGCGGCTCGAGGGATGCGGGTTCATGTGGCAATGGCGAAAGACCTCATGCGACTGCGGAATGGAAGCTCATGCGGCTGGAAGAGTGTCACGACCCGCACCCATTTTTTTTAAAAATGGATACGAGACGTGTCCAAGCCAGCCTACGCCGCAGTGTCGGCGGTAGAACGCTGTCACGGCCATGAAGATAAGATCACAAATAATGCTCATTCACATAATTAATTTAACTTACATTGATCACAAGTTTTACATTTGTAGAAAAATATAAACTTGTACAAATAAATGAATGACTACAACTCAACTATCTAGCTAGTCTCTAGGCTTTGTCTGCAAGTACCCCCGTATCTCCTACGCTAAGTAAATCCACGGCTACCTGAAAAATGTTGGTTTCCAGTCAGGAATAGAACGAGCATAATTCACTGAAAGCAATTTCAATAAAGAAAATGACTATAAAACAAAGGTTAGACATCAATTATGAGTTTTGAAAATAAACAGTAAATACGGAAAACCAATATCAATAAATAGACACAAAATACTTCTCCCAACTGTTAGAAGTACCTTTGATATGTGATCGGTCTGGGGTACTACACCGCACGGTCTACGAGGTCTACTTGCATGAAAAATAAACACGGGCTACAATGTCTACTTGTAGAAAATAAATACGGGCTACACTACTTGCAGAAAATAAACACAACCTACACTACTTGCAGAAAATAAAAATGAGCTACACTACTTGTAGAAAATAAAGACGGGCTACAATGTCTAACACGGACTATGGTCGGATCACATATCTTTGGTACTTCTCATTCCCGACTCAACAATTTATAATAGAAAATAATCATAACCAATGGCCAACCAATAAAATATAGTGAAAATCAATATCAAAATGTAGACAATAAACTGTACTCGCCTGTGGTCCTTTGCTGGTGAAACCGACAATCTGAACTACTCAATGTGCCACTATAGTCAAAACCCGTACAACAGTCCCCGAAAGCTGAAATAAACAATACCAATGATCTCAGAATAGTCCAATTAGCTAGGATTGCCTGTCCTTACGTCCAATTCTGGACACAAGAGCAAAACGGTAATTTCAGGCAAAAACGATGTCCGCCGTTGGACCCACTTTACACCGAAATGCGTGCCAGAGTCAATGGTCTCTAAAGTCATCAAACTACATGTCTACGGATCCAGTTTTTCAATACGAACCCAACCGTATGTCCAAAGTTGGATTCCGACGGGCCGTGCACAAAATCGTCCGTTGAGTGGGACCGTAGGACCCGCAAAACGGTGATTTTATCAACTGTCTCAGAATCGGACCAAACTTGGCATACAGGACCAGAAAAATGATACGGTTCTGTTGGCATAATTTTTGTCTCGATCTGACGAGCGTGCACAAAGTAATTGAGAAATTTGCATACGATAAATTTCGACGGATACGCATCAAATTCGTCGCGCACACGCGACCAATTTGAATTCCGTCAAAGCCCACACGACCACGAAGCCGTTATGCAGCTTTCGATGCGTTCGGTTCGCGACCACGTCGCCCGAAATGGCGGGACGCACGTCTTATCGAGGGATTTTTATAGTTTTTTAAAAACAGTTCTTGGGTTTTTTTCTCATTTTCTATCTGAATAATCTCATTGCATAATCATCTATAATTAGAAGTAATAACAGGGTTTTGTTACTGATTATATATGCTATAATCTTCTTTAAAAAGATTTCCAAATATCGCTATGTTTTGGCAGAAATCTGCCTTCCAAACTGGGTTCCAAAAACGATTTCAATACTCTGTTTCCTGTGGTTTTTCGACAACTTTGTGTCGATCCCCCCGATAGGTTAAGCGACTACACTTTCATCTAGTCAATGGGGTTAACTCTTGGTTATGTTGTCTGTCCAACGAAACAACTGGATCGAGAAATAGAAGAGCGAAGAGTAAGATATAGTACCTGAAATATGGGTGATCGCAACTGCTACTGTCGCGTCTGTCCTGTTCCAAGCCGCGCGCGGCTTGCTGTCGCCGGCCGACGGCCGACCCTCGGCCATCCTGCGGCGGCGCGCGCGCGCAGGGGAGGGGCGTCTGGCGTTGTGCGCAAATTTTTGAACTAGGGTTTGGGTGTTCCTCGAGGGATTTCCCGAGAGTTCGATCATCTGTGTATATATATACACAGTTGCTCGGTTTAGGCCCAGTGAACCAAGGGAGAGGCACAGTTTTGAGTACCCAGTGCTCGGCTGAGTTAGCCTGCATGTGGGCTTGGCCTTCGGCCTGCTCTTTCTACTGGGGTTTAATATTGCTTTCTTTCTTCTTCTTTTTTTAAAAAATCAAATACTAATAACTGTACCTATATATATATATATGTATTTATCTATATATGAATCTCTATATATATATTCTTATATATATATTAATAATATCATAAATCTGAATAAAACTCATTTCTTATCCAATTCTAGCGTAGGCCTATTTACATAAATATGAATATATATATATATATAACATTTATTTGATAACCAGATAAATATAAATAATAATAATAATATTATTATTATATAATAATAACCTCAGTAATAATGAAAATAATAATAATAATAATATTAATACTAATAATAGTAATAGTAATAATAACAAAATTCAATAAATCATAATGGTGTATAGATACCATTATGCGCAGTCCAATAATCTCAAAATGTACAAAGACCCACTGTATACAAATGATGATATTTATAATATTTAAATTAACGAATACTTTAGAAAATATTAATTAAATCATTAACACGAAATACAACACCCTCGTACCAAATTCTATCAATACGAACGTCATTGGACGTGCCGCATAACTACACGGGCTTGGGCTCAGTTCGAGTCCAGTCCGGGCTAACATGGTATAATCAGTTTCCCTACACTCAATAATATAATTAACAAATAAATAATCTTCGGTAAGGGTTTAGTCGCAACTTAGCCTGGTTTTCCTAGTTAGGACATCACAGTATCTCGATCTTCCCCACCGGGGCTAATACACTAACCAAAGCACGTCATGGCACTATTCGTGCCACGATTCTAGCCGCCTTGTACCCCAATTCCTAACCATGACTAAAAAATCATCTACCGTAATAATAGACTAAATAATTATTTATAAAATCTAATAATCACCATTTAAAAATCAATTAAAATAATAAATAAAATATTTCAAAATTTTTGGGAAGGGGAGCTACAAATCTACCCACCTTAAAATAATTTCGTCCTCGAAATTATAACTCGTAACTATTCTTTAAAATTCAAAGTCTACCATTACTCTAATCTCCTCAATTAATTCCTCAAAAATAGTTATATCCTCCTCCTAGCCATTTTGTAACTACGAAACTCCGAGGACTTCTACCCACCTTTGGTCATACTACTCCCTCAAGTCTCATGTCACTAAAACTTTAAAATCATCCAACTGCTTGCTAAAATTGCTACCAATAGATATCTACTGCTTATGGCCACTATAATCTTCTCATATCTATCAATCCACCAAAAATCTAACATGCAACGAATTTACCCCAATAGCTAAGAAATATTACTAACTTCTAATAAGCGTGACCATTCGTCACTCTGAAATAGGAAGGACAGGAAGATAAGGAAGAATAATCAAGAGCAGTAATGAAGCTTCAAGGGCGGTAGAGGATATCTAATGTTGCAGCTGGAAGGAAATTCATGAACCATTAACTTATTTGCTAGAGTGGGCTACTCTAGCCTAGTCACTTAAAATTAAGAACCCTTCGTCTCTTAGAGTGGCTTGCACTCCATGCAATATAGAAGTTTCGTTCTCGAAATTCTATCTAAACAAGGTTCCATATTAGAACAGAATTTGAGGAGTCCAGATTGTGACCTATTCCGTGCTTATTTAAACACACAAGCAAGGAATATAATTGTAATAGAAGATCGTATCATGACTTCTAGGTAGATAGAATATGGGTTACGGCGGGCATCACATCCTAAGAGGTGGAGACTACATAATAGGTATGGGAACCTATTTCAAACAGTTCGATTTTATAGACCAATTATGGTGGTATGCAGGAATGGGTTCTACTGGGTCTTAATGGGTTCTCTATTTGGACATCACTCGTAGGTTGGACGAACCTTGGATTTCAATCTATATGGGCTGGACAAGATCCCAATGATAAAATTATTTCTACTAGGTTAGGGTGACCTGGAATGGGATTCAACCCAAGTGTTTGAGCTAGTTGCCAGTCATGTTGGTTAGCTAGGTTCCTAGAGTCCGAAATGTGCCTTCGATGACTTTTGTGTTTAAGTAGCACAAAAGACCTCTATCAAGTGGCACACTAGTGACAAGTACGTAGTGGGCTTTGAGTAGATTGCAACCATATATTGGGTCGAAGGAATTGAGTCGAAGTTGAGGCTCTAATGGAAATCGGAAAGTATATCGGTTTTATGGTAAGGGTTATAGCTAATCCTTTTGTCCTGAAAGTCGTACCATAAAAATAGAGTACAAGAGAACGGGTTTGAGTGGGACATGATATACCTAGCTGAAGGTGGACTCGTCTAGATCTTGCATATAAATTTTGTTGGAAGGTAACAACTGGCCTCTTGCTCCGAATATTAATAACACGGCCGGGGACACAAAATGATCTAAATGAAAAGTGGGAGTCCAAGGGTACTAATCATCATCCTATGGAAGTTATTCTAATCAATCAAAAATCTTCGTATATCCCAAAACTTTAGGAGGCTTACAGTCTACCCACCTTAGAAGCTAGGATATGATTTTAGGAATAATGAGACTAGAAGAATTCCAAAAGTCCGAAAATCGTACCCCGACTCTTGTTAATAAAGAATAAGGCACGGCGTAACAGGATACGGTAGATATAAGTCAATTCAAGGATCGTTTCTCAATAAATAAAATTACGAGTGGGTACCATGACACATGGTCGATAAAATAGGATGACCTTCTCGTCCGTAGTATACAAGGGTTATCGACGGGGTAACTAACTCTAATGCACGTCATAAGAAAAGAATTCTAACAACTGGGTCGTGAATTTCTATTTGTGTTAAGCCTGCCATACTATTTTCACAAGAGTTCAAGGGGTATGCATTGCTGTTGACAATTGGTAGACCATAATATGGCAGGGTATTTAAGCTATAATATTGACTAAGTTAGTGACTGTGGGGTTCCCATACTAGTTAGGTCTTAACGATAAAATTTATATAACTAGGATAATATTTGTTGGAAACCAATCTCGGGATGAGTGCCTACCATAGTCACGGTAAATGATTGTCTTTAGCCTTGTCTATTCATCTCATGTCTAACTGTCGGCTTGGTCGAGGAAGGGTTGAGTTAAGGCTTAAGGGTTGCTAGTTATGGCATGTCTCAAGCAAATAATTAGAGACTCACAATAAATTGTTTTCTTGAGAATAGATAGTTTCCTGGGTTGGCATTAAGACTAAGGGTAAAATCCTAATCATTCTCAAATTCAGATGGCTTGAACGTCCCAATAACAGTTTGGGGTCGAGAGGAGAACGAGTAACTCGATCACATGGCTGGCTGACGATAACTACCCTTGTGTATACAACTACCATAGCCATGGGGATATGCGGTATCTCTCTACCAATTACGAGCTTCTGCCTTTCCGAACCAGTGAAAGACAAAAACAATAAAGAGTTCAAGAAAGATGTTACTGAATACAATCACGTGATTCAAGGGCGAACGTATAATTCAAGAGGAATTGTCAAAGCAGTCGCGGATGAGATCCTAAATACCTATATATCTCCATCCACGTAGTATAATTATATGAAGAGCGAACCAAATGCATCATGGTTGATCAGACCATAATACACTGATTCTGATTAGACAATAAGTTAGCAGGCGTCCCCACTAAACATATGCCTCAAATCAAGCTCGAGAACAGAGTGAGCTTGCAAAACTAAGCTGTAACAACAGTGTTTGTTAAGATAGTCGAATACAATTATGCAAGATTTTTGAAAGAAGGCACAAGTAGTTCGAGTTTTGTGAGAATCAAACCTTACCCGGTATTCTTGCTTCTATAGACATTCCACTATCATCTTACCCTTAAGGCCTTGGTCGACTAATGGTTATGGACTTCTGAATTCTATATTCTAGGTAACTTATTAGTGTCGGTCAATTGCCTCGTCAATAGATCACAAGGACCACATAATGCTAGGTCGGGAGACATGCTACTCAACTTACAGAACTTCCACTAATATTGGCTTTGGATCTTATGGGACACACATGGCATTGTCCTATCCTCCATAGTATCCTAAACCTGTAATCACGTTTGAAATCATTTCACTGAGAGTTACGCCTCGCCCGTATACTCGGGCTGTGGTAAACCCTTGGATTCGTGATTTCAGGGTGCTATGTTATTCGATACTCTACCTTATATTGACACAAGGGTTACGGTCAAAAGAGGACCTCTAGCCATAGTTTTAGAAATATTCTATAACCTATATTTTCTTAGACTAATTTCAATTCTAGGGGTCGTGTCTCGTCAGTGCGCTGCTGGCTACAGTGAATCTATGGTTTCTATAATTCAAATAAATGGCGACAGTGCGCTGCTGTCCTGCCATCATGAGTCAACTAATAGTCTTTTAACTACATCCATAAAACCCATGAGCTCCTAGAGATTCAAACAAATTGACTATGTAATAAAGCGTAAGCATTTGTCCTATCAGTCACAACCCTTAAAATAAAGGATTGAACAGGGGAAAATAACTGGGGACAAAAAAATACAAACATTCTAATGTCTATTCCATGTGTATTCAAACATTGAGGAAAACTTTGGGTCCAAACTAACTCGAGGTTCGTATATAGATAACATAAGCAGAAATTTATATAATGATAATTCTTAGGGCAACTAGGAACTAAATAGGCAATTTGGGCTAAGACATGAGGATGATGTCTAAACTGACAAAGAGGATGAATTAATCAATTTATCAGGGTTAGATCATTAATACTAGGAAGCCATGTCTCACCAAGTGAATAATCTATCCACATTGGATCTTATCGTCATATCAAGAGGTAATAATGTACCTATAAGGATTTGACACTCTATCAATTTAATAACTCCTTATCTACATTGCATGGCCTAGACTACCCATCGGTAAATTTGTATAAGGGACTCCTAGTCCTAGTCATTCTCGTAAATTAAATTAATTTCTAATTCGTGAATGAGCATTTCTAGTCGCAGGCTCGCAGTAGTACGACTAACTTAAGTACTATCACGAGTTCGCATGATTTGCAAAGACTGACCTGCATGGGCCACCACAAAAACTTGTCACGATCTGCACCCGTTTTTTTTTTTGAAAATGGATACGAGACGTGTCCAAGCCAGCCTACGCCACAGTGTCGGCGGTAGAACGCTGTCACAGCCATGAAGATCAGATCACAAATAATGCTCATTCACATAATTAATTTAACTTACATTGATCACAAGTTTTACATTTGTAGAAAAATATAAACTTGTACAAATAAATGAATGACTACAACTCAACTATCTAGCTAGTCTCTAGGCTCTGTCTGCAAGTACCCCCGTATCTCCCACGCTAAGTAAATCTACGGCTACCTGAAAAATGTTGGTTTCCAGTCAGGAATGGAACGAGAACAATTCACTGAAAGCAATTTCAATAAAGAAAATAACTATAAAACAAAGGTTAGACATCAATTATGAGTTTTGAAAATAAACAGTAAATACGGAAAACCAATATCAATAAATAGACACAAAATACTTCCCCCAACTGTTAGAAGTACCTTTGATATGTGATCGGTCTGGGGTACTACACCGCACGTCTACGAGGTCTACTTGCATGAAAAATAAACACGGGCTACAATGTCTACTTGCAGAAAATAAACACTGGCTACACTTCTTGCAGAAAATAAATACGGGCTACACTACTTGCAGAAAATAAACACGGGCTACACTACTTGCAGAAAATAAACACGGGCTACAATGTCTAATACGGGCTATGGTCAGATCACATATCTTTGGTACTTCTCATTCCCGACTCAATAATTTATAATAGAAAATAATCATAACTAGTGGCCAACCAATGAAATATAGTGAAAATTAATATCGAAATGCAGACAATAAACTGTACTCGCCTGTGGTCCTTTGCTGGTAAAACCGACAATCTGAACTACTCAATGTGCCACTATAGTCAAAACCCGTACAACAGTCCCCGGAAGCTGAAATAAACAATACCAATGATCTCAGAATAGTCCAATTAGCTAGGATTGCTGTCCTTACGTCCAATTCTGGATACAGGGGCAAAACGGTAATTTTGGGCAAAAATGATGTCCGCCGTTGGACCCGCTTTGTACCGAAAAGCGTGCCAGAGTCAATGGTCTCTAAAGTCGTCAAACTACATGTCTACGGATCCAGTTTTTTAATACGAACCCAACCGTACGTCCAAAGTTGGATTCCGGCGGGCCGTGCACAAAATCGTCCGTTGAGTGGGACCGTGGGACCCGCAAAACGGTAATTTTATCAACCGTCTCAGAAGCGGACCAAACTTGGCATACAGGACCAGAAAAATGATACGGTTCTGTTGGCATAATTTTTGTCTCGATCTGACGAGCGTACATAAAGTAATTAAGAAATTTGCAAAGTGTACGATACGGTAAATTTTGACGGAAACGCATCAAATTCGTCGCGCACAAGCGACCAATTTGAATTCCGTCAAAGCCCACACAACCACGAAGCCGTTACGCAGCTTTCGAGGTGTTCGGTTCGCGACCATGTCGCCCAAAATGGCGGGACGCACGTCGTATCGAGGGACTTTTATAGTTTTTTGAAAACAGTTCTCGGGTTTTTTTTCTCATTTTCTATCTGAATAATCTCATTGCATAATCATCTATAATTAGAAGTAATAATAGGGTTTTGTTACTGATTATATATGCTATAATCTCTTTTAAAAAGATTTCCAAATATCGCTATGTTTTGGCAGAAATCTGCCTTCCAAACTGGGTTCCAAAAACGGTTTCAATACTCTGTTTCCTGTGGTTTTTCGACAACTTTGTGTCGATCCCCCCGATAGGTTAAGCGACTACACTTTCATCTAGTCGATGGGGTTAACTCTTGGTTATGTTGTCTGTCCAACGAAACAACTGGTTCGAGAAATAGAAGAGCGAAGAGTAAGATACAGTACCTGAAATATGGGTGATCGCAACTGCTACTGTCGCGTCTGTCATGTTCCAAGCCGCGCGCGGCTTGCTGTCGCCGGCCGCCGGCCGATCCTCGGCCATCCTGCGGCGGCGCGCACGCGCAGGGGAGGGGCGTGTGGCGTTGTGCGCAAATTTTTGAACTAGGGTTTGGGTGTTCCTCGAGGGATTTCCCGAGAGTTCGATCATCTGTGTATATATATGCACAGTTGCTCGGTTTAGGCCCAGTGAACCAAGGGAGAGGCACGGTTTTGAGTACCCAGTGCTCGGCTGAGTTAGCCTACATGTGGGCTCGGCCTTCAGCCTGCTCTTTCTACTGGGGTTTAATATTGCTTTCTTTCTTCTTCTTTTTTTTTTAAATCAAATACTAATAACTATACCTATATATATGTATTTATCTATATATGAATCTCTATATATATATTCTTATATATATATATATATATATATATATATATATATATATATATATATATATATATATATATATATATTTTATATATGAATCTCTATATATATTCTTATATATATATATATATATATATATATATATATATATATATATATATATATATATATATATATATATATATATATATATATATATATTAATAATATCATAAATCTAAATAAAACTTATTTCTTATCCAATTTTAGCGTAGGCCTATTTACATAAATATGAATATATATATATAACATTTATTTGATAACCAGATAAATATAAATAATAATAATATTATTATTATATAATAATGACCTCAGTAATAATGAAAATAATAATAATAATACTAATACTAATAATAGTAATAGTAATAATGACAAAATTTAATAAATTATAATGGTGTATAAATACCATTATGCGCAGTCCAATAATCTCAAAATGTATAAAGACCCACTGTATACAAATGATGATATTTATAATATTTAAATTAACGAATACTTTAGAAAATATTAATTAAATCATTAACAAGAAATACAACACCCTCATACCAAATTCCATCAACACGAACGTCATTGGACGTGCCGCATAACTACACGGGCTTGGGCTCAGTTCGAGTTCAGTCCGGGCTAACATGGTATAATCAGTTTTCCTACACTCAATAATATAATTAACGAATAAATAATCTTCGGTAAGGGTTTAGTCGCAACTTAGCCTGGTTTTCCTAGTTAGGACATCACTGTATCTCGGTCTTCCCCACCGGGGCTAATACACTAACCAAAGCACGTCATGGCACTATTCGTGCCACGATTCTAGCCGTCTTGTACCCCAATTCCTAACCAAGACTAAAAAATCATCTACCGTAATAATAGACTAAATAATTATTTATAAAATCTAATAATCACCATTTAAAAATCAATTAAAATAATAAATAAAATATTTTAAAATTTTTGGGAAGGGGAGCTACAAAGAGAACGGGCGCATGCGGCTGGAGAATGCGGGGCATATACGGCAGTAGGCCAACCAAGTCATACAGCCCAGGGGATTGGGACTTATGCGGCCGGGGCAATGGAATCATAGCCTATGCTGCTCGGAGACTGGGTTCATGCGGCTGAAGGATGCGGGAGTTCATGTGGCCGAAACTACCATGCGGCTAAGGCTGCCATGCGGCCAAGGAAAACTTTCCACATGAAAGACCATGCGGTCAAGCACTGTTCTTCTTCTCCACTTTCCGAGAAGAAGAACTAAGGAACGCCATGGCTTGAAAGCTCCATAACTCCTTCATCCAAGGTCTGAATCCAGACTTTTATTGGTCAAAATGGGACAGAAAGAAATTCTCTACATCATGGAACCATCAAAACTCAAAAATAATAAGGTTAGGTAGATCAAAACCCAAGAAATTTGAAAATACAATAAGCTTAGATCTACACAATTTTAACCATGGAAATTAGAAATGCTAAGTATTAAAGTGTCTTAGAATCTTGTGGAGAAGAAAATAGAACAATAAAACTTGAGTTCCTCCATGAAGCAAGCTGCACTTGCCTAGGCTCTCTCTCTCTCTGGTAGGTGGAGAGAGTAATAGAGGAAGAAGAAGTAATGAAGAAGAAAATAAATGAGAAGAGAGAAGGGGGTGGCTAATAAAGGAGGGAAGGGGTGGTAGGTGGGGTTGGTCTACATGAATAACCAAGCCAAATCGAACCAAGCCAACCGAACCAAACCAAGCAAATGAAATGCCAAGATAAATCATGCAATAAGATATGCAATATACGTACACGTATACCAAAATACGTAATACGAACTACGGTCGTTACATATAGCCAACTCTTAGGCTCAGAATAGTATTGCAACCGTGCACACCCTAACCCGTGCTGATTCAAGGTTAGCGCTTGCTATAAGCGTAACTTGATAACCCAACTCATAACTTGCTAGTACTCGACGCAATCCAAAGGCACACACGCGGATAGCCGCTCTTGCCTACACATCTACATGAGTGGTCACTAGCAATGTCAAGCTATCCTGGATATTTTGTATACGGTGACCATTCGAGTGGCGAGGTACGAGCTCCCACCGAATGACCCGTAACCTATATTGTAACAATTCACTTTGATCGAGTCATATCGTCGATGAAGGTCGTACAATATCTATAATTCCTCCTAGGCCGACACGAACCCGGCATCCCGGGATCGCTCGAAGAATTTCAACCTTGCGCGCAAGTTGTCCAATGACCATGCAAGACTCAACTCGATCTATCTATTCCTTCCTTAACCATGACCATGCTTTCCATCTTTCTATCGAGACTCCTAAGTAGCGGGACCGATCTCGCATGATTCCTTATCGAGACTTAGCGAGACTCCCAAGTAGCGGGATCGATCTCGTGTGATTCCTTATCGAGACTTAACGAGACTCCCAAGTAGCAGGACCGATCTCGTGTGATTCCTTATCGAGACTTAGCGAGACTCCCAAGTAGTGGGACCGATCTCGTGAATGAGACTTATCGAGACTCCCAAGTAGTGGGACAGATCTCGTATGATTCCTTATCGAGACTTAGCGAGACTTCCAAGTAGCGGGACAGATCTCGTATGATTCCTTATCGAGACTTAGCGAGACTCCCAAGTAGCGGGACCGATCTCGTGAACAAGACTTACCGAGACATCGAGACCCCCAAGTAGCGGGACCGATCTCGGCGACAACCAGTCGCGTGGACTTACTTTGTTCGTAGCATGCTTTTCACTAAACCGACCATGGTTCGTGCCTTAGACATATCTTATTCTCTATGCGACACTATCGCTTAAGTCATATACTTTATATGACGAGCCTTGATCTCGTGGGACTAAGTGACTTGGCAACCGCATAAAACAGAGGACAGTGCTTGCTATGACTTCGATAGCCCAGCAAAACTCTCGTTTAACTTATTCTGGAAATGATTTGACGAGCAAAGGCTACGCCAAGCTTCGCATCGAGGGAACGTGTCGTACATGCGTTCGACTTGAACAACCAAGTTCTTGGGTGCCTAGACTTAAACCACAAGTCGTGCAACATGACTTAAACTGTTGGACGTGCAAAGGCTATGCCAAGCCTTGGACGATGGGACCGTGCATGCTTTATCGAGCATTCACATGGGCGACGCCTATGACTTAGGCTAATTCGAGTGTTGTGGCAACTTTGCAACTTAGGCCAACTCTCTTCTCCCAAGCCACAGGACGAAGGATCGAGTATCATTTTGAAAGCACGCTAAGCAGACTTCTAGCAGACCGTGGGACCTTTTTCCATGTTCTAACATATTCCGAGCCGTCGGAATTATTCTCTTAGCTATGTGGATGTGTCTTTTTTATTATCAAGCCTAACTTGTGCAAGTTGAAAACATGCGAGTTATTATGTGAAGGCTAAGACGAGTCAAGTTCATCGAAACTATCCCACCTGAGCGAGTCTTTGAGCAACCGTTGTAAGGGTAAGTCCGAACGCAGTCGGCATTTCGATTCCTTCGATCGACTGAGCGGGGCGGGGCACTACATCATACACCACTCAGAAAAAGTTGTCCTCTAAACTAACTGAGTACTAACTTATGGACCACTTTGATCCAAGGACCCTCGTATACACTCCGCCTATGCGTTTCTTCAATTCCAGCCACGCTCGCACTACTATCAATCTTTTTCTTTAACACTATCTCAAATCCTCAACACTTTTCTATTCCTCAAGTCTCATTTGAATTCAACGTATCACTTGGTTGGATTGTGCACATATCCCAGGCATCCCCGAAATACATGCATTTTAGCCAAGCTGCATGATAGAGAATTCGTTATTCTCACTCGAGTCATATCGTACACATATTCAGACGTCCCTAAAATATATGCATGTTAGCCGAATCTCGTGAGGGGTATTTCTATACTCTTGATTCACTCTATCCATCCATACCAATCCTCAAGATCAATCTTTCGATTGCTAACTTTTGAAACAGGGGCGTCTTGCCTAACCGCTAGGCCGTTTCTCAAGGCTAAAGTCAATGTCAGGATTGGAATCATAGTTCTCCAACAATAATGCCAACACCGACCCCAATCCTAGGGTCAAACCAAGGTCGATAATACAGGGTTTTCTACCCAAGTTCGCATCACTTAGATTTCTAAACATCAAGCATGATCACCTAATTTGCATCAAGGCATTAGTTGTGCATATTCGAATCTGTTCGAATCACCAATTTGCATAGTCTATTCCTTTCGACATATCGACGTAATTCATATATCCGTTCTAACCAATTCATGTATTCGATCACGAGGTCGCCTAGCACAATAATTTGTCACGTCCTAATCTCACGCAAGTTCGATTATCTACTTTGGACATGAATCACCATGCCATGTTCTCGCAGGATAATCGTCCTTATTAGAGCGTAACTTTTGCTTGAGTCTAGACTAATTCATTTTTGATACGCGGATTGGACCTACTCAATCCTCAAGTTCGATCGTCAAGCACACTGAGTCATTCTCGAGTCCACCTTCGCGTCAAACCATAAGTCGAAGCAATCAAATTGCTACGCCATGCAAGTTCGATCACCCCCGTTGTATGAATCACCATACTAGCACTAACACGGAGTGATCGCCCAAATCGTCTTGACGCATATGCGAGGCTGGCGTTGCACTCGCATAAGACAAGAATGACAACGTTGTGGTTATCGACGAAGCAATCCAAACATTTTATTTTCATTCAAGCCTAGATCTCAGTTCGATAGTCTGACCGTCATTCGTTCAACTAGAAAATCCTCGAGCCAAGTATCTTTTCCTCGATACATTTCAATATCTCGAGTATAGCATCCATCAGAATAATGATATTTTACACGATCATCATTCCTCGAGTCAGTGTACCCTCGAGTTATCGCACATCGATCTTTGATATGCCTTATTACCATCGATGATGTACGTAACCTGACGATCTTCCTTTGCAACGAACTCCGAGTTGTGCAACTGATGCTATTATCCGAATTGGATATACCACAATTCCATTCGATCAAATTCGAAATCATAAGTGCGATCCTCTAGGCTTCCTCGATCAAGACCTTCATTTTTATTCGTCGTTCAGAATCATTTTCTAACTCGCGTTGCACATTCACTAATTGTCCGAACGATATCTCGTTCGGGACTTTTGAAGTCATGACCAACTAAGCGTGACGTGTTCTAATGCTTTGCGCGATCGCATCGCCTCGCCGACATGCTCATTGTTACCTCTAATCCTCAATTTTTACTCGAATGATTTCTAAGACGGATCATACACCACTCAAGATTTGAGCCATTAGATTTAGACCACAATCACGTTCGTATTATTCGCTAAAACATTTTTCAGATTCGTTCGACGAATCTCTAGCGTAATCGCTCATATCGTCTCGACGTACTAAGTCGTTCACACTATTCCTCAAAATCTAAACCAATCTTCCGGGTACGCCTAAGCGTTAGTTCGATAGCATTTATATTAATATACCCTCTAAGTGCATCTCCATTCCCGACCGAGCGATACTTGATATCCCCCGTAACTCGTTTGTACCATAAAGTCTAGGTGTACGACACGTGGCACAACTTAGCCAAACGGCTGTGTGCATAGCCATCCCGTGCGGACTATATCCGAGTTTGTACGCTCATTTGCTAATGTCGACGTAGGAGTAGTTAGGCACGCACGCGACTTGCTAACTTTAGCACGTGTTTTCTATCAAGTCAAGTTTGACACAGTTCGGCACAAAGGCCATCGCCTACCAATGCATTCGATTGAACACTTGCACAAGCTTTTAAAAATATTTAGACTTATTGTAAGGACATGCCGTGGGACATTTAAGAGAGAGCGCACACTTCATTATCAATAACGAGCTTTCAAAACTGAGAGATTCGACTTGAAGTCCAAGGACGTAAATTCGTGCTCTGATACCATTATGTCACGCCCCGCTCCCGTGGGAGCGATCGTCCTCGCTAAGGTGTGATGCCGCACGAGTCTAGATTATGCTCATGCAAGACAGTTTCATAACGACCGATTACAGCGGCTGCGATGGGATGGTCGCACAGAAGTCCCAAGCAGAAGCATTGAACATGCAGCAAAAATTTAGAAGCAAAACACAAGTTATTCAAAAGTGCTCTTTGTTAACATTGAACAATCAGATTATATTAGGGTGCAAGGCCATGATTACAAGTCTCTCAAGCTCACTTTTCTCTTATTTTATAAGTCACTCTGCTTTCTTTCATCTCTCGATACAATGCTTGAGCCAGCGGATGCTTCGGAAGGCAATATCCATACATTATGTCTCGTATAAGTCTTGACTCCATGCGGCCGCACGCTTCGAATCGCCTAGGAACTCTGTGCCTTGACGCATCCAAGCGAGCTCCGTACTACGAGCTTCTACCTATGCCTGCATATGAAAACTGTATAGGTATCAGTACTCAACTGTACTGGTGGAGTGAGCTCCTCGCCCACCCATACAAAACCGACACGTTCATTTACTTTGTGCAGCTTAACTCCCTTTCAATTGTCTTTCTAGTCTTGCCTTAGGATCAATTTTAAAACAAGATGTCTTGGCCTATACTTGCCATGCAACGACCAGGTCGTTCTATACTCTATTCGTGACTTCAATGTATTCGAGGCAGGGCCTCGTCGAGTAGAACTTATGCAACTCGGTCATGCCAAGACTCTCACTTCTTTCATGCGCCTCTAGACCATTCCCGTGCCAACAACGTCAAGGGAACGACCCTTGCTGGTCATGCCAATACACTTGCTCGTGCCTTATAATCGAGGTCGTGCCTCCCAAGTATCAACCAGACTTAATCAACTTGTCTTACGGTCCTTCCTGACTTAACTCGAGACGAGGCCACATTCATGCCGCAGCACGTATCCTTGATATAGCTAACTCTTAGGCTCTAGAATGGTGTTGCAACCATGCACACCCTAACCCGTGTCGATTCAAGGTTTGTCACGCCCCGCTCCCGTAGGAGCGATCGTCCTCGCTAAGGCGTGATGCCGCACGAGCCTAGATTGTGCTCGTGCAAGGCGGGTTCCATAACGGCCGATTTCAGCGGCTGCGACGGGGTCGTCGCACAGAAGTCCCGAGCAGAGACATTGAATAATAGCAGCGGAATTTAGAACAAAAACACAAGTTACTCAAAGAAGCACTTTATTGATATTGAACAAAGGTTACATTGGGGCCGCAAGGCCAATATTACAATCACTCAAGTCCACTCTTCTCACATATTACAAGTTCACTCAGCTCTCTCTCATCTCTCAATTTCAAGTCTTGATCCAGCGGAAGCTTCGGAAGGCGATGTCCATACATTATGTCCTGTATAAGTCTTCAATCCATACGGCCGCACGCTTCGACTCGCCAAGGAACTCCGTGCCTCGACGCATCCAAGCGAGCTCCGCGCCACGAGCTTCTACCTGTGCCTGCACATGAAACACTGTGTGGGTGTCAGTACCACTGTACTGGTGGAGTGAGCTTCTCGCCCACCCATACAAAACCTACACGTTCATTTACTTTGTGCAGCTTAAATCCCTTTCGATTGTCTTTCTAGTCTTGCCTTAGGATCAGTTTTAGGACCGGCGCCTTAGCGCAACTTGTGTATCAGAACCATCCCGTGCTTGTAATGTCAATGTTAACTCATTCTTTGCCTCTAGACTACTCCTCGTGCCATCAACGTTAACCTATCAAGTCGTATTCGCCCTACGGCTAAAATCAGAGACGCAACTACACGAAGGACTCCAATTCCTTGCTTGTATTGTCGACGTACCGACTTATACTTATATTTTGTACCACACTCTGGGACGTAATGACTCGGTCGTGCCATACTCGATTCGTGCTTCAATATTACCGAGGCAGTGCCTCCTCGCTTAGTCTCGCCTACACTTGTGTTGTGACAACGCGGCCGTACCTCATATTTCGAGGCCATGCCCAATAACTTACGTAACTTCAAGAAAACTGCCCTACGGCCCTTCTTGACTTAACTCACAATAGTTCAAGTCTAACTCATGCACTTCACCCAGGCATTGTGACTTCCTTACTGCATACTACATACATATTCAACCCAACACAATTCCAAAGGCATACACGCGGTTAGCCGCTATCTGCCGACATCTATATGAACTTGGTCACTGGCTCCCAGAGCCATCGTGGACTTCTCTTTCCTTTTATTAGACGGGCGTCCCTTTCAGCGTAAGGTAGCTAGCCCCGCTGCAAGTCCCCGCCTAACCCGTGCAAAGCACAGTTTATCTTTTGTTCCCCAATGCCCGCAACGGTCCCGTGGCCTCGGGCTTGCCGTGCGGGGGAACTTTCACCCTGTCGACAAGTTGCATGTTTCCCAATGCCCGCAGCGGTTCCGAGGCCTCGGGTTTGCCGTGCGGGAAAACTCACTTTGTCGACAAGTTGTCCAATGACCATGCAAGACGCGATCGACACTTTCCAAATCTGAGTCCGCCACGACGACCTATAGACGCGGGCATCCTTCTTTCTTCTGAAACCGCCTCGACGACCTATAGTCGCGAGGCCTCGCCGACCTGTAGTCGCGAGCATAATCCTCTCTTGCCCCCTTTCTCCAAACTTAATAAATCAACCGTGGCCCGTGCCTTAAAACACTAGGACAGTGCCATCGTGCCTCAATCCGACTTCTGTTCTACGTGACGTTATCGCCCAAGTCATACTTTATATGACGGGCCTTGGGATCGTGGGACTATTTAACCTGTCAACCGCAGAATGAGCGGGACAGCACTTGGAATAACTTAGGTCGACCGGCATAACTTTGCCTAACTTACTCAGCCTACAACTTAACGAGCAAAGGCTGCGTCGAGCCTTGCTTCGAGGGAACGTGCCGTACACGTACTCACTTTGGACGACCAAGTCATTAGGGTGCTTAGACTTACGCCAGCAGTCATACGACGCAACTTAACTCTTGGGCAAGCCAGGGCTATGCCAAGCCTTGGACGATGAGACCGTGCATGCTTATGAAGCATTTATGCGGGCGACGCCTATGACTTACGCTGCGATCATAACTTGCCTACTCAACCAACTTCCTTCTCCCAAGCCACGGGACGAAGGACCGAGTGTCATTTTCAAAGCACGACGTGCATCAATTCTAAGCCGACCGTGGGACGTTTTCCATGTTCTAACTCGATTCAAACCGTCGGGATTATTCCCTTAGCTATGTGGATGCGTAGCTTTTATTATCAAGCCTAACTTGTGCAAGTTGAAAACACGATTTATTATGTGAAGGCAAAGATGAGGAGAGTTCACCGAAACTACCCCACCTGAGCGATGTCTTCAAACGGCCGTTACAAGGCCAAGTCCGAACGCCGTCGGCGTTTCGATTCCTCCGATTGACTGAGCGGGACGGGGCACTACAACATACACCACTCAGAACAAGTCTCGTCCTCGAGACTTACTGAGTACTTATTCACTTATCACTTTACTTTTCCTTCTAGAACTCTCGCACACACTTCTCCTATGCGTTCCCTCAAATCCGAGCCACGCTCGCACTATCCTCAATCCTTTCTTCAAAACTCACGATCTCAAAATCCTCGACACCTTTCCGTTCCTCAAGTCTCACTTGATTCAACGTATCACTTAGTATGGATCGTGCACATATCTTAGGCGTCCCCAAAATACATGCATTTCAACCAAGCCTCGTGATAGAGAATCCACCATCACCACTCGAGTCAGATCGTGCACATATTCGGGCGCCCATGATATACGTGCATGTCAACTGAAACTCACGAGTGGTGCCTCCGTAACTCCTATCGCTTCACGCTCGGACGTCTGCCTAACTACTAGGCTATGTCTTTTTGGCTAAGGTTATTCGTCAGCATTGGAATCATAGTTCCCAAACAACAATATCAACACTGACCCCATCCTAAGGTCAAACCAAGTCGACAGTACGGGTTTTCTACCCAAGCTTGCATCACTCTGATTTCTACACATCGAGCATCGATTTCCTACGCACATCCCAACATTTGTCGTACGGGGTCTGAGTAATTCGGCAAGGCCATCCTACTTCAACTTACGTTCAACCAAATTCCACGACGTATCCACATCGCTCGTTCAACAAACCATCTTGCATAGACTATCTCTTCAAACACGTTCGACATAATACGCCTATTAATCCTTCCAAGTTAAGCACGCTACTACGTAATTCACCGCTAAACCATAATCCACATTTCACATTTTCGAAGTCATCTCTACCAATTCACGCAACCGATCACGAGATCGTCTAGCTTAACAACATGTTGCGCCCCGATCTCACGCGAGTCAGATTATCCGCGGTGGGCATGAATCACCATGCACGCTCCCGCGAGATAATTATTCTCATCGGGACGTAACTCTTGTTTGTGTCTAGACTAATTCATTCTCGATGCGCGGATTGGACCTACTCAATCCTCAAGTTCATTTCATTCATCGATCACAAGTCAAAACATCCTCGAATCTTCATTTGCATCGAACCGACAAGTCAAGACAATCAAAGTTGCCGCGTCCTAATTTTTCGAGTTCGATCATTCCCGCGACATGAATCACCATGTCAGCGCTCACGCGGAACGATCGCCCCAAATCTGACGCAACGCATGTGCGAGGCTAGAGTTGCGCTCGCGCAAGACAAGATCGTCGACGCTGTGGCCATCCGCATAACCATCAAGACACGATCACTTTCATCCAACATTCATCTCAATCAAAATCCAAAATATAGCATCCAATCGAACAATAACACTTGCACGATCGTCTTTCGCTGAGTTAGAGTACCCCCGAGTTATCGCATAGCGATCTTTGATACGCCTCAATACCATCGACGATATGCGTAACCTGGCGATCTTCCTTTGCAACCAAATTCTGAGTCGTGCGAATGGTGCTATCGTCCGACTGGATAATTTCCTCGACATTCATAACACCAATTCCGATCATTTTCCCTCGAATCATTTACAATATCAATTTCCTCCAACCAATTTCACGTATTCTTCATCCGTCCACCTTAAGTCATCGACCAACTTATTTTTCTCAATTCGCATCGTTCGACATCCCTGAGCCTATCGCATACACCACTCAGGAATGAAGTCATTCAACCAATCCTTAACTTATTATTTGATTCAAAATCGACTTCTTCAATCCCGTTCGAACCATTCCTCAAAACCCAAGCACGCTCATCTATATCGCACCGACGACATCGTCGCTCGATAGTACCCCTATCGATACTCATCTTACTTTTACTCAATCGAGTTCAACTCATTCTAGCTCGATGCTATTCAATTCCCGCACTCAACTTTTCTAAGGTCGACGCAACTTTGGTGTATATGCCCAGCCCGACTTAGCCAACCGTGCTTACGCATACCATCTTTTGTTTCTTATCCAAAAACTGTTCTCCTATGTTTTGCAAAATAGTTAGACTTATTGTATGGACATCCCGTGGAACAATTGAGAGAGAGCGCACCAACGATATCAACTTGCAGAAGCAACAGAGTTTGCAAAAACAACGAGTTAAAGAATTCAATCGGTTATCCAAGGACGTAAAGCCGTGCTCTGATACCACTATGTCACGCCCCGCTCCCGTAGGAGCGATCGTCCTCGCTAAGGCGTGATGCCGCACGAGCCTAGATTGCGCTCGTGCAAGGCGGGTTCCATAACGGCCGATTTCAGCGGCTGCGACGGGGTCGTCGCACAGAAGTCCCGAGCAGAGACATTGAATAATAGCAGCGGAATTTAGAACAAAAACACAAGTTACTCAAAGAAGCACTTTATTGATATTGAACAAAGGTTACATTGGGGCCGCAAGGCCAATATTACAATCACTCAAGTCCACTCTTCTCACATATTACAAGTTCACTCAGCTCTCTCTCATCTCTCAATTTCAAGTCTTGATCCAGCGGAAGCTTCGGAAGGCGATGTCCATACATTATGTCCTGTATAAGTCTTCAATCCATACGGCCGCACGCTTCGACTCGCCAAGGAACTCCGTGCCTCGACGCATCCAAGCGAGCTCCGCGCCACGAGCTTCTACCTGTGCCTGCACATGAAACACTGTGTGGGTGTCAGTACCACTGTACTGGTGGAGTGAGCTTCTCGCCCACCCATACAAAACCTACACGTTCATTTACTTTGTGCAGCTTAAATCCCTTTCGATTGTCTTTCTAGTCTTGCCTTAGGATCAGTTTTAGGACCGGCGCCTTAGCGCAACTTGTGTATCAGAACCATCCCGTGCTTGTAATGTCAATGTTAACTCATTCTTTGCCTCTAGACTACTCCTCGTGCCATCAACGTTAACCTATCAAGTCGTATTCGCCCTACGGCTAAAATCAGAGACGCAACTACACGAAGGACTCCAATTCCTTGCTTGTATTGTCGACGTACCGACTTATACTTATATTTTGTACCACACTCTGGGACGTAATGACTCGGTCGTGCCATACTCGATTCGTGCTTCAATATTACCGAGGCAGTGCCTCCTCGCTTAGTCTCGCCTACACTTGTGTTGTGACAACGCGGCCGTACCTCATATTTCGAGGCCATGCCCAATAACTTACGTAACTTCAAGAAAACTGCCCTACGGCCCTTCTTGACTTAACTCACAATAGTTCAAGTCTAACTCATGCACTTCACCCAGGCATTGTGACTTCCTTACTGCATACTACATACATATTCAACCCAACACAATTCCAAAGGCATACACGCGGTTAGCCGCTATCTGCCGACATCTATATGAACTTGGTCACTGGCTCCCAGAGCCATCGTGGACTTCTCTTTCCTTTTATTAGACGGGCGTCCCTTTCAGCGTAAGGTAGCTAGCCCCGCTGCAAGTCCCCGCCTAACCCGTGCAAAGCACAGTTTATCTTTTGTTCCCCAATGCCCGCAACGGTCCCGTGGCCTCGGGCTTGCCGTGCGGGGGAACTTTCACCCTGTCGACAAGTTGCATGTTTCCCAATGCCCGCAGCGGTTCCGAGGCCTCGGGTTTGCCGTGCGGGAAAACTCACTTTGTCGACAAGTTGTCCAATGACCATGCAAGACGCGATCGACACTTTCCAAATCTGAGTCCGCCACGACGACCTATAGACGCGGGCATCCTTCTTTCTTCTGAAACCGCCTCGACGACCTATAGTCGCGAGGCCTCGCCGACCTGTAGTCGCGAGCATAATCCTCTCTTGCCCCCTTTCTCCAAACTTAATAAATCAACCGTGGCCCGTGCCTTAAAACACTAGGACAGTGCCATCGTGCCTCAATCCGACTTCTGTTCTACGTGACGTTATCGCCCAAGTCATACTTTATATGACGGGCCTTGGGATCGTGGGACTATTTAACCTGTCAACCGCAGAATGAGCGGGACAGCACTTGGAATAACTTAGGTCGACCGGCATAACTTTGCCTAACTTACTCAGCCTACAACTTAACGAGCAAAGGCTGCGTCGAGCCTTGCTTCGAGGGAACGTGCCGTACACGTACTCACTTTGGACGACCAAGTCATTAGGGTGCTTAGACTTACGCCAGCAGTCATACGACGCAACTTAACTCTTGGGCAAGCCAGGGCTATGCCAAGCCTTGGACGATGAGACCGTGCATGCTTATGAAGCATTTATGCGGGCGACGCCTATGACTTACGCTGCGATCATAACTTGCCTACTCAACCAACTTCCTTCTCCCAAGCCACGGGACGAAGGACCGAGTGTCATTTTCAAAGCACGACGTGCATCAATTCTAAGCCGACCGTGGGACGTTTTCCATGTTCTAACTCGATTCAAACCGTCGGGATTATTCCCTTAGCTATGTGGATGCGTAGCTTTTATTATCAAGCCTAACTTGTGCAAGTTGAAAACACGATTTATTATGTGAAGGCAAAGATGAGGAGAGTTCACCGAAACTACCCCACCTGAGCGATGTCTTCAAACGGCCGTTACAAGGCCAAGTCCGAACGCCGTCGGCGTTTCGATTCCTCCGATTGACTGAGCGGGACGGGGCACTACAAGGTTAGCACTTGCTATAAGCGTAACTTGATAACCCAACTCATAACTTGCTAGTATTCGACGCAATCCAAAGGCATACACGCGGATAGCCGCTCTTGCCGATACATCTATATGAGTGGAGCAATGTCAAGCTATCCTGGATCTTTTGCATACGGTGACCATTCGCGTGGCGAGGTACGAGCTCCCACCGAATGACCCGCAGCCTATATTATAATGGTTCACTTCAATCGAGTCGTACCATCAATAAAGGCCATACAATATCTGTAATTCCTTCTAGGCCGACACGAACCCGATGCCCCGGGATCGCTCGAGGAATTTTGCCCTTGTGCACAAGTTGTCCAATGACCATGCAAGACTTAACTCGATCTATGTATTCCTTCTTTAACCATGACCATGCTTTCCATCTTTCTATCAAGACTTCCAAGTAGCGGGACCGATCTCGCATGATTCCTTATCGAGACTTAGCGAGACTCCCAAGTAGCGGGACCGATCTCGTATGATTCCTTATCGAGACTTAGCGAGACTCCCAAGTAGCGGGACCGATCTCGTGTGATTCCTTAGCGAGACTCCCAAGTAGCGGGACCGATCTCGTGAACGAGACTTATCGAGACTCCCAAGTAGCGGGACCGATCTCATGTGATTCCTTATCGAGACTTAGCGAGACTCCTAAGTAGCGAGACCGATCTCGTTGATTCCTTATCGAGACTCAGCGAGACTCCCAAGTAGCAGGACCGTTCTCGTGTAATTCCTTATCGAGACTTAGCGAGACTCCCAAGTAGTGGGACCGATCTCGTGAATGAGACTTATCGAGACTTCCAAGTAGCAAGACCGATCTCATGTGATTCCTTATCGAGACTTAGCGAGACTCCTAAGTAGCGGGACCGATCTCGTGTGATTCCTTATCGAGACTTAGCGAGACTCCCAAGTAGCGGGACCGATCTCGTGAACAAGACTTACCGAGACATCGAGACTCCCAAGTAGCGGGACCGATCTCGGCGACAACCAGTCGCGTAGACTTCCTTTGTCCGTGGCATATTTTTTACTAAACCGACCGTGGCTCGTGCCTTAGACATAACTTGTTCTCTATGCGACGCTATCGCTCAAGTCATATACTTTATATGACGAGCCTTGATCTCGTGGGACTAAGTGACTTGGCAACCACAGGAAACAGGGGACAGTGCTTTATATGACTTTGATAGCCCATCACAACTCTCGTTTAACTTATTCGGGCAACGACTTGACGAGCAAAGGCTACGCCAAGCTTCACATCGAGGGAACGTGTCGTGCACGCGTTCGACTTGAACGACCAAGTTCTTGGGTGCCTAGACTTAAGCAACAAGCCGTGCAATACGACTTAAACTATGGGACGTGCGAAGGCTATGCCAAGCCTTGGACGACGGGACCGTACATGCTTTATCGAGCATTCACGCGGGCGACGCCTATGACTTAGTCTAATTTGAGTGTTGTGGCAACTTAGCAACTTAGGCCAACTCCCTTCTCCCAAGCTACGGGACGAAGAATCGAGTGTCATTTTGAAAGCACGTTGAGCAGACTTCTAGCAGACCGTGGGACCTTTTTTCATATTCTAACATATTCTGACCCGTCGGGATTATTCCCTTAGCTATGTGGATGCGTCTCTTTTATTATCAAGCCTAACTTGTGCAAGTTGAAACCATACGAGTTATTATGTGAAGGCTAAGACGATGCAAGTTCATCGAAACTATCCCACCTAAGCGAGTCTTCGAGCAGCCGTTGCAAGGCTAAGTCTGAACGCCGTCGGCGTTTCGATTCCTCCGATCGACTGAGCGAGACGGGACACTACACAAGGAGAAGCACCTCGCACGGCCACCAGATCATTGCATTCGCCATCATGTGGGTCATTTGGAAGAACCGCAACAAATTCAGATACGAGGGCCACCAATATATCTCCAATCAACTGATTAGGGAGGTTCTTAGACAGACCCCAAAGTCATCAGACTCTGCAAGCACGTCCGGCTGGGGTTCTGGCACTCCTTGTTCATCTAACTAGTTTTTGCGCGGTGAGCGGGAGTTTGCCTCCCTCTCCTTTCATTTTGATGTCCTTATTTTTACTTGTAATGGCTTCGACATTTTGCGCCATACACATGAATAAAGTTTGGGGTTTGGTTTTATATATACATATTCAAGTACGAGTATAGCAGGAATTATTGAATCTGGAAATAATGTTAAACTTAGCGACGACTAGCGACGAACATCGACGGATTAGCGATGGTTTAGCAATGGACAACAGCAAAAAGTTTCAGGGTAGCAATGGGTTAGCGACGGAAAACTAAAAATTTTCCATCGCCAACCATCTGTCTGTTGCCAGAATATAGGAATGTATCAGAGAAAGTCGCTAATCCATTGCTAATAACGTCGCTATAGCGACGGGGTAGCGACGAAACTTTGTAACTTTTTCGTCGATAACCTTTTGTCTCCTACCAAAAAATGAAACTCACAAACAGTCGCTAATCCGTCGCTAGGTTGTCATTGAAATTGCGACAGACATATCGCTAAATTTATCGCTATTTACCGTCCGTAATCCATCACTAGTCCTTTGCTATAGCGACGGTTTAGTGTCGGAAGCAGGATGGTGACAACTGATATAGTGACGGGCCGGTTCCGTTGCTATTAATGGTTAGCAACGGAAGATACCAATATGGCTACGGATATTTCAGTCGCTAATTTGCAGTGTTTTTGTAGTAACTCCGACCGTCCTGTGGTTTTTTTTTCGCAAGAATTTTCTACGTCAAAATCGATGTATTTGTATTGTTTGGCTCTCGTGTGATTTTGACTATTTGGTTTATGTGTTCAACTTCGATTCTTCCGTAGATCTTATTGATTTTGGGGAACGATTTCTATGTTCGTTCCCAACATTTGTTTGTTGCAGGTTGAATAGTTTCTTCCTAGGATCCTTCACAACACATAGACTCAGATTATCTTCTTAGTTGAGGAAAGAATAGAACTTTTCCTCTCTTTGCGCTTCGATTTGTGGTAGCAGTTAGGATTTGAACTATTTTTTATGAGACATTCTTGGGGAAAATTGTAGTTTTCTTTAGGTAAGATTATATGAACCATCTGCATCAATATTCTCAATCCAGTTTGGATCCAAATCTATTTAGGCATATCATCCATCCATCCATCTCTCTCACATATCTCTACATTTGAGGACAAACAGTAGGACAAAACCTATACAATTATTCCTACTATACTCTTAGTTATATATGTATGGCGCTCCCTCTCTCACTCTCTTGGAGCTTTGCTCGTCAGAATAAACGTACTGATATCAACAGGATGATTCGAGGAAGAATCCCCGTCGAGATCATGTCGAGCCAATTGCTACGGGCCTTTGTGGCGCCAGCTACGTGCCAAGAATGTAATGGAATGGCCAGTCCGATTGTGAGTAGCGGACAAAACGAGATATTGATGCATTTGGTTTGGTCTGGTCATGTTGGTACGTGTGCTCGCTCGCTTGTGTCCTAACTTTCTCCCATCTCTTTCTCCTACTTTTGGCTCGATGGAAAACCAAAGTGGCAACAAAAGTAGAGATAAGTGCTACATAAGAAGTTTCTATGATTGTGTCGTATTGTACCCGTGTCATGTTTGGCTTGGTAAATTAAAATTGTCACGTACTCATATCATATCATGTTGGATAATGGTAAATTTAATTAATTTTGCACTATTTGTTACTAGTATATATATATATATATATATATATATATATATATATATATATATATACACACACACACACGTGCTTTGCACGTATTTTGTGCTTTGCACGTATTTTATAATACTTAAAAAAATAAATAACAGTTTTTTTCTATAGGTAATTACATAACTATTCATATTAAATTTAGTGAACAATTTTAATTAGCAACAAAAATACTATTTGGCTTCCAAAAAATTTAGTGAACAATTTTGCACTATTTGTTACTAATATATATATATATATATATATATATATATATATATGTATATATATATATATATATATATATATATATATATATATATATATATATATACACACGTGCTTTGCACGTATTTTATAATACTTAAAAAAACAAATAACAGTTTTTTTCTATAGGTAATTACATAACTATCCATATTAAATTTAGTGAACAATTTTAATTAGCAACAAAAATACTATTTGGCTTCCAAAATTTAATATTAAAATTAATATTAAAAAATTTGGGTAATTAATTTTTTGGGTTAAAATTTATTATGTCAGTTGTTATGTCAGCTGCCATGTCAGATGTCACATAATGAAAAATGATATCACTCATATATTTTGGAAGCTAAATAGCATAATTGAATTAGTAAAGACATATGAGAGTTTTTTTTAACTAAAACTTTCAAAATGAAGCGTACTTTTCTCATTATAAAGTAAGTATAGATTAGGATGGATATATACATGGTGATGCAAAAGAAATTCTAAGAAATACGCAGTAGGCTTATGTACTATTAACAATAAGTTTCTTGATCACCTTCAACTTCAATTTGTCTCGACATCTATGAGTCTATTATTTCGTCATAACAGCTTCTTCCTTGGTTGAGCATGTATTATTCTAGCAAGAATAATTAGAAAAGAAGGGGAAAAAAATCTCAAGCATGATCGATGACCCATTTGGAGAAGGCGTCCAGCGTCTTCATGTCCGCTCTGTAGTGCTTCTGCGTGAACTCGAGCAGCGCCGGCCAAGTGAAGTCGGGATAGGCCCTCGGGTGGTCGGGGTCGACCAGCGCCTTCGGCGGCCGCACCACCCTGTTCGGCTGCGGGCACAGGAAGAAGGCCAACGACTTCCTCGCCGCCGTGCTGTTCACCACCGCCCGGTGGAGGCAGCTCTTGTATCGACCATTCGACAGAGCCTGCAGCGCACACACATAATGCACACTCTCGATCAGCGTTGTATCAGAACTATACGGAGTAATTGTGAAGGACTACTACATGTTGCTGTGTGCTTGCCATGAAGGTGTCTCCGATGTTGACGACGAAGGCGTCGGCTACGGGGCTGACGGAGCGCCACTGGCCGTCGGTGAAGACCTGGAGGCCTCCGACGTCGTCCTGGTGGAGGACGGTGAGGGACGTGGGGTCGCAGTGGGGGCCGGTGCCGAGAGTATGCTGAGGCTTGTTGCAGGGCGGGTAGTAGTTGAGCCTCATTATGGAGTCGTTCCCCTCGAAGAAGTCTCTGAAGTGCGTGCTCCCGACGCCGAGGCTCAGCCCCAGGACCTCCATTATCAGCAACGACAAGTTGCTCATGGCTTGGCAGTAGTCTTGATAAACCTTCCTGCATGCATGCATTCATCCATTATACATCCACACTACCTATCGACTGGACTGATCGATTTCTTTCTATTCTATCGAATCGAATTTAATTATTATGACTTTATAAAAACTTCATCTAATATTTAATTACGTTGTCCGCGGTTTGTAACCGCGGACATGATCGCCGGCTAACGTGGCAGCCAGTCATTGGTCTCCTGGTCCGAATGGGGGTCCGGAGAACTAATGACCGACCGTTATGTCGGCCGACCGTCACCCCCACAGTTACAAATCGTGGACAAAATATCATTTTTGAATATTTAACTAATTACCCAAAGTAGCGGAAGTCTTCTCCGAGGGTGTTGATGAAGTAATCAAGGACGTCCATGGCAGAAGAAGAAGAAGAAGAGGAGGAGAAGCGGAAGGAGAGCGTCTCCTTCCAAGGGAGCTTGCTGGCGAACCGGCCCGTGAAGCTGCTCGCGTAGCCGCAGCTCTCCCCGGGCCTCCTCCGGGCGCGCTGTTTCTCGGCGAGCGGCATCGAGAAGAAGTCGCGCACGCAGCCGTGCGCCTCGTCCAGGAGGCCCGGGTCGATGCCGTGGTTGACCACCTGGAAGAACCCGTGGCTCTCGCACGCCTCCCCTACCAGCCTGGCGACCTCGGCGGCGGAGGTGGGGTCGCCCGAGAGGAAGCCCCCGAGGTCGACGACGGGCACCGAGAGCGTCTCGAGGGCCTCGGGCCTCGGCTTGTCCTCCTCGGGCCAGACGAACTGGCTCGGTATGTCGGCCTGCTGGCTCAGGAGCGCGGCGTCGAAGACCAAAGCCTGCTCATCACAGTTGTTCTCCGTATCCTTATTCTTCACTGAACCTGCACCTTTCTTATTACGACGAAGAACCATTGTACAGAACAGTAGTTGAACAGTAGTTGTTTGTTTTGTTTGAGGAGGAATGGAGGAGAAGCAAGCAAAGATGCGAGTGATGTTAAAAATTAGACATGTGATAAGGGCACTTTCATTCTTAGCTCAGAGCTGCTCTAAATTTTTTTTTTATTTATAAGTTTGTCACTAGAAAAATTATTCAGGACTAGTCCACATGTTAGTATATAAGTCAATTTATTTTTCTTCTTCCTTTCTTTCTCCCAAAATTTTAAACATTCTCTCTTCCAAACATCTCTCAATCCATGTTCATGCCTAAATTTTATCTTCTAGTATTCGTTCTAAACGGATTTTCGAAGTTCTGAACCCATTTTAGGGTTACGAACTTCAGAAATTCGTCCACAGTCACGACGGGAACGATGATGGACTGTCAAAAATGTTGGCAGCCCTACCTATTTGAAGAATCGTAAAAAAATTTGGCAGTCCTACAAAAATATTGAACATCATATTTTCTTTAGGACTGTCAAAAATTTTGACAGTCCTTCCAACTGGTAGGACTGTCAAAAATATTTTGACAGTCCTATGTAAAAATATTGAACAATATATTCTTCCAGGACTGTCAAAATATTTGCCAGTCCTTCTAATTGGTAGAACTGTCAAAAAATTTGACAGTCCTAAAAGGAACTTGCTGTCAAATATGAATTTTTGCTGTTGTCTAGACTACAAAAATTTGTCAGATTAGCGACGTTTATAAACGTCGCTAATCTCGGCCAAAACGTCGCTAACTTAAGTTAGCGATATTTTGGAAACGACGGAAAAAAGCGTGTCGCTAATCGAAAAAACGTCGCAAAACATCGTTATGGCGACGTAAATTAGCAACGGTCATAACGTCGCTAAATAGCGACGTTATTTGCGACGTTTCTTTGTGGTCGCCGATTAGCGACACATTAGCGAAGTTTTTGCGACGATGTGGTGACATCAGATTGTCTGCTACGTCAGCAATTTAGCGACGTTTTTTAGCGACGTATGTAAACGTCGCTAAATCGTAGCGACGTATGTAAACGTCGCTATAAAAACGTTGCTAAATCTTAGCGACGTATTGAAACATCGCTATAAATGTCGCTAAATTGGAAAAAAATACAGAATCCAGAATGCAAAATACAGAATCCAACAGAAATCTAGAATCCAAAATGCAGAATCAAGAATGCAGAAATACACCTGGGTTCGCCGATCCCTTCGGTGGAACACTCAACACCGGCACGCACAATACATCCAGACTAGACAAAACATATAAATAACAAATAATATCCTCAACGAATAATATAAGGTTCGCCGACCCCTTCGATGTTCCTCTTCAGGTTGTTCGGACCGGGGATGATAATAGTTAAGAACATGTAAGGTGTCTTCATACACATCCAAGACGGTAAGTTGTACGGAGTGAGGATTACCGGCCAGCATGAATATTGGGAGCCTGAAAGTCCAAATGGGGTGAAACCATCAGAGTAGAGCCCCAACCTTACATTACGCGTATCAGAAGCGAAATTATGATATGCTCGATCGAAGTGCTTCCACGCTATTAGCGACGTAATGGCGACGTTTAGGGACGAAAAGCTCATTTAATTAATATACGTCACTGGCACGTCGCAAGTTTCGTCGCTAATAGCGATGATTAGCGACGTTTAACATAAACGTCGCTAAATTGCAAGAATTAGCGACGTTTTAACTAACGTCGCTAAATTACCTCGCTAATATTGTAGATTTTAGTAGTGTCTCTTCTTCTTGCTCTCTATTGCTTTGAGGTTACTATGATGATGATGATGATGCTACTCATTGCTTTAATATGAAAGACTCGTCAACCAGTGAAGCATTCTTTTATTTAGGACTGCCAAAAATTTTGACAGTCCTAAATGTTGTTAAGAGTGCCAAATTATTTGACAGTCCTAAATGAAACTTGCTATAACAGTAATTTTTATATTAGGACTGTCAATAATTTTGGCAGTCCTAAAGTATGAAGAATATAATTTGTTTCCTGGAGTAAAAAAGAATGTCTTCAGTCATATTACTATATGCTTTGAGTTCAGGTAGATAGGGGGAGCATTAGGATTTGTATTTTGTATGTGGGTAGCCTTTGGGTGTCATCTCTGAATTTGGGAACAAAATTGAAAATAAATTTAGGATTTAGGTGAAGATGAAGAAGATGAACGTGGTGGAGAAGAAGAAGCGAGGGTTTGAGAAGAGAGAGTGAAAAGTTGAAATGAATGTAAAAAAAATAGATTTTGGGAAAGATTGGGGTGAGAGGGCAGCCCTAATTAAAAAAATGGACTGTCCTGAATAATTTTTTTTAAAAAAACTTTGAGCTAGTCCTAATACTATACTAGTCTCGAGTAAAAAATAAAATGCTCTTATAATTTGCTAAAAATTAGTGGACTATCTATTCTACTATATATATTCTACTATATAATAGGAAAACTTGATGGTGAAACTTTTGAATTCCAAAAATACCCTTACATGTCTATATTAATTAAAAATGGTTCATCTATTCTACTATATATCTATTCTACTATATAATAGGAAAACTTGATGGTGAAACTTTTGAATTCCAAAAATACCCTTACATGTCTATATTAATTTAAAGGAAAAATTTGAGTGGCACCCCACATTTGTTACGCTTATTTAAGGTGCACCCCACATGATTACATTAATGCATAACACCCCCCACTTCCCACGTTTTCCGTCGGAGACTAACGGTTGACCTATTTTTTGTGTTATTTGAGACGAAAATAACCCTCACGTGATCCAGGTGAGTTCAGGTGAGTGAAACTTAAATGTGAACTACCTAAATTGCCCTTTCTTCTTGCCTACATTAGGAATAACGTTCTCTCTCTTCTCTCCTTCATCTCTGACCTAAACCCGAAGCTTTCCTCCCCCTTTCAAATCCGAGCTCCATGGCCGACTTTGGAAGCAAGGTAATGTAAAATTGACCTAATTTTTTTCCGTTAATGTATGAAAGCCTTTGCTTCTGTGGTTTCGCTGTCTCAATTCGTGAGATTTTCAATTTTGTTTAGGACAAATGTCAAATATGCTCGATGAATACCCATCTTGCAGACGAATGTGCTTATTTGAGCTCACCATGCAAGATCGGAGGTTGCAAGGGGATTAGGTACGTTTCGAAGTCCAGAACCGAAGGCAATCCCGGTCGGAAATTTTTGAAATGCCCCATCTGCTCGGATTTTCAATGGCTGGATGTTGCGCTGTTGTGTTCAAGCTCAGGAATTTCATCTTCAACCACTCAAAGAGAAGGTTGTTTCAGCTGTGGTGAGTTAGGTCATTGGAGAAGAAATTGTCCTTGGAGGGAAACCATTTGCCCTAATCCAAATTGTGGAGGAAGAAGAGTCATCTTAATGTCGAAGAGGAGTCACAGCAAGGGAAGAAGATTCTTGCAATGCACGAAGTGTAACAATGCATTCCAATGGTTGAACGAGGCTACAAGTAGTGATAGTAACTCTGAAATTCCTGTACAAATTGTATTGAACACAACTTTAGAAGAGTTGTGTAGAAAATTTGGAAAAAATGTTGGTATGTAATATGTTGCTTGTAATTAATTATGAAATTCTTGCTATGAATTGTTTGTTGAAAGTATCTTTGGAAAATTTGTTTGTTGAAAGTAACTTTTGAAATTCTTGCTATGAATCTGGAAAATTGGTGCTATGAATTGTTTGGTGAAAGAAACTTTGGAAAAATGTTGCTTGTATTTAAATATGAAATTCTTGCATGTTGAAAGAAGTAGATATGTAACTTTACAAAAGAGGAGATTACAATCTGTAAATATGTAACAAAACAGTATATTTGAAGTGCAAAGAACTGCACAAGAGGAAAGAACTGCATTTGAAGATTAACAAGATCAACTGGACTGCAGCTTAACAAGATTAACAAGATCAACTGCACAATAGGAAAGAAGAGGAAAGAACTGCATTTGAAGATTAACAAGATCAACTGGACTGCAGCTTAACAAGATTAACAAGATCAACTGCACAAGAGGAAAGAACTGTAAATATGTAACAAAACAGTATATTTGAAGTACAATCTGTAAATATGCAATTCAACTGCATTCTTACTTCAGCAAACAACTGCATTCTTACTTCAGAAAATGCAGCTCACTTCAGAAAATGTTCAAGTAAACAATCTGTAGATATGAAAGAACTGCATTTGAAACAATTGCATTCTTACTTCAGCAAACAATCTGTAGATATGAAAGAACTACATTTCAAGACAAAACAACTGCATTCTTACTTCAGAAAATGTTCAAGTAGCTTTGCAGATTACAAAAGATTACATCACATTACATCAGAAAATGTTCAAGTAGGTTTGCAGATTACAGAAAATGTTCAAGTAGCTTTTCTTACTTCAGAAAATGTTCAAGTTAACTGCACATTACATCACTAAGATGACTTGTTCTCTTCACAAAATGTTCACTGCATAAACTGTTGAAACTACATTAATGTGCTATTGCTGCACATTACTGCTGCTGCTATTGACTCTCCATGGTGGTCTGAAAACTGAGTTGTTTGTTCTCCTTGGTGGTAGACATCCTATAATGCCATCAGCCCTTCCAGGTACATTGACTAAATTGGCTTGTATCAAATCTTCCACTGGAACTCCTTGGTTTGCATTGGAATCACTTGATTGCTGTGGTGCCTTCCTCCTTCCCCTTGAAACCTTTGGTCTCTTGTAAACATGGTTTGTATTCCTTGGTAGCTTTGCAGGTCTTTGTTCTTTCTGTGGTCTTGGTGGACATGGTGCCCTTGGTTTTTTAGTGTTTCCCCCAACTGGTCCTCCTTGGCACCCTCTTGCATTATGATGAGCTGGTAGCTTGCATCTCCCACAAATCCTTTGCTTCTTGGCAGGTCTTGGTGCCTCATCTGCTTCCTTCCTTCTAACAGTCTTTGGTCTCCCAGGTTGCCTATGTCTACCTGGTGGACCAACCTCATATGGTGGCTGCAACATACAGAATAGTGAAAGTAAAGATAAGCCTACATAAGGGACATTTTAGTTAAAGAGAAACATAAGGAGAAGCCTACATAAGGAGAAGCCTACATAAGGAGAAGGCCTACAGATTAGTTAAAGTACAGAGAAGCCTACATAAGGGACATTTCAGTTAAAGAAACATAAGGAGAAGCCTACATAAGGAGAAGCCTACACAAGGGACATTCAAATTAAGAGAAACTTACAGAGCCCCATAGGCTTTGTTCAGGCAAAGGAACAATCTTTCCAGCATAAGCCTCCATGTAGGTTTTGGCATGATAGTAGGGGCTTGTGAACCTGCAGCAAGAAAAACTCTGATTAGTGTATAAGTAAGAAAAACTATGAAATATGATATTAGACAAACTCTGAAATGTGATACTTACATTGACCATGTAGGCCTGCTAGATAGGAGTGCAGCAACAGCATGCACACAGGGGATCCCAGTTAAATCCCATACACAACAGTCACATTTTCTTTCATTGACATCAACAGTCCATCTGTTCTCAATGGAGAAGACACTAGTAACACAAAACAGCCCATCATCAGCACCATTGACCTGATACTTGTTGACTTGCTTTGACCTCTCCTGGATGATCTTTATAGTCCTTGGAGTCAAGTCATGCTCACCCCATGCTCTTGAAGTAATCTTCCTTTCATAAATCAATTTCATCACCATCAAGTGAAACATTTCCACAATCATTGTAATTGGCTGACCTCTAATTTCTCCTATCCAGTTATTGAAGCTCTCAGAAAAATTGTTGGTGATATGCTCACACTTTGTTGTCTTTTCAAAGTAGGCTCTGCACCATCTGCCCAAGTGCTCTTTCATCAAATACTGAAGCCCATCTGGACATTGTTGACCTATTGCTTCAATCCACTTAGCATTGTCTACTACCCTATATGCTCTAGCTGCACCCCATGTTAGATGCCTCATCTGTAGGCTACCACTGATGTGGGACTTGAAGTTTTTGTAAAAATATCTAAAGCAGAACCTATGGGGATGCCCATAGAATTCTTTGTCAATTACATTGCCTAGGCCTTTTTGCCTATCAGAGATGAATGAAATCTCTCCTGGATGTTGCAGCAGCTTCTGCTTGATCATACTAAGAAAATGGACCCATGTAGCTTCACTTTCTGATGTGCAGATGTAAATGGCAAGTGGGAACAACCCATTGTTGCCATCTAAAGCTGTTGCAGATAAACATACCCCACCATACTTCCCTTTCAAATGACACCCATCTAAACCAACTAAAGGTCTACACCCATTTCTGAATCCAGTGAAGCTTGCCTCATACCCTATGCATAAATAAGCAAACTCTGTTGTCCCAGGAACATTCCCACAATAGGCTACACTACCAGGGTTGGTTCTCAATACCTGCTTTGCAACTTCAGGGGTTTTTCTGTAACTCTCATCATAACCCCCAAACATCATCTCCTTGACTCTGAATAAGGCCTTGTGTGCATTCCAATAGGAGACTTTCACTGTAAACCTAGCCCACATCTGCTTTTGAACATCCTTTGCTTTCCATGAACTGTGGTGTGCCTTAATGTCCTCTTCTAAGACCTGAGAGATGAATTTGCTATTTGCCATCTTGTTCTGCAGCTTGGAGGAGTGCTTGCAAGTGTGTTCTTCATTAAGTTGTCTCAGTGTACAGGTAGTCTTATCTGGTGAGATCCTCACCCTGCACATCCATGGATAGGTTTCCTCTTGACACACACCCCATATCCTCACCCCTTCATTCTTAACATATTTAATTTCAAACCTCTTCTTTATAGCATATGACCTTAAATACTGTCTACATTCACTTGGATTCATCCACTGCTGGCCTAGGTAGAGATCATTCACCCCAGGAACTCTGTACTCCTCCTCACCCATCTCCTCATCATTGTACAAGTCATCAAATTCATCCCCAACTTGTTCAGAATCAGTTGAGTCACAGCTTTGGTATTCTTCTTCATCATCAAGTTCATCAATTGCAACTGTTCTTCTTCTCTGCAGCTCTTCCCTCTGGAACTCTGTTCTTCCCCCCATTCTTCCACATCTGGTTCTGGAATGTGAACATTATTTGACATTACTTTATCATCTGAAATTGATGGTACATACTCCTCATCATCTGTTTCTTCAACCTCTACTCCTTCCTCACCCTGCCTGCCTACTCCTTCCTCACCCTGTGTGTCAAAGTCTTCCTCAGCCTGGGGTTCATCTCCAAGAAGTTGTGTCTCAGCCTGTGTGCCATATTCTTCCTGACCATCTGTCTGTGTAGGAGCTACTTGGTCAGACCCTCCAGCAACTACATCTAAGCCACCAGTTAAGAGCCTTGTGGGCATTTGATCCAACTCCTCCTCAGGAAGGTCCAAATCACTGTCATTAGGTAGTGGACCCAACTGCTCCTCATGAAGACCCTGGTCATGTTTTCTAACCCTGTGGGCTAATTTCTTAATCCTCCTAGTCTTTCTTGGTGTTAATAACTCACTAGGCTGTTGCTCTTCAATTGCAGGGTTGTCATATTCTTCTAAGAATAGGTGTATCTCCCCATTCTTGTCAGGAAGTTGTTTGTTAAACATGTCCAACAACCCAGAATCATTGAGGAGCTCCACTGTCTCCCCATTCTTCAAGTCATCAATCCAATAGTACTTATAAACCCCCTCTAAATGGTTACTTTCAACTATATAGGGTAAATCCAGCAGGCTAATAAAGTCTGGATCCACTTCAACTGCAATTGAACTACCCTTATAATGGACCCTAAGCATGTACTTCCTGTATAATCAAATATGAACACTACATATGAACACTACATACAAATATGAACACTACATTTAACATTTCAACCCTAATTTCACATGTGAACACTACATATGAACACTACATACAGATATAAACACTACATTTCACAAATGAACCCTAATTTCATATATGAACACTACATGTTGAACACTACATACAGTTATGAACACTACATTTATCATTTGAACCCTAATTACCCTAATTTCACATGTGAACACTACATATGAACACTACATACAGATATGAACACTAAATTTCACAATTGAACCCTAATTTCACATATAAACACTACAAACAGATATGAACACTACATTTATCATTTCTTAACACTACATTTCACATTTGAACCCTAAATTCACATATGAACACTACATTTCACACTGTTATAGACAAACAATACATTTGAACCCTAATTTCAGATATACAAAAATTACTTACATACAGTGTACAATTTAAGGGAAATAACCCCTAATACGTAACCTAAAAATCCTAACAGTGCACAAATTTAGGGAAAACCCTAATCACTTTCATACAATAACGAAATACAAATAATTTCGAGTGTGCAAGTTATGAAAAATCCTGAAAGACAAAAATAATCGAATAAAAAGATGGAAAACCTATGCATAAAGAAACCCTAAATCGTAACCTAAAAACGCTTCCAGTGCACAATTTTTGGGAAAACCGTAATCACTATAACAAATGTAAAACAATTACAAATATTTTCCAGTGTACAATTTATGGAAAATCATGAAAAACGAAAGATAATCGACTAAAAAGATGGAAAAGAAAGGGAAAGATAGGGTTCGCCATGGGTGTACCTGGGTGTTTGGTTCGCCATGGACTCTTCTGGACGTTTCGACTGACAGAATTCTGAAAGAAAGGAAAACGATCGGCATTTGAGCGTGGTTATGCGAAAGAGAAAGAAGGGAGAGAAGAGCGAGGTCGGTTTCATACCTGGGTCTTTGCTACGACCACGGCGTGCGGTGACGGGGGAAATTTCGACGGAAGAGAAGAGGGAGTGGAAGAGAGAGAGGTGGGTTTTGGAATGAGAGGGTTTCTGTTGGGAAGAGAGAGGGAGGGAAGAGAGAGGGTCATTCAAAGAAGAGAGGGTAGTTTAGGGTTTTCCCATTTAATGTCACTACCTGGATCACGTGAGGGTTATTTTCGTCTCAAATAACACAAAAAATAGGCCAACCGTTAGTCTCCGACGGAAAACGTTGGAAGTGGGGGGTGTTATGCATTAATGTAATCATGTGGGGTGCACCTTAAATGAGCGTAACAAATGTGGGGTGCCACTCAAATTTTTCCTAATTTAAAATGGTTCATCTATTCTACTATATAATAGGAAAACTTGATGGTGAAACTTTTGAATTTCAAAATATCCTTACATGTCTATATTAATTAAAAATGGTTCATTAATTTTAATAAGGACAACTTAATAATTATGAAGACTACCCTTGATCTTCCTAAAGAGTTTTTCTAAATTAACTAAAAAAATATTAAAATACGTACAAGACACGTGCACATATGCTAGTATTATTAATGGCAATGGTTTTGAAGAGAGAAAAGCCGCCCATTGTGGATTCAATCCCGTCGTTAGAGCATCTCCAACCCTATTGTCTTGTTAAGTGTTGTGAGTCTTAGGTGGCTCCTATGTGGCATAAGCCACAAGGCAATGTCTTGTTTATGTGGCAAAATTATATCTCAAAAGACAATGAGATAAAAAAAACTCTCTCAATGCAAAAGTATTGAGGAGACAATAAAAATTATTTTTTTCCAACTTCCAAGGCAACTTTTAAGACAACTACTCATCTTCTTTCTTTTTTCTAATATTTTTTATTCATAATTGATGACATGGAAGAGAAGACATTGTCAAGTGCATTGTCTAGAACAAGACAATCAACTTCACAATGTCTTCTTTAATTTTTGCCACATAAGCTTCACAATTGACTTGACAATTGCATTGGAGAAGAACTTTTGAATAAATTTTGTCATTCCTATGTGGCAACAACTTTTTTCCAAAGTCACAATAGGGTTGAAGATGCTCTTAGACCATCTCCAGTGGGGGTTTCTATCTTCCCTATTTCTATGGAAGAAATTTATTTTAAAAAAAACTTCTCCCAATGGTAGTTTCTATCACCATTTCTATTCTAGGTGGCAATGATGTAGGATGAAAACTTTCTAGGAGGGTTTCTACATGTAGAAACTCTCATAGAAATTATTCTATCTCTCATGACAATTATTATTGGGCCCCACACCATTAAATTGGTCCTTTTACTATGTGACACATAGGATAGAAATGGAGAACCATTGGAGAATATTTTTTGTATATGTACAATTTCTATGTAGAAACTCTTCCAACTAGGATAGAAATCTTCTTAAAGTACAATGCCAAGTAGGATAAGAAGTCAATTTTAGAAATCACCATTGGAGATGGTCTTAAAGCATCTCCAACCCTATTGTCTTGTTAAGCCTTGTGAGTCTTAGGTGGCTCCTATGTGGCATGAGCCACAAGACAATGTCTTGTTTATGTGGCAAAACTATATCTCAAAAGACAATGAAATAGAAAAACTCTCTCCAATGTAAAAGTATTGAGGAGACAATAAAAATTATTTTTTCCAACTTCCAAGGCAACTCCTCCACTTCTTCAACTTTTTATAAATATTTCTATTCATAATTGATGATGTGGAGACAAAGTCATTGTGAAGTGCATTGTCTAGAGCTAGACAACCAACTTCACATTCTCCTTGCCATGTCATTGCCATGTCAACTTCATGTTTTATTCTACATTTGCATTGAAGGAGAATTTTTGGAATGAAAGTTTGTCATTCCTATATGGCAACCATTTTTTCTAAACTCACAATAGGGTTGTAGATGCTCTTACCTTTGGTTTTTGTTTGGACTGCTGCTCTCTCTCCCACTCATCAATTCATTTATTTACATATATGTAATGTAGAGTCCAACAACAGCAAATATGCATATAAATTCCTAATCAGCAGACACTACCAGGGTCCAGGCAACACTCCAAAACAACCCATTATTACTCGAATCCACAATGGTTTTTAAAAAAAAAGTCTACTCGGAACCAAAATAAAAAATAAAAAATAAAAAATAATAAAATAAAATTGAAAACCAAACCGAAGAGCCACATGGCAGTTCCGGATTGACCCAAATATATATATATATATATATATATATATATATATATATATATATATATATATATATATATATATATATATATCAACTCTCATGCTTACGTAGGCCGGAAAAAAAGGGCCAATCCATGGCCGACACATGGTTGCGGTTTCAACCGTGGTCTTTGTAGACTTGCTGTTAAAAAAATTTGGTTTGGACCGTACGGTACAACTTTGTCAATCTAACCGTTTGACCGTTTACATGGGCGGATCAGAGGTAGGGTGGGGTGAGCCCACCCACAATTTTTTTTTTTTACATTTTTTTCTTTCTATATAAAATTTTTTTTGCTGTTTTTTATATGGATTTATCTACTTTCAGTTCACCCAAATTTTTGCCAACCAACCCTAACTATAATTTTTGGATCCGCCCCTAACCGTTTACCCCCCTTGGATGCTAGGTTTTCCAAAGGACGCTGCTACGCCAGCAATATGTGACTGTATACTGTGACTGTGAATTACGTGTCAGCAGTATCAATGGCAGATCCAAGCAAATAGAGGAGGCTAACAGAATCGCGACACGTGGTCCGCGGACACACACCACGAGCCATATATCCTTTTACTTTTCCAATTGGGTCGTGCTTTGTAATGGCCTCTCTCACTTTGTTTTCTTAATTGAACTATGGAGGAGGTGTGTGGGTGTATGAAAATTGATGACAGTTGAACCAAAATTACGTTGGGCCTCGCCAAAAAAAGAAGAAGCTTTCATAGAAATCATAAGAAATCAGGTGAGAAAGCCAGTAAAATACAAAAGCTTTGTTTGAAGCCATATGATAAGATCATGCAATAATCTGGTCATTACATGTTGGTGGTATGTTCTCTTTTTTTTCGTGCAGACTTAGAGTATGTCACGTTCATCATGCGTCTGATGGTATAGGATCGTGGGTAGAACGGTCGTACATTCTCACGACATTTCATCATTGTCATTGTACCTCTGTCAATGCTGGCACCCTCTCGATCGTCCACGGGTCGTTCGCAACCGCTCAACCGTATGCACAAGACAAGGTAACGAGTCTAACGACTCTAATCCCGTGTCTGAGTCGAGGTACATCCACTAGCCGGTCGCACATATACGAATGCTCGTCTCAAGATAAGGTAGCATGCGCACAAATCCAGTGGACTTATTCGTTAACATGTAAGGTTGTAGTAAACCATTAAAATTTTGAGGAATAGCATCTATGGTGGAAAGATCCTCATCTCCTTCAACATGTACATGTCCAAAACCAGCTTTCATCGTCAAGGACAAAGCCATGACATAATGTGTGTGGGGATGGAGCTAAGAAAATATAAATTAAGAAAAGTTCAAATTGTGAATTATTAAGTATTTCAGTGCCTAAACTGTAAATAAGCAAGTATCTAAGGATACTAAAAAAAATTTAGTTCATCTCAAAAGTCGGTCAAATATCTTAACTATTGCTTTGATAAATTACGGGTCTAAAACATTGCTAATAGTTAATGATTTTGGATATAGCCAAAAGAAAATCTCAACCATAGGTACTATATATAATAAGAGACATATATAGTTTTGTTGAGCGTATGGGCCTCTTGAAAGTGATATAGTCTAAAAAAAAAAACTGAAACTGCTAAATAGTATCTTTCACGACATTAACAACTTGGACCACGGACTAATAACTGGTTAATTTTAAGAGAAATATTTTAGCAAATCCTCCAGTGAAAATATAGAAACTAATACAAACTAGCAAATACTCATATTTTTTTTGTAAATCAGTCAAAATTTTAGTTAAATAATAGGCGTTTATATTAAAATTAAATTTACAAAGGAATATGGGCATTTGCTAGTTTTTTTTTTTAGTGGAGGAATATACTAGTTTCCATATTTTGATTGACCGCATTTGCTAAAATATCCCAAAATATGATCTATATTCGATGGGAGCCATTTGCTAAAACATCATTTTAAAATATTATAATAGAAGGATAACTCATGTAATTCTGAGAGAAATCTTAACTTGTTTAGCACACGGGAGGCTTTTATTTCGAAAATGGAAGATAAATTAAAAGTTACGGTATTTGGGAAGGGTGGAAAAAAAAGAAGTAAAAGGAGTAAATTTGGAAGAAAAATTTATGCACGACACACAAAAAAGGAATCTTCCAAAGATGGAAGCAAAATGAATACACATGAGAAACTTTTTTTATAAAATTATTCAATTACCTCTCAATTAATTATTATTTGTCTATGTTGTCGTTTTCATAAGAGAATTTTTTGCTAAACTTAAAAATTAGTTTTTCATTTTTTTTCATTTCTCTACTTTTTCGTCATCTAAACAATTTTCTTTTAATTTTTCTTCCTCTATTTTTATTTCCCTCAAATTTTTCTTCCCCAAAAGTTAACAAACATAGTGTTGGAAGTTTTCTTGATTTTATGGGAGGGGGTTTCTTCAAAGTAGTTGGAATAAATGATTTAAGAATCTGAAACTGCTAGTAAGTTTCTTTCGACACTAAGGGGGCGTTTGGTACACGGTATTTTTTTTTCATTCCCGAAAAAATTTAAGATGGGAATCTATTACCACGTTTGTTTGGCTTATAAAAAATTTATTCCCAGGAATTATAAATACCCGGGTAAATAGTTTACCCACAAAACATGGGAATTCTATCCCTTGAGAATAGGTGGGTATTTTTTTTTTGCCCGGGAAAAAAAAATTGTCTAAATTTTTTTTCTTCTTTTTTGATCAATTTTGATTAGTTTTGAACATTTTTTTTTTGTCGTTTTTTATCGTTTTTTTTGTCGTTTTTACCAATTTTTTGTCGTTTTAAGCAATTTTTTGTCGTTTTTACCCATTTTTTGTCACTTTTTGATTATTTTTTGTCGTTTTTATCGTTTTTTTGTCATTTTTTGTCGTTTAAGCAAGTATTTTGGTCGTTTTTACCAATTTTTTGTCTTTTTTGTCTTTTTTGTCACTTTTTTATTATTTTTTGTCGTTTTTATACGCTTTTTTGTCATTTTTTTTGTCGTTTTATCCATTTTTTGTCTTTTTTCACTTTTTTGATTTTTTTTGTCGTTTTTTATCGCTTTTTTGTATTTTTTGGTCGTTGTTTACCCCATTTTTTGTCTTTTTTTGTCACTTTTGATTATTTTTGTCATTTTTATCGGTTTTTTGTCATTTTTTTTCGTTGTTATCATTATTTGTCTTTTTTGTCACTTTTTGATTATTTTTTGTCGTTTTTATCGCTTTTTGTCATTTTTTTGTCGGTTTTTTAACCCATTTTTTGTCTTTTTTTTGTCACTTTGGATTATTTTTGTCATTTTATCGGTTTTTTTGTCATTTTTTGTCCGTTTTTACCAATTTTTGTCGTTTTAAAGCAATTTTTTGTCGTTTTTTACCCATTTTTTTGTCTTTTTTTGTCATTTTTGATTATTTTTGTTGTTTTTATCGCTTTTTTGTCATTTTTTGTCGTCTTTTCCATTTTTTGTCACTTTTGATTATTTTGTCATTTTTATCCAATTTTTGTCTTTTTGTCGCTTTTTTGTCAATTTTTGTCGTTTTAAGCGATTTTTTTGTCGTTTTTGTAGGTTTTTTTTTTGTTTTTACCGATTTTAGTCGTTTTTTTCGTTTTTTTCGCTTTTTTGGTCATTTTTTACTGATTTTATGTCGTTTTTATCATTTTTGTCGCTTTTTTTTTCGCTTTTACCGTTTTTGGCGTTTTTGTCGCTTTTTGGTTATTTTTTGTCGTTTTAACCGATTTTTGTCGTTTTAACCGATTTTGTGTCCTTTTTTGTCGTTTTTATCGATTATTTTTCGTTTTTGTCGCTTTTTGGTTTTTTGTCGTTTTAAACCGATTTTTGTCATTTTAACCGATTTTTTGTCCTTTTTGTCGTTTTTATCGATTATTTTTCGTTATTTTCACTTTTGGTTATTTTTTCTCGTTTTAACCGATTTTTTGTTAGTTTTAAAACCGATTTTTTTATCGTTTTTAACCGATTTTTTGTCTTTTTAACCGATTTTTTTTGTTTTTTGTCGTTTTGCCGCATTTTGGTTTTTTTTGTCGTTTTACCGATTTATGTCGTTTTTGTCGTATTTTGGTTATTTTGTCGTTTTACTCTTTTTTTTGTTTATTTTTTGTCGTTTATACATTTTTTTCGCTTTTGGTCATTTTTTTCTTTCAACCGATTTTTTCGTCGTTTTTCATCGTTTTTGTCGTTTTTTATTATTTGTCGTTTTTTACCGATTTTTTGTCGTTTTTACCATTTTTTTTTCGTTTTTACCGATTTTTTATCCTTTTACCGGTTTTTTATATTTGTTCATTTTTTTCGTTATTATTATTTTTTTTTTTTTCCGGGAATATTTATATTGTCACCAAACATGGAATGTAATTTTCCCGGGAATTTAATTCCTTGGAATTTGATTCCCGGGAATATAGAATTCCCGGCTATATAGTATTCCGCATACCAAACGCCCCCTAAGAAGTTGGACCGTGGACTAGACCAATGGATGGTCTAATGGTTTGAACTGGTTTCCAAAATATTGCTTACAAATAACATTATAGTGACTTAAAAGCAAATAAAATATCAATTGCATATGTATCAGTACATGTGTTAATTAGTGGGCTTGAATATGTATAGAGTAATGATATGTACACACTTCTTTTGACACTCTATAGTCAGAACGATGTTGCAGTATATTATTGGATGTCAATTATCATCTCTTTTAAGATTCTTTTTTTACAATAATGCACAGTTATATCAAGGTAGATATATATATTTGAGGCTATCCATTTCTTACTGGTGCTTGGAAGCATGCCTCCAAGGGGGCTCGAACCCGCGCCACTGCGTCGGTGTGCTCCACCGTTCCCAACGGACTATGGCTAAGGGGACACACACACACACACACACACACATATATATATATATATATATATATATATATAT